>JAUDYJ010000002.1:151035891-152235891 GCA_030761175.1 Masticophis lateralis
TGCTGCTTGGCTACTTCGATCAGGAAGGCTTTCTCAGCACTGGGTTCCAATGGGGGCATCCTGCAGGAAGGACAGCTTGGCTTTCCTTCAACCCAAGCCAAAGAAGTCCATAGTAAGGTCAGTGCAGCTAGAGGAGTCCAGCTTCCTTGGAGGCTGTAGGTGGAAGCCATGAAGCACTCAAGTAGCAAGATGCAGTGAAGAATGATGCTGTTAGGAAGTCTAGTGGCAGTGCCTGGAACTCATGAATCGTGCCTATGCTGCATCCAAGGTGCTTGGCAGTCTGCCTAGAATCAGGAGAAGACAATCAGCTCCAGCACCTCTGAGGCTTTCTGGTCACTGGGACCTGCTGCTGTTGCCAGAACAGGAGGACTCTCCCTTAAGAGATCTCAGCTCATCAACTGGCTATTCCCAAGCGTCGGCCTCGGCATTTGTCATTCTGGCAGCCTTGGTCCTGCCCTTTGTCCCTCTGTGATTGGCTGCCTGCCTTCTGGTGCTCAGAGGGAGGATTTTTCCAACTGGGGAGAAAGCCAGAGTTTAGCAAAAGAGTGGGAATGGGTGCCCGGGGAGAGGAAAGACTGAGCCCCAAACAGTGAGGATGTGAAGGGAGGTGTGAGTGCCCTTTGCTCCAGATGGGGCTGCTGAAATGCCATAACATTGAGAGTAGGGATGGGGGAAACTTGACAGAAGAGGAATTCACAGGAAAAGGGGGTTGTGTGTGAGCCCTTTGTGTTTTTTAAAAAAATCTTGCCATGGTGCACTTCATGGTAAACAGTACCTTTGGGAACAAATAAGAAGACTGTTATAAAAGATGAATAACATCATGTGCAGTGCACAAGGAGTGCTTTGTGTATATATTCATTCATTATATATATATATATAATGAATGTAGTTATCTTCCTACTTGACAAGTTTTGATGTCTGTAGAATGCATGGCAGGTGTATCCCTAAAAAAATTGGGCTTAAATATTAGCACTCTTCCCCCAGTTTTCAGGAGCTACAAAGCCTTTATCAGCTGCTAATAAACTGGGGAGAATGTTAAAATTCCACCTCTGCATTTTATATGCTTAATACCAAGCATGGCTTCAAAGCACCCGCTTTCATTGGGACGACACTACCTTCCCTCCTGATCTGCTGCAATTCTAGCAACCATTGATTCTCTCCGAAGACTTTTGTCTTTTTTCAAAACATGCCCTTTAAATTTTAGGCCTAGTGTGGCTTTTTACGTAGGGTCTGAATTAGGCTTTTGGTTTGAAATCCAGCTTGGAGCAATGTTGAAAGAAACAGAGGAAAAACTCTGCACCAATTCTAAAGTAGCTACGTTTGGGTGGAAATTTTTACTGCGCGGAGGGAGCAAAACAAACTGTTTGATCCCCAAGCGCTAGTAGACCCAATAGATCAATTCTACTAATTTACCACTTCCCAGAAGTGCTGGCGACCTTCAGCTGGTAAGACTAGAATTCAGAGAATACATTATATTTAGCATGCAATAAATGTTATATCTTTAGCACACTAAAGATAATGCCAATGAACACTGATGCCCGAGACAGAATATTCAAAGGGCATGCCTGCAGATACAGGACAAAGAAAGATAATCTGGATTCACACATCATACATCATTCACACATTCCCCGCTGCTAAATTAAAATGCAATCCATTGAATCAACAGAAAACTGTACTGACTAGAAACTTCGCAGTCTCCATGTCCAATCCTTAGCAATACTATTTTTGTAAATGATATGTTGGAAGGACATAACAGAATAACAGAGTTGGAAGGGACCATGGAGGTCTTCTAGTCCAACCCCCTGCTCAAACAGGAGACTCTATACCATTCCAGACAAATGTCTCTCCAGTCTCTTCTTAACAACTTCCAATGAAGACAGCTTCCGAAGGCAAGCCATTCCACTGTTTAATTGTTTTTACCATTAGGAAATTTCTCCTTAATTCCAGGTTGCTTCTCTCCTTGATTAGTTTCCATCCATTGTCTTTTGTCTTGCTTGGCTTTGAAAAATAAGCTGATCTCCTCTTCTCTGCAATAGTTTGGCTGGAAATGATGGAGGTTGTCATTCAAGAGACTTGGGGTGTATCAAAGTAGAGAAGGCTGCTTTAGTTACCTGCGTTCATTATATCTGGATCAGTGGTGAAATCCTCTGCCGGTCGCCACCAGTTCGCTGCCCGCCAGCCGTGAGCTGCACATGCGCATGCATAGTGCACACCAGACGCATACTGCACATGCATGTGCAGTGTGCATCAGATACACACTGCACGCATGCACAGTGTGCACCAAATGTGTTTGCGTGGAAAAAGGAGCTGTTTTAAGGTAAGTAGAACAGCGGGGGGCGGGGGGAACAGCTGTGCCACGTGATTTAGATTCACTAGAAAGGAGGATTTCCTGCTTTCTAGCGAATCTATATAGCGCGGCACAGCTGATCGTTGGAAATACCGGTTCGGACAAATCAGTAGCTTTTTTTACTACCGGTTCACCAAACTGGTAGATTTTATCACTACCGGTTTGCCTGAACCGGTGCAAACCCGTAGGATTTCACCACTGATCTGGATGGAGAACCTGGGCATCCAATGCCATATCTCAATTCACGTGGTGCCCTAGAGAGCTGATCCATACTTCCAGAAGCCCACTATAGGGTGTCCTCAATTTAGGAAGGTAACTGAGCCCACAATTTCGATCCTTTGTGATGGTCTTAAAATGGGTCCTCATGTGGCCACGTCCAATTTTACCATCTTTTCTGTGGGCAGTCATTAAAGAAATGTGGCGGCTGTAAAGTTATTAAGTTAACACCATGGTTATTAAGCAAACCCATTGTTTGCTATGGGGCATTTTTCACCAGAAACCAAAAACAAATGCTGATTGACTACAGGGCATTGCAAATGACTGTAGCAATAGCAATAGCACTTAGACTTATATACAGCCCTCTCTAAGCTGTTTACAGAGTCAGCATTTTGCCCCCCAAAATCTGGGTCCTCATTTTACTGACCTCAGAAGGATGGAAGGCTGAGTCAACCTTGGGCCTTGTGAGATTTGATCTGCCAAATTGCAGGCAGCTGGCAATCAGCAGAGGTAGCCTGCAGTACTGCACTCTAACCACTGCGCCACCGTGGCTGTAAATGTGGGCCGGTTGTTAAGCACCTGAAATGTGGTCATGTGACTCTGGAGGGAGAGAGGGACATCTGAACTTCAAATCCAGATTGTAAGTCCTATTCTTTGGGTCCACTGTAACTTCAAACTGTCACTAAACGATGTGCTTTTATGCTCTTTTAGTTGGGAAAGCACATCAAAGAGATAGAAGAAGGCCTGAAAACAGGCTTAGTTAAAAGGTGAAAGAGTGGAACAGCCTCAGACTGCTCCAATAAGCACAAGGTGGGGGGGGGGGAGCAGAAAATTCTGTGTCCCACCGCATGGCATTTGCATCATCACCCTGCCAATTGCTGTGATTGCCCTTTAGATGGATATGCTTCCCCTCTGGCCAACGACAAATTGGCCAACCTTTGTACCAGACTTCATTAGCCAGCCAGAGAGAAATGGCCCCAATTTCAGCATTCACCTGTGAGCTCATACAGCTCCCCCATTTTTCAGAAGCTGCAAAACCCTTATCAGCGGCTAATAAACCCCTGATAAACAAAAGGAAGGAAGGTGGAGTGCAGGCACCGAAGGATTTGCGTCTGTTTATGGTGAGGTCTGGCAGGTGCAACGTCACTCTGCTGGTGCTCAGGGTTCTGCCACCTTGAGATATCAGCTAAGCTTTGCTCGGGTGTCAAGGTCCCTCGCCTGATTTCTCGGTCATCGTGTCCCTTCTCCAATTCCGTAGGCGGAACATCCGATGCAGATTAAGAAACGATATTGCAAAACTAACTTCGGAATCATACTTCTGGTTGCAAAATGAGCTCCTGGGATTTTTCCTCTGTTCTTTACACCTGGCAGTTTAGGTGGTTCGAGTCCAATTTTTATGCTACAGCCATGATTTTTTATGGAGGTCCAGACATTATTGTCTTCAATTTCTAATCTTCCTGCGTTCTTCTGTTGTTTTCCCCTTTCTCTTTAGTAGGAAAAAAAAATCCAACAATAAATGGAAATGGAATACCAGAAGAGAACATCTGTATCCCATTTTTATTATTTTTTTTTAGAAATAAGGCAGTGAATATATGGAACTCACATTCCTCCTTTTCCCCACAACAACAACCCTGTGAGGTGAGTTGGGCTGAGAGAGAATGACTGGCCCTAAATCATCCAGTTGCTTTTCATGCCTAAGCAGGACTTGAAATCATAATCTCTTATTCTCTCTCTTTCTATATATATACCAGGGGTGAAATGCTCCTGGTTTGACCGGATTGCCCAATCCGGTAGCGATGGAGGTGAGTAGTTCGGAGAACTGGTGGCAAAAATCCCTGCCCACAACCCCCATGTCCAGCTGAGCCGCACAATCATCAGAGGCTTTTCTTTTTATTTTTAAAAACATTTTTTCTACAACCTCTTTGGCCGAAAAAATGCTTTTAAAAATTAAAAAAAAAGCCTCTGATGATTGCAGGGCTCAGCTGGGATTGTCAAAGGCTTTTAAAAGAAAAAAACCCTTTTTTCTTTTAAAAGGCTCTGACGATCCAAGCTGAGTTGCCTGATGGTCAGAGGCTTTTGTTCTTTTAAATGCCTCTGACGATCCAAGCTGAGTTGCCTGATGGTCAGAGACATTTAAAAGAAAAAAAAGCTCTGTCGATCAGGCAACTCAGCTGGGATTGTCAGAGCCTTCTGAAAGCATTTTTTTTTTACAATCTCTTCCCCGAAGAGATTGTAGAAAAAATGGTTTTAAAAGTAAAAAAAAAAAATGGCCACGCCCACCCAGTCACATTACCACCACCCCCCGCCAAGCCACGCCCACAGAACCAGAAGTAACAAATTTTAGATTTCACCCCTGCCAATTACTGTATATAAAGAGGGCGCAAACTCCAGACTCACTAGCACTGAAGATGTTACCTAGTTCGGTAATGAAACGAAATATAGGAAATGAAATATAAGTAATCCTCGACTTACAACCACAACTGAGCCCAAAATTTATGTTGCTAAGTAAGAAATTTGTTAAATGAGTTTTGCCCCATTTTACAACTTTTCTTGCCACCTTTATTAAGTGCATCACTGCACTTGTTAAAAGTAACAGAGTTACTTAAGTGAATCTGGCTTCTCCATGGATTTCGCTTCAGGGGTGGGTTCTAAATTTTTTTACTACTAGTTATGTGGGCGTGGCTTGTTTTGTGGGTGTGGCTTGATGGTCATGTGACAATTCTTTAAGGTTTAGCAGAGGTACTGGTCTACCAGGTTTTTAACTGCTTGCAGAGCTGTATCAGTCTACCCATTTATTTTTGGAGGCACCGATCTACTACCAAACTACCTTTTACCATTGATCAGCTGTAGGGTGGCCCTTTGAAGCCCCGCAGCAAGAGTTTAAACAGTTTTTTTCCTTATAGCCCATCAGCTGGGACTCAGGAGGCAGCAATAGATTGGGGGTGGGGCCAAATAAAAGGTACGAATAATGCAGGAGGTGGGGGGCAGTGGTGGGATTTAGCCAGTTAACTTTCTGAGCAGTTTGGTGAACTGGTTGTTGGAAGAAATCATTAGGGCAGAGAACTAGTTGTTAAATTATTTGAATCCCACCCTGGTGGGGGGGGACAGCAGGGGTGTGTGGGGGCAGAACCGGTTCGGTGACGTCATATCGTCACTGCTACCAGCTCTGCAGAACTGGGCCAAACTGGGAGGAACCCATCACTGCTTAGCTTGTCAAAAGGTCACAAAAGGTAATCACATGACCCTGGGACCCTGCAGCCATCATAAATACGAACCAGTTGTGAAGCCTGGGAATGTAAATCACCTGACCATGTGGATGCTGCAATGGTCATAAGTGTGAACAATGGTCATAAGTCACTTTTTTCAGTACCATTGTAACTTTGAATGGTCACTAAACAAACTGTTGTAAGTCAAGGGCTACCTATAACTACATAGTAGCTTTGGATTAGTAGCACAAAGAATTGTGCATTTTACAAAAACCAAAGTGGAAAATTACTGTGGGTCTCTAAGATCCTTTCTACTATATCAGACTTTAATAGAACCAAACTCTTATTAGGTTGATAGTAAAGAACTGGAAGCATATTGATGTATTATCTTTTCTATCCTATGCTTTTTCCACCTGCCAGTATTTTTCAATAGAAAAAAGGCAACGATACTTAAACAATGTAAAAAGCAGTGATGCTGCTGCTGCAAATAACAATGAATAAAGCCTTCAAAAAGGAGTTCTTGAATGAATAGATTACTTCCATCACACCCCATGATAAATAAAATTATTCTTGCCATAGAGTAATAGAGTTGTTTGATATGTAGACTGTTGGAGAGGATACTCATGTCAGACAAAAATACCAAATATTGGCCTCCCTTTCCCCCATTGTGATCCAGAAGAATCCACGTTGTAATCCGGCTGGATTTAATCAAGCAGATGTCCCAGGTTTGCCAACTCGGACTAGTGGAGCATACCCCAAACTCTATCATTTTGTTAAATGGGAATGAAGAATACAGAACATGGTCGATTTAGCTACGTCCAATTATTTTAAAATACCAAACAGATGAATAGGAATAAATATAAAAAAAACATGGTGAATTGAGAGCCCAGAGTGCACAAATTGACTGAATTTGCATATTTTCCTAAGCTATTTTTAAAATTTCCTGCCAAAGGATTTCTTGTAAAATAGCTAGTCTCAAGTTTTGCAGGAAAGCAAAATATTACATAAGTATAGCAACAGCAATAGCACTTACTGTATATATCACTTTATAGTGCTTTACAGCCCTCTCTAAGCGGTTTACAGTGTCAGCTTCTTGCCCCCAACAATCTGGGTCCTCATTTTACCAACCTCGGAAGGATGGAAGGCTGAGTCAACCTTGAGCCTGGTGAGATTTGAACTGCCAAATTGCAGGCAGCCGGCAGGCAGCAGAAGTAGTCTTCAGTACTGCACTCTAACCACTGCACCACCACAGCTCATAAGCATAGAGGATAGTCCATAATTTCCTCCTTTTCCTCCCTATATAATGTTATCCTTGGGAGAAAATCAAATACAACCTCCATCAAATACAATCTCCAACATGAGGCTAGGAGCAACCACCAATTGCTCCAACTACTGGTAAAATAGAAAGACCAAGAGGAAACATCCCAAACAATTCCCAAGATCGGTCACCTCAAAAGGTGGTTAGAATGTTAGAAAAGAATGTTATATCAGCAAGACAGTAGTGCGTGCAAACAAACAACACAGCAATTTATTTCTGGACGGAGAATGATGGTAGACTTTTGCTTAGACATGTTAACCATCTCTTACAACTAAGCCAACAGAAGGAAGGAGATATAGAAGTAGAGCCAGCCGCCCAAACAGGCTGAAGAACAGTTTTTATCCGTGGGCTGTCAGACTCCTGAATGAGAAATAACATCATAACTATGTAGTATGATGGACTGCAGGGCCGATGCAATGTGTAACATGTTCACACTGGTGCAATAGGAATGGGTGTTTTGTTAATATGATTTATTGGATTACAGATTTTCTGTCTTCACTGTGAGTTGTATTGTGTTGGAGGTGTGTGCACTGAGGGAGCTCAACCAATTTCATTGCACGTATTGTTGTGCACTGACAATCAAGATTTGAATTTGAAAGCACATCTGCATCAGATCAGAGCGAAGACGTCAGCGGTAATTGCAGAATCCACAGTCTTATTATGGCTTGGTAATGGCAGATGTTAATGGGATAGATGGTCAGCTGCCTCTGAGGTTTTTGCTATCGTCCATTTGCTCTCTTATTAGAACAAATTGAATAAATTTAGCTGATTAGGCGGGTGTCCCCTTTTTTAAAAAAAATGCAGTGTATTTAAAGGCAGGAAATATGCACACTTGGCCATAGCTTTAATCTTCATTGTATGATCCACTGATCATAGTAGATAACAGCTTGAACCAACTCTGGAAATAAAGTATCCCCCCCCCCACCCTTTTGATCAGAGGACCAACTCGTCTATAGTTTCTTTCTCATTTTCTGTAATGTGCAGATGTAGTTCCTAAAGTTTCATATTGCCCCAGGATCTCCAAAATCTGCAATTGAACTGAAATTGTCAATTAGTGGTAGAAGGGGGATATTATAACCGGAGAATAGTTAAATTAATTATATTTCATTTTAATCAAATGCAGATGTAAATTAAAGCAAATGTACCCATTTTTTGGAGTGAAGCCCCTGGCATGTCATTAAAGGACTGAGTGGCCTTTAGCCTGGAAAAAATTGTGATCATCTCTGGTATAGGAGCCTGAAGCGAAGATCTCAGATGTGGTGTGGATCACTTAAAAAGGTTCCACCATCAACTTTGGCAAAAAGAAGTCCATCTGATATTTGTGGAGCTGGCTGTTATGGTTAAAAGGAGCCCTTGTGGATTTTACTCCACTACTGTGTTTCCCCGAAAATAAGACCCTGTCTTATATTTTTTTTGAACCCCAAAATAAGCGCTTGGCCTTATTTTTGGGGAGATCTTATTATTTTGGGGCGCATGGAACAAGACGGGGATCCTCTTGCTGTCTTACCTGATTTCCAGGTCTGCATTTAAATATTTTTGGGGAGGGCTTATTTTTGGGGGGAGGCTTATTTTAGCTCATGAGCTCAGAAGCCAAATTGGGCTTATTATCAGAGAATGTCTTATTTTCGGGGAACAGGATAGTCGTTGCCAACTCTAGTGCTTCTCTCCATTTCAAGGTCCATTGAGCCAGCACTGTCTGAAAACTTTTCCATGGTCATGTGGCCAGCATGACAATATGGAATTGTCATGCTGGCCACATGACCGGAATTGTCATGCTGGCAACATGATCGAATAGGTAACACCTCAACCTTTCGTGTTGAGGTGTTACCTATTTATCTACTTGTATTTGCATGCTTTCGAACTGCTTGGTTGTGGCAGGAGCTGGAGCAAAGATGGGTGCTCACCCCATCTCACAATGCTTGGGTCTTAAACCAGGACTGTAGGCTTTCCAGCCGACAAGCCCAGCATCTTAACCGCTGAGCCATGGTGCCGCTGACTGTTATGGAGGCTTATTTAATTGTGTCTGAGAGAAACATAACAGGAGAGTTGGTTTTGGCCAAAGGTGGAGGCAATGTGTAAACAGGATCGTCTGGGAAAAATTACCTCTGCAACATCGTGCAACTGAAGAGCTAAGAGCAAAGGTCATAGCACACTAAGACTGCTGGCAGCATAGCTCCAGGAATAGGAGCTATGAATGTAAATAGTTAGCAATTGGCCTTGGCATGATGCCAGGGCATGTGTCACACACTGCTTCTACCTGCTTGGAGATGCCAGCCTCAGTGAAAGGAAAGACTACAATGCTGTTTCTGGGGACCAAAATATAGTTTCATAACAGCATGGGCTTTACACTTATTCATAAAAAGACAGAAAAGTAATGACACTTCAGCTATCATACCCCAATGGAAAACAGACATGATGCACGATGGCATAGAACTTCCATATGTCCTAGTGAATCTGTGAGGATAAAAAAAATCTTGTCATTATGGAATTGATTTTTTGTTTTATGCTCCGTTGGTTCGTCTAATGAATGGAAGGGAAGACCATGTTAATTTCGTACCTCTGGGGAGCAGGAGACCTCAAAAGCTTAAGCCTACTTTTTCACCAGAATGGTCCACCTAACTTGAACCATCAGACTTTCAAGATTTGAAAGTGTGACAATCAGACAAGCAAGACCTCAAAATTGGAATTTTCAAAAAGAGTTCAGTCCTGTCATCTTTTAAATTTTACCCTTCGCCCTTGGAGATTGGGAAGCTGAAAAGAAACCATTTGGGGGTTCAGGGATACGAGAGAGTGCTTTCAGTGACAGCATATCACACAAGGCTGCTTGGAATCGGTGCATCATAACCACAGAGGAAATACATTTACCTTGATGGACAAGCAGGTACAACTTAAGCTGTACTGAATTTAAGGCAAGAGCATTTGAGTGCCTTTCTGAATTCTCAGAGCTCCAGCTTTTAATCCAAAGAGCATCTAAGGGAATCTAGGCCAGAGGTCAGTATGGTATTTTGAGATTTACTGTACATATTGCATAAGCCACTGATCAATAGAGCATTTCTCAGAAAGCAAACCTCACACCCAACTCACGTGCTAATGAGAAACAGAGTGGCATGATTGAGAGGACGTGAGCTTCAGCAGAGATAGCATTTGGGATGGGCTGCTTAGGGATCCAGTTAGCACATCCCACTATATCACAAGTTCTTTAACCACGGTTTTGGAATAAATCACTATTGGATGAATATCTATGGGGATTCTCAATCGTCCTTGAGATCACCATTGGATAGTACTAGTGGTGGGATTCTGCCGGTTCTAGGTGGTTCGGCTGAACCGTTTGTTAAATTGCTGCCTTGCCCGCCCCTCGCCCCGCCTCCCACCCGCACGGCGCCAGCCTACCCCTAGCCCAGGGGTGGGCAAATGTGGCTCTTTTACAACCTGTGGACTTCAACTCCCAGAATTCCTGAGACTGCTTGGCTGGGAGTTGAAGTCCACAGGTTGTAAAAGAGCCACATTTGCCCACCCCTGCCCTAGCCCAACCAGTCACTGGGGGAGATGTGTGACTTTTCTCCACTCCAGAACCCTGGCTGCCCAGGCTGCAGCTGAAGCTCCACATCGTAATGGGCTCCAGGAGGAGGAGGGACACCATCTGCCCCATTGCAAAGCTCAGTAAGAGCAACTAGAGCTGGCTAGCAGCCGGGTGGGTGCATGCGCAGTGGGGCGCAGGCTTAAGGGGGGAGAGAAAGAGATGAAGATAAAGAGATGAAGGAAAGAAAGATGGGGGAGAGAAAGAGATGGAGAGAAAGAGATGAAGAAGAGAAAGGGGGAGAAAGAGAGATGAAGGAGAGAAAGAGTGGGGAGAAAGAGATGGAGAGGAAGAGAGATGAAGGAGAGAAAGGGGTGGAGAAAGAAAGAGATGAGAGAGATGAAAGAGACACACAGAGATACCTGTTTAAAAGAAAATATTGGGAGCCATAAAGCCTGAGTGGGAGGAAGTGATATGGAGTTGGCAATGCCCACCCAGGTTTAAGGTTGTGTTTAAGCGTTTACATGTGTTTAAGGTTGAATGTTTAAAGTTGCAGACCCCTGACCTACCCCATCCGATCGCTTCACCCTGCAGCCAGCCCTGTAGGCAAGTGCCTGCCTCCCACCTGGGCAGCAGTGGCCTACCTACCCTGGTTGTATCACCTTGCCCTGCAGTCGGCCCGAACACCTGCTTTGGACTGCCTCCGACTGCTCCAGCAAGTCATTTTTATTTAATTAATTTAATTAAGAATGCTGCAATGGGCATAAATAAAAAAGAACCTTGGTGGCGCAGCAGACTAAAGTGCTGTTAATTAGCACTTAGCTGCCAGCTGCCTGCTGCCTGCTGTCTGCAATTACTGCAAGTTCAAATCTCACCGGGCTCAAGGTTGACTCAGCCTTCCATCCTTCCGAGGTAGATAAAATGAGGATTCGGATTGTGGGGGCAATAAACTGACTTTGTATAAAAAAGAACACCGCTTAGGGTGGGCCAAAAGCCCTACTAAGCAGGTATATACAAAAGTATGACAGCTATTGCTTAACGCATTATAAGCTGCCCTGAGTCTCCGGAGAAGAACCAATAAATAAAATAAATAAATAAATGATGACTGATCAAAAATGCGAGGACCTGTCAGAAATCACTTTTTTCAGCCCTCTGGGTAGTCCCTATGTGCATATGGACTACTCAGAGGGCTGAAAAAGTTATTTTTGACCGGTCCTCACATTTTTGACCAGTCTTCGCACTTACGACTGTCCTCACATTTTACATTTTGCGCCCTATCTTCTCACCGTGGTGCAGAGAACTAGTTGTGAAATGACTGACATGGTTGTTAAGAATGCTGCAACGGGCAGAAATGTGAGGATGGTCATAAGTGTGAGGACCAGTAAAAAGTGCGAGGACCAGTCAGAAATTACGTTTTTCAGCCCTCTGAGTAGTCCCTATGCACATAGCCACGCCCACTCGGTCACATGACCAACTAGCCATGCCCACCTGGTCACATGACCATCAAGCCACACCTCTAATTAAGCCATGCCCACAGAACCGGTTGTTAAAAAAATTGAACCCCACTACTGAATAGTACACTTTGTGCTAAGCCATAGTTTACATATCTGAATGGCTGGGTACATATAATAGACCACAAACGAACAGCCCACACGGTAACTAATGTTGTAATTTGGGGTTCTCACATTATGCTAAGACATGGTTTGTTTAACCATTGTTTATATACTGAACAATTTCCCAATATTTACATCACCACCAGCCCAATCCTGACAGATTCCAGGTGAATAATAATACAATAAAGCATTTAATATCAAAGAGAAAATGTAAATAGAATAAACCCAGTGTCTAAGAACAACTAAGGTCTGAAAGTATATTCAAACATAATAGTTTTAACTTTGTGAAAAATATGCAGGGTTGGTGATATAATTCCATGGGGAGAATGTTCCAAAGAATTGGGGACTACCACTAGCTTGGTATGTGAAATACACTAAACCATAAACCATGGTTTACAACTAGAGTGGTTCACTTCATGCAACATGGTAACTGAAATTAATCAAACTACTTTATTTATTTATTTATTTGTGTATTTATTTCTTTAATCAATCAGTCAGTCAATCAATTGTTTGATCACCATGGTAATTTTAGGTAACATACAACCATGTAATAATTACATTTAAGAATAAAGATAGAAGAACGACAACATACAACTGCATCTCTTAGCAGTGGAAATTCTGGTCCCAATTGCTGTCAACAACTACCTATATTGAAGGATATTTTTGAATCAACTCAAAAGTTAATTTTAAGAGAGTCTGCCTCTATAAATAGACTGTGTCTAAAAGGTCCTTGGATGAGGAACAAATTCTATCTTACAAAACTGAGTTGAATGTGAATTTAAAAATAATAAACTACAAGAATGATATGAGAAAGAATGTTACACTAAACATATAAAAGAAGTAGACTAATCTTTCAATAATTAAAAACAAGCCACAAGAGTGACCTTAATAATCTCCTACCTGGGATTTACAAGAACTTGTTAAAGTTCTGCAGAATGAAAAGAAATCACAGGGCTGTCAAACTTTTGGCCCACAGGCCGGATGCATCATGCGCTGACTAAACTGGCCTATGCCCAGTTTAGTGGAGAAAAAATTGTGATATGTCACATGACACTGCCGTGATGATGCAAGCTTGACACCCTTGTTTTATAACATTGTTTGAAGGGATTAAAAATTAAGATAGTTAGAGGCAAATGGAATATAATGTTGGTTTATTTGACCAAAGTTAAAATATATATGTTGTTATCTCTAATACCCTTAATGGACTTTTGCTGACATTAGGACTATTATATTTTACGAAAAGGTGATAAGTTTCTAAACATATTTATATTTGTTGCAATGAAGGTGGGAAATCACTTATATATTTTTTCTTCTGTACTTCTCCTTTTATTTTTCTCTTTTTGTTTCTTTTCTGCACTCTTTCGAGTTTTTAGTTTTTCCGATTTGTATTACATTTTGTAATTATAATCTTTAATCAAATTACTAAAACAAAGGGAAATTATCACTATAAATACAAACTCAAACGTTCTGTCCCTTCTGTTCCTAAAAACAGGAACAGAAGGGACAGAATCTAACAGACAGGTGATAGCATTAACATTATGCAAAAATGATACAGACATAGATTAATATGGGAAATGGCAAAAATGCTCTTCAGGAATTACCTAGATACACTCAAATCTATTTTTCCCACTTTGAAAATTAGAGATTTCCTTTCCTTTAAAATAAGGCAAAATACAAGAAAGCCAGACATTTATCAGAAAGCAGGCTATTGAAAAAGACAAAATATCTACTGTATTAAATTTGTTAATAAAAAATATATTCGGGTAAGCAAAAAACAAGGACTGGAATGGATGAGCTCAAGTGAGAGAACTTTCTGGTAAACAAGCAGCCTCAAATTTTAGTTTTGCAAAAAGTACAACACATTCTTTGTTGTCGCTATGATCCAATCCCATTTGTAGTTCCATGACCAAATTTCAGATTTTTAAACAAGTTGAGAAACTGCTTACATTTGCTACCTTTTTTCTGGTTTGCTCCTCCAATTCTTAGAATACTATTCTGATTTCTGCACACATATATCCCAGATAAACACACAAAAAAAACCCCTTTCATATTAGACAACTGTATTATTCTGTCATAAAAAAACCCTCTTTATTAAAGTCCTATATTGACAGCAATATTTTATTTTAAAAAATTAACATTTTTGTAAAAGAAATTAAACAGTTTTAGAGATATCCTCAACTCACGACCACAATTGAGTCCAAAATTTATGTTAAATGAGACATTTGGTAAGTGAGTTTTGTCCCATTTTACAACCTCTCTTGCCACAATTGTTAAGTGAACCATTGCAGTTGTTAAGTTAGTAAGACGGTTGTTAAGTGAATCTGTCTTCCCCATTGACTTTGCTTGTCAGAAGATGGTGAAAAGTGATCACATGACCCCAGGACACTGCAACCGTCATAAATATGAGTCAATTTTTAGGGACGGATGATAAACTAATAAAATATATATATAGCTACTTATTGAATTTTAAAATGGAAGAGGAGCAAGTTGAAGAAACTATGATAGTATGGTCCAAAAATTTTGGATATACTGTATTTTCCTGCGTATAAGACTACTTTCTAACACACAAAAATCTTCTCAAAAGTCGGGGGTCGTCTTATACGCCGGGTCTCATTCTCCTGTAACCAGGCAGACCAGCCCATAAGGCTCTGACGAGCCTTAAATGGCTCTGAGGAGGGTCCTCTTATACGCCCAGTCGTCTTATACGCCGGAAAATACGGTACTTTAGAATTAGACAAATGGCAAAAACTCTGGGAAGGAAACTATAAATAGACGATGTCAATAGCCTACAAAGAAAATCTCTACAAAATGTTTATAGGTGGCATCTGCCACCCGCAAGAATGGTAAAGATGTTCCAAAACATATCTCCCAGATGTTGGAAATGTAAACAGATACCGGATTCTTACTATCATATTTAGTGGACTTATCCTATGGCAAAAAATAAAAATAAAAATGTGGCTAGGAGAAATGATAAAACAACAAATAGATCTAAAACCAAAGATGTTCTTTTGGGTATCCTACTGGAGAAATATAAGAAATACATATTTAATTTTACATGTGATAACAGCAGCAAGAATTGTGTATGCACAAAATTGGAAAAGTGAAAATATACCAATAGAGGAAAATGTAATAAAGAAAATACTAGAATATGCTGAAATGGATAGATTAACATTGAAAATTAAGTATAAGGAGGAAACAGAATACTTTTTAACTTGGGAATTATTTTATCAAGAGTTAGAAAATAGAAGCAGAAATTAGAAATTTAGAATCAAGGAGCATATGTAAATAAAAATGAAGTAAATGTGTAATTAAATAATGAATATTGAATAATGAGGATACGTAAACATTATGATTAATAGACTTGGCCGATAATGGTTACAAATGTGATAGTTATATGATATTTATAATGCCTGATATTATTAACTAATTATAAATAAACCCAAACAGAGTGTTTAATTAAATAATGGAAAATGTTTAATAAGGATGTGGTGAATGGATTTTGAGAATAATAATTATAACTATTGTGTGTATAAGAATTATTTTTTCTATTTAAAAGAGATTATATCCAGTCAGTACACTGCCATTGTGGATATAGAAATTTTATATATAAAACAAAGAAAATTGCATAATAAAAAATAATATTAAAATAATAAATAAATACGAGTCAATTGCCAATGCCTGAATTTTGTTGATTTGACTGTGGGGATTCTGCAACAGTCCTAATGCTCATAAATCATTTTTTTCCAGTACCATTGTAACTATGAGCAGTCACTAAATGAACTGCTGTAAGTCAAGGACTACTTGTATTGTTCTGGTGGAACAGCAAATCTATTCCCCCTAAAATACCTGAACACTGAATTTTGCCTCATAAAGGATTTGTTTTAGCCCTCTTGAGCTAAAAACTTAGCTTTTACCTTTTTCGGTTTTTCAAAGTTCTTCTGGGGTTTGGGGCTGAAAAATATAATTAGATCGGGATTTTTTGCTTCTAGCCATGTATCTGCTATGTTGCTATAACAGGAGATTTCAAGATTATTTACAGATCCAAATTATGCAATTTAATGCAACACTTTTGCCACCCTGTGGCTGCAGTTTGAATAATGAACCACTTTTTGTGCTTATTAAACCCAACAACTTCCACGCTAAGACTAAGAATTTCGGGAAATGTGATTTTTGCCTGGACTGCAGTAATGGAGGAAAAAGTATCTGTATCATTCTTTGTGTATCATGATCCAGATGGAAACTGACAGTTCCTTTCTGTAGCAGGAAATAATATTTCAAAATGGGAAACAAATTAAATTCCCACATTTAATGCCACATCTAATTTAACTGTTACAGGCTCATAACATCATGCCTAAAAGTCACCATATAAATAGTATACATTCTCATATTTTATAGTATTTTATGAAAAGCGTTCTTATAAAATTAGCACGTTATATGTAGTATAACGTGCCAGGATCTGCTCTTTTCCCAGATTTAAATAGGAGATATAGAACTCAAATGTGCACTGTGATACTTTCCTTGATGCGACTGGAAACAAGGGAGTTGCTATCTGTGCACATCCTGCAGTATTTTTTTTTTTACTATGATTTCATTAAAAGTTTTAAATGTAAGAGTAAAAATTAATACAAAACTAAAATAAAGTAAGAAGGAAAAAAGAAAATGGGAGAAATAAAAGACAACACTAAAGTACAAAATGAAAACAATAATAACAAAAACGATTCGGTCAATGCAGTCTTACAATAAAATAGTATTATTTCATGTAGTGTTGCTTCCCATCTAGTTTAACAGGGAGGGCTGACATCAAGTGCTGTGATGGCCTTGAGGTGGAGCTCTTGCCTCACAATCAGGAGGCTGTGAGTTTGATCCTAGGAAACGACAGATATTTCTCTCTCTAGGTGCAAAGAGAAAATATTTGCTGTGAACTCTGGGTAGGCATCAGGAAGGGCATCCAGCGAGTAAATGCTCATTCATTCATCCATTCAGTCACCCTGACTCTACTCCAATGCAAGGGATTACAGGGTGGTTAAAAGAAAAGAAAGAAAAAAAAAGCATTCTCTTCCATGCATTTTTCTCACTACAGTCTCTTTTACTTCATCATTACACCACAGATCCTTTTCCATACTTCCCATTTGGTATATATTTTATTTGGTATATATTTGATATAAATTTTATTTGGTATATCTTTATGTGCCACTCACTCTTCTTCAAGGAACTTCCATATCTTCTTTCCCTATTTGATTTTCCATTCATTCTGAGGAGATATATCTGTTATCTAAGCCCTTTTTCATACCTGACCACATTTTCTCTTCTTAGAATCATTCTTTCACTTTCTTCTGCGTCCTTTCCATCCCAAGATCCAGTCATGACATCATGAAAACTGATATCACATGCAGAATTTCACTCTTTTCACTCATTAATATTCTTTATTAATGTGATGGAATGTGCCATTGGAGAAGGAATGGAGCAGAATTTCGGCAATCACACCATGACTTGCAGAGAAGAGACCCAAATAAGAGCCTATTGATCCCAGAAACTAATACATACATTATCCTAGAAAAATCCAAAGTATAGATAGTCATTAGCATTCTTTCTGAGAGTCATTGAGGCCACTTGGAGGTTTATCTGTGTTCTCAGGGTCACCTAAATAGTGAAAATGGGTGTGGAACCTTCTTGGAACTGCTTTGACCTCTCTTTCAAACCAACAGTCCTCTCTGTTCAGAATGTGGATGAGAAGTGAAGCATCTTCAAGTAAAAACAAAGTAAGTCATTGCCTTTTGAAAAAACATTTTTGGCACAACCATGACTGAGAATTTCAACAGACATTTGGCTTAAAGGATATTTCTTATCCTGTTTCTGGGCTCTCCGTCATGTAATTTACTCTGAAAGAGAACAGAGTGTTGGATGTGTATATATTGTATCTATGTTGAATAGCCAGATATGCAATACATAATTTGATGTAATAAAACCAGCAAATAATGGTGCATGTGTTGATTGTATTATTATTATTATTATTAATAATAATAATAATAATAATAATAATAATAATAATAATAATAATAATAATTTTATTTCTATACCGCCCTTCTCCCGAAGGGCTCAGGGTGGTGTACAGCCTATTAAAAACACAAGGACAAACATGAATTAAAAATTAATTAAAATATTAAATAATTTTGGCTCAAATATAAAACCCCAGATTTAAAACCCAATTTAAAATCATTACATTGATAGCCCAGCCTGGCGGAACAGCAGGGTCTTGAGGGCACAGCGAAATACACAGAGGTCGGAGATCTTACGCATTTCCGGGGACAGCTCATTCCAAAGGGCAGGGGCTCCCACAGAGAAGACCCTCCCCCTGGGTGTCGCCAGCCGGCATAATTTGGCCGACGGCACCCTGAGGAGACCCTCTCTGTGGGAGCGAACTTGTATTAAGACAATCGGATGTATTTCTTCTTCTGTTTGTTACTGGAAGATACTGCTGTTATGGTTTCTACACTGAGATTAATACTTATTTTATAAAAGTGGATTTCATAATGATGGATTTTATTTATGTATCAGTTTCCTTTTCTGTTTCATATTTTTAGTGTAGTTTTTTTTCCTTTTGAATCATTTTCAACCATCTTTTTCTCTTTTCTTGTTCTAATGTTCAAGTATCTGTGGCTCTCAAATCATACTGAACAACTGGTCCTATTTTCCCTGATTATTTGGCATCCTGCCTGGGGTCAGTTGGGGCAGAAATCCTACTACTTTGTAGCCCTGGTTTTCATTTTTTGGAGCTGGTTCTGAAATGGATCACATCAATCAACAGGAAGGTACATATTCAATCAGACCATCGTTTTAACTCAATATCTAATTTCACATTTCATGCCAACTTGTTTGGATTTAACTACGATTTGCTGGCCAAGTCCATGTGAACTGATTTAAATATAATGCTAACCCCTAAATCATGGCTTATAAACCTATTGGCTAAATAGCAATAACACTTAGATTTATATACCACTTCACAGTGCTTTATAGCCCTCTCTAAGCGGTTTACAGAGTCAGCATATTGCCCTCACCACTCTGGGTCCTCATTTTACGCACCGGTAAAATGAAGAATGGAAGGCTGAATCAACCTTGAGTTGGTCAGGATTAAACCCCTGGCAGTCAGCAGAATTAACCTGCAATACTGCATTCTAAGTGCTGCGCCACCACAGCTCCTAAAATCCATACATTGTGCTAAGCTGTAATATTGTTTACTTGGTTTTGGCCAATGAGTGTAGTCCACTCAAAACAGAAGCACCTTTCTAAGATCTTGGAAGGGGAAGAGTCTATCTCAGCTTTGTTGTCAGGCATTTGGCAAATTGGGCATCTGGTTTTCTGCTAAGGGGGGCAGTTTTCCTTCCTGCAGAGTCTTTTCTTTCTGGAAAAATCAGAGATCAGGTAGCTATCTGAGACTGCCAATGATAGAGAAACATAACATTCTTGACACAGTAATTAAAAATTAGCTCTTCACGTGATGAAGGCAGGATCTTTGGTAGATCTGGCCTTGGTCAAAATAGTCCCCTAGACCTTTGCTATTTGTAGTTATTGATATTGGCAAAACAGCTTTCAGAAGTAACAGACACCACTTTGTTATTGGTTTAGGAGCGATTTGGCATGGACTGCAGTGTTTGGATGCCTCTGGTTGCTATTTCCTGATTCCAACGAGATGCCTATTTTTTTAAAAAAAGATTTTGTAGCATGGAAAGAATGTAACCGATATACTGGTGGACCTGCCAATCCACCAACTGCTTTGCTCCCCTTTGTACAACCGGACTAGAATCCTGTTTGCCACTGCAGAAACTAGATCTAAAGATACTAATGTAGACCCTGGAGAGTGCCCAGCGGTATCACAGCTCTGCTTTCAAATAAAGCACCAACCTCCCTCCCTCCCTTTCAGCTTAGCTCTCAAAACCCACCCAACGTCATGCAGCTGCTCAGGTTTGGAGCTGATTTTAAATGCGCATTAGCCTCGCTGTGATCGTGTGGCGTGCCTCACCTGGAACTCACTTAGTTGTCATTAGCAAACTGACATAGAAATTGTCCTCTCATGACTGATTTTCACTCAACTCTGCGGACGTTTTGAAGCTGATATGCAGGGTTTGTTTTTCAACTTGCCTGCTATTGTCACTTCTTCAAGATAGTGCAGACCAGGAAATCAAAACCCAAGAACCCAGATACTATCTTTATGATAAGGTTACAGAACCAGAATCTTGCAAGTTTGAAAGCACTTCCCCATTCCTCTATCTTTATATTTCAGAAAATGAGGAAGGGTCCTTTATGATTTTTTTTTCTATTCCCACTCCTGCTATGGACTCAGATTTCTCTCATCAGAAAAAGCTGCAGCTCTTCCCACTGTCTCCCAAGTTTATTCTCACAGCCCACTACAGCTGTAATCTGGCAGTGGGATCAGCAAAACATAAGTGCTGGAATTACTAGCTTCATTTTTAACGCAGGATTCAATGGAAAAACCTAACAGACTTGAGGGCTAAGGAAGAACTGGATTTGTGATGACTGAACCTCACTACTAAATGAAAAGTCTGATTGGATAAATGGAGGCCCTTAAAAATCTTTCCATGAAGCAGGAATGGTGAACTGGTTCTTCTGAAATGGTCCATAAGATCCCTGAAAAAATAGGCTGCATAAACATCCATCAACGTCCTAACTAACTCTGTCTGGGGTTAATTCAGTCAACTCTGATTTAAGCAACGAGCATCTGACATTGTTCTTGTATGGACTGCACCAGTAGAGGCTAAACCAATTTCGTTGTATACATGATGTACAATGACAAGAAAGGCTTTGAATTTCAATTTGAAAAGGCTATTTTTATATGTGACAAAAGGATTGGGAATGTATTTATTATATGGTTGAAGATGAAGGATGAGTTCTCAAGAAAGATTATGGCAAATGTAGCTACCATTTCCAATTATCATCTGGCAACAAGTATGAACATCTTGTGATTTAGGAAATTGATTTGGAAGAAGCAAACCTGTTGAGAGTCATCGATTATTCATTCTTTGTGTAAACCCTATACAAGTTGAAATATCTTTCATATAACAGAATATATATGAAATATAACAGAAAAAAGCACGTTCCCATCTAAACTTTCAAGAAATGGTTTAGTTCTTTTTAAATTAGTGTTAAAGATTTTATGCATTACTACAGTATAGCCAGAATTTTGGAAGTGCAGTTAATGTACTCGAAACCTCTGCAGTGTGTGTGTCTGTCTTTGTGTATGTCTGAATAAGTACTGACGTCTGGCAACTGCTTAGAAAAGGCCCTGCAGTTTTCTTGGCAAGATTTCAGAAGTGATTTGCCCTTGCCTGCTTCCTAGGGTTGAGAGAAATGGACTGGCCCAAGGTTACCCAGCTGGCTTTGTGCCTAAGGCAGAACTAGAACTCACCATCTTCCTATGGCTAGCCTGGTGTCTTAACCACTACACTGTTCAGGTTTGACTGCCTAGCTGCCAGAAGGATCTCAAGAGTGCAGTGCAGTGGTGGGTTGCCCTTGGTTCAGACTGGTCCACAAGAACCGGTAGTAAAACCAATGGGAGGCTCCGCCCACTGCCCCAGATGTCGTCATAGGTGATCTGCACATGTGCAGAAGCTTCTGCGCATGTGCAGAAGCTCAGCGTGTGCGCGATCCCATTGCAAACCGGTAGTAAAGGCAAGTAGAACTCACCCCTGGTGCAGTGCATATCTAAATGTTTCCGATTTGTAGCTTTGCACAAAAATAGGTGAAATATTGTTTCGTATTGGTGCTAACCAGGCAGCCCTGGATTCTTAATGGCTCAACATCCTGTTAGCCAGGAAAGACGAAGAGTGGGGTGTCGGAGGCTAATTTATACCTCTTTGTTCACACTTACGTCAAAGCTTGTTTAAAAATACAGCCCTTTGGTTCTTAGTCACTTTTCATGTGAGGCTCATTACAGTTATAAATACCACAGCCATATGCCTTGCCAGTCTGTGGCTTGAACATGGTTTGTTTCCTCCCAAAAGTCTTCTGCTTGGAGGAAAGGGGATCCATGTCCCACTACAAGCCTTTTTTCATTCAATCCTGATTGCTCAGGCCAGCCCAACGTTTGTGTAATAAAACCCACTCCTTGATTATATTTTGCAGGAAAATGAAACAGGTTTATTTCCCTTCAAGTGAAACAGCCTAGCATCACAAAGCATATTCAATGTGCATGGCTTGCATCTGTGTGTTTTTAACATTCATAAATATATTTATTCAATTTCTATACTGTGGAATGGTATGACTTGACAGAATGGTAAAATAGAATAAGTAAGCAGAACTGTGATCACTCATAAAACCCCAATTTCAGTAAAATGCTGCATCATACCTAAATAGACCAACTAAATAGATCAACTAAATATACCTGGGAGTTGTCAACCTTAAGCAGTCTTACCTTAAGTTGCAAATTCCCTACAGAATAGGTCTGTTTTTATTGCTTGGATAGCAATATCACTTAGACTTATATACTGCTTCACAGTGCTTTACAGCCCTCTCACAGCGGTTTACAGAGTCAGCATATTGCCCCTAACAATTTCAAGCCCTCATTTTACTGACCTCGGAAGGATGGAAAGCTGACATAACCTTGAGCCTATTGAGATTTGAACTGCCAAATTGCAGGCAACCAGCAATCATCAAAAGTAGCCTGCAGTACTGCATTCTAAATCACTGCACCACCATGGCTCATGAATTAGGATGAATGAGGTTAAGGCCAATCTAGCCATACTGGGGGAAGGTGGCTATTTAAGAAAGTAGGGTCTACCCTTTCCTTGATTCCCCACTGATCTCATGTTAGGCATAAGAGGGGGTCAGTTTATTTTCCAAAGCACCAGGAGGTAAGACAAGAAATAATGGATGGAACTAATTAAGGAGAGAAGCAAACTGGAATTGAGAAGAAACTTCCTAATAGGACAATTAACCAGTGGAACAGCTTGCCTTCAGAAGTTGTGGGTGCTTCATCACTGGAGCTTTTTAAGAAAAGACTGGACAGTCACTTGTCTGAAATGATATCAGATCTCCTCCTTGAGCAGGAGGCTAGACTAAAAGACCTTCAAGATCCTTTCCAGCTCTATTCTGATTGAAGTAACTTCCCCAGTTGAATGAATGCCTTGGTCCGTTATGGGGAAGATGGTCTGGAGCATGCCCAGAACCAAGCCAAGTAGTACTTCAACAATCCAAATGAATACAGGTAGATCTCATTTAGGGGCCCCCATTGGGATTAGCAATCTGGTTGTTCAGTGAAGCCATAGCGAATTGAAATCACAATGCTTATGATATGATTTCAGCTCTATTTTGCTTTTACAGGTCTGTGAAGGCAGTAAATGTGAGGATTGGTTGCAAAGTTACTTTTTCTTCACCACCGTAATTGCAAATGATTTCTAAATGAGGCGGTCACTGAACAAGAATTAACGGTGCTCACACGTTTTACGCCTTAAGCATTTCTAAGTGACCGGTGTGTCTTTTACCTTAGTTGGAGCACTTATACACTTATACATTCAGATTACTTGATGCTGTCTATATTATTTGAAATACTTTCAGAAGTAAAGCCTCTGCAACCTAATAGCTTAATCTCCAGCTCTTTCCCCCACAATAACTTTGCTCCCAGACATCACCTCTGACCTTCTACTCCCTAACAGTGGCCTGCAGGCCTTCAGCTTTTCAACATTCCTCTTTCATTTACTGACTTACACCAGTTGTCACCACTAACACCATGGCCTTATATCATTTTGTACCTTTTCCTCAGCATCCGATTCGCCTGCCTGCCTGCCTCACTCACTCACACATACACAAACAGGTCAAGCTTGCCATGTCCCCCATCCCTCAAGCCCTAAAGAGATTCACGCAACAGTATTGTGGGGTAAGTTTTCCATAAAAACAAAGCAAGAAATAGCATGACAAAATAGTGAGAACTGACTGGAGTTGGAGCAGTGTTTGCCATTATAGGAACAATCTTCCCTTAACCAAGGACAATGCCTTGGATTAAGTGTCTGATTTTTGTGTATCCAGATGCATATTACTTACTTCTTTCTCTGGCTGGAAATATTCTGTCCATCAGTTTACTGAAAACAATTATTCACAAGAAATGGCACATTGTACTACCATTAAAACCTGAAAAGTAGCCATACAGTAGCTGCTTTTGTTTGTCTCTTGGTTGTGTAGATTAGATCAAGAGGTAATTAGCACCTGTGGAGGATTTTAAATTCTTTTAATTTTTGCACTTCTACGCTGGATAGTATAGATAGAATACCTCTCAAAAAATCAAAGCACATTGGATTAAAATTTGGTGGGTTATGCAAAATGTTTTGAAGAAAAAACTCCAATTTTCTCCCCAATTGTTTTTGCTGGGCATAGTTAAGGATTTTTCACTGATTGAAACAAAATTGATATTATATATGGTTACAGCAGCTAGGTTACTGATTGGTCAACATTGGAAAAAAGATGTTATGCCTACTATTGAAGAATGGACTCAGAAGGTGGCCAGTTTTGCAGAAATGGTGAAGATATCAGCATATTTAAAAGACCGGACTCAAGAAACTTTTATGTGGGAATGGAAGAAATGGATAGATTATGTGCAGAATAAATATCAAACAAGGAAGTATCAGATAGCTTTTAGCTGAATGCTATGTAGAAATTTATAGTATAGACAGAGGGTAGAATAGCTGGGGGGTACTGTATGATATGTTATGATTTGGATTTCACCCTGGGAAGTCATGGGGGGGAGGGGAAGGTTAGGGAAGGTTAGGGGGGGGAGTGGAAAAATTTGTGTTTGTAAAACTTTTTCAATTAAAAAAAATCAAAGCACAGGTTCCTTTACTGGAAGATTTTAATACATCTTTTTACCCCCTGTAGTATATGAGGAATTGCATGCAATTTTACTTTTAAAACTTTAAAAAAAAATTTTAAATACTTTTTAAAAAAGACTTCTGTTTGGATAATAGTTAGATTTTGAAAATAATATATTGCTTTGGATTTTTAAAAAAGCACCCATTATTTGGGTATGTGATTTGAAACACATAAAATAATGCTTTGCATTACAAAAGAGCAGGATTTTAACTCTGGAGCAAGTCTTTAAAATTTTAAAATCTCATTCTGGAGAAGAAAGGGCCTTTGAATAGGCATTTAAGCAGGTGTTTTTTTTAAAAAAAATACTGTTCTAAATTAAAAAGCCCATTAACTGCAGGATTTAAGCAGTTCTGGAAAAGATAAGAAAAAACCCATACCACTCAAATCACCCACTGCCTTATATTGCCTCGTGTCTAACCATATGCAGGTATCTGGGAAGAGAAGTATGTGCAGTCAGCTGGAATGTTCTCTCAAGCAAACAATCACTTCTGCTCCCAAGACTATGTGTCAGTTTCAATATTCTGCTTCCAAGCCAAGATTTCCTGGGGCCAGTTTTTCTGGATGGATAATTCTTATCAACTGTACTTGTTTGAGCTAGTCTGGGACAGTTTTGGCAGGTTTGTTTTTCATTACTCAAGAATAACTATACCCCCACCCCACCAATATGGATTGGGACCATCAAAACTGAAAAGGAGTGATCAACAGGATATCTTGATGCCCCAGAGTGGTTCTGCACAAATTTAAAGCACTGCTATTAGTTATCTTGTGTGTTCAGCTGAAGGTGGGATATAAGCAGAGCAAATGAATGAATAGAGGCCATCACACTGTGTCCCTTGGTTCACACAGTGAACGTGGATCATTCTAAATCAGTATTTTACAATTTATAGCATCACCCAGCCATTGCTGTAGTGAGATACCATTACTTAAAACAGTCCTGATATGGCTGTTGCAGCCTCACAATAGCAGGCTGATGCTTTAAGATAGAAACAAATTTCTAGTATAGAAGTCACCTTGGCCATATTTTTAGCCATGAATGATTGAATAAGCTGCATTTGGCTTGTTGATATTGAGTCTTTCCTTGTTCCTCGAGGATTTCAAATGCTAGTTTCCAGCCAGATCTCTGGAAGCTTGTCCATATGCTGCCTTCGGTGTTCAGATAGGTGCACTTTTGAAAATAGCATTTTGGAAAAAATAGTATTATGTTTCAAGTAAGCCTAGGGTGCATTAGAGGCATGATGGGCATGTTTTTTGACTTTCAAACCACGTGGCTATTTCTAAGGAGCACCTTATATGTTTGATCATTTTCCAAGAGCTGTGTTCACATTGAAGGATGTTTGCTATCAGATTGAAAATTCTAATACATTTTCTCCTATATTCAGGTACTTGGCTGTAGGCTCATTTTTATGGCAGTAGATACGGTAGCTACTACTTAATATTTTCAGCAGTATCCCCGATATAATGCATACTGTGGGAAATTTTAAATCACAGTTCAAAGATTCAGCCATTGAAAGTAAGGAGCAATTTTCTAGTCCTCCATGAAAATTTTTATTTTTTTTAACACTACATTCATATATATTGACTTTTCCTTATTAATTTGGAAGGAACAATCTGAGATAGGTCTTCAACAAAAAAAGTGTTATATCACTCAAAGGATGAAAGTCACTGGCAATTTACATGCACCTTAAGCTGAAAAAGTAGGCAAGTTGTGGCCATATCTGCTGAAAGAATATTGTGGAATAGGAAATGCTTGCTTTTGACTGACCAGATTAAAAAAGTAACAAAAATGTCTTCTTCAGATATTCAGTCTTTTATTATGGTCACAAACCAGCACAAAAGGGTTATTTTTTTTCATGTTTACAGTGATTGTAAGACACAAAGTCTGTTTGTTAAGGCTTAACAACACAACAAATGGAGAAATATTACACTTTTTGATCATTTTTCCACTGAATTTTGTTAACACAATTTAGGGATTGCAAAAGGTGGAGGGAAGGCACATACCCATTCCTGCTTTATAAGGTATGGCGTGAATTCATTCATTATAACATGTCCAATTTAGCATTTCATAAAATGCAAAAATTAGTGAAAGATCTTGATTAATGTTATAAATCCTAAAAGAAATGGCAATTCCTTCCTATTGGCTTCTCTGTTTTGGCTTTTTTCTCTAGATTCTCCTCCCTCAGAAACAGGCTTGAGGCAGAGATCAAGGAAGGGAACAAACTCAAATTACAGTTTCCTTCTGGGTTTCCTGTTCCTTTCCTGCACCTTTGATGCAGCTATTCTTGTATACTTGGTGTGTGTGGGTGGACCAGTAGATACACAGCAGAATCAGGGATTAGCACTCCCAAAAAACCTTCCTTTTTTGTCTCTTTTTTGGTAAGAGCTGTATTAAAGATCATAGCTGTGCTTTTAAAAGCATATTCTGTTGACACCCTCCAATTGCTCAAATCTGAAACTCAGCCTTAACCCTCTAGTTTCACTTATCCTATCTCTAATGTAGCTTTATTAGGCTATAAGGAAAATACATATAATTTCAGTTCAGGACGGAACACTTTGTAAGCAGTAGACATATTTGTATAGTTGTGGTGCTGAACTTAAAATACACTTAATAAGAAAAAGCCTGACTTTTACATAAGAAACAAATTTAAACAGTCCCTGGCATGACCTTAACTGGAGAATTATATTGTATACAAAACTGGATTTCATCCCTTAACAGTACTTAGAATAGAGAACAAAATCTTTTACCCAAGCCCCAGTTTGTTGCCAGCTTTCTTACTACACTGCGGGACATGCAAGCCTGTTGTTAATGGCTGTTGATGTGTAATAAAGGAATTGCCTATAATGAGGCATTTGATTATACAGGCAATCCTCAATTTACAACCATTCATTAGTGACCGGTCCAAGTTATAGCAGCTCTGAAATAAGTGATGTGACAATTTTTTAACACTGATAACTGTAATATTCCTATGGTCAATTTGGATGCTTGGCAGCTGGGATTGCACTGTCCCGGGGTCATGTGATCACCATTTGTAATTTTCACCAAGACAAATTCCTTGTGTGTCCAATCACACTTGGCCAATAAAGAATTCAATTCAATTCCATTCCATTCCCAGCCAGCTTCCAACAAGTAAAGTTAATGAGGGAGGCCAGACTTAACGCCTGCATGATTCTGCTACATGATTCTTAATAACTACAGCAATTCACTTAACAACTGTGAAAGAAAGGTTGTAAAATGGGGTAAAACTCACTTAACAACTGCCTTGCTTAGCAACATAAATTTTAGACTCAATTGTGTTAAGTCAAGGATTACCTGTAATGCGTTACAGTTGGAGACGTTTGACACCACCGTATCAAATTCTCTGTCCAGGCATCTTTAAATTTACAATCATAATATATTATAATAAGATAATTATGTTTTATTTCATTCAGGATGCCTAAAACTGAGATCAGCTCTGTTTAACTCCATGCTAGCATCTTTTCACTATAGGCTAATAGTAATCATCATCATCATCCCCTCCATAATGGATACTCCCCCCCTTGTGATAGATGAGGGGCTTGTGATGCTCTGATGAAGCTGAGAGCTATGCTGCCGGTAGTGTATTCTACCAGAGGGGTTAGTCATGCCAGGCAGGTCTCAGCCGAAGAGCCAGACTAAGTGTGTCCATCAATCCATTTAATATGATGAAAAAACAGGGAAAAAAACCCCTTGTGCTGGATTGGCTGTTGCCTGGATCAACAAAGATCATGCCAGTTGTTGGAACTCCTGGGCATCTGTTGGTGGAGGGATTCAGGAACTATGGTTGGGCAACTAGGGCTTCGCTGTGAAGGATTACTGGAAGAAACAACCACAAAGGAGATAAAAGTATAGTGTGCTTGAAAATCAAGCCATTATAGCTCTCTACTGTAAATTGGAACCAACAAAATGGGGTTACCTAAACATAATGTTTGAACCATGTAATTTTTTAAAATCCGGATTCAAATATAATTGAGCAAAGCTTAGCAGATCAAAGGATATTCATTACTAGAAATAAAATACTATGCAGAATTGGAAGAGATTCAGAAAAATTATGAAAATGAAAGATCAAATAGCAACGGTAGAGTAGTAGAAGAAATTCAGATAACAATTGGAAATATATAGAGGAGACAGCTGTTAGGAACTACAAAAATAACTTAGAATAACAACCAAATCAGTATAGGTGCACTAATGACGTTACCTAGCCAGATAACGAAACTTCTCTTCCTCAGAAAATAGGGCCAATTCATAACCTTTACTTCCTGCTCCTTAAGGAATCCTTCAACCTTTGGCTCTGCATTCAGAACCCTAGGGTTTTCCTATTGCTCCAAACTGTCCAGAAAACTATTAGAAACAGAGACAACTACTACTAAATTGGATATACTTTTTTTTCTTAAATAGCATAGTTTCCCATCAATGTCAATACAGTTCAACCATTTCTGAAGATAAAGGAGAAACTATTGCTCAGAAGCACAACGTTTCAGATTTTGTTTCTATCTGCATATCCCCAAACTGATCAAGCAACCCCTACCCTGGATGCCAAAATCCTACCAAAAGCCAGAGCTACTTCTAATGGAGCAATATCCACCTGGCACAAGGAATCCTACTGTGATAGACGACAGCAAAGATTGCTTTGTGTTTGTAGGCAAATGGTAACACCTGGATCCTTTTCTTTAGTGGTCCTATCAAGCAGTGATTCTTCTGAGCAAGAGTGGGAGGAGTTGACTATGTAGGGATAGCTTGCGCAGAAATTAGTCTCACTACAGTTAGGTAGCTATAGACGGGACTTCTTTCAAGCTGGAGGGAGATGGAGAAGAATATCAAAGCTTCTGTGACTTCTTTGTAGTATTTTTTGTTGTCCATGAAGATAGGTACTTGTCTGTATACTTTGCTTTGGACAAGTAGCATTGTATTAATTAACCACATTCTATTCTTTCCCAATATAAAATTAAAATGATTTTTATTGCAAAATTAATTAGGGACTTTTGGAAGTTTTATAATTGAAAGATCTTATCCACAGAAAAGGAATGTACATTTAAGGATCTTGGGGTAGCACTCAGTTGAATTTAAAAAAAGAACAGTTCTGCTGCTGAGCTTGAAACAACCACTTCATGTCTAAAAATTGACAAATGAGGCTATTCCCAACAAGAAAATTAATTATTACGCTGCCAATGTTTATAGATTATCTGTTAAAGGAATAGCTAGGATACCTCTATTGTTAATGCTGAATTTAAAATTTTATTTACATATTCTAATTTTGTGTATGAGTAACTTGAGTAGATTTCAGCTTTTCAGCTTACATGATCTTACTAAATAGACAAAAACGAAGGGGATTAAGTAATATGGGGATGTTAATGCAAGTATTAAATTCCTCTTTGGATTTAATCTAAACGGCTTGTGTTCCTGTAACTCCTTTATGGTACAGACACTTGGGGATTAAAGTCCATGAAAACTTATGCCACAATAAAGTGGTTGCTCCATAAAATGCATAATCTCTGAGTTTTCCCTGCTACATACTGAAGTTGCAATCTTATTCTTGTGGAGTGGTTCCAGTTTTCCAGTGGGAGAGCCATATTAACAACTTGAAAGATTTTTTCAGGGCTGCTTAATTAGAGAGAATAATGGAAAAAGCAGCATTCACGTGCCTTTCTAGAAGTTGGGATTCTGTTTTAACTGTGCTATACTGCAATTATAGGAGCTGTATGCACATATGCTGGATGAGGCTGTAAGGTCTCCTGGAAATCCGGATCCAAATCACCGTTTTCTTCAATGCATTTCAATTGTTAAGGACAAATACATTCAATTGTCCTATTGTTGGAAAGTGTGTTAAAAAGCAATGTATTCTACACAGGAAGCTGATTAACCTGGCTGGCAAGGAAAAATAGGGCTTCACAGATCACAAACACATATATACCTAATATAAATTTGATTTTAAAAATCTTAGAAATACAGTATGTATTCTTCCACTTCCACCCTGTGTCTCCCAATCATTTTCAAGGCTGCTAAACTGTAGAGTTACCTCTAAAGCAACTCAAAGATTGTGACATTGGGTTTTTCCTTTTAGTGAAACTTGGAAAGGATATTCGGCTAACTTTAAGGCAAAACTTCTGCTTCTCTGGGTGATTTGCCATTTGCAGGTACATTACAATTTTCAGTAGCTTTAAACCAGGAGAGCTGCCTCTTGCACATAGGCTATTTTTCCCTGATCACTTCACAGGGTAACTTTGAAAAGGCAGTTTCAAAGTGAATGATGACAACATATAATGTCAAGTAAGACTCGATTCCAAGAAGAAGAGTTCTTTAGTAGCCAATGAAGCATGGTTTTTTTTTTATTCCTGTAAATAAACTGACTAATTTGAGCACAGATAACACTTCCTCAGGCTGATGTCTGGAAGTTAAAGCAGAAAAAATACCACTGGTTTCTTTGGAAAATTGTGCTGTGTATAGGCCATTTCATGAATATGACTGCTTAAAAATGGAAAATTATAATCACAAACTTCTGGGCAAAAGGAACATCAATTCCATTGCTGACTGTTCTACATTATTCTTTAGCTGCTTCTCCAAAGCTTTACACATGGCAATTATGCTTTGAGCCCAGACCAAATAACTTTTAATTTGGGTTAAAGGTGATCTTGTTGCAAACCTTATTTTTAACAAACACAAAACATTAATTAATTAATTAATTAAATTTATATACCTCCCTTCTCCTGACGGACTTAGGGCGGTGAACAGCCAGCTAAAAAACCAATACAAAAAAGTTAAAATCGTACTAAAAACAAATATAAATTAGGCTGAGAATTTAAAACAGAATAAAACTCTAAAAATTTTAAAAAGTAGAAGGGATCAGGCAAGTCCGGCAAGTTGGAAGAGATAAGTCTTCAGAGCCCGACGAAAAGTCCGGAGGTCGGCAATTGTTCTCAGTTCTGGAGGAAGATCGTTCCAGAGGGTGGGGGCTACCACAGAGAACGCTCTCCCCCTGGAGGTCGCCAGCCGGCATTATCTGGCTGACGGCACCCCGAGGAGGCCCTCTCTGTGGGAGCGAACCGGCCGGTGGGAGGCAATTGGTGGCAGAAGGCGGTCCCGTAAGTACCCTGGTCCCAAGCCATGGAGCGCTTTAAAGGTGATTACCAACACCTTGAAACGCACCCGGAAGTCAACCGGCAACCAATGCAGCTTACGCAGGAGAGGTGTCACGTGGGAGCGCCCCGTCGCTCCCATAATCCCCCGCGCGGCCACATTCTGTACCAGCTGGAGCCTCCGGGTGCATCCCAAGGGGAGCCCCATGTAGAGAGCATTGCAGTAGTCCAAGCGAGACGTGAAGAGCGCCTGAGTGACTGTGCGTAGGGAGTCCCGATCTAGGAAGGGCCGCAACTGGCGTATCAGGCGAACCTGATAGAAAGCCCCCCTGGCCACAGCTGTCGTATGATCCTCTAAAGACAGCCGTGGGTCCAGGAGGACGCCCAAGTTGCGCATCCTTTCGGTGGGGGCCAATGATTCGCCCCCAATAACCAACGGTGGAGTCAGTTGGCTATATCGGGACGCCGGCAGCCACAGCCACTCGGTCTTGGAGGGGTTGAGTCGAAGCCTGTTTCTCCCCATCCAGACCCGCACAGCTTCAAGGCACTGGGACATCACTTCCACGGCATCGTTGGGGTGGTCTGGAGTGGAGATGTACAGCTGAGTATTATCAGCGTACTGATGGAATTCCACCCCAAAACCACGGATGATCTCACCCAGCGGCTTTACATAAATGTTGAACAGAAGGGGCGAGAGGACTGACCCTTGTGGCACCTCACACACTAGGTGCCTCGGGGTCGACCGCTGCCCCCCTGTCAACACAGATTGCGACCGGTCGGAGAGGTAGGAGGAAAACCACCGTAAAATGGTGCCCCCCACCATAAACAAAAAACAATTACATAAACAATAAACAATAAACAAAAACAATTTGCTTTTTTCCCATGGGAAGAAAACATCACCCAGTTGGAAAGTATATGGTAAGCACAGGATATACTTAAAATATTCCTTCTCTAATACTATCCAACACATGCATTAAAATCAGGTGAAGAATATATGATAGTACTGACAGCCACAGTAGTGATAGCATAGAGTATAAGGGACAGCCAGGACTAGGGCCATAAAACTATGGAACTATTTTGTTGAGAACAATTGTTTTGAAATTTTGTTCTCCCAAGACATTTTAGGATATCAACTCCAGTAAGTCCGGGCTGTCTTTCAGGTTTTCTGCTTATCAAAAGGAGGTTTGTTTTAATATTTACATTTTTCAAACAATTGTTTAATTTTGATTGTATTTTTTTTCTTTAATTCTGCATTTATCCAGGAAGAATTGTATAGAAATTAGTGATACGTTTCAAATATAGTAGGGTATACCATTCAGGTTTTAGCCAGGATAGACTGTAATTTATATCCTTCATGAATTATGAAGGAATACTGTTAATTATGAAACTAGGATAGTCGTTTAACATGACTAAAGACATCCTCGTATGTTCCTAGCCTTTGCTTTCATGAGGGAGCTGTCTGTACAATGGGGTGTGCACTGTACATTACTGCATATTTGGCATGAATTCTTCTGTGACAATTCTGAAACAAGATATACATAGAAAAATATGGCTAGGTCCACACATGGTCAATTACAAAGTTAACCAAGTTATGTGAACTCAACCAGTATTTTCTTTCCATTTCAGTTATTTCTGTGTAAGCTTGGTCTGTCTTTTGTAATTACACCACACTTAAGTGCTGTAAGATGAATATACTTTCATCATCTAAATTAAGTTCTAATGAAAAAGGATGAGGCAAACTTTGAAAGTGCTAAACTTCCAGGAAATGGGGGAGGCATCAACCTAAAAGTCACCCCAAGGTCATCTTACACATAGTTCTTACATATGGTATATCTTGAATTTAAAATCTGTCGTTTACAAAAAAGCATCTGGGGAGTGCAGCAGCAAAATACTCTGTAGAAATATATATATATATATATATATATATTTATTTATTTATATATATGCAGGTGATCCAACGCAGCTCTCAATACAGTTCAGCCTCCTAAGCACAAATGCTTATTTAACCTTTGATTCGGAAGGGTTTATTTTCCAGCTAAATCCAATGGAAGCTTAGTCCTAAGTACCTAAGAGTACCGTAGTAGCCTAAATTTGAAAAGAGCCGCATGGTGTCACCTTCCTTTCCCTCCGGTAGACAGACGAATTGCAGGCTGGAAGAATAACAAGCCACACACAGAGCTGGGTTTTTGAGGTAAGAGATTCCCCTTCAGACCAGCCACTGGAGCTTCCAACGCGGCCCCAGACCTCGAATCAACATTGACCGTTGACCTCGTTTCCTCAGAAATATCTTTTTTTTAAAAATGTCTTCCTCAGCCCGGGATCCTCCAAATGTTGGGCTACGGCTTTCCATGCTCTCCAGCCATCACGGCAGGGAATTGGCGGGAGCTGGCAGGCCAACACCTCCGGCAGGACCCCCAGATGACGGGAAGCTGTTTCAGGGACGTTTCGTTGTCGTCCCCCCCCCCTCCCATCAAACGGGGGCTCCGGCACCAATACCCGTCTCCCTTAAAGCCCCACTTACTTAGGACAGCCCGGCCCCGTCACTTAGCGCGTAACGCGGAGGCGTCGCCTTGCGACGTTGTCCCGGGCAACGCCGCTGAGGAAGGCGACGAGTGACGCGGGCCGAGTTACGTCGCCGCGCGGCGCGGGCGGGAGTGACGCAAAGGCGCGCGCGCGCAGGCAGGGGGAGGGGCCGGCAGCTTCTTTTTCCCCTTTTTTTCTGTTTCTTTTTTTTTCTTTTCTCCCTTCCCCCCCCACTTTAAAAAAAAAATCCCCGTCCCCCCTCCCTTTCTTTTCTTTTGGCCTTCAAGCCTCCCTCTCTCCACCCCCGGCCTCGGCGGCAAACCATCCATCCATCCATCCATCCGCCCGCTCGGACGGACTGACCCAGGCCCCGACCTGCCCACTCCTCACCGCCCCCCCCCAAACAGCTTAGCTCCCCGGCCCGTGGGACACTCTAGGAGCTCTAGCCTCGCTGGCTCGGCGGGGTAACCCCCCCCCCCGCCCACCCTTCCACCCGGCCCGTCGCTCCGCCTGGAGTTGGCCGGTCTTGCTTTCTCGCCGGGCGCTTCAGCCCCGCTGCAGCTGCCCGCACTTGTTGCTGGCCAGAATTTCCTCCTCCTCCTCCTCCGGCGGCTTCTACCGCTCACGTCAGAGGAAGCGGTGGGGGGGGGGGGGGGACGGCAAGGTTCCCTCGGCCGGCGGCGCCACCTCTCCTCCTCCCCGCCCAAGAGGGAGGGAGGGAGGGAGCAGGAAGAAGAAGAAGAAGGAAAGCGGCGGGCGCGAAGACACGCCAGCGACGGAAAGGCGAGGGGGGGGGGACGACCGGGGTCCCTGCTCTCCCCCCTCCTCCTTCTTCCTCCCTCCCCCTCCCTCCCTTCCTCCCCCCGGAGGTAAGTCTCTTCGGGTTGCAAAGTTCGGTCCCCTTCGTGATTAAAATAACCGGGAAGGGACCCTTTCGGGTGGGAAGGAGCGGGGTGGACGTTTTCAGCCTCTTTTGTGGCTTTTTTCCATGCTGGTGTGTGTGTGTGTGTGTGTGTGTGTGTGTGTGTGTGTGATGGGTGGTGGTGGGTGAGAGAGGAAGAGGAGGAATTGTCTTCTCTGGGGGAGAGAGAGAGAAAAAGAGAGAGCGAAGGTGCAACAGGTCCGAAGCCAAGAAAAGGAGGGGGGGAAGGAATGGTGATGCCTGCAATGTACTCTTGAAATGTGGGGAATGGCAGGAAGCGGTGGTTTTTCTGCTGGCCTTCAGAAACGGAGCCCCGGCTCCCCTCACCCCACCCCGCAATGTTGCCTGTGGTGTAGAAAAGAAAGTGCCATTGAACCTGGTCTAAAGGAGGGTCGGCACCCCTTCCTCCCCTCTGGGTGCCATTCAGCGTTTGGCTTGAGAGTCTTTTTAAGTTTGGGGCCAGATGGAACTGTTGAGGCCATGTGTGTGTTGCTAGCGCCGGGAGTGTATCAAGGGTTCATAGTTGCTGGGTGCATTCATGGCCTTCCTTAATTTGCAGAGGCTTTACTAGCTTGGTTCATTTGTAGGCTTTTGATGCGCTGTGTAAAAAAGGGATATTTCTTCGGGTCCCCGTGATTCTTCCGGGGGGGGGGGTCCAGAACCGGGAAAGCGCTTTCGTTTGGTGCTCTTTTTACCGAGATGAATATAGTAGCTTCTGAGTGGTAACCGAGATCTTAAATGATGATGATGATGATGCCTGTATCTCGTAAAGGGCATGAACATTCCCAAACCTGGAATTCTGTCCGAGAGTAAAAAAAATAAAAAAAATAAAATAAAATATCAGAATCTGAACCAGCCTACATTTTGGAAGCGGGCTTATTGTCTTTTTTTTTTTAAAAAAACCTGGCTTTTGGAGTTCAGAGTTTAGTTATTAAAAAAAAGTGGGGAAGTTTAATGTATAGGTTGTCTTCATCTGTTTTGTGGATGGACTTTTACGGATGTGTGTTACAGATGTATATGTGCGTGTGTTTTTGCAAATTGTTGGGATGAGATGTGCATATTTAAATAAGGAAGTAAGGAAACATTGTTTTTTAGGAGTGATGAAACCAAGGCAAAAAAACAAAACAAACGCTCAGCAACCACAAAAGATGGAGAGAAGAGTGACTGTTAGTCATTTTCGATGCTGTCTTTTGTTTCAAGACCTCTAAAAACCTTTGAGATCAACAGACTTTAAAATGTATGCTAGTTTTAGAATCAGTAAATTGGGCTTAGTTCCTATTGACTGCATGGAGAAATGTTTGCCGTTTTGACTTGTATCTGGTAATACCACTTGTAGCTTTTCTGGGGACAATTTTGTACTTAGATTTGATTCCATTCATCTACTTTGTCTGTTGTTTTTTCCCCCCTTCTATTTCTCTCAGTTTACCAGGCAGTCATATTTTTTTTTGGCCACATGCTCAAAGCATGTGAGTTTCTGTTTGCTGATCATACCTTTCAGGTAGCAGTCAGTCTTTATTTGGTCAAAAACTATTGGTTCTTTCTGCAATCCATAGTACTCTTAATAACCATCTCCAAATCCATAATTCAAAGCTGTGTATATTCTTTCTCTCATCCTTTCTCAGTATTGTCCAGTGTTCACAGCCGTGCCTTGTCATTGAAAAGACAATTGCTTTTATTGTTATGATTTTTATTGTAATAGGAATATACTTAGTTATACTTAGACATTTTTTCTGTATGTTTATTGTTCTTCATAAAATCTTAAACTACTGCTTTAAGTTTAATAATTTGCACATTCTTTTGCATGTCCCTGTTTTGGTGTCACACCAAAGATGTAGCCTTGTTCCTTATTTATTGATAATAGAGCTGTTAGCACTTTAATGACCTTCTTCTGCAGCTTTAAAGAATTCACTGGATATTTCATCTGTTTCTGATGCCTTTCTGTTTGACAAATGTATTGATGCCTATAGCAGCTCACCTATTACCTGTCCTACTTTTTTTCTGCAAATGTTTCTTTCATCTATAATCCTATTTGTAAAGAATGTCAGTTCTGCATAGCTTTTCTATTTTCCTTCCCACCCATATTACATCTCTTTTACAATGAAATAACCTCTCCCCGAGGTCCAAAAGCCCCCTACTCCTTTTGGCCTTCTGGAAGGCCTTGGCGACCCTCAGGTACTGGGTCAGGATGTAAATTGAGTCCAGCGTATGTGCAAAGGCTGTGATGTTGCCATGAGCCTAGTTAAAATATGTTAGTCTTTAATTTGGTGGAGAAGTTGTTGGTATTTTTAAAAAATATGGGTCTGATTGTTGTTAGTTTCTCAAGGTTATATTGTTGCCATCTAAATCATAATAATAATAATAAGCAAAGATAGTACCAGTAGTAATAGGCACTACTTCAACACCATCAGCATTAACAAAATCACAGTCAATTGCAAAAGGCAGCTTTACTTGGAACAGCTTACATCCTGCGACAATACCTTTAACACCCATCCTAGTAACATCTGCCTATCACAGGTTGTCAGCACAGTAGGTGTCATACCAAAGAATTGTGGATGGCTCTTAGAAAATCTGCTCATTGACAAAATTTAAATCAATTACAAAAAAACACACTGCTTGGAATTACACATATGTTATGCCGATACACTACAACATCCTATGTTCTTGGGAAGAATGATATGTATGAAAGCCAACACTAACTAAAGAACTGGCAGCTGTGACTTTACATTGTTGTGAAGAGATAATAAGAATGACAACATTCCACTTAAGTATTAAGTGGAAATTTTCTTACGATTTCTCTTAGTAAAGATTTCTCTTAGTAATACATCTTTTTTCCCCCTCTATGTCCCTTCTTAATATTGGAAGTTTATGATCTGTCATCCTATGCCAGTGATGGCTAACCTTTTTGCCGTCGCGTGCCAAAAGCGGGGGGAGCGCGGGGAGGTCACCCACGTGTGTACCCACACCCATAATTCAATGCATCCTGCCCCTGCGCATGTGCGTGTGTTCCCCCCCCCTTTTAGCACGTGATGGCCTGGTGGACCTAGTAGGCCTGTTTTTCACCCTCCCCAGGCTCCAGAGGCTTTCTAGGAGCCTGGGGAGGGCAAAAATGGCCTTCCCCAGCCCCCTGGAGGCCCTCCGGAGGCTGGAAACAGCCCATTTCCCAACTTCCGGTGGGACCGAAAGGCCCAAAAATCAGTTGGCTGGCATACAGATATGTGCTGGTGCTGAGCTATGGCAATGCTTGTGTGCCCTCTGATATGGGTCCATGTGCCACCTGTGGCACCCATGCCATAGGTTCACCATCATGGTCCTATGCTTTTCTTATCCAAGACTGATCCTCTGGCTTTCTTTGGTTATCTTGATAATTTGCTTTGAAAGTGAGTTTATATCTTTTCATCTGTAAATTTTTTCCACATTGGTTTTTACATCTTTTTTCTCTTCCCATAGTTTCTCAGATTTTCCTTTGCATAAATTAAGTACCGTATTTTCCGGCGTATAAGACGACTGAGCGTATAAGACGACCCTCCTCAGAGCCATTTAAGGCTCGTCAGAGCCTTATGGGCTGGTCTGCCTGGTTACAGGAGAATGAGACCCCGCGTATAAGACGACCCCCGACTTTTGAGAAGATTTTTGTGTGTTAGAAAGTAGTCTTATACGCAGGAAAATACAGTATTTATATTGCTCTTATATTTTGTCCATAATTCTTCCAGGTATAATCTTGTTGACCTGCTTTCTAACTTTCTAAATTTAATCCATGTATTGAATGTCAGTAATTTATAATCTGCTCCATAATCTGAATCTGAAAATGTTTTAATTGACTGGATTGTACTGTGTAGTCAATTTGATGTTAACATTGTGCATTCAAAAATGTCTGTGTTTGGAGCCATGTTTAAATTGCTTAATGCAGATGTTAGTAATAAACAATAAATTCTCTACAAAACATCATTTATCTATCTCCTTCATGATTCAATGTATCCATCCCAAACCTTCTGGTAATTTGAGGTGTTTCCATTCCGCTTTCATTTTGCAATTATACATTAATAATTCTGTGTCCTTCCTTGATATTGCATTTAGCTCTTATAGTATGCCATAATTTTTTTCAATAATGTCTCCCATTATGTATGTAATAGGGGCATAAACTGGATATTCACAAATCCTAGTAAATATGATCCATTTATTTAGCAATGTCTTTTTGCAGAGGCATTTGTCACAATTACCACATGAAGACTAGTTAATTAGACTGAAGGCAGCAAAAGTAAAGCTTTTCATGCATTGATACTAAAATGTTTAATGAATCAAAAATGAAAGGTATTGTGGTATGCCATTACATCTGCATTTATTAAATATCCAAATAATTAAAAGCAGCCACAACCTTTTACCACCAATCAGACTGAAGTGAGCTGCCAGGTTCCTACCATTGCTAGGGTACTGCTCCTCTGGAGGTACTTCTTTATCATATCCTACAGATCTAATGTGTGGTTAGTTTCCATCCTTGCTGGGTAGCATCATCAGTGTGTACAGTGTGTTGTGCAGACCACATAAGTTTTTTGAAAACTCCACATGACCAATGGGCTGTAAGTTTGAAATTCCTGTTATAGAGTTGACCCTGTGTTTTTTAATAAGGTTCATCATATGAATCTGATTTAAAGGGATCCATTCTGTTCCGTCTTAAGTTCTCACTTTATTCTAAAATACCACATTTATAAATAATTCATTTGTACTTTGGTGATTTCAATTACCTTTCTTATATCGCTATGTCCAATTTTATGCACCACTGTAAAATTAGGAACTTCTTAAAGTACTTGCTCCATTAGCAATTAGACTTCCTTGTGGCTTTGGTCTGATCGTATCATTACCTCCAGATCTACTTGTGAAAGTTTGATATTTTCAATAGAGGAGTGTAATTTGAGTTGAGAATAGCATGATCTGTCATCCAAATACATCTAAATATTTTAGCCAATTCTGTACTTTTTTCTTTACAGCAGAACTTGCCAAATTTTGATTTTGGAGAATTCTTCCCCTAAGTGGTTGGCTTTTCTCACACATGCAGCATCTGACCTGTTCTTACCCCAGCTGTAATTTGCCTTTAGCTTCACTTTCCTTGTTATTGACAAGAGTGGCCTTTTCAACTCAGGTTGCTGCCTCAATCATACTCGGAAGCACTGAAGGTACAGAGTCCCACACGGCAGCAACATGGTTGTAATTTGGGGGGGGGGCAAAATATATGGGTCATCCTCAAAGAGACAGATCATGATTTTTTTTAGATATGTGCCTCAGCTTAAAAAAACAGTTGAAGTGTGCTTTTATGTTGCTAAATTGCATGGTGCTCAGGGTTCTTTTTAATTGGTAATTTTTGTTTCAAGATGTAAGGGCTTTCAAGTTGTAGCATATACATTTTTGGTAGCTCATACATCTTTGCTGTCTTTCATTCTTTTTGTTTTTTGAGTCACCCCTTTAGAGGAAGTTCCCTATTTAAGGGCTCTTAAAGGAAACCTTCCTTTTTAACACACTCTTTCAGAGTTGTGATCTTGTCAGATTACAGACCACAGCTCCTTTTCTTCATCTTGAATTATCTTTTCTTCAACACCATGATACTCAAAAAATGACTTCTATTGTGAAAAATCAAAAGATTTTCTCATTGGTAGCTAGTTTGATAATCTGGTCAAAAGGCACATCAGTCTTTGTCATAATAAAGCATAGAACCAAGAACATATATTTCTTAGTTGTTCAGTATTTTTTCTAATAGACTACCTGAATGGATGTTATGGAGCACCAGTACTCCTTGGATCACAGTTTTGAAAATCTTAAATTTAGTGCATCTGACATATGGCTGCTTATATGGAGCAGGTTCTGGTATATGTATCTGATGAAATTAAATATTTTAGGAAAACAGTTATCTAGATTATTTTACAGATGAAAATTATTCTAGTGCTCAGGTTGTGTCTGACTGAGGAAGATACATCTACTTGCATTTATTTGTGTTGTGTTGGACTGAGAAAGATACATCTACTTACCTTTATTCCAGGGTTATCACACAAGTATAGGTAATATTGTAATGGAGGGATGGGAGAGTGTTTCTTTGTGTGTGTGTGGGATAGGTGGAGGAAGAAAGATGATTGGTGCTGTCAGTTTTTCTCAGTCACCTTTAGGAAGTTGAGATGTTCTGATTTTTCCCGATGAGTTTTTTTCGTCTTATTGTTATTGAACTGGAAGGACATTTTAAAGCCTAGTACAATTATCAAGCTTCCATGGTATATTGTTTTATTGATAAATTCAGATTTCTATCCTATTAGGTCCCTCCCTCCCTCCCTCCCTCCCTGTGTGTGTGTGTGTGTGTGTGTGCGCGTTCATTGTTCCTTTTGGAATTTAGAACTAAACAACAAAAATATTGTATTACAGATCATTTCATTGTTCTTATGCTCCATGTTCTATTACTTACACTTGTACAGAACATTTGCTCTTGGGGAATTTTTCTTAACTGAACTATTCCTGAATTCTTGGCTGCAGACAGAACATATTATTTGGCACCATTAATCACTTTGTGGAAATGTAAAAGGCAGCCTATAATTGCTCTGGTGTTTGCTTCAGAAACATGTGCTATGAATGAATTGGACTTTTCCTTTTTGATATTGTTGTCCTTGGTGTAGTCTTCAGATAAAATAGGCCTGACTAACTTTGAAAATTGACACCAGCAATATATCTTTTTCTTGTTGAGGATACACAGAAAGAGTCAAACATCTTGTTTTCATGCCTGCATAATGTTGTTCTATGTTTGAATTTGTAGCTTATGTGTTGTGATAGCCTATGTCTTAATCCCAGGATAAATGAACAAGGACAGTAAATTCTTTGCTGTGGATAAGAAACAGTTGCTGTTGCTGGTTGACATTGCTCACCACTTCCTTCATTGGAATAGCCAATAGAAAGTATCAGGCATAAATAATCAGGAACATTTGTTGAGTTCAAAGCACAGTAGAGTTTATTATTGCTACCTGTAATACAAGAATCTAGTCAACTAATAGTCAAAGCTAAATTGGTGCTAGATAAGGATCAACAAAATTTATGGAGGGCTGGACTTGGGTCTCGTGTGACAATGATTCCAAACTGATGACACGTTTAACACCACCTTCCAGTTCTTCCTCTTCTCCTACAGAAAGACACATGAAGACATTCATGTTATTAACTTGCACCTTGGAAATACAAAGGAAGGTGGTAAACAGATGGCTCATTCTTTTAATTCAGAAGGACCTACTTTGCATGCAACATTGTATTATTTGCTGGGGCATGCTCAGGATAAGGAAGAACGGAATAAGTATTTGCTTGGGATTGGTGAGGTTGGAAATCTGAAATCCTTCTATCAAAATTTTGGGGCAATTGATTAATATTGGCACTGAGTATTGAAAATTTAAACAGCATTCTAACAGAACGATACAATAATTATCTGCCGAGGTTTTCTTCCGAAAGATATTAGAGGCAGAATAAGAAAAGTGTCAGAAAAGAAAAAAGCCACCTCAAAGTATATGTCCTTTCCAGGTCTCCATTGTGACAGAGAGGGACAGCAGACAATTGAATCATCTAGTTTCAGCTGTTTGTTTAGTTCTTTTTGGTAATAGGTGCATATTGGAAATATTGCATTTCCTTGGCGAAAGGAAAAGGTTTATATATAGATGGTCTGATTTGGTTGTAAACCTAAAAGTATTGCTTGGAAATAAATGCTATTGTAATCAATAATACTTTCAAGTAAATATATGCAGTTGTGCAATTCTGAAAATACTTCAGGGAAATCATTGGGAATTACTAAATAAATACATTTAGAATTGTGTAGCATTTGAGAATATGAGCTGTTAGATTGTCACCTAGAAAATAATTTCCTACCTCATGGGATAATTCTGGGGATGAATATGTTAAAAACTTCATGTACTAGGATATAAATGTATTGGGGCCATGTAAGCATCTAAAAATAGAAAATGTGAGCTCTTCAGGGGAGGGAACTGAACAAAATCTGTAGGAGTGAAAATACATACAGTGACCTCTCTTAAGAATTTGTGATGACTCTGAGTTCTATTTCTGTCCATGTCATCTTATTATGGGAGAGGAGATGGAGAATTTATTGAATATCTATTTTCAAGCCTTATTGTGGCACTAAACTTATTAATTAATCTTCCTATCCCACAAAATAAGGTAAATTCAAAGAACAGTTCTTTGCCATTAAGAATAAAATCTTGTTCCTCCAATTGCATTGTGACTGCTGAAAAAAGCAAGTGATCGTGCATATGCACAATAGGTGGAGGCATCCTGGATCAAACAGGCTTTGAAATGGCTGTGTGCACTTTGTAAAGGATGTGGCTGCTTTAATGGTTCAGAGGGAGTTGTTTTAATCATGGCTATGTAGTTTGCAAAGTAATATTTTCAAATGCCTTTCACAATCTAGTAAGGTATGTATTCTACTGAAGTGGAATTTCAGCAGCACCTTCAACCAAATAAATGGGATCTAGAAGAAGAAAGTACCAGTATTTCTTCTCCGGAAAAAAGGAGCTGGAATAAAAGTAAAATTGATTTCTGTTTTTCAACGTGTGCAGTGAGAGCTCTTCTTTGATATTTGGCTTAGCAATTATTATTCACCAAATGGTGCTTGCTCTAAAACCTGTGTGTGGTAGATTAAAAACATATTTACTAAAAATCTCACTAATTTATTAGAATGGTAACAAATTATAGAATATTTTTTCCAGAAAAATTTAAATCCTACTCCATCAGGTTTTCAAATCAACACATTTGATTATGTGGAGGACATATTCCTCATAGCAGCAACATTCTTGTTTATTGATTGTCCAAAGTCCTAGTTGTTTATCAGAGTTATCATATGGCAGGATGGGTAACTAATAAATTTTACAAATAAAATAAGTAAAATTAAGGAATGGCAACAGAGTGGGGGAGCAAGATAAGGTGCTGAAGGACAGAATTGTGCTTTGTGGTCTGTCATGGATCTCTTAATCCAGATACTGCATTCAGGCGTGATAGAGGAATTATTGTCTATATTTATATTTCATATTTCTAAACCATCCATTTTCCTCAAGAGATGTTGCTAGCACTAAAGAAGATTCAGGTGCTGTTCCAGCTGACTTCTATTGCTAAAATAGGGAAATTCTTTAAGGAACTGTCTACATTGGTGCAAGTGTCCTTTTATTTTCTTAATTGTATCCCATATTATTATTTCAGCCCTCCGCATATTTGTAGTTAGAACACATGACTAGCAGAAATTGTAGATTGCTTGGTGGGAAGAAAGAACAGAAGTTGGACAACATGGCTAAAGATGGAATGTGACTTATTTCTCTTAATGGAAATTAATGAGAATTCTCATTAATTCTAAAAGAAGAAATATGTATTGCATGGTTGATTAGGAGTTTATGGTGGTGTTTCTGGTTTGTTTGTTTGCTTGCTTGTCTGTTGTTTCTATAGACTCTTTATCTGTAGGAAAATGTGTCGCCTACCTCATTTCACAAAGCAGCACCATAGATCTGTGGCTATCCTGTTTTCGCAAATGGAAGAGATGAACGCACGTGTGCGACTGCAAAACAAAACACAGCTGGCAGCAGAGCTAATTTTAGGTTATTTGCTTGGTCTGCATTAACCGTTGTGGAACGGAATTCCAGTAATGGAGAATCTTGAATTTTGACCTCTGAAAATAACATTTCATTTTCATAAAGGAACGATACCTTGGAATTCTTTACTGGAAATTCATGAAGATCTCCCCCCCCCCCCCACTCTTCCTAGCAGACCTGCCAATTTTTGACTGACTTTGGTCCTCCCCCCTCCCCACTTTTGTGTTGATAGGGACTTCATCTGTTAGCTGAACGCTTCTACTGATTTTTCCCTTAACAAAATGAATAATTATCTTTTATTAGAATGTAAGCATTTTCTTAATTCCAGAGCCATCTCTGAATATTTAACACAGTTAAAAGAGAATACTTTTCTTTTGCTACTTCTTTGAATTCAGTAATGCATTTCAGATTTTTTTTTCTTTTTAATAACTCATTATAGAACGAAGAGCAAGAAAAGATGGAAGTTTTTCAAGCACAAGGGTTAAAGTAATTTAGCTACTGTTTATGTATTTATTTGACTTAATTTATATATGGCATTTTACTTTGCAAATACTCAAGGTATAATATGGGTTATTCATGTGGAAGTAGAAAAGATACTGCAAATATTTGATGGAGCATGGCACAAGTATGTGAATTTCAAAAGGGTATGTATTGATGCTTATTAACTGAAGTCTTTGATAGTGAACATGAGAAATTAAAGTATATCTGAAAGAAATAGGCATTCCAGAACATTTGATTCGGATGACAAAATCATTGTTCAATAACCAAGAAGCCCTTGTCAGAACAACTTAGAGCCACACAAACCAGTTCAAGATTGGAAAAAAATGTAGAGTAGGGTTGTATTTTATCCCCATTTTAATTCAAACACAATGGCAGTTTTGAGGAAATTTAACTTAGATGATTTGGAACTTGACAGCCAGAAGCATTAAAGAATTTAAGATATACTGACACCACTTTACTGTCAAAAAATGTAAAAGATATAAAACAACACATCTTAGAAAATAAAGGCATATAGTGAAAAATCTGGATTGTAGCTAAACGTGAAGACCAAAGTAATGACAATAGTTATAGAGTGACATTGAAATAAAAATTAGCAACAAAGCTATTGATTTAGGGCTTTATTTTGCTTGGTTCCAAAATTGACTTTATAATCTAAATTTTAGATTATATAAAGCTAGAAATACCGCTGGAAGCTAAAATGACCAAATTAAGGCTGTTTTATTTTGGGCATGTCATTCTTTTAAATTCCTTAAAAATAAGTTATATTAGAAACTAGATAACCAGTGTTCTGTTGGGTCATAGTTTCAGAGATATTTCCTTACCAGGTCATATCATTCTTTTAAATTCCTTAAAAATAAGTTATATTAGAAACTAGATAACTGATGCCCTGTTGGGTCATAGTTTCAGAGATATTTCCTTACCAGATTCCTTAATGCCTTCAATAATGACAGAGCTTCTAATGTACTGCCCTTACAGGAAAAGTTGGGATATATTAAGAGATGCCTTTGGCTTGAAATTAGGCCATGTTGAACTATAGAGCACAATCAAACATTAGCACAGGAAATTTTTTATGTAATAAACTTGTATTATGTAATAAATTAAGTATTGGGTAATAAACTGTTTTATGATGATTTTTATGACATAAAATGTTTTATAAAATTTGCCAGATAATTCCATGGGAATCTTGGGTTCTGGAGATTGGATGCATTCTGCACATAGCCATTTGAGCTACCTTGGTTCAAAAAGTTTTGCTCTGCAGCGCACTGTTTCAGCTAAAGGTTACAGAAATCAGATGTTTAGTAGTATATAAATTTTTGGGGATGATAGAAAATAATGCCATCAGATAACATGCTGGATAAATACTGTCAAGCAAGACAGGCCTAAACCTAGAAATATTAAAGTTGTAAAAACATCAGCAAGAATGGCAATATATAGATTAATGAGGCCTTTTGCAATTTTCCTTGCCTTTTTTCCCTTTCCATCTCCCAAATCTGCTTCATAAGGATCAGAGAGAGAGAACTGATTTATCAGTAGTGGCCTTTCCACCAGGTTCTAGATATCTGGTGGAATTAAGTTTGCTGCCAGTTTAATGAACTGTGAAGAATTTTCAGATTAGAAAATCAGTTTGAATGAAAGTTGTTAAATACATCTATTTTTCATGCATGAAGCATACAGCAGTCTTGGTAGATTTAACTATAAAGAGGCTTATATAAAAGAATGAAATCCAGAAAGGGGTTCAGTGTACTTTAAAACAGAGGCCAATTTGATGCCAGATTTAGCCTCCGAGGACCTCCATGTGTTATTACCAAGGTAGAATATTATAATGGCAGATACTGAAAAGTATTAGATGCATCACTTTTTAACTAAACAAAAATATGAAATAATAAATTAAATCAAAAGTAGTAGTTTTACTCCTCCCCCACCTTTCTGGAGGCATATATCTCAAAAACTAGATACCGCTCTAAGCCTAGGTAAGGTTGGGCAGTCTGCTCTGAAGATTAAACATGATCTAAATACCGGTAGATGTTTTGCATTTGCTTGACTGGAAATGTAATTTCAGATGTAGATCCAGAATTACTTGTATATTGTACAGAGTGTTTTTTAATTTTGTACCAAATGTCAAGGAACACTCATTGCATACAATTGCAATTTCTCTTCTCCCATGTATATATACTACCTATGTTTATGTAAAATTGGGAAAACTTTAATTTGTACTCTCAGAGACTTGTTAAATCTGAAACTGTGCAAAACTTTAGCTTGCAGTTTTCTCTAATCTAAAAGCTACTTATTTGGGTCCTTGTTTTTAAACCAATTGTTGGAAATATGTGAGAATTTCACTGAGAGTAAAGATGAACATTAAGGAGTTTCGGTTACTATTTTTATAAAGAAAAATAGTGCCTGTACTATTGAATTGGGAAAAGATTGAACTCAAATTATATTACAGGTGTGCATTAGGATTTGGACAAAAACATGAATTGAACCATTGGATATAAATTTATTTCTATCTCTAAAAGAAATGGGTGGTAGCTATTGAACTAATAATAATAGTAATGATTTTTGATCATTTGTTTAGATTTTAGAGTACATACAGCTTTCCTCGGACATGGACAATATGAAAAACTGAAAATATTTCCTAAAGTACAGTGCACACGCAAATAATATCACCTGTATCAGTAGGTAATATGTGTTTTTAGAAGTAGAATATATTTCTGAAATCAACTGCTCCCCCCCCCCCCCCACTTTTTCTGTGTTGGAAAAAGAAAATCTTGATTGAACATGTTTGATAGGTGGCCATATAAATTAGATAAATAAATACTTGTCTGAAACATAGGCTGGTTGCCACATTGTATTAATGAACAATTGTATGATTTATAATGTTATTTGAATTAACCTGCCATTTTCAGAGTACATTAATGTATATTAATTTTGGATTGGAGAGTTGCAAAGTATTAACAATTAGGAGTCAGCCAAAAGGTCATGCTCTTGTTTTTTTATGGTCTTCTTTTCCTGGTGGATAACTAGGGTGTTCGCAACCCAGGATTTGAAGCCAGTCTTAATTTGTATGTCACAGGTAAGCAATCTGAAGTAGCTGCACTAGTCTGTGCTGGTTATCTAGATATTGATACATTTAATAAACCTGAAATATTTACTGAAGTATACAAATCTGATTGCTAAAACAGTATGATGGTTATCTTTGAGGAAGTCTCAAGTTTTTTTGTTTTTACAAATGCTAACTGCTCAGCGTTCTTCTGTGACTTCAGTGGTCAGTTGTTTTCTTGCTATCTAGTAATTGCAGTGTAGAATGTATTTTGATGAATAGTCACTAGCAAAGTATGATATAAAAAGTGCAGTATAAGCACAATTGTGATGGTGGAGGATTTTTGAAATATTGCAGCCATATGTCCTGGGAGGGCAATGCTATACTTTGGAACAAAAATCCCTGACAAATTTTACGAAAAGGTCAAAACTGGCACGCAGGAGAAAGAAATAGTAAGGATAATTAATGAGAAACCATCTTCCAGTGATAAACCTTAAGATATGCAATTGAACCTGGTAGAAGAGATCTTGCTAACCTTACCGATTCTCTTTTTGGGTGCTGTCTTTCATTTGCTACCCGCCACCATCTTTTATACAGATGCTTTTAGCTCCTGTCGGAATAGCACCACTGGTTGTGCTACTGTATTTAGAGTTGTGTCAGTATTTCCATGATAAAGACCCTGTTTTTCAAAGCACTAGCCACAATTCATCTTAAAAACCGCTTTTAGTTAGGAAGGCAAGCAAACTCTTCTGCCACCAGTAGCCTCCCACCGGCCAGTCCGCTCCCACAGAGAGGGTCTCCTCAGGGTGCCATCGGCCAAATTATGTCGGCTGCCAACACCCAGGGGGAGGGCCTTCTCTATGGGAGCCCCAGCCCTTTGGAATAAACTGCCCCCAGATATAAGTAAGATCTCTGACCTCCGTGTATTTCACTGTGCCCTTAAAACCTTGCTGTTCCACCAGGCTGGGCTATCAATGTAAAGATTTTAAATTGGTTTTAAATGTGGGATTTTAAATTGGGGTTTTATATTTGAGCCAAAATATTTAATATTTTTAATTATTTTTAAATCTTGTCTGTCTTTGTGCTTTTAATCAGGTTGTACACTGCCCCGAGTCCTTCAGGAGAGGGGCGGTATAGAAATAAAATAATAATAATAATAATAATAATAATTATTATTATTATTATTACTATTACTACTACTACTACTATTATTATTATTAAACTCTGCTTGAGCACAAGCATCTTTGTGATATCAAAACGTTAAATGCATTTCTTTATCAAACACTGAGATCGTTGTACAAAATTGCATTAGAGATTCCAGCATATTGCACATATTTAGTATAAGGATGGAACAATTACATATACAAGTACAGGTAGTCCTCGACTTTCAACAGTTCATTTAGTGACCAGTTATAATGCACTGGAAAAAGTGATTTACAGCCGTTTTTCAGAGTTACGACCCTTGCCGTATCCCCAAGATCATGTTATCAAAATTCAGATGCTTGGCAACCGGTTCATATTTATGACCATTGCTGTGTCCCAGGGTCATGTGACACTTTTTGCAACTTTCTGACAAGTAATGCCAATAGAGTAGCCAGATTTACTTAAAAACCAGGTTAGTAACTTATCAACTGCAGTGATTCACTTAACAACTGTGACAAGAAAGGTTGTAGAATGAGGCAAAATGCACTTAACAAATGTCTCACTTAACAACAGAAATGTTGGGCTCAATTGTGGTCATAAGTTGAGGACTACATGTATTAAGGTATTCTAGTTGCCTGTCTGTGATGGCATAGTGAGATTATTTGCAATTAGCATGTTATAATTCTGACAACATGCAGTAATCACAGCTACTGAACTCCATATTTGAAACGATGGTGTCCTAACTGCCTCTGTCACCACTTTCAAATGCTGTGGCAGTGTGACAGTGCCTCTACTTAGCACAACAAACAGTGGGAAGCACGTGGAACAAAATAAGTGGGCAAGTTGATTTTTACAAATTGCTTACAAAGCTCTTGTGATATAGCTGAAGATGAGATTGGCATGATTTTGAGACCGGCTTAACTTTGCCTTAGAGTAAGAGTCTCGGACTCAAATCATCATGAATGCTGCATGAAATCTTGTTCAGCAGCCCAAGGACCGTAATACTGAAGACTTTTTAGACCTGTCTAAAGTAAGTATCTAGTACAGTAAGTAAGAAACAAAGGAAAAGAAAAAGAAAAAAAGCCCCATAATACTACAATATGTTAAGCAAGCCATCCATTAATTTAAATGTTGTCTCTTGACAAATGCTCAAATTTAGAAACCAATTTAAGGGTACTAAACAATGCATGCTTCCTGACTGTGGGAACTGAATGAATGAAAATTCATTGTTGAAATTGGAAAATATAAAACAAGGGAAGTTAGCAACCTATCATAAGCACCTTTGTTATATCTTTATACCTTTGAATTTCCATTATTCTATTGTTCCTCACTAATTTTAAGGAAGGGTAGAGGGGTTCTTTATTTCTGAGGGATATACTTTTTTCCTGAGGAAAAACATATAGATGGTCCTCTTTTAATGACCACTAGTTCAGCCACCGTTCAAAGGACATTGAACAAGTGGTTCTTATGACTGGTCCTTGGCATTCCGGCCGTTGCAGCATCCCCATAGTCAGATGATTGCGATCCAGGCACTCGATGTCGAGCTTGCGAATACAACGTCACAGCATCCTATGCTTGGACGACAGCCATTTGCAAGCTTCTTTTCTGGCTTTTGACAAGCAAAGTCGGTGGAGAAGCTGGCAAGAGGTCGCAGAGCAAAGAGTGACCTCTTTGCTTGTGATTCGCTTAACTCCAATACTTGTACTGCAGGAATTATCTCTAAGTGGCATTTACATCATTTAACAATGGCAATTCTGGCCTCAGTTGACTTCATAAACTGAGGGCTATTTGTACTTTATTTCCAAACATGACTTTTGCATCTGTTGACATCCCAATAATTTTTACCTGCTTTTCTGGAAAAAAAATGGTCATTCAGGAATATTTATCAGTGGGAAATTTAATAGAATGAGGACTGAACCACATTCCATGGATGAAACACATTCTCCTATAGTCGGGCACGGCAGTCAGGATGGGAGGAGACTTGGTAGAGTTGCCACAGGACCGGGTCTACAATTTCAAGGAAGTCCCTCCCCCTCGCTGTAGGGGTCAGTTTTTCGACTCGGTCGAGTTAGGACCAGTCGTGCCTAGAAACAGCTCTTCATAGCTATTCATATATATATATATATATATATATATATATATATATATATATATATATATATATATATATATATATATATATATATATATATATATATATATATATATATATATATATATATATATATAAAAAGAGAAAAACATTGAGAGAAGGAAAATTCTTTTAATTAGCAGCTCGCCTTCTCCAATATTAGCTTCCCAGCGTGAGCGCTTTCGATCGTCTCCGCTGACGACCGCTCCTCGGTTGGATTGCCGGCTGGCAATTCCAATGGCCACGCACACGAGTTGGCTCAGTCGCATCGGCCTCGCCGCTTACGGCCTCTTAAGGTGTCGGAGCGGCTTCTTTTGCAAGCGGTTTTGGCGCGAAGGAGTTTCCGCGCCTTTTGTAAGTGCATTTGAGCCGGCTGGCACGCACTTTGTTTCTTGCCGCTTGGGGGAGCTTCTCGATTGGAGGAAAGGATTCAGGCACACAAGGCTTCGCTTCTACAAGCCTCCTCATTCTCCTCCTGCTGCAGGTGTCTTGGCCGGCTGGCAAGCTCCTGGAAGAAAGCATCGGATTATTGTGAGTGTTATCGGAGGGCCCCCTATTAAGCCTAATTCTTCCTCTTAAAGCGGCCCAAATTGAAGCCCTTTGTAATGGCAGACGCCAGGGCTCATTCTAAATCCTCTAGAGGCAAGCGCCCCCAGCAGCCAGAACCAGGGGAGGGATCCTCTAACAATCCTCCCAATACATCTAAAAGATCTAGAACACAGGCTCCCAAAGGGTCCCAGATGACTAGGGACGAAGAAAGACGCCATAAGGCCATAGAGAAGGCCTGTGATAAGGCTTCTTCATGTGCTGGGCAACAGAGTAGGCGCCAACAGGCACCTTACCTAATTGCTCCACCAATGTGTCTACTCCAGCTTCTCAGGCCTCTAATGCACTAAGTTTGTCACCAGATATATCTGTTACTGAAGAGGTGTTGGTCACTGATTCTGCTTCTGTGTTCCCTACTGAAGATCCTTCTCAGTCTTCCTCACGAGCGGATATTCAGTCTACCTCTCTTGACCAGCCTGTTATTGCTCAGGACAGCCAAACAATTCAGGCCCAGAAGTTGGATATTTCTCCTGCCTTAGCTCAATTGATTGCTGACTCCATTAAACAGGGCATTGCCCAGGGTCTGCAGGAAAAGGCCTCCTCCAAGGTTTCAGATTACTTCAGCCGCCACACTCCATCTGTGCCATCACAGCAGGTTCAGAATTTACAGGGTTCTGAGTGGGCTAGATCCCCTTCTAGGGACAGCCAGGGCTCCCTCTCTGGAGAAGAAGACCAGGCAATTACTGACCAGGATTTGTCAGAAGATGAAGGCCTAGAGCCTGATCAGCCCTCGTTCGTGGGCTTATTTCGCCCTCAGATGTTTCGTTCTTTGCTGTATAAGGCACAAGTCACCACTGGTTTGGGTCTCCCTGTAACCAAGTCCCAGCCTCAGAGCAATGAGTCGGTTCCAGATCCGGCTTTGTTTGAGATGCCAGCTGTCCAATCCGAGATTGTCCCAGCCCCTAAGCTGTTTGCTGAGGTCCTGCAACGGCAGTGGAAGAATCCCAGTACGGGACCTATTCCTAATAGTCTTGATAGGCGCTTGTATAATTTGGAGGCGGAGTATGATTCTCTTTTGCAGATTCCAACTGTAGATGCTCCGGTAGTGGCCCTGGCTTCCTCATCTTCTTCGGGCCCAGCAGAGGAGGCTCTCCGCCCGGAAGAAAGAAAAGCAGAACGTACCGTAATCAAGGGCCATCAAGCGGCGGCATGGTCAGTACAGGCTGCTTCGGCAGCTTCATTTTTTAACCGAGCTTCCATTCTTTGGTTAAAGAAATTGCAGAGTCGTCTTCCCACTTCTGATGTGAGAACGCATCAGGATATAAATAAGATAATAGCGGCAGTGGAGTATTCAGCCGATGCCACCCTAAACGCTGCCAGGTTCTCCGCCAAGGCCGTGGGGGCTGCAGTCACTAATCGAAGACTGCTTTGGTTGAAATATTGGCAGGCAGATGTTCGTAGCAAATGGCGTCTCGCTTCAGCTCCTTATCAGGGCTCTAAGCCGTTTGGGGCCTCGCTTGAACCCCTTCTTATTGAGACTAGGGACCATCGGAAGATTTTGCCAGCGATGTCTCGTAGATCAGACAACTGTGGTTCAGCCTCCTTTCGACAGAATTCCTTTCGGCCTTCAGATCCTGGATACTACCAGCAGCAGTCTCAATGTTCCTATCAGCAGAGAGGATCGTTCCAGCAAGACAACCAGGTCAGACAGGCCCCTAGATTCCCCTCCAGAAGGGCCCCTAGGGGTGGTAGGAGCCGTCCCTTTCGCAGACCTTGTTAGACATCAACTGCCTTCCAAACTGGGGGGCCGATTGGCCCTCTTTCTCCCTAAATGGGAATCCACTACTACTGATGATTGGGTAAAGAGAACTCTTAAATTTGGTTTAGCCTTGGAGTTTATTTCCTCCCCTCCTAGTAAATTTTTGCGTTGTCCTGTTTCTCTTAACAGGAATAAAAGGGTCCAGGTGGCGGCAGCCATTAGTCATTTACTAAACATTGGAGCCATTCAGCCGGTTCCTCCGGCCGAGTTTGGACAGGGGTTTTATTCTCGGCTCTTTCTCGTCCAGAAACCTTCTGGCGATTGGCGCCCCATTCTGGACTTGAAATCTCTGAACCGTCACCTAACATATCGCCGGTTCAAGATGCATTCCCTACAATCTATTTTACTTTGTGTATGGGAAGGAGACTTTTTATCATCTGTGGACCTAACAGAAGCCTATCTTCACGTCCCCATCCTTCCGGCCCACCGCAAATTTCTACGTTTTTGTTATAATTCCAGACACTATCAGTATTGTGCCCTTCCCTTTGGGTTGTCCTCCGCCCCTAGGGTCTTTACCAAGATCATGGTGGCTCTTATTGGTTTCCTCACTTCCATTCCGGTTAGAGTGTCTTTCTATCTGGATGACATTCTTATTTTATCTAATTCCTTGCACCAGGGTCACGCTGATCTAGCGACTACACTACAGGTTCTCCAAGACCATGGTTTTTCAGTCAATTGGTCTAAGAGCCACTTGACCCCTTCCACCCGAATTAAGCATCTAGGGTCTGTAATTGATACCTTGTCTTCTGAAGTCTTCCTTTCCCCAGATAGGATAGACAGTTTGCAACAGCTCGCCTCCCGAGTGCGGACTCGAGGGTGTGCCTCCATCCTGTCACTATCGCGCCTTCATGGCAAGATGGTCTCTACCTTTGGGATTGTCCCTTGGGCCCAGCTACACAGCCGAGACTTGCAATGGGTACTACTTCCCTTTCAACGTTCCCATAGGGACAATTCGGCCTCACGATTGGTGCTCCCTGCACAAGTGATCCAGTCTCTCACCTGGTGGACTTCAGAGGCGGTATGCAAGGGGACCAAGTTTCGGGAACCGCACAGGCTGATCATCACAACAGATGCCAGTCTATCGGGTTGGGGAGCTCACCTAGGCCCCCACCTGGCTCAAGGTCGGTGGTCATCAACCGAAAGACGTCTGAACATCAATGTGCTCGAACTGCGGGCCATTTTTCTCGCTCTAAAAGCCTTCAAAGACCACATTCTCCATTGAGACATACTGATTCTGACAGACAATGTAACGGCCAAAGCCCATGTCAACCGCCTCGGGGGCACACGGTCCAAGCTGCTGATGCGGGAGGCAAGGAAACTGGGCCTCTGGGCAGAAAGTCATCTGACATCCTTGCAAGCGGCCCACATCTTGGGAGTTCACAACCGGACGGCCGACTCCCTCAGCCGCTCTCCATGGGACAATGCGGAGTGGTCCCTTCCCCCCTATCTCTTTCAGGTGGTGACTCAGCGCTTCGGGCTCCCGACGGTAGACCTGTTCTCCAGTGCGGACAACCATCAACTTCCGTGCTTCTTTACCAGATTTCCGTGCCCGGGGGCGGAAGCAGTAGATGCCCTTCGAAGTCCTTGGCCAGCGGGTCAACTTTTGTATGCCTTCCCCCCCGTCAATCTAATACCCAGGGTACTTCAGAAACTCATCCAGGAAAGGGCAGAGTTGATCTTAATTGCTCCTGCATGGAACCGCCGTCCCTGGTACGCGGATCTCCGGTCTCTTTCCGTAGGGCCACACTGGCGAATTCCAGACGATCGGGTCAGCCTGCACCAGGGGTCCCTTCAACATCCGGATTCGCAATGGTACCAACTCACCGTGTGGAGGTTGAGCGGAGCCTTATGACCTCCCTTCCCCTGTCGGCCGGAGTCATTACCACTATTCAAGCGTCTCAACGGGCCTCCACTACCCGTATTTATGAAGCAACCTGGGGGGCTTTCTCCAAGTGGTGCCTCAGGGGTCACCATGTTCCTACTGCCGCCTCCATAGTACAAGTCTTAGAATTCCTACAGGACGGCTTTGTTTCAGGCCTGTCCCCCAACACACTCCGACGACAGGTCGCGGCTCTCTCCACGGTCTTGTCCGGTTCATCTTCAGAGCCCATCTCCAAAAATCCGCTGGTCCGTCAGTTTTTGCGGGGCGCTACCAACATCCGCCCACCCACCATTCACCGCTACCCTTTGTGGGACCTACCTAAGGTCCTTTTAGCTCTCACTAGTCCACCCTTCGAGCCATTGAAGGACATTCCTTTGAGGTACCTGTCATTAAAGGTCGCCTTCCTAGTGGCTGTCACATCAGCCCGTAGAATTTCAGAGATGGCGGCGCTTTCGGTCCGCAAAGAACTTTGCATATTCCACCAGGACAGAGTCGTAATGCGGTTAGATCCTTCTTTTATACCGAAAATTAATTCCATCTTTCACCGGACCCAGGAAGTAGTTCTTCCAACTTTCTGTCCTTCTCCACGACACCCTCTGGAGAAGCGTTGGCATTCCCTCGACGTTCGACGGGCCTTGAAAGGGTCTCCGGACCTCTTCCTTCAGACGTTCGGACGCATTGTTTGTCCTTCTTACCTGCCTCTCTGGGGGCGAAAGTTTCTTCTACCACTTTAGGGCGATGGATACGAGCCTGCATTTCGGCGGCGTATGAGGCTTAGGCCTTGCCAGTCCCACGGAGAATCACAGCACATTCTACTAGAAGTGCAGCCACGTCAGCGGCTTGGTCTACCCGCTCTTCCATCGCTGAGATTTGTCGGGCCGCCACGTGGGCTTCTCCAACGCCTTTCATTCGGCACTACCGGGTGGACAAATATGCTTCATCGGATGCTGCCTTCGGAAGGAGAGTGCTCCAAGGAATCCTGTCAGCATCCTAGCGTCTGGTCCGGCCGGCTCCCTCCCTACTGGACACTTGGCTTTGGTATGTCCCATCCTGACTGCTGTGCCCGACTATAGGAGAATGGGCGTTGGTACTTACCTGATATGCCTCTTCTCTGACTGTCGGGCACGGCAGTCAGCCCCACCCTGCTTGGGGGGCCGGACCATCATCCTGGTTATCAGGAGGGGGTTGGGTTTCTCTAATCTTGTTGAATTTTTGGTCCTAGGCACGACTGTCTACAAGTTCTCCCTCATCTCAAAACTGACCCCTACAGCGAGGGGGAGGGACTTCCTTGAAATTGTAGACCCGGTCCTGTGGCAACTCTACCAAGTCTCCTCCCATCCTGACTGCCGTGCCCAACAGTCAGAGAAGAGGCGTATCAGGTAAGTACCAACGCCCATTTTCTCCTGAGCCTAGGCACATCTGCATTTCCAAGGGTGCAGTATTACCACAGAAATCTAGTTTTTCTTAATAGTCTATATTTCCCTAAACAAAATGTAACAGTTGGTTCGTGTGAACCAAATATTAATGCTCCTGTCACTTACATGATCACATACAATCCATGTAAATTTGAGCCCTATATCCTAGAGCAAGGGTTCCCAACCATTGCTCTAGTACCAGTCCATGGCCTGTTTGAAATCAGACCACACAGCTGGAGCTGAACGGCAGGTGAGTGAGCGAAGCTTCACCTGTATTTGCAGCTGCTCCCCAGCACTATCAACAATGCTTCAGCTCCATCTCAGATCATCAGGCATTAGATTCTCACAGGAATGGGACCCAACAGCAAACTGTGCATGTAAGAGATATAGGTTAGGTGTTCCTCCTCCTCCTCCCCCCTGGTCTGTGGAAATATTGTCTTCCATAAAACCGGTCCCTAGGGCCAAAAAGTTTGGGGACCACTGCCCTACAGTTTTAAAGATAATTTTTTAAATATATGTAATTGAGAAGAGAAAGTTGAAGATGAGATGGATGAAGTGGAATGTGTAGACCTTATACCAATGGTTCTCAGCCTTTTCTTCACTGCAGACTGGGGGGTGGGGATACCTTTTGTGGCCATGGACTATGGCTATGGAAAAACCAAGACTCATGATTTAAACCATAACATTTCTTCAAGCCTTCGCAGACCCCGATGATGACATCACAGCCTCCCCAGGGACCAGGGGTCCATAGACCACAGATTGAGAACCAGTGCCTTACAAAATCACACAGATTGATCAACTAGGAAGTGGAATGTATTGATTAATGCAAAAAAATAATAATAATACAGAACTGTCCTCACAAAAATAAAGAGAAAGAGTATTTCTAACTTAACATACTTGCTTTAGCTAATTAGCTAGGCTATACTATAGAAATTCATGGCATAGTTTTGTATCAAAAATTAAAAATCTCAACATCCTTATAGCAGGTTCATTATGAACTACAAGATATGTAGCTTCTGAGAGACTTAATTATGCTTGAATGGGAAGCATTATTTGCTTTCATTGATTTGGAATATAGCAGATCATTTTGGGGGCTTACTGTAGTCCAGAGTTGGGAATTACAGGTAGTAGCTGTCTGGCAGTTACGGATTTCAACTCTCTTCAGCCTGTCTGCAGGTTCAAGAAGCAGTTGATGATTTCACAGTGATTTTACACTATAATGAACCCCTACAATTAAGGGGGGGCACTTCTATTGATAGATCTCTCACTTAATTTCGTTATGTCAAGTGAAACAAGTCAGGCCCAACCTTATTTAATATCTTGCTGTTGTTGGATTCACTATTTCCCCTTAAGATACGTCTTCTTGCTAGTCTGGTTTGCATGGCTATTGTTAGCTGAATTTGTAACAGCTTTATCATAAAAGCTTCCAGGCAGATTCAGTGACCTGGTTTAAAGTTGGTAGCTAACTTCCAAATAAGTGTACTATGTAAAAAGAAAGACACAGTATGAATTAATTGTTCAGATGCTTGGCTAGATCTGGAGACACCCAGATTCAAATACATTCCCAGCCACAGAAATTGAATGGCCTTAGTACTAATATAAAATACTATTTCTCAGTCCAGCCTATTTTGATAGTTATTGTTATGGATAAAAAAGAATTGAGTACACTTCCTCAAAATTATGGAGGAAGGGCAGAATATATACTTAATGAATAAATAATAAATAAGAATAATCTGACCAAACCATTTAAGTGAAAACAGATTTTACATTTGGATTTCATCTTCATTTCCAAACTTGTGTGACGATATAGAGGGATAATCTTAGCAAAGGAATCCATGACTGATGTGCATATAAAAGAGACAATAGATGACATACCAGCTTTGGGAAAGATGGAGCATGAAAAAGAAGATCAAATAATTACATCTTATATTCTGTATGGTACAAGAGGGGGCAGAGGGAAATTCTAACAGATGTTCAAAATTCTGTTATAGTATATCCTATAATAATAGACTACCCTGGAATCAGAGTTTATATAAAGATAAACTGATTAACTGTCCACTGATAAACTTTTACAAGAACGTTGGCAATTGTCATAGGCCCACCCCCATCAGCCAAAAATAATTATGTACTGCCAGATTTAAATAGAGATATGCTTCTTATCGTATTAAATATTCATCACTACATTAATGCAAGAATGTCTGTGTCTCACATTTAACAACTGTTTTATAAAATATCTTTGTCAAGAAGGTAATCATCACTGTCTGTTACATTCACTGTTTATTATTCCTCCACCACAACCCCAATTATGTGAGTGAGACAGGAGAGAGGGAGGGAGGTAGGGAAGAGATCATGCATTCATCCGTCTTTCTCTCAGAAATACTTTTGCATCTTATCAAAGAAAACTGTCCCTGAAACTTTTATCCCATAATTATTTCATTAGTCCTTAAGGCATAATACTTTCTTTTCACTGTGGGCAATGTAAAATACATTTTAATATTACATTAAACTAAACCAATATATAGACTAAGTTCCAAAAATTGGAGCAAATACCGAGCTGCAAAAAGTCTTGTTATATATGTGACTTCCTAATACCTGACGCTAAGGAAAGCTGGAAAAGCAATTTGAGATGTTGCTCAAGGATGTGATTCTAAAGAGTCAAGGGAATACACCTAGGATCCCAAACAGCAATTCCAAAAAATAGGTGAATACAACACTTGATGCTAACAACATTAAACCAAATTTACTATGAATGCCTTAATTCTAATCCTATCTTCACTACCTGTCTAAAACTACTAAAACTGTATTAAATTCTTACGTTGAATATTTTTCCATTCCCATTTTCCCATTCAAAGTTTGGCAAGCAAACTGAACCTTAGTTTCATCCCAGAACATTTGTGAGACTACTGATCTCCAGACTTTTTAACACCCCTTTCCTTTGATCACTCTGACTGGAACTGAGAATAATCTGGGCTAACTTCTGAGGCCAACATTTGCTCTATGCACAGAGGAAAACATCTTTGTGCACATCCTTTTCCAGATGTGAGAATATTGATTTTATTCTTTAAAACCCTAAAAATTTTATTAATGTCTGTACCTACTCATCTCAGATCGAACCTGCCCAGTTATTAAGACCTATGGAGCAAATTCTTTCTTGATGACAGTCATGTACAGAATTCTTTCTATGCTCCATGCCAATTTTAAAACCTATGAATCTTTGCACCAGCCTTCTTTGCTTTTAAAAAAAGATAATTAAGATGTGTCTTTTAAATTAATACAATGCAAATTATTATATTTTTGTTTGTTTCATCATATGGTTGATCTCTTTCCCAAAATTAACCTTGCAGCAAATGACAGGCTCCTCCAGAATCTAGCCTAGCCATGGCTAGGAAGGCCTTTGTATCCCTTTGAGTTGTGCATCAGTTGTGTCTATTCTTGGAGTGGAGGCCCTCCTCACCATCACTGCCTTGTTGCCCCCTGTGTGGACTACTGGAATGCTCTCTGTACAAAGCTGCTTCTGAAGAATATTCCGAAGCTTCAAGTAGTTTCTTCCTGGTTGTCTATTTGTTCCATCCGGTCCTGCAGGATGGCAATGCTGTGAGTCCTGCTGACTAAGGAAGGTTCAGAAGACAAGCCATTTCTACTATAGCGTGGGGCCAGCAGTCAGAAATGGATTAACTCTGTCATCTGTCCTGGACTGAGTCTGCAATTTGTGAAGCTCCTCCTCTGTCGTTATGCGGCAGTGATTTGCCCCGGATTCTGGTCCTAATCCTAATGCATTGGACAGACATCTGTATAACATGACTTCTGACATTTCTTCTATTCTGCAGGTTCCTATAGTGGATCCCCCTGTGGTCTCTCTCACAACTTCAGCTGTTCTCACGGGTCCTCCTGAGGAGGGTCTTCGACCTGAGGATAAGAGGTTAGAACTTTCTCTCACCAAAGCCCATCAGGCAGCAGCTTGGACCATTAAGGCTTCTTCGGCTTCTTCCTTCTTCAGTAGGGCCATGCTCATGTGGATTAAGCAGCTGCAGGACCGTTTACCTGTGTCAGATACTAGGGCCGATCAGGATGTAAATAAAACTGTGGCCGCCCTGGAATACTTGGTGGACGCCACTTTGAATGTTTCCAGGTTCACCGCCAAGGCCATCGGCTCCAACATTACATCCTGTTGCCTTTTGTGGCTTCGCCAATGGCAGGTGGATGCCAAAAATAAATGGCAGTTGGCGTCCTCCCCGTATTCAGGGGACAGGCTCTTTGGGGATCCTCTTGAGCCCCTTCTCATTGAATCTAAGGATAAGCGTAAGTTCCTCCCTTCCTTATCCAGTCAGGTGAATTCACGCCTCTCTTCTTCCTTTCATTCCTTTAGGGGTTCAGTCTCCGTTTTTTTCCGGATCCAGGGCTCAAAGATATTTCTCCCCCCACCAGAATAGATCCCAGGATAGATAGAGCGGGTTCAGCCAAAGGGGCCAGGCACGTAGATCTTTTCGGGGAGGAAGGCTCCCCCCTTTGGCAGGTCCCATTGACTGCTTGTCCGACCCTCCCATCAGAGGCCGCCTGGCTCTTTTCATCAGCCAGTGGGAGGTGTCCTCCTCGGATGCTTGGGTCAGGGAGATGGTCAGGTTGGACCTCTCCCTGGAATTCCTTTCCACCCCCCTGACTCGATTTCTCCGATGCCCGCTTTCTTGGGATTGGTCACACAGGCTCCTGGTGGAATCCGCAATAAACCACCTTCTGGAAATTCGTGCAGTAGAACTGGTTCCACCGGAGCAGCACGGACAAGGCTTTTATTCACGCCTGTTCCTCATCCAGAAATCCTCGGGGGGATGGAGAGCAATTCTTGATCTCAAGTCTTTGAACCGTCGAATTGCGTATTACCAGTTCAAGATGCAGTCCCTGCAGACCATATTAGGGACCATCAGGGACAGGGATGTCCTCACGTCAATCGACCTGACAGAGGCCTGTCTCACATTCCCATCCATTGGCCTACTGGAAATTCCTTCGCTTCTGCCATGCAGCTTGTCACTACCAGTACAGAGCTCTTCCCTTCGGCCTATCCTTGGCTCCCTGAGTGTTTACCAAATTGATGGCGGCGTTGGCAGGCCACCTCTGGACACTACCGATAAGGATTCAGTTCTACCTGGACGATCTCCTTATCCAGTCCAGTTCGGAGGGACTAGTGCAACAGGACCTGGAAACCACCTTGCGGATCCTGCAAAGCCACAGATTTTCCATCAACATGGCCAAGAGCCACCTGGTTCCGACTACCCACATTCAGCACCTGTATGGCGGTGATAGGTACGGTCCACAGCAAAGTCTATCCCAGGAAAAGCTATCCCAGCTTACGGTCGCTGGTCAGGAAGGTGCTGTCGGGACGGCCCATTCCGGTCTGCCTGCTTTCCCAGCTCCTCGGAAAGATGGTGTCATGCATTGGCATCATTCCGTGGGCACATCTCCACTGCAGGGCTCTGCAATGGCTCCTTCTTCCGTATCAACGAGCTCACAAGAGCTCCTCCCCCCAACAGATTCGGCTTCCCCCCAAAGTACGCCTCTCTCGTCGCTGGTGGTCTTCACTAGCTCTACTCAAGGATCAGAGTTTCAGGGACCCTCACTGCCTGGTCCTCACAACAGACGCCAGTCTTTACATCTGGGGAGCACACCTGGGCTCGGACTTCATTCAGGGCTGGTGGACTCCAGCCGACTTGGCCAATGGCATAAACTGGCTAGAGCTTCGGGCCATTCACCTAGCGTTGAGAGCCTTCCAGACCACCATGCAGGACCGTCACGCCCTTGTCAGGACAGACAACATGGCCGCAAAGGCTCACGAGAAATGCCTGGGGGGTTGGGGGGAGGATACATTCCCACTGTCTGATGAGGGAAGCCGAATGCCTGGGTCTCTGGGCAGAGAGGCATTTGGGGTCCATCCGGGCCTCCCACATCTCCGGGACAGCAAACACCCCGGCGGATCTTCTCAGCACGGCTACGGTAGATCAGGGAGAGTGGTATCTCCATCCATCCAACTTCAACGACATCACTCTCCACTCCGGCATTCTGGTGGTCGATCTCTTCGCCTCCGGCAGTAACTTCCAGATGAACAGATTCTTTTCTCGATTCCCGATGCCGGGGGCGGAGGGCATGCACACTCTGAGGAGCCCTTGGCCCTCGGGCCTCCTTTATGCCTTTCCACTGCTGGCTATAATCTCCAAGGTCATCCGGAAGTTGCTGGACGAGAAGGCCGAGCTGATCTTGATCGCCCCACATTGGCCTCGTTGTCCCTGGTTTGCAGACCTGATGGCTCTATCGGTGGCCCCTCCTTGGCGGCTCCCCTGGGATCGGCGGATGCTCAGTCAAGGGTCCCTGCTCCACCCAGATGTTGAATGGCTCAAACTGACCGCATGGCGGTTGAGTGGCAGATCTTGCAGAACTGTAATCTTTCCTCGGGGGTCATAGCTACCTTGCAGGCTTCGAGACGGGCCTCCACCAACTGTTTTTATGACTCGACCTGGTCTTCTTTCTGCAGCTGGTGTATCTAGAGGGGTCTAGTCCCCACGGCAGCTAAGACAGAACAGTTCTTGGAGTTTTTGCAGACTGGTTTGATGTCAGGTTTGTCGCCCAACACACTGCAGAGACAAGTAGCTGCCCCCTCGTCAGTTTTGTCATGTGGGTTCTTGGAACCTCTCTCTAGGATACCTCTCATTAGGCAATTCCTCAAGGGGGCCACTAACCTCAGCCCTCCCACCCTCCATAGATACCCCACTTGGGACCTACCTAAAGTTCTCAAGGCACTCACTCGAGGCCCCTTTGAACCCCTGCGGGAGGTGGGTCTTTGTCACCTTACCTACAAGGTGGCCTTCTCGGTCGCCATCACTTTGGCTCGCCGAGTCTCGGACCTGGCTGCCCTCTCTACCAGGCCCGACTTATGTATATTTCATACTGACCAGGTGGTACTGCGCTTGGACCCTTCTTTTATCCTGAAGGTCAATACCCTCTTCCATAGGTCTCAAGAATTGGTCCTCCCCAACTTTTGTCCCAATGTGGCCCATGGTTTAGAACATATCTGGCATACCTTGGATGTCCGTAGGATTCTCCGTATTTATCTTAAATGAACCTCCTTGTTTCGTCATTCAGAGAGTCTCTTCGTATCCTTCCAACCAGCGACCTTGGGTCATAATGTAACTTCTGTTACCATTGGTTGCTGGCTTCGGGTTACTATTGCCACTGTCTACGAGGTTCACTCCTTGCCAGTTCCACGCCATATCACTGCCCACTCGACACGTAGCGCTTCCACCTCAGCGGCTTGGTCCATTCAGGCCTCCCTTGAGGATATTCATAGGGCAGCCACCTGGTTGTCTCCTTCCCCATTTATCCGCCATTATAAGTTAGATGTCTATGCATCGGCGGAGGTGGCCTTTGGCCATAGGGTTTTCAACAAGTCCATATGGTGGTGGCTGCTCCAGCCCGGTTGGCTCCCTCCTTATAGGGGGTTCTGCTTTGGCATGTCCTATTCCTGATTGCTGGCCCCACGCTATAGTAGAATGGGCATTGTCTTACCTGAACGCCCGTTCTGCGTAGCAGTGGGTCCAGCAGTCAGCCCTTCCCTTGTTCGCCCGGTCCTCACTGTGGGAAGGGTTGGCTACTAACATTCTCTTGTCAGCCCAGCTCTCCAGTCTGCAGCATCTCCTTCGGCGGAAATCTGGGAAGCAAGAGGAAGAGGAGGAGCTTCACAAATTGCAGACTCAGTCCAGGATAGATGACGGAGTTAACCTATTCCTGACCGCTGGCCCCACTGCTACGCAGAACGGGTGTTCAGGTAAGACAACGCCCATTCTCCCATAATGCCCACCCACTGGAACCAGAGACTAGGTTGACCTCAACCCTGCTGGCCTTTCATAAGACCCTAAAGACTTGGCTCTGTGTTCAGGCTTGGGCTGTAAGCATGTCAAAGGACTTGTCTCTTGGCTATGTGAATGATGGTTTGTTTCTCTTTAAATTTTTAGATATGTATTTGTTTTATTTTTATCATTCACTACCCCGAATCATTGTTACGATGGTTGCTATATAAGTGATTGAAAATAAACTAACGAAGATAGATAATTTTTCAGTGTGAAAACGAGCTCCGTTGCTGAGCAGTATGAATGCATTGCAGGACTGGGTATTTTAATAATGATAATGTATTTCCCTTGCTTAAAAAAAAATATGGGCCACTCCTTTTAGGAAGCCGCGGTTTAATGAACCTGCTGTATGCTGATGGTTGACTAATAGCATTAGTGAGGATTGGAACGCGAGTGTCTATATTGAAGAAATAGAACATGATGCATAGCAGCACTATTTGAAAGCAAGAGAGTCTGCAGAATACTTTCCATCACTGTCTGTGGGAGAGAGGTTGGAGGGGGGGATTTTCAATACCAAGGATATCAGTCAAGATCTGTCTTAAAGGGAAAAATCTTCAGTTGGCTTCAAAACATTCACAGATTAATAAGGTTATTCATGTAATTTTCATAAGGCAAGGCCAATTAGAAGCTGCAGTCATTAGTGGAAGTGGGTATGTTACTCTTACCTTTTCTTGTGAAATAGCTTCATCGAAATGAGAAGGAGAGCATTTTCCTATTCTGAAAGAAACGGAGAAACCTGGGATTTGTTGAGATGACCAACCTGCTAGGGGCCATGCGCGGAGCGTGTTGCTTATAAAGAACTTGCTGTTCTATAAACTATTTAGCCTCTTCAACAAAATAGACAGGATAGGAAAGGAATTTAGCAGTCACCTAGAAAATATATTGGTTGCCCTAAAGTGCTACCAGAAGCCTTCCCCAATCTGGTGGCATTCAGATGTCCTAAACTGTAACTCCTAGGATTTATTATTATTATTATTTGCCAGTATAGGTAATTTTAGAGCCCCAGGCACAGCAACAGAACCAAATCTTTAGGAAGAGAAAGCCAGTAGCAAGTCTAATCTCTGGGGGAATCATGTTGCAGAGCAAGGGTGGGGAACTATGGCCCGTTTATGACTTGTGGATTTCAACTCCCAGAATTCTAGGAATTGAAGTCCAAAAGTCTTAAAAGGGGCCATGATTCCCCACCTGTGTTGGGGGCATCACAAAAGAAAAGATTCTCCTCTGGGGACCTGCCAGATGATACTTCCTAATGTTTAGGATCCAGAGCATGCCTGTTCTACAGGATCTCACAGGATAGACACAGGATAGTCACAGGAGAAACTCCCCCAAGTAATCCAGTCCCTTTATAGATTTAGAAAGGGACTTTATAGATTACGTATTACCAACACCTTGAATTGAACTGAGAGGCCTACAGGCAACTAATGCAGCTTGTGGAGCAGAGGTTGTCACATGCACCAGTTGAAAGATGTCTGTAACTGACCACATTACTTCATTGAAGTTCTTTTCTTTTCTTCTTTTTCTTTATCATTCTACTGTCAACTAATTGATTTTTTTTCTTTTTAAATCCTTGAAATTATGGATTGACTAGTTTGAGCTAACCATGAAAAAGAGATTTGAGGGTTTTTATATTTCTTGCTGCCAACTACCCTGTTTCCCCGAAAATAAGACCCAACTGGGAAATAAGTCCTAGCATGATTTTTCAGGATGTTCGTACTATAAGCCCTATCCCCAAAATAAGCCCCAGTTAAGATTGTCAGCCAGATGGATGCATTTAGTACTGTATTTTCCTCCCAATAAGACCAAACCAGAAAATAAGCCCTAATGTGTCTCTTGGAGCAAAAATTAATATAAGACCCGGTCTTATTTCCAGGGAAACACTGTAGTAATCATCTGAATTTGTATACCAAGATAAGGAATATTGAAGAACGGGAATTGGAGAAAGCAGTTAGTTGTGTGGATTACTGTGAGAGCTGTGAATTATCCTAAGAACATACAGGAAGTCCTCGACTTACGATTTTGAGGCCAAAATTTCTATTGTTAAGCAAGACAAGTGAGTTTTGCCACATTTTACAGCACTTCTTGCCACAATTGTTAAGTGAATCTGGCTTCCCCATTGACTTTGCTTGTCAGAAGTTCACAAAAGGTGATCACATGACCCCACTACACTGCAACTGTTATAAATGTAAACCAGTTGCCAAGCAGCCGAATTTTGATCACGTGACCATGGGGATGCTGCAATGGTCGTAAGTGTGAAAAATCCTCTTTAAGTCAGTTTTTTCAGTGGCACTGTTACTTTGAACAGTTACTAAAGGAATGGTTGTAAGGCAAGGATTACCTGTAATGTGAAGAAAGAAAATAAGGAACAATGATTTTGGAGGGAGCAGAGTCCAGTGGAAGGGAAGATCTCTTTGCTAGGCAGGCCAAAATGTATAAGAGTGGAGTCCTTTTGGTTACATATATTCAACCAGGTCAGATTCAAGGCTTCAGTCATTCTAGGTGGACTGGTGGATTATCAACCAATCCATTTAAAAACAAACTAAAAAAGTGTCTGCAGAAGCAGGAATTCTGGCCTTCCCTGCAGCCCAAAGAGGACCAAGGAGCAGTTGAAAAGGTTGGGCGCCTGAAGGGCTATCTTTCCAGTCCACATCAGTGTGGCTTGCAGTTTTTTTCTTTTATAAATGGAACACACACACACACACACACACACACACACTCAAAAATTAAAGCTAAAAAAATAATCTAAAAAATAAAAAGATGCACATTCAACATATGTCTCTCAAAATGCAGCATAAGCATTTCAGTAATCACATTTTATTGTAATAATCCATAGGTAATCTATGTCAATAAGTGATTTTTGTTTATGTGTTGCTAATAATATCAGCTCTCTAAATCAATAAGTAATTGAGGCCATATCTTACATTCTTCAGCCTTGGAAGGTTAAACATATCAACATATTCTAATTTGACTCCATACAGTGTCTTCAGGTAGGGTATTACGGAAAGCATGTTTCTTAAGCATCTTAAACTATCCTCAGCAGAAGTAGGACTCCAAGAAACAGGTTGAACATGCAGCCATGTGCTTGGGGAATGGTTAGAGAGCTGCCCTTGTGCATGGGCAATGATTTGTGTGGATTTGTCCATAATCTGATATACAGACAAGATTCAGAAAGATTGTTTTATGTGGTAGGATTACAATTAAGATATTGGAGGTGAATCCTTCAATGCTCTGTTTAGATATAAAGAACTGAGTTTTGAATAATACATTAATGTTGTATGTTCCTTTTGTACCTCTGGACTTTTAGATTGGGTTCATACATCACATCATGCTAAGCCACACTACAGGTATTTGTTGCTTTACAACAGTAATCGGGGCTGGATTTTCTGTCGCTAAGCAAATACAGCCAGCCGGGAAAGGGGTTATTACAATGCCATACAAACATGGCCAAATAAGCAAGCATGCAATACAGAGTGTGGGCTTGAGGGGGGCGCTATGGGCAGCTAGATCCCTGGGAGGAAAAAAATGGAGAAAGCAACTTACTAGAGAGATTTGCGACTTTCCCTGTTGACTTCCCCATTGACTTTGCTTGTTGGAAGCCAGCAGAGAAAGTCAAAGGCGACAATCATGTGGCCACGAGATGCTGCGACTGTAGTAACTGTGTGAGTTGGTTGCCAAGTATCCAGATCACAATCATGTGACCCTGAGGATATTGTGATGGCTGGAACTTCCAAGTCCAGTTGTAGGTACTAGTTGTAAGTACTGCTCGTTCTTGCAACTTCAAACCATCACTGAATGAGTGTACTACCTATACAATTGTTGATGTTGGCTTAGTGTGTTATAATATGCTAAGCTGTTGCAGCTGTGAGTCCTGATTTATGACTTGGATGAATCCAGTTAATTAAGCTTTATTTAGGAATCTCTAGTTAAACACCATGGCTTAAAACTAAGCACAGCTTAGTTTAAGTTGGGTCTGTATGTCACCTTCCATTCCAAATGAAGCCAGTATCTTGAGCAGAATAATTAATAATGCTATTCTATAAGCAACACTGTATCCCTATCACAGTAACGTTATTCTTTTTCTAGTTGAGTACTTTTAAAATCACCCAGAAATTAGCTGCCTGGCAACATACAAGTGCAGATATTAAAATGACTTCCATGCCTTCTGACTGTTTCCATTACCTTGCTAAATTTAGATCAAGTAAAGCTTAGGAGCTGAGATCCTCTGGCATTTTAACAGAAGTCAAGAAAGATAATACTGTATCTAGTCTAAATAATCACCGGAGAATAAAGTAGCCATTTCAAGTTTTTTCTCAGTTATCCAATTTACTTCATTAAGACATAATTCATCAAGTTCTCAATGCAACATTCATATTGAACTGATTTGATATATATATATATATATATATATCACCTTAAAGAAATTTTGCTTGTCTTTTGGATTTTGCTCTTTAGTTCCTGCCTCCCACATTATCCACAGTGGCTGGAAATTTTAATTCAGCATCATTTAGAGGACTGCAGAATTGATATTAACATAGAAATACCTCTTAAGTACATAAATCAAATGAGGGACTTTTCATTTTAATAACATTAAAGTTGCCTCACAAGTTTAAGGAATTTTTAACCATCTATTAACATGTAGTTAAAGCCTTTCTAAAAGTTTTGGCATATTTGTTTGCTTATATTTAAAATGCTATCTGGATCCCTGTCCTTTGCTACAAAACTATGTGATCGGGCTTGATAAATCAACACTTACAGCTTGAATCCTCCCCTATCCTATCCCCTTCTCTCCCTCAGTCTTGCCCCACAGAAAAGTCTCCTATCCTATTCCGTTCTCTCCCTCAGGCTTTCTAGCCCCTTCTCTCCATGAGACTTGCCCCACAGAAGGCTGTCCTATACTATCCCATTCTCTCCAGTTATTTTCAAATTGGGAGGGGGAGTAGAACATCTAACTAATTAGCATCAGAGGAAATACTAATGCTCTGATGGTCATTTCAAAAAATCCTTTCTTAGTGAGTACCTAGAAGCCAAGAGGAACATACGTGGCAAATTTCAAGTTTGTAGGCTTTACGGTTCTGGAGGTTTCGTGATTAATGCGTGAGTGGTTTTCGCTTTTATATATATATAGATTTTGGGATTTATAAAGCCCCAGATATTTAATATAATCAATAAGAAATCATGAAATCCATCTCTTTATATAACTAATGTATTACAGTCTATAATATGAACACTGAGAGCATATGCACCAAAGACAGATTTCTTGTGTGTCAAATCAAACTTGGGCAATAAACTGTTCTGTTCTGTTCTGTTCTGTTCTGTTCTGTTCTGTTCTGTTCTGTTCTATTCTATTCTATTCTATTCTATTCTATTCTATTCTATTCTATTCTATTCTATTCTATTCTATTCTATTCTATTCTTATACTGGTAATATAATATCCTTAATATCTAAAGATCAGTGCAAAACTTCTTCAAAGCATCGGTTTACCTCTCATTGCTTAGGCACCAAAACCTTGCTTTGAGGGTTCTTGAACTCTGATTCTCATTGGGAGACTTTTCGCCTGAAACATTTAGAATGTTACTCAAGCTATTGAATTATTAAGAAGCAGCCTCTGTTCTACAGAACATTTGCAGTGATGGTTCAAAAATTTACTCCTGATGCCTTTGCCATTTGAAGTAGGAAGATTGTTAGATTACAGTAATTCTTGATCTGCTAAGCAGAGGATGAAATGGCTGGAGCAAAAATGTTGGGCACATTTTAATAATTCTTTCTTGATACATAATGCTCTCTTTTGAATGATCAAAATATTAATGGGTAGCAGGTTGGTAATCTCCAGAACAGCCTGATACGGAGAATCAGTTTGAAGTGAGGAAATTATGTCCTAGGTAAAAGGATGGTAAAATTTAAGCTGGAAAATTCATAGCTATGTTGCTGAATGTTTGTGAGTTTTGTAAGTACAAGTAGTACTCAACATGATCTTAATCGAGCCTAGAATTACAGTCATAAGTCATGCCAATTGTTAAGCAGGCGCCACTACCAGACAAAATCATTTCTGATTTTACCACCTTTTTCCATTGGTAGTTATTTACTTTTATTCAATTTCCATAGTTGCCCAACTCAACCAAGTGACACTGGGTTGCTATAGAAATTGAATAAACCAAGAGAACCACTGCTATTGTTAAGTGAGTGCCATGTTCCTTAAGTGGCCATGTCAATTGTTAAGCAAATCCCTTGTCTGCACCAGTTTTTTTTTTTTTTTGCTGGAAATTGGAAGTAAATGGGTCCTTGAGTCAGCCATTTTTTATCATGAAATTTATTTATTTTTATCCATTTTGTCATAGATTTACTTGTGTGTTTAGGATCATCATCATACTGCATGACTCACATTCATTTCAGCTTCAGATTACGGATGGGCACCCTGACATTCTCCTGTAGGATTCGTTGGTGCAATTCAAAATCTATTGTTCCCTCAGTGATGCTGAGCTGACTCATCTCAGAACAGCCCCTAATCATGATACTTCCTCCACTATGCTTAATGGCTTAATAAAGTTCTTTTTTTATGGAATGCCTTGATTAATTTTCTCCGAATATAGAATGTCTCATTAATAGCAGAGTGTTCCATCTTTGTCTAAACTTTCCACAGAGCATTATTCCAATCACCTGCTGGATCCTTTAGGTTGTCTTTCCAGCCTTGAGGCAGATGGTAATATAATTTTTGGAGAGCGGAGATTTTCCCTTTGCTATCCACTCCTGTGCACATTTATCTTATTCTGTGTTTTCCTTATGGGAAATTCATGAACACCATGATTCCAGCCAACATAACAGTGGCATAAGATTCTTTAGGAATCTCTGGTTTTTGTTGGAAGGCTACTCTTGGGAAAAATAACAATAATATTCATTTTCTCCATTTGAGCACCCTCAGCCTGACCATAAATTGATAAAAAGGCAAAGCCTTTCAAGCTTCATCAGCATTAAAAGCTCTTTCTGAAGTTCACAGAGATGTTTTTTAATCAGGGCATGATTCATCTCCATAAATTTGTATTGGGAACAGAAGCAATAACATGAGTGTGAGTGTGTGAGTGTGTTTTAAACAATTGAAGGGCCTCTCAAATTCACACTTGATTATGGACCATTGATTGGAGTATCTCAATATTATGACTCAATTTATTCCCATAAGAGAGTTAGCTCCTTCCTTCCTTCCTTCCTTCCTTCCTTCCTTCCTCTTCCTCTTCCCCTCCCCACTTTTTCTCTTTCATGTGAAGACATGGCACAGTATTGTTTTAGTTGTTTAATCAGAATTTTTAATATGTGATTGAGTCTTAGCTAAACCATGTATATTGTAGATCATGAAGCTACAGTATTACTGATAGTTTTAAAGGGTTCCCAAACTTTTCTCTTAAACTTTTATCTTAAAGAAACCCTGTTTTACTTTTTTCAAAAAAACTGGGTTTTTAAAAACTTTTTTCCCCTGTTAATCATGTTAATGTAGTCACTCCTGTGGCTAGAGGCATACAGTGTTCCCAGGTTGAACATTTTATTTAAAGCTTTTTCTGTAATATGAATCCTTCTGGATGCTTGTCTACGAATCAGTTGAAGTATTTGCTGTCACAGAGTAAGATAAATTGATTTCCTAGAAAGTTTTTTTCTCAATATTGAAGCAAGTAACCTAATGTTCTGTTTTTCTACAGTCTCTCTTAGGACTGCTTTGGTACAAAGTAATTCCAGGTTGGTACTAGGTCTTACAGTGAGTAAGTACAGTACAGATTCCTTCAATATCACTTAATTTGAACTAATATGATCTCTGAATTCTTGCTAGAGGAGTATTTTGGGCAGCAATAAATTGCTCTGGGATTTTTCATAGATTTCTTTTTCAGAAGCCATCTTTTTAAAATGGCTTTGGAATTTGCATTTGCACATATTCCACTGGCTGTTCAAAGATAAGAGGAATGGGAAAATCCTTCCTTTTAAACTTGTTTGCAGTTGGGAAATCTGCTGTCTTTAAAATCACCCCTTGTGCTCTCTTTGTGACATGCCTAAGTTGTTTCCATATTGTGGATGGAATAGGGTCCCTTTAGGTTGTCTCCCTGAGTTTGTAAGCAAAATGGTGGCGAGGGCAGTAGCTCTTCCAATCTTATTTTTCACTTTGAGGTTTGGGATGCATCAGATAAATAAGTGGATCTGTTACTTCATAGGCTACCTCTGTGTCAGAACACTGGGATTTCCTTCTGTCCTTTTTTAGTGTGGCTAAGTTTGATGTATCCCTTCAGATATTGCCCAGCTTTCATTTTGCATTGTGAGTGTGTTTTTTATGCACAGCACAGCCTATGACTCATTTATGACTCCCATTAATTTCCTTTCCAGTCAGTGTGGGCACAAGCAGCCCACTTGCTTTGTCAGCCTTTAAAAAAAAAAAAAGTTAAAGTTTTAATGTTGGTTTGACGTGCTCTTTTGAAAAGGCTGGTTTTTTTTTCTGATGTTACTTTCCTCAGAAATTATTTAATTGGAGGCATCTTCTTCTCTTTCTTTACTGCTCACATTTTTATTTCACTAACTGCAGTCCTTGAAATGGGGGGAGATGGGGGAGAGGAATAAAAGCCTGTTGGGCAGCTGAAAACTAAAATATACCCCTGCAATTCAATACCTTGTAATTGTCAGTAGCATATATTTTTCAGGTCTTAAGGTCAAAAATGAGCAAGGTTTCATGTCCTGGTTTGCAAAATTCTTAATTTCTTAATTTTATCCAGCAGTTTTTACATCAGCCTTGGAAGTATTCTTCAGTTGTCATAGAGATGGTATGTGTATGTATATAACTATTTTTAATGCATGTATTCTTCCCGCACCACTGCGAGGTGGAACATTTATTTCTTTCATCACCATGCTACAGAAGCAGTATGAGAGGATAAATTGAGATGTTCTAACTTCCCAATATATAAATAAAATGGCCAGAAACATTAATCTTATTTTTTTTAATACCCATATATAACGAGACGATAGGCTTGAATGGCAAAGATTGTTCTACAGTTATATGACAAAGGAGTTAATTTCATATTTAGGATGTTAATTTGAGAAGCTTAGATGTGGGCATATTCAAACCTGGCAGGAAATGGTGTGATTGTCTTGGGATGATTCTAGGAATAGGATGTAAGTTCTCATGAACTTTGCTTGCTTCTAGAAAATGGAATCAGGAGGGCAAGAGTATCTTTACAGCACTCTTGGGTTTCATTAAGAGGGATATTACTTGGCTTCAGAATAGAAATAATTCTGCCTCAAGAACTCTTCTGCACTGTTAGTGGTGAAAAAAGAAGCATGCATATTATATACCAAACACACCAAATTTGTCTATTTATTTCAAAGCAAAAGCTTAAAAGTTTTATAACCTTTGTAAAGCACTATCTAAATGATATGTGGTACATTAGAGACAATATGAAAAAAGTTAGATAAAAGAAATATTTTTCTTATATCAGCCTTGTCTAATTGAGTGTCCTTCAGGTGTGATATAATATAATGATTTAGGTTATTTTAAATCACTTTTTAAAACAAGTCATAATTCTCTATAAGGATAAGATATAAGTTTTAAAAATGTTTCATGAAACCATCTGCCTCCCCCCTTTTTTCTTATAGGACATTTTTACATAATTTTGGAAGCAGTATTACTGATTTGGGACATAGCTAAGGCAGTTGTTGAAATGGAAGCAAATTAGTTTATTGAATGGCAAATTTGTATGTAAATTCAGTTTATTCATGATTTGATATCTTTGCCCTTACCAATCACAGGTTTAATGTGAGCAGTACAGTTCCTATAATGCATATCGCTTGATTATGGCATATTGTCTTATGGTGAAATGCTCTTTAATGATTGGCTGAAATAGGAATATTATCTATTCTTAGAATAGCTCATAGTTAAACTCTAGTTAAGTGATTTGAGGGTTTTTTTTTTAGCTCAGCCTTAGGTTTCCAAGATATGCCTATATTGTTTTGTTGATTGAATAGTAATAACTTGTTACATCTAGAGGGAGAGAGAGAAAAAAATCTTAAACATATTTAATCTTATAATCTGTTTTTCACACTAGGACATTGGGAGATCTTAGTTTCCTTTCTTGTCTTATTCAGTAAAATGCTGACATTTTTTCTAATACCTGAAATATAATTTTATCACTTACAGTCTGTACTGCAAGTAATCTACCAAACCCTCCACAGTTTTGCACTATTGTTAAGATATATTTATATGTTTGACAGTGTTTTTTCCCCAAGAGAACAGAAGAATGTAACAGACTTTGCATACAGATATAAATTCAAATTCTGTTCATCTATTTATATGGACAACTGTCTTTGAAAAAAAGAGCTTTTTCCAAAATAACCACAATTATGCATCTTGCTAGATATAGAAACTGCAACAACAATTTGTTTGCTATTTCCTTTTGGCTGTGATAGTCTTTGTGCTGTTACAGGGACTTGAATTGCACGATTTTATATCCAGGAATGTTATATGCTATCAAAACTGTCAATACAGTATCCCCATTAACACATGTTTTTAATTATGTACATGTGCTGATCAATACAATTTTAATCCTGGATTTCAGTTTCCATGAAATCAAACTAAAATCTTTTACAACATGTCTTTTGCTATTCATCTTTTTCTGATATGAGCAATTACCTTGACTTATGAACACGATTGAGCCCAATATTTATGTCGCTTAGCGAGACATTAAGTGAGTTTTGTCCCACTTTATCACTTTTCTTGCCACAGTTGTTAACTGCATCAGTGCAGGTTGTGGGTTAGTAACACATTTGTTAAATGAACCTGGCTTCCTCCATTGACTTTGTTTGTCAGAAGGTCGCAAAAGGTGATCACGTGACTGCAGGACACTACAACTGTCATAAATATGAGCCAGTTGCCCAGCATCTGAATTTTGATCACTTGACCATGGGGATGCTGCAATAGTTGCAAGTGTGAAAAATGGTCATAAGTCACTTTTTTCAGTGTTGTTGTAACTTTGAACAGTCACTAAACCGATGGTTGTAAGTTGAGGACTCCCTGTATGTATTTTTATTGCAATTTGTAAACAGCATTGTTGCCTCAAGAATTCTTTAAAAATGCTGAAAAAGCACCAATTACATATCCCACCAGAGAAAATGCTTAATTAATTTGAATAATGTATTAGTATAATTTTTCATGGAATTAAACGTTTTCTTGGCCTTGAATGCTATAATTTAAATGTGTGTGAATATCTGAGGACATGGATGAATTGTCCTGACTGGCCAGCCTATTAGCCAAACTTCCTGATGGTTAGGGTTTTTTTTAAAGCATATACTATATTATTTGGTTATTCTATGGCTGCTACAAGAATTTGCCGGGTGACACTGCTATAAGGTAAGGGTAAAGATTCCCCTCGCACATATGTGCCAGTCGTTCCCGACTCTAGTGGGCGGTGCTCATCTCTGTTTCTAAGCTGAAGTGCCAGTGCTGTCCAAAGATGTCTCTGTGGTCATGTGGCTGGCATGACTAAGCACCAAAGGCACATGGACCACTGTTACCTTCCCACCAAAGGTGGTCCCTATTTTTCTACTTGCATTTTTTATATGCTTTCAAACTGCTAGGTTGGCAGAAGCTGGGACAAGTAACGGGAGCTCACTCATTTATGTGGTGCTACGGATTTAAACCGCTGAACTGTCAACCATCGACAAGCTTAGATTCTGAGCCACTGTGTCCCTGGCACTGCTATATGAGTCCCTAAATAGCTAAAATGAATTGTCAGCCACTATTCTTTAATAAGCAGAGCAGACAAACAGGAACAGAGGAGTTTAGCCAGAGAGTTTGGGGGGGGGGGGGAATGCAGTTGACCTCAGATCCTACTAAAAGGCTGGATGTTCATGGAACAGCTGTGGTGACTTGTCAGGTGTGTATGGTATTGGTCTTCTTACCAGAAGGGTTTGCTAATTGGACTTACTGCAAGTACCAGCTTGTTTCCTTGCTGGAGAAAAAAAATTCAAGGGCTGGCGACTAGCTTTTCTTAAGATTCATCAGGGAAGGTGATACAATTTTCACACAAAGTTTTCTAGGAAGGCCAAGGAGAACAGAGTACAAGAACTTATCCGAGTGCAAATGATAGAACATGCTATTAGAAGAAATGAGTACTTGGGCATCTATAACAACAACAACAACAACAACAGCAACAACAACAAACAAAACAAAACAAAACAAAGCAAAACCACCCAGGAAAACATTTGAAATTGATTTGAAATTCTTGCCATGGAAGGGGTGCTGCTCCAGTCATCTGAGATACCATCCTTTCCAGAACACTGGAAAAGACTTTTAACTCAGTAAAGCAGATCCTCTCCACTAAGAAGAGTGGTGGTACTAGAAAGTGGCAGAGGGGCAAGAATAGTTCTGTGTGGATTGGATAAGCTATTATGAGAAGTTTCCTGTCTTAGCACCAGAATATATATCTAGAACGTTGTCATGCTTACCGGTTCCTACCTTTTGCACAGTTGAAAGCCTATTGCAAATTTTACTACAAAAATATTCCTGATCATTTTAGTTTAGTTTAGTTTAGTTTAGTTTATTTGAATTTATATACCACCCTTCTCCTTACGGACTCAGGGCGGTGTACAGCCAATTAAGAACCAACATATAAAAGTTAAAATTTCATAAAATAATAATATAAATGGCCATAAAATTTAAAACTAACATATTTGAAATATAACTCTAAAATACTAAAATGTTCTAGGAATCAGGCTAGGCTGGCGAGCTGAAAGAGATGGGTTTTTAAAGCCCGCCGAAAGGTTGGGAGGTCAGAGATTGTTCTTAACTCCGGAGGCAGATCATTCCAAAGGGTGGGTGCTGCCACAGAGAAGGCTCTCCCCCTGGGGGTCGCCAGCCGGCATTGTCTGGCTGATGGCACCCTGAGGAGGCCCTCTCTGTGGGAGCGAACCGGCCGGTGGGAGGCAATTGGCGGCAGAAGGCGGTCCCGTAAGTACCCTGGCCCTAAGCCATGGAGCGCTTTAAAGGTGATTACCAACACCTTGAAACGCACCCGAAAGTCCACCGGCAGCCAATGCAGCTCGCGCAGGAGAGGTGTCACGTGGGAGCGTCCCGTCGCTCCCATAATCCCCCGCGCGGCCGCATTCTGCACCAGTTGGAGCCTCCGGGTGCACCCCAAGGGGAGCCCCATGTAGAGAGCAGTACAGTAGTCCAGACGGGAAGTGACAAGAGCTTGAGTGACCGTGCGTAGGGAGTCCCGATCTAGAAAGGGTCGCAGCTGGCGAATCAGGCGGACCTGATAAAAAGCCCCCCTGGCCACGGCTGTCGTATGATCCTCTAAAGACAGCCGCGAGTCCAGGAGGACGCCCAAGTTGCGAACCCTTTCCGTGGGGGCCAATGACTCGCCCCCAATAACCAGCGATGGAGTCAGCTGGCTATATCGGGACGCCGGCAGCCACAGCCACTCGGTCTTGGAGGGGTTGAGTCGAAGCCTGTTTCTCCCCATCCAGACCCGCACAGCTTCAAGGCACTGGGACATCACTTCCACGGCATCGTTGGGGTGGTCTGGGGTGGAAATGTACAGCTGAGTATCGTCAGCGTACTGATGGAACTCCACCCCAAAACCACGGATGATCTCACCCAGCGGCTTTACATAAATGTTGAACAGGAGGGGCGAGAGGACCGACCCTTGTGGCACCCCACATACCAGGCACCTCGGGGTCGACCGCTGCCCCCCTGTCAACACAGATTGCAACCGGTTGGAGAGGTAGGAGGAGAACCACCGTAAAACGGTGCCCCCCACCCCCAGTCCCTCCAACCGGCGCAATATGATACCATGGTCGATGGTATCAAAAGCCGCTGAGAGGTCTAACAGCACCAGGATAGAGGAATACCCCCTACTCCGGGCCCTCCAGAGATCATCCACCAACGCGACCAGTGCCGTTTCGGTGCTGTACCCAGACCTGAAGCCGGACTGGAGCGGGTCTAAATAGACGGCTTCATCCAGGTATCGGGGGAGCTGCCACGCCACCACACTCTCAACAACCTTCGCCAGGAAGGGAAGGTTGGAGACAGGACGATAATTAGCTAAAACAGCTGGGTCCAGGGAGGGCTTCTTGAGGAGGGGCCTCACCACCGCCTCTTTCAAGGCAGGTGGAAGGACACCCTCACTCAAAGAAGCGTTTATAATCTCCGGGAGCCAGCCTCGTGTAACCTCCTGGGAGGCCAGCACCAACCAGGAGGGACACGGGTCCAGTAAACATGTGGTTGCGTTCAGTCTTCCCAGAATCCTGTTCACGTCTTCGGGAGCCACAGGATCGAACTCAGCCCAGATAACACTCTCAAGACCTGGCTCAGTCACCCCGCCTGAACCCACCCAGTCAGCGGCCAGGTCGTCCCGAATCTGAGTTATTTTGTCATCCAGATATTGAACAAAATCCTCAGCTCGTCCCTGTAAGGGATCCTCCCGCGCTCCCGAATGGAGGAGGGAGCGGGTCACCCTAAACAGGGCGGCTGGGCGATTATCTGATGACGCGATAAGAGCGGCAAAGTAATTAGACTTGGCCGCTTTTATCGCCACTAAGTAAGTCTTAATATGAGCTCTTACTAGTGTCAAGTCAGATTCGGAGCGGCTGGCCCTCCAACCACTCTCTAGGCGTCTTTTCCGGCGCTTCATCTCCCTCAGCTCCTCGGTGAACCAAGGAGCTAAGTTGGTTCGGCACCGGGTCAGAGGCCGCAAAGGCACGACACGGTCCAAGGCCCCACCGGCCGCTCTATTCCAGGCAGCCACCAGGTCCTCGGCCGAGTCGTGTGTCAGTGTCTCAGGAAATGGCCCAAGCTCCGTCTGGAACCTATCAGGATCCATCAGGCGCCTGGGGCGGAACCATCTGGTCGGTTCCGCCTCCCTGCGGTGAGGTGCAGCGGTCAGAAAGTCGAGCCGAAGGAGCGAGTGGTCAGTCCATGACAAGGGTTCTAAGCCTATATCCCCAATATCAATATTTTAGACAACTGATCTATTTTAAGAATGGATCCATTGAAGAACTTTCAACTCTTCAAGTTTTCTTCATTTTTCTAGCTGATCCGAGTCTAGCTTTATATATTTTTTTGACATCTTTCCCATCATCCAGTCCATTCCCCCACAGGTTTTAGAATCTCTACATTTTCCATAATATGTAATGTAATGTAATGTAATGTAATGTAATGTAATGTAATGTAATGTAATGTAATAATATTATATATAATATATATACATATAATAGAAAAAATAGATAAAGCATTATTCTCTGGTGCGCTGCTTAGAGAGTCCAAGCAGTGGGTTTAATCTCATCTGGTTGGCCAGAGACTGAGTTAAAATTTGCATAAGCCTGCCTCCTTCCTCTGTGGAGCTCCAGTTTGTTAACTCAGTCGGCCAAAAGAGACTTGATCTTTTCTTCGGTCCACTGCTTGGACTTTCTAACTGGCTTTTTTTCAGCATTTATTTTTACCATCTGGTGTGCTTTTCTTCTGAGATTGTGGTGTTGGGGTGCTTACCATTTCCCTTCCCAGTGCCTTGATAGATATAGTGGAATGATTATCAAACTGATTAATTACAATGCGTGACAAATAATATTACTGGAAGATAATGAGCACTTTACATCATTATTAGCAATTAGTCTTCGAGTAATGATCATAATGGAGCTTGCCCATTAGGGTTGCAAATTGTGATGGTCTTTAAGCAAGGTACCCATGTAATCACCTTTCTGAACTTGATGTTAAATGAAGCATGCAATGCCTCAGATAGGGGAGGCCATGCACAGGCCCAGGCCTGCCTGCCTGCCTGCCTTGGCCCTCCCAACTTCCTAAGATGCTCTGGGTTCTGTTTCCCACTCCTTGGGGTCCTTGCAAGCCTTTGCTTACTTTCTCATATCCTCAGGTCCCCGCAGCCTTGGGCTGCCTTTCCACACAGATGAAAATTGATGCAAGGACATGACTTCCATCTCGTTCTAATGAGCAACAAGGACCTCAGATGAACCATACACGAGATCTTCAGGAATGACCCCAAGTTCATTTTCAATTCAACAGGGACCATCATGTGCCTTGAGTGGACCAATCAAGTATGTTCTTCCTCCTCGCAGCAAGGGTTAGCAGTAGAGAACTCTAGGGTTAACAGGGAGTGTTCCAACTATGGCAAAGGGTTAATGTCTATGGAGATTCTCAGTCATCCAGGTCATGGTTGTCCCAAAGGTGGTTTTTCGAGGGGCAACTAGACTTTCTTGTTTTTCTTCGAAGACATTTCGCTTCTCATCCAAAAACTTCAGCTTGAAGCTCATCCAGGAAGCAAAGTGCCTTCAAAGAAAAACCAGAAAATTCAGTTGCCTCTTGAAAAAGTACCTTTGGGACAAGGGATTGATGGTTGTATCTTCCTATTCCAGATCACACCACAAATTCCCTGAGGTAAAACCAATTCTTACATGTGGCTGCAATTATGAGTTGGCCCCATAACCATCTGGTTCATGGTTGCTGTGGAATTACCTCTGAATTTGTGCCCAGAGAGGTAAGATTGAAATTCCCTGGTACCATTAATTTGGGGAACTAACCCAGAGATTGCCTGGAGGAGTTGGATAGGGAGGCCAATAAAAGGCTAGTATAGTTCCATCTGATCCCTAGTGGCTAATGTCATGAGCAGAGTCCCACAACCAGCGATGTGCGGAGTGGTGCCTTTGAAAACCAGCAGGATCTCTCAAATAATTATAATCTCTCTAATGTTTCTGCTCCAGGATTGTGCTTGAAGGTAGACCAATCCTGAACAGCGAAGTCATGAATGCTAAAACTATTTTTTACTATAGGGTTTTAATAACAGAATCTTGCAATATTGAATGTGCCTTCCCTTCCTTGCCTTTATCTAGGAAATAAGTAGGGAGAATCAAATTCCATTCTTGTTTCCGACTGAAATTTCTGTTACTGTATCTGATTGTTGCCTTGGCTGCAGCTCTTCCTCAAGGTTATTCTTAAAGCTATTACATTTTGTGGCTGGTGCCACCTGAACACATCATCTATGTGGATGAAGGGCTTTAACAGTCTTTTAACATCACTGAGCAGGGAACGGTGGTGGTATGAGATGCAGTAGTTTGTAAGTTCCTTCTACTCTATGATATTCACAGTCTATGATACTATGTGGAATCTAACATTACGCTGGCTAAATAGAAGACAAAGAGAAAAATATTCCTTTCTGCCCATTTATTACCAGTGGTTATATGTGTATATGCTTTACTTTGGAGTAAGTGACTGGGAGGGATGCTATAGGAGAAACCTGGGATTTTTTTCTTTGCAGATCCCCAACTGATTGAAACCATTTTCCAGTTCACTCCTTCCTTCCAAATTTGGTTCAGTTCTGTTTTTGAAGAGTTATCATGCTGATGAGCAGATAGAGTTCTTGATTCTCTTTACTTAATTTCTTTCCAACATTTGATTGAGTAGGAAGAAATGTCTGGTGGCTCAGCAGACTAAAGCATTGTGATTAACACCAGCTGTCTGCAATTACTGTAAGTTTGAATCTCACCAGGCTCAAGGTTGACTCAGCCTTCCATCTTTTCTAAGGTAGGTAAATTGAAGACCCAGTTTGTGGGGGCAATAAGCTGATTGTATAAAATATACAAAAGTATGAAGGCTATTGCTTAACGCATTGTAAGCCGCCCTGGGTCTTCGGAGAAGGGCAGCATATAAATCAAATTTTTAAAAAATGCAAATTATATATAAATCCTGCTGGAAAAATGAATTTACTCTGTTCATTGTCTCCTGAGTATCATTTCCAAGAATGAAATTATAGTCTCTTCCCCATCATCATTACCTGTAGATAGCTTTGTGAGTTGGAAAGTGTCCTGGGAATTCGTTTACCGCTGTAGGCAAGTCTAAGTCTTCAAATGAAAAAAAGAAGGAAAGGATGACTTAATTTAGAAAGAAAGCTGTTTCCCCCCCTTTTTAACAAGTGTGACATTACTACACGGTTGTAAACAAGCTACTTTTAATGGTTGTGTGATAGAAAAAGCTCTTACTAAACTACAGAAGTATTTTATTTAGCTGCTTATCAGGGAATCAAGCAATAAAGGAAAGATGGCTCAATTAATTTTGATGTGTCCAAAACCATATAAAAAGACATAACTTCTTTATATTTAGGCCATAATTGGTGAAAATAAATGATTGTTGAATGAAGTGTAAAGTGTGTTTTGGATATTGAAAGATGAATCTGGAAGGGAAGGAGGAAGTCCAACTTTCTTAGGTGAAAGATAGGGCTTAAAATTTCTTTCTGTCATGTGGAGGAAACCCTGTCCCTTTTAGTCTCATGGAATTACTTCATCTGTGTGTGGTGAAAGTTCTTCATTGAATATTTCACATTAGCTACAGGCAAAGAAATGGAGAAAATAGAAGAACATTGAGCCTCAGATAGCTCAACCAGCTGAATAGCCTGTTATTAACATCCAGCTGTCTGCAATTACACCAGTTCGAGGCTCAAGGTTGACTCAGCCTTCCATCCTTTCTAAGGTAGGTAAATTGAGGACCCAGTTTGTGTGGGCAATAAGCTGACTTTGTATAAAAAATATACAAAAGTATGAAGGCTATTGCTTAACGCCTTGTAAGCCGCCCTGAGTCTCCGGAGAAGGGCGGCATATAAATCTAATTTAAAAAAATATATATAGTAAAGTAGTTAATTGTTTGACTTTTGACTGTCCTGTTCATCTAGGATGGGAATGTTAGGTTCATCCTTTGGTGACTAGAAATGTACTTTGGAATAAATACATCTACAATTCTTTGAAAACAACAAAAAATATTAGAGCAATATTCCCAGGAAAAGTCAGTGGAAATTAAAGTACCTTCTATGAAACTATGTGCCTAATAGTCATATTGGCAGAGGCAGGCTTCTTTATTTTTTTATTTGTATCCTGCCTTTATTAATTTTATAAATAAATCAAGGTGGCAAACATATCCAGCACACTTTCCTTGTTCTATTTTCTGCACAACAACGCTGTAAAGTGAGTTGGGCTGAGAGAGAGTTCTTTTCGTGTCGAAAGTACCAAGGCATTTGGGGTTTGGAAAGGATTAGCTGGTGACATCACCGTTCCTTTGGGGCTTGAGAGTGAATGGCTGGCCTATAGTCACCCATCTGACTTTCATGGCCTTAATGAGCATAGTTGGTTCTGCCTAGATTCCTTCTTTATTAGAACTGTTGATGTAGCCACCCTCCATTAAAACTGTTTCTTCTTGGCTGAGCCTGCTATAGTAATGCTTTCTCTTTTTCCTTCTTCAGAAGAGGCAGATAGGTTATTGTCCTTCCATCCCTTTGGAATACCGTGTTTCCCCAAAAATAAGACCCTGTCTTATATTTTTTTGAACCCTGAAATAACCGCTTGGCCTTATTGCCATGCACTCAAAAGCCTGATTGGGCTTATTATCAGAGGATGTCTTATTTTGGGGGAAATGGTACGTTTGAAGTATATTCTTAAGAGTCCTGCACACATCTAACTCGTGTAAATTCATTCTCTGTGATGCACAACTCCTGATCAGAAACTGGAGAACAAAATCCCTTGGTGTGAGAGACTGTGGGGAGGAGGAGATCATGTAGCCCAGATGTGGAGGGTCATGAGAAGTAAATGTGGGTCACATTGATGTGGGGAGCTTAGAGCTTGGCTCATTTTACTTGGGCCATGAAGGACATTTTTCTTTAAAAAGAGATACTTGCTATGCTGAAGAAGTTACACAACCATGGTTAATTTTACTTAAATATATGAAGGCCCCCAACTTTTCTGTTTGATTACAAATTCTTCCTAGAGCTGGCTCGAGAGCATCCAGGAATGGTTAATAGTCCTATCTTCTGCATGGAGACTGAACACATGATCTTATTTGCATCTTTGGTCACTCCCTCCTTGTCTGGTGATTTCCCAGTTTGACTCAGTCTTCACGCAGAAGAGACATATTGGAGAGAGCTGCGCCTTTGGCCTGGATTCTCCAACTCGTGAGCTTAACAAAAAAATATTTCCTTTTCTTCGTGGATCGCTTCAGTGATCAGGCAGCTTTTCGGTACGCCGATCAGCTGCCTCCTTGCCAGCTTTGGTCAGCTGAGGTCCCAGCCAGCCACGGTTAGCAATAAGGACCTGTAAATAGTATCTGGCTCCTGGGGGAGCGGAGGCCTGGGCATTCCCATCAGGAAGACGGAAGGGGACTCAGTCACTGCCCAGCGATATCTGGGGCATACTGGTAAATGGCGGGACCGCGGGGTGTGTGAATTGAGCCGCAGCAGCAGCTACCCATTGCGGGTCCACCTGCTTATATTCAGAGTGGAAAATGGCATTTTGTTTGCGCTCCACCAGCCAGCAGCCCAAAGCGGGCGGAAAGAGAGCTTACCTTGGGGTTTCCTGAGCCCATCTGCACAGAGAGCTGCAGCCAGGGGAGCTACAACTAGGAGCCATGCAACTGCTTCTAGGAGTAGCAGAGGCTCAAAGATGGCGGAAAAAGATGCAAAACGACACCAAAAGGCATTAGAGAAAGAACTGGCTAAGATCCAAAAGGCTGAGAAAAGCCTGGATCAGGAATGCTCTCCTATGGTAGGGGCAGAGGCTTCCCGCCCTCAGGAAGAAAGGCCATTGGCTCCTGCTAATGATCCAGGACCTCTGCAAACTTTCTCTTGCAGGAAATGGTCGCCAGATGACTCCAGAGAGGTGTGCTATCCAACCTTAGGAGAGGTTTTGGATAGAGCTAAAGCCTTTTCTATTGCAAGTCCTATCTTGCCTGCAGCAGGATCGGAGGAGCTTATCCCTCCTCCCAGAGCTAGGCCAGAAGCCCATTTACTCCCACTGCAGTGGGGCTCCACCCAATGGAGGAAGCTGGTTCAGAATCGCCTGAACAGTTAAAACAGATCATTTCCCAAGCTATTAGGCAGGAAGTAGCTGCAGAGGAATTTACCTTCTCAAGGGGCTTCCTCTTACCAACATCAACAGGCACAACCTATGCTTCAGGAGGATTGGCTGGATCCTTGGGAGCTTACTTCTCTAGCTCCTTCTAAGAGGAGTGGGGACTCCTCAGCTGAGGAGGAGGAATTCCAGACCTTTTCAGAAGATGAAGGGCTAAATCCGGATCCATTCACAGGCCTTTTTAAGCCGGATTTATTTAAGTCATTGCTACGTAAGGCCAAGGCTATAACAAATTTGAATCCTGACCAAGTTTCTGAATCGACCCAGAGCCCGGGGGTTTAAGGTCATTTGCTCTTTTCTGAACCAATGGTGGAAACTGAAGTGATTCCATCACCCAAATTATTTCTGGATGTGGTTCAAAGGCAGTGGACGAATCCTGGAGTGGGCATGCCTCCATCTAGATCTGAAAAAGGGCTTTACAGTGTAGCACCAGATCTTTCTGAAGTATTGGAGGTTCCCACTGTGGACAAACCAATGGCTGCCATGACTTCAGTAGCACTCTTGCCTGCAGAGGCAATGGATTGTTTGAAGGCAGAGGGCAAAAAGGCTGAAGGATCCTTACAGAAGGCCCACTAGGCAGCAGCCTGGGCTATTAAGACTGCCACATCAGCTTCATTATTCAATAGGGCTTCCTTGCTCTGGCTTCGCCAAATTCAAGAAAGGATCCCTCCCCCCCACCCGAGGATATAAGAATTCATCAGGATATAAATAAGCTGGTGGCTGCAGCTGAGTTTTCAGCAGATGCCTCCATGAATGTGGCTAAGTTCGCATCCAGACCGTTGGCCTCTTCAGTAACAGGCCATTGGCTGCTACGGCTGAAGCATTGGCAGGCTGACAATAAAAACAAGTGGAAGTTGGCTTCAGCCCCTTTCATGGGCAATAACTTGTTTGGAGAGGCCCTCGAATCCATCCTGGTGGAGATCAAGGCAGGAGCAAAGCCATGCCCTCCCTTTACTGGATGGGGGACAGAAGTTACTCACCTTATTTTAGGAGGCAACCCTTTCATTCTCCAGAGTCGGGAGGCGGATTCCAACATTTCCAGAGATCTTATTCAGATAGACAGGAGAGACAGATGGAGAGGTCTGAGTTCCGGGGCCACCAGCAGTTTCAGAGGAAGCAGCCCTTTCGTGGGGCAGAAAGTCACACATATCATCGTTCAAAGTGACTGCAGGGCCATCACATATCTGGGTGGTCAGCTCAGCCTCCATTTCCATCAGTGGGAGGCCACCACATCAGACAGGTGCACAGTACACTCAGGTTTGGCTCTGGAATTTCCAACATCCCCCCCCCCCCCCAAGTTTTCTATCAGCTGTCCTGTTTCCAGGGATGCAGCCAAACAAAGCCTGATGGACTCAGCGATTCAACACCTCCTGGAGATCCAGGCAATTCAACCTGTCCTTCAGGAGAAAAGGGGACTGGGCTTCTACTCGATACTGTTCTTGGTTCAAAAGAGCTCTGAGGGGTGCAGAACTATTCTAGACTTCAAACGTCTTAACAAGTATCTGGAGTACAAATGCTTCAAAATGCAGTCACTCCAATCAATTCTGGAAGGTATATGACAGGGCGACTTCCTCACCTCCATAAACCTCACAGAGGCATATTTCCATATACCCATCAGACCTGCTCACAGATAGTTCCTTCTCATGTACAGAAAGGCATTATCAATACAAGGCCATGCTATTCGGCCTGTCTTCAGTGCCACGAGCCTTTACAAAGATATTGGAGGCTTTAGCAGCCCACCTTCGATCCGTGCCAATCAGGGTCCAATGTTACCTGGACAACATTCTGATTCAGTCCTCGTCAGCAGTTCAGGCAGTGCAGACCTAAGGATCACTATCCAGGGCCTATAAAAACATGGCTTTGCAATAAACAACAGGAAGAGTCATTTTCATCCAACCACCAGATTGCTCCATTTGGGAGCCATTGTAGATACATCTATATATGCGTGGTCTCTCTATCCCCGGAGAGACGGGACAGCTGGCAACAGTTAGCAAGCCACATCACAGCCATGGACACAGTACCACTCCTGTCGCAACTCCTGGGGAAGATGATGTCATGCATCTCCATTGTATCATGGGCATAAATACATGCCAGAGCGCTGCAGTATTTCTCCTGCCTTACCAATGATCCAGCAGAAGCAATTCCCAGACAGGGTAAGAGTTCCTCTACAGGTACTGCAGTCCCTTTAGTGATAGAGGTCACCAAAGGATGCCTCTTCAAGGAGCCAGACTGTCTAACTCTCACGGATGCCAGCCTTTATGGTTGAGGGGCCCATTGCCAGTCACAAATCGCACAGGGCCGGTGGGCCCAGGTGGACCTGTTGCACAAGATCAATTGGCTGGAGCTCAAGACGGTTTACCTGGCTCTCAAGAGCTTCAAGGAAGCCATAGTGGGACAACATGTTTTGGTCTTTACAGACAATGTGACAGCCAAACCCCAATCGCCAAGGGAGGCTTATTCCAGGTCCCTCATGATCTGGGACACTGGGCGGAGAGTCATCTTCAATCCATAAGGGCAGAGCACATCTCTGGGGTCCTGAATGTGCAGGCAGATTGCCTCAGCAGGGTAACAGTGGACCATTCTGCACCCCTCACTGTTCCAAGAGCTGGCAGTTTGTTATGGGAGGCCGGTTATAGATCTGTTTTCCTCTCCAGAAAACACTCACCTGCTGAGGTTTTTCAGCAGGTTCAGATCACGGGGGGCAGAAGGGATAAATGCCCTGTGAAGCCCTTTGTCTCAGGGCCTTTTATACACATTTCCCCCCCCTTTCCTTGATTCTGGCAGTCATCAGGAAGGTACGGTGAAGGCGGAGATGATCCTGTTAGCTCCCTATTGGCCCAGAAGACCATAGTTCGCAGACCTGGCCTACCTGTCCGTGAGACCATCCTGGAGAATACCTTGGGAGAAATTATACCTGAGTCAGGGGGACCTGGTCCATCCGGAGCCTCAGTGGCTCAAACTGACCACCTGGTGATTTGAGTAGTGGTCCCTGAGGCAGGAGAATTTCTCCCCCAGAGTCATTCAAACCATCCAAGCCTGTAGATGGCAGTCCATGGACAGGATATATAATTCGACCTGGAATTTTGCTTCTGGTGCTCTAGATCAGGAGCTCTTCCCTCTGAGGTTTCAGTGGCGCAGATCCTGGAGTTCCTCCAGGAGGGATTGGACAAGGGGTTAACACCCAACACCATCTGGAGACAGATAGCAGCGCTGTCTTCTGTCCTATCATGCGGAAGTTTAGGGTCACTTACTAAGCATCCCATAGTACGCAGATTCCTCAGGAGTGCCTCTAATTTACACTCACCTGTGGTTCACAGGTATCCCACTTGGGATCTAACTAAGGTTTTGCACGCCGTTATGGAGAGTCCTTTTGAGCCTTTAAGGTTAGCCAGTCTATGTTTCTTCTCATTTAAGGTGGCCTTTCTAGTCGGGATTACATCGGCCTGAAGGATTTTGGAGCTGGTGGCTCTTTTTGTGAGACAGGACCTCTGCATATCCCACCCAGACAGGGTGGTCCTATGTTTGGACCCTTCTTTCATTCCTAATTCATAGTTTCATAGGGCCCAGGAGTTGATATTACCCAACTTCTGCCCGGGCCCGAAACATGCCCTAGAGCAGAGATGGCATAAATTAGATGTTAGAAGGGCCCTCTCTATCTACATTAAATGCACGTCTTCCTTCCAGAAAACAGAATCCTTGTTTATCTCATTTCAACCATCTACACTAAGACACAAGGTCACTCCTTCACTGGTGGGTCGTTGGATTAGAGCTTGCATTGCCAAGGCATACAGAGGTGCAACACCTACCAATGCCTAGGCACATAACTGCGCATTCCACCAGGAGCGCGGCCATGACAGCAGCGTGGGCGACATAGGCCTCTATTGAGGAAGTGTGTCAAGCAGCTACCTGGTCCTCCCCATCTCCATTTATTCAGCACTATAAGTTGGACTCCTTTGCCTCGGTGGAGGCGGCATTTGGGAGGCGAGTCCTCTAGAGAGTTCATAGTGTCAGGGGGGACTTAGTGTCGGGTGGGGGGGCTTAGGACCCATAGGGGACAGGCAGGCTTTGATATGTCCCAATCCTGGATGCTCTCGAGCCAGCTCTAGGGAGAATGGGCATTGGTCCTACCTGAATGCCATTTCCAGTAGAGCTGGTAGAGAACTTCCTGCCGCACCCTTATTAACATCTGGTCCACAATCCGTGAGGGGCTACTGTTTTACAGGTCACAAGTCTATTCATCTCTATGCCTTTGCCAAATGGGGGAATCACCAGACAAGGAGGGAGTGACCAGAGATGCAAATAAGATCACGTGCTCAATCTCCATGCAGAAGATAGGGCTACTACCCATTCCTGGATGCTCTCTACCAGCTCTGCTAGAAATGGCATTCAGGTAGGACCAAAGCTCATTTTAATTTATATTGAACTATGTGGGAATAATAGTTGAGAACAAATGAAGAAATGCAGTTGTGGGTATTGTGGTCTCTATACATGTAACTACATTTAATTGTATTTATCTCCTTGCCTATCTTTTTTCTTTTATCCATCCATTTCTTAATTTTTTATGTTACAATACCTTTCATTTCTTAAGCGTGATAGGTACCACATATTATCTCATATTAGGATCCTTCTTTCAATATTGGGAGTAAAAGAAGTTCATTTCCTATCTGGAGTATCACTGAGCACGGGAAAACTACAACCATATCAATATGAGAAGTCATACATGATTAACATAACAAATACATCTCTAACCACTGACAATAGGCATGAATATTATATTACACAATCTTATCCTTATAAGAATACAAATCCTAGCACCAGCTTTTTCAATATCGTTAAGAGTAACAAAAGTGATGTTATTGGAGCTCTTGGCTCTCAGGCTCCCCTTACAAAACAGAATTGATGCCTGCAAAATATATTTAAAACTATTTACAGTGGAGATTTGGAACTGTTAGAACTGTTTGAAAGACAGTTCTGATTCTCAAATGATTCTCATACTTTAGCAAAAATGCCAGCTGTGGCTTCAACATAGTAGCTGCAGGTTTGCCCTTGATTTACAGGTGGTGACAATGGCTTTCTGCATACTCAGTAAAGATTGGGAGCGGCTGGTAAATAAAAGATTGTCTTTAAGATGATTTGGAAACCTCAGCTGGTGTAGATTGTGGTCATTCGAAAATTCATGGCACTGATGTTATCAATTCATGTGATATTTACATTATGCCAGCTGGACTGATTTTAAATTAAGTTCTTTGCAGGATGTCTGCCATTCACCTCATATATGATTTTTGTTGTCCATTTTTGAGAAGGGTTAGGTGAGTCTTTTCGCCAGTGGTTTTATGAATGTTATCTTCTGTTGCCAATGAATCTCATCATTATAATTTGTTAGAAACAGTCTGACTATATGCTGATAGTTAACTTTTAATGAAACTGTGTATTAGATTTTAGTATTAGCTAAATACTAAACTTGGATGTTGCTTGTAGTTCCTGCTGTATGTGTTTTTTTAAAATTATATTCTTTTGTTATTGCATGAGCTTTTATTTTGGAAATTGCCTTAAGGTATCTTTACCCTTAGAGAAATCCTAAGATGCTTTTAATAATAATTAAATGTGTTAACTTTTTAACATTAAATATTGTTGGTTTAGCTTAGTCCATTGACTTTTAAGCTAAATTTGAAATATATTTTAAATCTTTCTCAGTATTAATGCTAGAATATTATGTTATTCCTATTTGCCATTGTTCAGTTTGGAGCAATATATTAGTGAAGTCTCTGCGCAATGTGAAAACTCCATAAATTTTACTGTATTTGAATCCGCTTTAAAGAGCAACACTTAGGGGTTGTACAAAACATTCTGTGGAAAAAATATTCCATACATAGAATAGCTGATTCTGAGTTGTCCATGCTTGGAATGAAATGAGGCTGCTTTGTTCCTAGCAGAGATGACTTGGAAGGAGGGACCAAAAAAATCCCCCAAAAAACCAAACAAAAAAACCAAGGACATTGGCAGCTGGGAGGGAGGGAGCAGACTGGTAGATGATACACTATGAGAGGAAGAAGTGTGACTCCCACCAGCTTTTGCATTTCATTTAGACTTATATACTGCTTCATAGTGCTTTACAGTCTTCTTTAAGAGGTTTAAAGAGTCAGCATATGCCCCCAATAACCTGGGTCCTCAGTTTATCAACCTCGGAAGGATGGAAGGCTGAGTCTTGAACAGGTCAGGATCAAACTCCTGGCAGTGGAATGCAGAATTAGCTTGCAATACTGCATTCTAACCACTGTGCCACCACAGCTCTACTACTCCCTACTCCCTTTGTCCCGATATTATTTTATCTGAAAATTTGAGCAAGGAAAGCATTCTAAGTTTTAGTTTTGCTGAACTGTTGCTGATCTAAACAGTTTGACATACCCCTAGACAGTTGTTTAAATGTAATAAACTTGGTAATATTAAATAAAGGATTATTTAGGTTAATTAAAACATAATGTTAACTCTCTTACCATATATTTAAAGGAAAACTTTTCTTGAAGTAGATGAAAATAAAATTAAAATGATTTCAATTGCTGGTTAAGATACAAGGGTATGAGAAATAAAGATACAGTTCTTAACACCATTACTTTCAGAATTGGCAAGCCATGTGGATTCTAGGCAAAAGAATATAAAATTGTGTGTGTGTGTGTGTATTGTTTCTTGTTGACTAAAGCAGATGTAGCTAATATTTTTGGTTCACCAGTACAATTTGCCATTTGAAGAGCAATGATTGAGACTTTTCCACTGTATTGTTTTAGTTCTCCAGGATGGTATCTACCCTCTGCTTACCTTTGTCTTCATGTTTGTATTTGTGCTGAGGCCACACTTCCCAGGAATGGTTTTCATCATTCATTCATTCATTCATTCATTCATTCATTCATTCATTCATTCATTCATTCATTCATTCATATTCTGCCTGTATTATTTAGAATGGTTATGGAGCCTAGATAGATGTAAAAACATTCAGTAATTAAAAATTATGATGGTGGCTGGAATGGTTGTTTGGTAGACCAGTGTCTTTTTATTTAATTTTTGATAATTTTTGAAATCATAATTACACATGTAGCAGTAGGTGGCTTTGTCCAGTCTTTTTGGCATTTTGACAAGCTAGTCTTGGCACTGTAACCATTAGTAAAAACACAACTGATTTTGTATCCTATAAAGAAAATCTGTATAAAATGTTTTACAGGTGGCACTTGTCACCAGCCAGATTGGCAAAGATGTTTCTCAATACCTCACCAACGTGTTGGAAATGGAAACAGCAAAAGGGAACGTATTACCACATGTGGTGGTCCTGCCACAAAGCGAAACAATATTGGAGTAGAATCAGATCACAATTAGAAGAAATAACCAAACAACAGATAGAGATGAGGCCAGAAACATTTTTACTAGGAATACTCCCAGGGTCATATGAAAAGAAATATAATACTTAATTATCCACATTATCACAGCAGCAAGAATAATCTACGTTCAGAATTGGAAAAATAATAATATACCATCTGAAGATAATTTGATCAGAAAAGTTTTGGAATGTGTGGAGATGGACAAATAACAAAGGAGATACAAGAAAAAGAGGAAACAATATTACTTAGTGTGGAAGAAATGGTGTGAATGATTGGAGGAGAGAGATAAAAGGCAAGGAAAAATTAAATAATGGTTGAAATAGGAGTAGAAGTATAACTGCAAATATGAGGAAACAAAAATTGAAATGAAAGTGTATACACGGGTATTTATATGTATATATGTAAATAAATAAATATTAGAAGTAAATGCACAAAAGATATAGTAGAATAAGGGAGAAAAAATGTATAAGTATGAAATTTTTGACTGATGCAAAACTGTTGAAATGGAAAAAGTGTTAAAGCTTTCTTTTTGTTTTTTTAAAAAAATGTTTAACAAAAAAAATTTAAAAAACCCCCACAACATAACTGATTTTCAGGTTTGAAGATGCTGAGGTCCCTGTAACCATCCTGATCCCAAAAAAATGCAAGCAAAGTTAAACTTTCCATTGTGCTGTGATCTTTCGAAGGTTAGTGCTCCAACAATTAAATGTATTCATCCGGAACAATTTTGAACAGTTCTGATAGTATAATAATATAAGACCATATTCCTCTTTTTTTATCAACCTATGCAATTAAGTTAATGATAGCGTTTTTAAGATCCTTGTGCATGTGCACATGTGACGGATTTTGAGAAACTGGAGCTATAAAGCTGATGGAACTGTTCTGTACTGGTAATCCTGGATTTACATTTATTTAGCAACCATCCAAACATACAACAGCACTGAAAAAAGTGACCTGTTCCCACATTTAGGACTGTCACAGCATCCCCATAGTCACATGATCAAAATTTGGTGCTTGGCAACTAACATGTATTTGTGGCGGTGACAGTGTCACGTGATCACAATTTGTGACCTTCCCAGCTGGCCTCCGACAAGCCAAGTTGTTGGTAGAAGCTGGATTCCTTTAATAATTACAGTGATTTGCTTAAATGTGGCAAAAGAAGCATGCAAAATTCACCTGACAATGATTCACTTAACAAATGCCTTTCTTAGCAGTGGAATTTCTGATTCCAGTTGTGGTTATAAGTCGAAGACTACCTGGAATACCAATAAGATAATAGTTTTAGTGTCATAATTGTAGCCATTGCTGTGTTCCAAGTGTAATGAACTTTCATTGAAGGCTACCCATGTGAAATATCACTAGCCCGATCAATAAAAACAATCCCCATGAATAAATCAAACAGTGCTTCTATGACACATAATGGTTTTATGTTGTTGAACAATATCAAATGCTGACTTGGCTGGGCATGCATATAGAAAAGAGGACCTTTTTCAGTAATTAAGGCAGTAGGTGAAAATTCCATCTGTTGTTTACTTTAGACACTTTAATTACAGATGAAAGCAGATCCCCTTGGAGATGCTACAAAGGCACCTAATATCTCTGTTGTTGTGCTTATAGAAGTAGCTTGTCAAGTTGCCCCAGCAACTTTGAAGTGCAACTCATGTGAAAGCAACAGCAGTAGTCATTCTACCAGAAGAAATCAGTTGACACAGCTCCTCCCCATTTAGCTACTAATATTTTTTTTGTACCACCTTTCTTTTGGAATCCATTAAAAGGGTACACAAAAATAGTCATACTATGGAATAAAAACAAGGATTAATGAAGCCATTTAACAGAGAAGGGTACTGTTGAAGAATTCTTTTTTTTAAGAAAACATAAGCGTTCACCATCTACGACTGCTAATTTAATAATCACATTTTCCCAGGTGCCGAACTTTTCTTTCAAGGACTACTTTAAAAGCAGCTGGTTGCTGCTATTTCAGTTATTTTACGATCTGCTTTGATATCGTGTACATTTTGTTCTGTTAGCGTTTCAAAAGAAGCCCGGTGTTTGCTTTTTGAAGCATTTTTGAGATTTTTATTTCATATCCACTTATATAGTCAGGGGAAAAAAACTACGTTTGGTCTTCCAATAAGTAGAACGCAGGTGACACACCATCACTAAAAATCTGTGTTGCTTGAGGCTAGGTGGTATGAAGGAGATTTTTTACATACAATTTCAGGCTTTTTTCAAGCCAGTCATTCAGTAACCTGGGAAAGGGATTCTGAAACAAATACATCTGGAAGGTACCAAGTTTGGGAAGGCAATTCTTAGTTATACCCATCAAAGCCTCTTCCGTGACACTAAACTGAATTGTAAACACATTGATTTTCTGTGAGAAAAGTGCATATGATTCTGGAAGGGAACATTGTTTGCTTTAAACCTTAATGCTTTGGCACACTTCATTTGATGATATAGGGAGAGAACAAATGGACTGCTTGAATTTAGACACTCGGCTCAGTGTCATGGAATCTGTGCAATAAACCCAACATTCCACAGAGAACTGAATCCTGGTAAACTTTTAATCAGGATTCTGCCAACTGGGCTTGAAATAGGCAGTGTAGGGATAATCATTGCTATTGATATATTGTTCAATAGTTGATTTTTTTTTCCTGAAAAGAGTAAGACAAGAGTCAACAAGGCAACTGAGATGGTCCATCTCTGAGGAGGTCACCATCAGAGGTTGGTTTCAGCAGGTTCTGACCAGTTCTGGAGAACTGGTAGCGGAAATTTTGAGTAGTTCGGAGAACTGGTAGTAAAAATTCTGACTGGCCCCGCCCCCATCTATTCTCTGCCTCCCAAGTCCTAGCTGATTGGGTGGAAATAGGGATTTTGCAGTAACCTTCCCCTGGATGGGGAGGGAATGGAGATTTTACAGTATTCTTCCCCTGCCATGCCCACCAAGCCACGCCCATCAAGCCATGCCATGCTCACCAAGCCACACCCACAGAACTGGTAGTAAAAAAATTTGAAACCCACCACTAGTCACCATGTGGCAGTGCTGGTTAGAAACTGGGCTATAGGTTGAATTCAGATGCATGAGCTTTAGTGAAACAAACTGGCTTTTCACAAAATAACTTTTGTCTGTTCTTTAATAAACAGTTATTTTTTATATTTTACAGCTGGTATTTGGTAAAATGCAAATTTATTTTTATCTAGTCTGTTAAATGAATACTGACAGTTTTTAATTGGCTGGCTGTTCTGTTAAAATATTTTATTTGTGTTTAGTCAATACTTGCTAATCAGTCAACTGGATTCCCCTCCCCTCCTTTTTTCTTTCTTTTTTCATTGCTCTGATACATAGAGCTACTCTGACTGTCGATCGCATCTATTATTTGACTCCAACTAATAACTTTTCCCCATGGTTTTTAAGTAATACGCTATAAAATAATTGGAGATACTTTGTAACACTTTTAATTTTCTTAATATTTATATTGATCTTTCCAGTTTAGCAAAATTAATTACGATTTAAACATTAAAAAAAAGAATAATCTGAAAGACAGAACATCATAAAGTGCATGGCGCTAGATTCAAACATATGTTAATTTTGTCACAGCAAACTGTGGATAGTAGGTTTGTTGCTTTCTAGACAATGAACACAAGTACCACAGTGAGGTAGAATCTGAAGAGGTTTGTTAACGCAAAGCAAAAGTGCAACAATTTTAACCGCAAAGCATAAGATAGGCAGGAAACATTCGCAACAAACAGGAAATAGCAATGTTCATTAGAGGAATGTGAACACAGAGCAGAATCTCATGTTCTTTTAGATGTTTGGAGACCCATCAATAACAAGAATGAATGTTCCCTAGATAATACTGGCTGGTATACAGTAGTTTTCTGGGGAATACGGTCTATATTGCAGTTGATCCCTAAGAATGTTTTCCAAACATGCCTAGTATATTGCTGCTATTAGTCATATTTCTGTTTAAGCACGCTCATTGTTTATATGCTTTGCCTAACAGCTGTCAAAAGTTTCTGTAGGACGATATCAGCAAATCTTTCCAGCAACAGGTGGTTGACCTTGAAGGTATAACCTCCTTAGCAATACCACATTAGAAGATAAGAGCACAGCTGGGAATGGGGAAGGAATGGGAAAGCTGAGAGGCTTGCTTTAAAATCCAAGGCCTTCTTAAGCAATGCTATACACATCAATATATAAAACAGGTCATTTTCTTTTTTCTACAAGAAAACACAGAGAAAGAGGGAGCATGCCATTTGTTCCTCTTTGTCATTGTAATAGTCCTCTGCCCTGTGATTTAAAGCTTTTTGGTTTACCCATGATGTATGAATAGATCATCTAATTATCCCAAATACTGTTGGGCCTCCTGAAAGATATAGTTGAATTCTCTCAATAGCCTTGAAAGCAGATGTAATAATACATCATCCCTTCCAGATACCTTGCTCATTGTGGATTAGAGGAGGTAGAGTCAACACATGGTCTTACGATACTAGTTCTGTACCAGTTGTTTAATAAAGTTCCTTCAATCCCTAATTTTTTTTTTAAAAAAAGCCAAATGTGATATTTTGGGGTCAGATAGAAACCTAATGTGCAGATAGTCCTTGACTTACAACAACCACAATTGAGCCCAAAACTTCCATTGCTAAGCAAGACAGTTGTTAAGTGAGTTTTGCCTCATTTTACAACTTTTCTTGCCACAGTAGTTAAGTAATTCGCTGCAGTTGTAAAGTCAGTAACTTGATTGTTAAGTGAATCTGGCTTCCCCATTGACTTTGCTTGTCAGAAACTCACAAAAGACCATCATGTGACACCCCCCCCCCCCCAAGACTGTAACAATTTTAAATACATGCCACTTGCCAAATATTTAGATTTTGGTCATATGATCATGGGAATGCTGCAATGGTTGTGAGTGTGAAAAACAGTCATAAGTCACTTTTTTCACTGAAGTTGTAACTTCAAATGATCACTAAAGGAATGGTTGTAAGTTAAGGACTACCTGTATGCAATGGCAAAATATTGCCTTAAAGCAAGTAAGACATAGAAAACTGGTGTCTTACAGGTTGCTTGCTCTTTATCAGTTTATCTATTGGTTATGTTGCTTTGAATAACCAAGGATATCCATCTTTTTTACTTTTCAAGCCCCTCTCTCTATTTCCTTTCAAACTGTTTAGACGGCTCCCGTCTCCTATTTCTACTTACTTGCTGAATGTATATAACTTTCAGTATTTAAAGTTAGCCCCAAACTTATTGGACAACCCCTTAAACATGAGTGGATCAGCTAAAAGCAATGTATTTATCATTCTGACCCCTTTTTCTATTTCATTATGTTTGATGTTGGGGCTGGTGTGATTTCTTCCTATTTCCATAGACTTTTCATTCCTGTCTTCTCTCTGAAAGAAGGATACAGAATCTCCCCCCCCCTCCCATTTAAAAGTTTTTGGTAGATTCACACACACACACACAGTTTCCCCTCCATTCCTTTGAATTTGAGATTGCTTGTTTTCAGATGTAAAGGGGGGGGGGCGAGCGAAGTAAGTTGATATAATGTTGATATGTTTGTATTTTACTGCTTGGTGGAAACTGGGAGGTCTCCCAGATACCTTTTATTATCACTATTCTCACTCCTTCCCCCAGATTATTGAGGTAAAATATGTGAAAGAGACAAAGTGATATTCTGTTCAAGATTTGGGGTGGCGTAAGGTATTTGAAACTGAGGTCTGCAGAAAGAGTTCTGGAGAATAAATACCTTGACAACACAAGAGTGTTCATTTTAAATACTGTCACTTTGATTTTTAAATAATAAGTGATAATGCTTATGTTTTAGAGATAAAAATGTAATCGTGTTGATTTAATTGTACTAAAAGCGAGACATGATAACATAACTCCATTAAATCAGAATAGTAGCTTGGTTGATTAAAGCTGAGATTTCCATTAGTATTGTATGTCTAAGAAATGAATCAATGATGCCTTGTAGTGCTTTCATGATAAAGATGGAAATGTGAGGGGTTTGTTGTTCTTGAGCTTAAATTTAATTTATGCTCTGCTGCTATCCCCCTTACTGAGAAATTTTAACTCAGTCTGAGGTTTTCATTAATTCATCTTTGGTGGCAAAAATGAGATTTTCTTGTCTCTGTGCATGTGTGGTGAGGAACTGTGTAGCCCTCTTTTAAAAAGGAAGAACAGGTACATTTTGTGCTTATTCAGATGAACAAAATAAAATTGTGTTGGTTAATAAAGTAAGCTCCAGTGACAGTTCTGTATTTTTTCCAGTAGAGCTTGCAAGGACTTCCTTGCAGACATGGCCTATCTCCTTGGAGACAAATGGAGATTATTACAAAATAAGAGACTGCTAAAAGTCTTGGGTAGTTACCTTGTCTTCTAGGCCTTCATCTCAGATGCTGAATTTCCTGCTGAATATCCAGTTATCTGCAGTTTTTGAAATAATCAGTATTGCTTAGATCTAGGATAGGAAATTGTGATCAAAAGTGACCCTATCTGGCAGGGAAAGACATCCAAGGAAGAAACTCTCCTTTGTTTTAGTGCAAATTGCTTGTATCAAATGCATCCTTTTGACATTAGTAGTCCAATGTATAACAAGTTTAACAAAAGATTTCTGAGAATAAAAGATACATCTGGGGTAAAGAACAGTTTAAATTGTATAATCCCACACATGATTAAAACATTTCTGTCCAGATTTATCTGTAATGATATGCAAGAATTGCTAGTCTGCTTTCCCCCCCCCCCCCCCACTTGAAGAAGGCGTTTTGGAATACATGTGGTACAGAGATGCAATATTTTTAGGAATGACACCGGGCTGGGGGGAAAAAAATCAAAATACAGGATAGCTGTAATTAGTGTTTACTCCTATTGTCCTGTGTGAGTGCTTCCATGTTCTACAGGAGACAATAATTGTTGAAAGTAAAACACCTAGCTAGTGATAAAGGATAAACAACAGAGATAGTAAATTACAATTAGTTTGGAACCTCAAAGTTTGGGATAGAAGGGGCAGGGTAGATAGGTTGCTTAACATTGGCATTTCCATTATTACTGTATACCTGAGAAGTGACTCAGCAACGTGTTGTATTTTTTAGTATTCTTCATGATAAGGGCGATCAAAATTTCCATGTGTGTTTATTCCCTGATTTTTTTCCATTTGATCCCAGAAATGCAGTGGATTTATATTGTTAGCGAAATAGCTCACGTTTCATCTTATTGAATAAGTATTTTTTTAGAATGAATTTCTGCATTTCTCAGAGAGAACGAATGAGCTTTCTTTCTTTTAAAGCACCGGGTGTTGGGTGACAACAGGATGTCGTGATTGCTGCAATCTGGCGGCAGCCGACTCTGTCATGATCGCAGCATCTGGTAGCTTTTTGATTTGTTGACACAGATCCCTGTTCTCTATGGTGCTTGCACTCTTGCTGTCTCCTCTTTTGACTTCTCTGTGTTCTATTTTTAAACCCTGCTGGGTACTCTGTATTGCGGTATTTTTCTTCCTGAATTATTTATCATTGTTTGGAGCTGAATGGAGCAGCATGATCTCCACCTCACCCTCCATCCTCAACGCCCCCCTGCCCCACCTTACTTGCTCATTAGAGCCCACAGGTCTGTCTTGAGCTCTTGACAGATTTGGTTCATGTCAAATTCTGCCGGTTTCAGGAAAAGGAGAAAGAAGTGGATAGCCCTGCGTATGATAATGCACATGCTTGCGCCCCCTCCTCCTCCTCCCAATGGGTGTGTGTGTTATAACCTGATTTAGAATGGCCAAGGTGCAGATCAGTTGCTCTTGCTTTTGGGGAGAAGTGATTCAAACGTAAGGTAAAAGTAAAGGTTACTCTTGCACATATGTGCTAGTCATTCCCGACTCTAGGGGGCTCATCTCCATTTCAAAGCCAAAGAGCCAGCGCTGTCTGAAGATGTCTCTGTGGTCATGTGGCTGGTTTGACTAAACGCCAAAGGAGCACGGAACGCTATTACCTTCCCACCAAAGGTGGTCCCTATTTTTCTACTTGCAGTTTTTACATGCTTTCGAACTGCTAGATTGGCAGAAGCTGGGACGAGTAACGGGAGCCCACCCCGTTATGTGGCACTAGGGATTCAAACCACTTACCTGCCGACTTTTCGATTGACAAACTCAGTGTCTTAGCCACTGAACCAACATAGCAGGACAACAAAATATTACTGGATTATGAATCTGGTTGCAATGACTAGGAGTGGGACGGATGGCTCTGCCAGTACTGGGGTTGGTATGTAGGTCACTTTATCTTGAACAGAGGACAGCTAGTTTCTTTGTAAGGGTGCTTATGTTAGTGTAATGATCTTCAGTTCTAGATTTAGGGCATCTAGAACTGATCAGGGCATCATCTTATTTGATGGGTAACACCTAATTTCCTGCTCTGAAAGAGCCATATTTCTTGTAGTAGACTTAGTGGTATGTCTAGGGGCCTCATCCAGCCTTGCCCTTCAAACTTTAAGCTAAGGGTTTGCTGTACACCTATATATTATAATAATCCATTTTAGCAAATCTTGTTGACATCTTATTTCTTTATAAGCTTCTGATACAGCCATAAAGTTCCATGTGACCTGTGGTAGTATTCAGCTGGTTCTATCCGGTTCAAGCGAACCGGTAGTGGTGGCTGTGGGAGGCTCCTCCCACCTGCCCAGACATCATCATGCCCTGTTTTTGACCCTCTGCGCATGCGCGGAAGGCTCTGTGTACACGCTCACATTTGCAAACTGGTAGTGAAGGTAAGTGAATACCATCCCTGCCTGTAACCCACTGCAGGATAGATGAGTGGGAGTGCCTGCTATATTTTCCATGCAATCTATTGGAATCCTTGCTCTGATTCAAACAATAAGGTAGCTTGCCGCAAAGCAAGGTGCCAGCCTCTAGGCCTCATATAGATGGGCACATAAATATATAGAAAGGTGAGTGATTGCCTACCTGCTCGCAAAAAAGTTAACCAAATTTGTCATTTTGTATTTAATCCTGTTCTTTTGCATTGAACAAGGTCAAGTCTGTTTCATGTTCACCTCAGTTCTTGGTGACTTATTGGCAAAGGTAACATGATTCTTCCTGAATATTTATTTAACTTTTAACGTAAATAAATAACTTTTATTTATTTTAACTTACAGTCTGGGGGTTCCTTTCAGACTTTTATCCAAGTACTAATCAAGTTTGATCCTCCTTAGCTTTTCAAAATCAACCAAGATTGGGCAGTTGCTACTATTTTGCCAGATGCTACAACTAACCTTAAACAATAATTTATTTTCATTAAAGCTCTGTGCTGGGCTTTGCTTTTAATTATGCCTAATTTTTTTACAATTTTAAATAGAATTTATTCCAAGGCAATATAATGGTTTAAATTAGTTTTTAATTATATAATATCCTTTATATCTTCATATGTAAATTACCTTCCTGTCCTTCTTCCTTCCTTCCCTTCCCTCATTTGACAATTTATTACTTACATGAAAAAACCTTTGACTGCTTCAAAATTTGCCATTAAGTATAACTTTGAATGTGACAGAAGGAAAATGCATTATGTTCAAAAGGAGTAATTGTATTAGTTGCCTTGAATTACATTCACTTAATCTTAATTAAATTTAGACCTGAGTCAAGTTTGAAGAATGCAGCTGCCTATTGTGCTGTGCCAAGCAAAGACAGCCTTGGCCTCCTACACTAGGAGCTTGTGCATCTTTGATCTACTGGGTCAGCTTTCTAAACTAAAAGCCCCATCAGAGCAAAGACAGCCCTTTTCCTTTTGGAAAGTTCCCCGTGTCTGAATGGTGACCTTATATATGAAAATTAAAGTCTTTTCTTCACTGGGGACATTCTGTTTAGTGAGATGCAATTTAAACATTGACTTGGGACAATGTTTTTTCCTCTAATGACAGTCCATTCCCCTCAGAATTCAGAAGGCTTCAGAAATTTATTTATTGATTGATTGATTGATTGATTGATTGATTGATTGATTGATTTGATTTGATTTGATTTGATTTGATTTGATTTGATTTGAATGCTGCCCTATCTCCATAGGACTCTCAACTGCCACCACACTCTCAACAACCTTCGCAAGAAAGCGAAGTTACGCTTTCTTACGACGGAAGTTACTCAAAGTAGCTGGATCCAAGGCAGGTTTCTTGAGGAGGGTCCTAACCACCACCTCCTTCAAGGTGGCAGGAAAGCTTCCCTCACCTAAGGAAGCAGTTATCACTGCCTGGATCCAGTCACGTGTCACCTCCTGAGCTGAATAAACCAGCCAGGAGGGACACGGGTCCAATACACACGTGGTCGCACTCAGCTTCCCCATGATCCTGTCCACTTCCTCAGGGGTAACAGGATTAAACTCCTCCCAAATAATAAGACCCGCCTCCTCCTCACTGTCTGACCCTGCCCAGTCAGAATCCAAGTCGTCTCGAATCTGAGTGATCTTGTCCAGCAGCTGCTGACTAAACTCCTTGGCCCGCCCTTGCAAGGGGTCCTCCCCCGCCCTCTGATTCAGGAGGGAGCGGGACACCCTAGACAGGGCAGCCAGGCGATTATCTGCGGATGTGATGAGGGCGGAGAAGTAGCGACGCTTCGCCACCACCATCTACACCAGGTAAGATCGTGTAAATGACCTTAGCTGTGCACGGTCAGAGTCGGAATGGCTGGCTCTCCAACAGCTCTCTAGGCCTCTCCTATGTCGCTTCATCCCCCGGAGCTCCTCGATAAACCTAGGAGCCAACCAAGATCTGCGTTGAGTCAGAGGCCGCAAAGGCATGACACGGTCTAGGGCCCCGGCGGCCGCCTCATCCCAGGCATCCACCAGGGCCACGACCAGGACGTGGGAGAGAGAGAGAATTCCTTCCTCCTTTTCACAGAAATATTTCTTCTATATCTTGAAGAAGTTTGGAGTGGGAAAATTGCAGACTTGAAACTGGTCTATTGGCACCTGTTCATCTTGATTGTATTTCCTGTACCTTTTTAAAAAAATTACTAGCTGTAGTTCTTCATTTCAGAGTGTTGGTATTTATCCTGAGTATATTGGGTTTCATAATAATCTGCCCATAATTAGTTTCTTTGCTGAATTTGGATTTGTGGGCAGCACATCATCTTATAGGTCATTGGTCTTAGTTGTGTTGCTTCTTAATCCTGAACGATTTATTCTCATCTCATGAGTTCAGAGAAAGCATAAGATCTTGCTCGACGCATGATTTCACATTTTATTAAACCCATACTGCACCTTTGGATCAGTGAGGCATGAGTAAAGTGGTCAGCTTTAGGTGATTTTTCCATCACCTTCCAACAAAAGAGATTAAAAATCTTCTAGTTTGTTTCAGTAGGCATTTAGGCATTTAATTTGGCTACTATTGCCGTCATTTAGTCGGATTCGATTGTCTTCTGAAAAAGAGGAATTTCTGCTGTAATGCTGACCACAACCAGTGGTTAGAGAGTGCAAATTTCCTTTCAGAAACAGATTTCCAAGGCCATGTAGCTGCAAAGAGACCAAACTTAAGACCTTATTAGCCAAAATTCAGCTTTTGATCCAAAAGCATTGGTCTGAAACGTGAAAAGAGAGCACGTTGAAACAAATACAGATTTATCATATATGATCTTTATGGAACAATTCTTCATGGTTAAGAATGAGTCATACAAATTCTCTTTATCTCTCTTGCACACTCTGTATGTATGATTGTATCTAATAAAGAATAGCCTGTCCTCTCTTCTGGCTGGAAGAATGTCCCATTGGCCCTAAGCAGGTGCTTGACTTCTAGCACACTGGATCGATTTTTATTATTGTTATTCAACATAAAGCTTACCAGGCTTGCATGCAATTGGTGGGAGTGGAAGAAAAATGAAATAGGGAAGTCAAAGAACTGGTTTGCCCTATTATAAGTTGAAGGTCACAAATGGCAACATTTTGCATTTCAAATTAAGAATTTGTGTTATAAGTATGCTCTGAACAGAAAAATCCACAAGTTCTCCCTCCTGCTTTTTTAGTTTGGCATTATGTACCTGATTCATTCTCTACTGGATATCCCAAATCTAGGGCAGAAGTTGTTGCTTGTCAGCTCCTAAACTGGCAAAGTGGTAGTGTTATTTTTTTTGCCCATGACCTAATTTCTGAAGCCTTGTTTTAAATATTTGCCAATGCTGGCAGCATGTCTTCTAAGGTGATCCCAAATTTCTTTCCCAACCAGCTCTATAAATGTGGATGTTACGTTTCATTAGTTCATAATAAGAACCACAGAAGTAACAAGCAATGTGGTTGGCAGGTGACTTGCATGTAGGACTAGCTATGGCACAGAATAGGATGGGATTTGGACTTGGGCAGATCTTGAATCAGGTGCTTGTCTAAGGCTGCTTGAATATGATAGTCTCAGCTATAAAATTGGCAGTCAGTTTTCTGAATGAAATGCATGTCGTCTACATTCTGCTAACCTGGGTTGAATAATCATGGTTGATATTAGATGCTGTCTAGGTAATCATCTACAAAGCTTAAATTGTCTGGTAGCTGGATTGTTGTCCCACCTGTTGAAATTATTTCACTGTGTATATATCTAGTTAAAGCCATCCCTGAAGCAGAATTTGGTAAACTTAATGGTGGTTTTGAATACTATGACTAGGCTTAAGGTCTATGGAGATTCTCAGTCATCCAGTCATGGTTGTCCCAAAGATGCGTTTTCAATAGGCAACTGGACTTTCTTGGTTTTCTTTGAAGATGTTTTGTTTCTCATCCAAGAAGCTTTAGCTCTGACTGGACGGTGGGAAATGGAAGGATTTATATTCCTTGCAGACAGCTGGTCATTTGCATTCTTTCAGAGAGTTGTTCAGGCCACTTGAAGTCACCTGAGTTGGGACAATGATGACCTGGATGACTGAGAATCTCTATAGACATTTAGCTGTGTACTTTGGGATGAATATCCTTCAAATAGTGCAGGAGTATGAATGGATTTCCAGAAAAATTGCAGACTACAGGAACCATTTGTGCTTCAGTTTGAGATGCAAACAGCCTGCGCCTGTGTTCAACAGTGAAGGCACACAGGGCAGAAAAACATCCTGCAGAAAGCACAGCTCCACAACACAGTCCTCTCAGCATTTCCAAGAAGGCTCCACACCCATTTGCATTACTCAGGTGACCCTAAGGACACAGACAAATCTCCAAATGGCCTCAACAACTCTCTAAAAGAATGCAAATGACCAACTTGTCTGCAAGGAATATAAACCCTTCTTGGATGAGAAGTGAAAAGTCTTCAAAGAAAAACAAGAAAGTCCAGTTGCCTCTTGAAAAAGCACCTTTATGACTAGGCTTGCATGGAAGGCATTTTTTTCCAGATTTAGTTAGATATGAAACTACTAGGTTTAACAGAATAACAGAATTGGAAGGGAACTTGGTGGTCTTCTAGTTCAACTCCCTGCTCAAGCAGGAAATCCTATCCCATTTCAGACAAATGTCTGTCCAGTTTCTTCTTGAAAACCTCCACTGATGGAGCACCTACAGCTTCTGAAGGCAAGCAGCTCCACTGGTTTATTGTTCTGTCAGGAAGTTTCTGCTTAGTTCTTGGTTGCTTCTCTCCTTGATTAGTTTCCATCCATTGCTTCTTGTCCTGCCCTCAGGTGCTTTGGAGAATAGATTGACCCCCCCTTTTTTTGTGGCAGCCCCTGAGATATTGGAAGATTGCTATCACCCCAGTCCTTCTTTTTGTTAAACTAGAGATACCCAATTCCTGCAACCGTTCTTCATATGTTTTAGCCTTCTGTCCTCCAATCATCTTTGTTGCTCTTCTCTACCTTTCTAGAAATGCAACATCTTTTTTATATTGTTTGCTTCTTATCTGCTCTTGAAGCTACCTTATTTTATTTATTCTTATTTCTTATTTATTCTTACAATAAGCCTAAAAGATGCTCAAGAAGAGTAATTTGGCTAAAGCCAGGTAATAAATATACAGGATCGTTGCAACTACTATGACTTCTTAAAGTTAATCCATTGTAATAAAGTTGTAATGATTTTGTCAGTGAAGTCACTCAGGGCTAAGCAACTGATTTAAGGATCATCATATGTTTAATGTTAAAAGCCTAATAAGGAAGATCACACCAATAAAGCAGACACGTATATTTAGAAATCAAAACAGTGGTGGGCGAGGCTTGTTTTATATAATCTGCCATTTACAAAATCAAGCACTTTTTTTTCACAAGGAAAGAAATAGTTTTTGTTTGAATTTCTGCTTCTGAATCATGAGCCAGATGGAAATCCATGGTGTTTATAATTCAGAATTAAGATTTAGCAGAATAGCTTTGAAATGCTCTGATCTTTTAAATGAAGCTACGTAAATCTTTTGGAGATACAGTTTAGAAATGGGCAAGCACCGTCAGCTAACGAGCCATCAGAATTGAGTGTTTCTTATAAACTCTTTTAGAAACTCAAAAATGGATGACATATCAGTAAAAATGTCTTTTATGTATTCTCCCCATATATGTTCCTGCTGTTTGTTAATCAGGCACACCTTTTCACTAATTAACTAAAAAATTTAAAAAGAAACCCCCGACACAGATTGCAATTTTGGATTGAAATGTGTAAACTAAAATGGTTTAGTGTAAACCATTACACTAAAGGAAAAATAAGATTCAACTTAAAAGATTGATGGCTATTTTCATGTTTGCCCACATTTTCCAGTATCTACGGAATTCTCTTTTTCTGTTCTGTTCCCCTTTCCTATTTGACTCTATTTGAGGCCAGAGGAGAGATAAAACTTCTGTGCTGTTCTGTACTAGCTGCTAGGCCAAACTAAGAGGGCGGCATGTGCTAACAAGGAAGGATGGTATGAAAAATGTTTTTGCTTTCTTTAGATTAGTAAGAAAAATGGTTCTTGTTTAAATGAGCAAGCAAGGGGGAATAGCGAATTGCAGGCTTAAACACAGGGAGAGAAGATCCCTCCTTTGACAGTGCAAGGTCTTCTCCAACCCTTTTGGTGCCTTTTATTCCCCTTGTAAATAGAACGATGGTTTCCTTGCAGGTTGAAAAAAGGGAAGATTTGGCTTTCTAATCTTTTTCATTTATAATTATCCCACCAAAAAAAAACAGATTGGAGGGATGAAGCAGCAGCTCTGTATAATAATGAATATTGTTGTACATAATGATCAGTATAGCATAGTTTCTCCGTAGGAAATAATTTACTATAGCTGTTGCCTGTAGAGATGTAATGATGGATGAGGTGGTACAGGAGACAATTGGGGAAAAAAAGCAGTGGTCCATTCTGTGTATTCTTGTCACACCAATGTCACAAAGTTGATGTTTCTTACAAAGGGGGAAAAATGGAGTTCTCTACATTATGAACATATGAAGTTTAATTTGCTCTTGAATTGCCCAGCTCAGTCACAGGTGGCTGGGTTCAGACAACATGCTAGTTTACAAATTGTACCACATAAACCCAGCATGAACAGATTCCAGGGCTAGCACAGTTTGTGACCCCATATGGTCTATTTTAGCAGTGCTTCATCAGAGCATAAGAGCAGAGATCTTGGCATACTGTACTTTTAGAGACTCCTTAGCTGAAAACGACAGGGGCCAAACCCAAGACTTTTTATACACAAAGTAATTATCATCGAGCTCTAGCCTCTCTTAACAGAATAACAGAGTTCAAAGGGAGCTTGGAGGTCTTCTAATCCAACCCCCTGCTCAGGCAGAAAAAACTAGAAGAAAATCTTCTAGTCCAACCCCTGTACCATTTCAGACAAATGGTTGTCCAATCTCTTCTTACAAACTTCCAATGTTGAAGAGTAAATTAGAGTAAATTTGAAAAAAAAAGATAGTATTCTTGATAGGCTTAAGACTACTAACCAGGCTGGATCTTGTTCTTGTTTATTGCACTCAGCTCTGACACTCATATCAGAGTTTGTACCAGTATTTGTTGACTAGCCATAGTAGCTAAATTGACATATAATGTTAAGCTACAAATCATGCCTTATAAACAAACACAATGGCTGAATCACACAACACAGCAAGTTAAAATTTCATAAAGCACATTATAAGATAGCACAATGTGAGAAATTAGTCAAACTGTGCTAAGCTCAAGATTAAAATGTTGGCTTCGCTGGGCCAGGTCAACTGTCCTTAGATTATGCCTTCCTTTCTCTGTGCTTCTTGCAGTTTTGTCAGTTTAGGCGAAGGGGCTTCTGGCTTCTTACTGTGATTCTCCCCTCAGTTTGGAAGAAATAGAAGATTAAGCTGATTTAGGAGCTCTTACTTTTCTTACCATGGGTCTGAAAATATGAGAGAATATAATAAGGTTATTTTTTTCTCCCACTTCATCTCTTAAACACTCTCCCCACCCTGCTAGATACCTAAAACCCCAAATATTACCAAGACGGAAACAAAACAAAAAACCTAGTCCTCTCACTTGCTACAATCAAAAGCAGGATTTATTTTAAATGGCTGGAGGAAAAACGGAGCAAAGGAGACATGGGCTCAAGTGTCAAAATATAACTCGCATTGGGGAAATTCTAGGTGTCCCCCCCCAATCCTCTTAATTTATAGTGGGGTGTAAGAAAAGCCGCCTCTGCCCGAGATTTTGAAGAAAAGTTGCGTGTCAGAATCAAAAGTCAGCAACAGTAGTCTGATGTGGAATAACAAGTCCTCATACCTTGTTGCTGCTTTGGAATTTTTACACACACACATACACACACACACATACACACACACACACACAGTGTGTGTTAGGGGTGTGCTTGACAAGCTTTTGGCACCAAATAAACCCACATGCCTTTCCCTTTCCTGATGACACGGACCTCTTCGTTATAAATCTAAAGCACGAATGACCCAATTTTCATTGCATGCACCTGCTGGGCCTAAATTAATTATTTCATATGACAGGTACGGCCCAGCCAGGTGGTATATGAGTAGCAGTCTACTCTCTCATTTTCATTTGGGTAATGACTTCCGCTTCTTCTCCCTGAAGTTATTGCTGGGGATAAATTTGACCGTTAAGATAAGTCCTTAAATGCAGTCCTTCTTTAAACAAAGACTGAAAATAAACATTGCAAGTGCTGCAGATTAGGATTGTAAAATCTCTCTTGGCCTATATTAAACTGCTCAGGCAATTTAGAGTGGGGGGTGGGGGGGGGAGAACAAAAAGTGTCTGGGTGTGCTGTGCTAAAATCTTAAGAGGAGGGCAGCACCTCATGAAAGAAGAGATGCATATGCTCTGCCATGATGCTAAACAAGTGAGGCAGTCAAAAACATTATTGCTGTGTTCTGAATAACCGTCTACGTATGAAGGTTTGAAACAATTCCTGGACTTCTTTCTTTCCTTCTCAAAGCACATTGTGTTACCCTTTTGATATGGCCAAAGATAGATGGATTTTCATCTGATATTATGACTCAGTGTGTAGGACAGGTTGGTAAATAGACATTTTCCTAGTGCCCTCTGATGAGTAAGAGTAACAACCTCTGGGCAAACAGGAAAGGAAATTTATTTGAAAGTAGCATTTTTTCCCCCTTTGAGCGTTCTAAATAGCATATATGTTATGCAGGCTCGTAATTTTTGTGTGGTAATGGGAGATCACTTTTGTAACCCAATGTAGTCATCCGCAGTAAAACGCAGTTTCAAGAGTCAGGAGTATCTTTACTTAGCATATGTTTTGTAAAGGAAGTGTAAAAGGCAAGATTCAGATTTGGGGTGGGGGGTTCTTTTACTGATCTTTGGCGTTAGTCTCAGAGCCTTCTTGCTCTTGCTTGATGTATCATTACTCTTGTCACAGTTTTCAACTGGATGTAGGGGCTTGTCTATTTTCTGTTCTGAGGTTGCCTCTTCTGCAGGTATAAATGTATCCTAAATGGTCTAGACAGGAATAGGATGAAACCTGTGTTTGGCATTGCATCTTGATTTTCTTACAGTGGATTATTAGATTAATTAATTTGATCCTTTCAGCCAGTTGATACTGGCCTGCAATTCAGTTTGCTACAAAAGATTTTACAGGACAGCTTCATTGCACTGCAAGATTATAATTTGTTATCTATTGGTTTATATTTCTGCAGTTTTTTTCAGAAAGCCATCCTTTCTTGAAACCTTCTTTAAACAGTTGTGTAACCCACATGCCTAATGACATGTCACAGTAGCCTGATTAGATGCATATTTTTGAAAATTATGTAAAATTACTATATATCTCTTAACTGTCCTTTTAGTATTTAGTGAATAGGTAGATACTAGCTTCAGGGATGTTCTGCCTTCAGTTCTATCATACATATAAGCAACCCCATAAATTTCATTAATTAGAAGAATTCACTAATTCTTAATTAGAATAAAGTGCAGTGTAGAAGCTTTAATTTAACTCCCCTAATGTATTTGATCAAAATTGTTGCAGTTTCAGAATAACCATATTAATCAGCTTAAAGCCTTTTCTGTGTCACAGCTACCATTCAGAATAGCTGGGGGAGTGAAAGAAGCTTTTCCTTTACCCCCTCTTCCCCAGGTGTTCTTGCTACAAAAATACAAAGGAAGTTGTGACTGAAAATAAATTGTTGACTTGGCCCTTTTCCCCACTAGCTCCAGTTTCTCGCTTAGCTCCTCATGAGAGCCCTGTAGAAACCAATACCTGGCCGGTTCCTGAATATTACAAAGGTTATGTTTTTAGAAAGTAAATAGGAAAAGAGTACATGTAAAATGGAAGGAATTTGGCCCTAGTAGGACAGACATTGTGTGGATCATGAGGGGAGCTTTCTGTTTATCTAAGATCTAAACTCAGAAAATTGTATAAAGATGAGAGCAGAAGTTATTTTTCTATAGCTGAGACAAAACAAAAACAACAATAAAGGTGTTCATTTGATGGAGATTATGCTGGCTTCTCTCTTGGGTTTTGAATAGAGAAACTGTCTTCAAATCTGAGTTTTCTTGATGTTCAGGGTCAAAGAATGGGCAAAATTGAACTGGACCTCAGTTTTAGTCCTACCATCTATAAATACTTATATCACATTTTGTGCCTGCAACGGAGACAAAAAAAAAATCTGGTGCCTAAATAAATACTTCAAAGTTGGGATCTAGAACTTGAGAATGCCACCATATCGTAAAATGTTCTTGGATGAATACCACCATTTAAATAACATTTATGATTATTACTATGTAGCAGAGTGCAATTCTTCCCGTCTAGCTGTTATATTTTATAAAGGATTACATGGAATTTACAAAAGAAAGTGTGAATCGGTTCAGCTGGTGGCTCTTCTTGCTTTACTAGATCTGACAGCCATGGAGCTGTTTACACGCATTGCCCCTATACATTTATGTGCAAAGACCCGTTTCAAGGTAAACTTTGATGTTGAGATAGGCATTCATACATGGTCAGGTGGCTGACTAAAGTTTTTCTAATACTGCTTTTAAGTGAAACATTATTACAGATTAATGTTGTGGGAGCCTTTGTTTTTGAGGAAACCCCATTCATATTAGAAAAGAGCCAGAGAATATGAAAAATGGGGCAGCTAAACTTTTGTTGCTTTTGTGGCTTCTTGGAAATGCTGACTTTTTGATTTGAAATCCCTAAGGAGCCTTGTACATCCTGAATTTCAGGACGCCTAAAAGGTTATAGAATAATGTGATCTACCTTTTTAAGGTGCTCACCTTAGTCTTGATTTAAAAGGGCAAAACATCCCCCCCCCCTTTAATAAAGGGATAAGCTGTGTCACATCCATGCATGTGACCAAAATAAATAAATAAATAAAAATCTCTCCCTTGTGAAGATGTGGATGGCTGCATTTCAGTGGTGGGTTGCTACCAGTGTGCCCCTGATTGGGTGAACCAGTAGCGGCGGCTGCGGGAGGCTCCGCCCACCCACCTGGACATCTCTGTGCATGTGTAGAAGTGTTGAGTGTGTGTATGAACGTGAGCGCGCACCCATGAACAAACCGGTAGCGACCAAAATTGAAACCCACTACTTCTGCATTTGTTTGGCTGAGTATTTTTCTAAATAGTAATCAAACTAACATAAAATAAATATGCTTATGCTAAAATATTATCCTGCATTAGTATTTTAGTTCATAGTAATGCATTAAAATCATGTATAGTTTTCGTCCTGTAACATTTAGAAATAGCTGTCAGCTGTGATTTTCCTCCCCCCTCCTTTTCTGAGAGTAGGTACTTCAGTGCATACAATGCATTTGAGCAATTTTTTCCCTGTTAGATATCAACCATCAGGGAGAGCTATTCCATATCACAGAATGGGCCAACTTGCCACAACCAACTTGCTGTGGGACAATTTGCCATGGCCAACTCTCCACAGGACAATTTGACAAGTCAATTTAATTATTCAAAATAAAAAAAAATATTCTAATTTTTGTCATTCACATTTCATTCTGTTCCTCCTTTTTGCATCCTTTCTTTAATGATTTTATTCCACCATTTCTTTCATATTAGTATAACTGTTGCCCCACAGCAAATTGTTCCGTGGTGAGTTGGCCAATGTGAGTGGCCATGGCGAATTGTCATAAACCCTCCATATCATGTGGTCAATTCAGGAACCTCTGCAGATTGTGAAAATGCCAGATTCTTGGGCAAGTAAATATTATAGAAGCACACTAAATTTGTCTAGGTCGTACTAGTTTTAGTTGTGTACTGGAGGGCATTTTAAGTTAAGGTTAATTGAGGTTTACCTCATCTACATTGGTTTTTTTTTTTAAAAAAAAATCTTGGTCACTTAAGATGCATGAACTTCATTTTCCACAATTCTGGGAGCTTGAGGTCCACACATCTTAAAATTATGAAGTTTGGGAACACTTATCTAGATTTATATCAATTCATCCTTTGGAAAGCAACTAACTTTATATTGCAAAAGAATGCTTACAAGGTTTTGTTTTGTTTTAAGAAAAGGTGGTATACTACACCTGTACTTCTAATTGAGAAACCATAGATATTTTTAAGAAATCCCAACACAGTTTAAAAAATGTTGCTATAGAGGAAAGGGTGTATGTAAATAGGAAGTTTCAGGTGTTTTCCTGTAAAGGGTGTACAGATGTGCACACGCAGAAAGGAATGCTGAAGTAATGGATATGTAAAATTCTGAAATATAAAAGTGTTTCATTTCAATTAAGCTTGAAATAATCTACCTTTCACAAAACATTGGCTTTTTATGGCACATAATTAAGATTTTTGAGGAATCATTGGGTTGAATATATATAATTGTCTTATTTTGCGCACAAGGAGAGTGATAACAGGAAAAAACATATTTAGAATGATAAGCTTACTGCCTCAGTAATTGTCAAAAAAAAAACATTGTGCTCCATGCTCAGTTTGACTTTGTGACAGAGAGATTAGTTAAAATTAAACATAATTAAACTATAAAGACCAATAAATCAAAAATTTGGAAGTTGATTTCCTATTCTTATTTGTTAATGTGGTACTGAAAAGAAAAAATAAGTGTTAAAGAGCTTAATTGTTAAATTATAAAATGAAATGGGCATTGGACTTACCTGATATGCCCTTTCTCTATCGGGCAGTCACGGCAGTCAGGCATGGGTGAGACATCGGCTGTTATCCAGTAGGACTGAGTCTTCTGGAAAGTTTAAGCTCCGCCATTGATTGATTGATTCGATTTTATATGCCGTCCTTCTCCGGAGACACAGGGCGGCTTACAATGCGTTAAGCAATAGCCTTCAAAACTGGAGTTTTGAGGCGAAGGTATCCAGCAGACTGACGTGTCTATAGAGATAAAAGTAGAGAAGTAAAAGGACCACCCGCCCTGACTGGTCCCCGAACAACCGACCAGGGTGGGGCTGACTGCCATGACTGCCCGATAGGGAAAGGGCGTATCAGGTAAGTCCAACGCCCATTCTCCTATTGGCTGTCACAACAGTCAGGCATGGGACATACCAAAGCAAGATGTCCTATAGGGAGGGATCAGGCCGGACCTGTTGTAGCACCCTCCTGCCGAAGGCAGCGTCAGCTGAAGCATAAGAATCCAACCGGTAATGCTGGATGAAAGGGGTCACCGACGTCCAAGTGGCCGCATGGCAAACTTCTTCCAACGGTGCCTGGGTAGACCAGGCTGCCGACGTGGCCGCACTTCTGGTGGAGTGAGCCATGATATTCCAGGGAACAGTGTGCCTCGTATGCAGTAGAGATAGTGGCCCGCAGCCATCGTCTGATGGTGGTGGCCGTGATCCAGGAGCCCATGGACGAAGGCTGGAAGGAGATGAAGAGGGCTTTTGTTCTCCAGAAGGAAGAAGTACGGGCAAGATAGATTCTTAGAGCCCTGTGGACGTCCAGTGTGTACCAGACCTTTTCTAATTGATGGCGAGGAGAGGGGCAAAAATAGGGAAGTATGAGCTCCTGAGATCTGTGAAAGGTGAAGTTGACCTTCGGAATGAAAGCGGGATCCAGGTGGAGCACCACTCTGTCTTTGTGGAAGAAGCAGAGGTCCGAGCGGACTGGGAAGCGAGCTCCAAAATACGATGGGCTGAGGTGATAGCTACCAGAAAGTATACTTTGAAAGACAGGAATTTCAGATTGACTTCTCTTAGAGGTTTGAAGGGAGGCTTGGTGAGGGCCGTCAAAACCTGATTGAGATCCCATGTTGGGAACCTGTGGACGACTGGAGGTCGTAGGTTGGTAGCACGTCTCAGGAAGGCCCGAATTAGAGGTTCCTTGGAGAGTAGGGTTGAAGAACCGCATGTCAGAACGGATGAGAGAGCTGCCACCCGGCGGCAAAGGGTGTTGGGCACAAGCCCCGAAGCGAACCTCTCCTGTAAGAAATCCAAAAGCTGTACAACAGAAACTGCGGAGGCCTCTAGCTTGTGTCTGTTGCACCACTCGAGGAAGGATTTCCATGTTGAGTCATAAATACGGGCTGTAGAAGCCTGGCGAGCTGCTAGGATGGTGGTAATGGCATCCGGAGAGACGAGGGACCTGGTCAGGAGGAGCCGCTCAACCTCCAGGCGGTCAGTTGATAAGATTGAGGATCTGGATGGAATAGGTTGCCCTGCCACAATGCAATCTGATTGTCAGGAATCCTCCAGGGAGGAGCTACCGACAGAGACACCAGGTCCGCAAACCACGGACGGTGCGGCCAGTAGGGAGCCAGGAGAATGAGTTCCACCTGTTCCTGTAAGAGTTTGTGAACTACCTTGGAAATTAGAGAGAGGGGAGGAAACACATAAAGAAGGAGGCCAGGAGGCCATGGGCTGCGCAAGGAGTCCCCTGCTTCCGCTCCAGATGACAGAAATCAAGTGAAAAAACGAGGAAGAAGATGATTGCTGCTGGAAGCAAAGAGGTCCACTTGAAGGGAGCCGAACCGTGTTGTCAGCTATTTGAAGAGGAGAAGAGGGAGGCTCCATTCCGCCTGATCTATCAGGTTGCAGTTGAGGGAATCGGTGTGAACGTTCTCCGTCCCAGCGATGTAATCCGCTCGAAGAGACGTTAAGTAACCTTCTGCCCACAGCTCGAGATGGAGAAACTCCTGCATGAGAGCCTTTGAGCGCGTCCCCCCTAGCCTGTTTATGTGCGCTTTGGCCGAGAGGTTGTCCCTGCCAAGAACGTAATGCTCGAAGCTCAGGAGAGCAAGGTAGACTGCTCGAAGTTCGAGAACGTTGATACTGAAGGATTGTTCTTGTAGAGACCAATGGCCCTGCGTCATGTGAGACCCCAGATAAGCCCCCCAACTGAGAAGGCTTGCGTAAGTAGCGATGACTATCCGCTGAGGCTGTAGGAATTTGCAACCCTTGGACACCGCCGCTGAGGTCCACCAGAGAAGAGAGTTGACAACGACTGGAGTTAGCTGAATCCAATGGGTCATTGCCGGCGTGAGATCTCATTGAAAGGGAAGTAGAAGCCATTGCAGCTCCTTGCTGTGGAGGTGAGACCAAGCGACGATGCCATAAGAAGACACCATTTTCCCCAGTAGGGTGGAAAGATCTAAAAGGGAGGCTGACCGTCACTGCCGATAGTGGTCAGCAAAGCTGGACAGACCAGATTGGCGCTTCTGAGACAAGGAAACCTCAATTTTGAGAGCGTCAATGACCGCCCCAAGGTGTTGGAGACAGGTGGAAGGTATCAAATGGCTTTTGGCCCAGTTAATGGAGAAGCCATGGTTCTGTAAAATTTGAACGGCTGTATTGAGATCACTAAGGGCCTTGGCCTGAGAATGGGAGAAGATGAAGATGGAGTCATCTAGGTAAAACAGGGTTCTAATAGGTATGGAGCAAATATGACCTATCAGAGAGGCCATCACCTTAGTAAAAACTCTGCAAACAAGAGAAATTTATGATGGTCTGGTAATGATGGGATGTGTAGGTAAGCCTCCGTCAAATCAATGGAGGCCATAAAATCCCCTTGTCTAATACACAGGAGGATAGTTTGGAGGGACTGCATCTTGAACCGGCGATAAACAATATGCTGGTTCAAGGATTTTAGATCAAGAATAGCCCTCCAGCCTCTCAAAGTTTTGGAGACCAGAAACTGACAGGAATAAAACCCCTCGCTCCATTGATTATGCAGAACAGGTTGAATGGCCTTGATATCTAAAAGGTGTTGGATGGCCGAATCAACCCGAGCCCTCTTGGCGCAATCCAGCGAGATGGGACAGCGCAGAAAAAGCTTTGGTGTGTGTGTGTGTGTGTGTGTGTGTGTGTGTGTGTGTGTGTGTGTGTAGCGAATCTCTAGTGAAAGGCCGAATTGGATAGTGGACCTGACCCAGGCGTCAGAGACAGTGACATCCCATTGATTGGTGAAAAAAGACAACCTGCCACCTATCAATTGGTCTGAAAGGAAATTAACCGGACCTCCTGAAAGGACGGCCCCTCCCACCCCGAAAGGGCCGTTCGTAACTAAATCGGGAACCCTGCCTAACCTGGGAACCCTGGTGATTCGAACTTCTGGAAGGGAAAGAGCGCTGCGAACGTTGAGGCAAGAAGGAGCCCTTGGAGCCACGAAAGGAAGAAGGTCGGAAGAAGTTGTGAGAATGGTTGTTTGAATGTCGATGCAGAGAAGGTAAAATCTTGCGACTGTCCTTTGTTTCGATAAGAAGAGGATCGAGTTGAGATCCAAAAAGCTTGTCCCCGGAGAAAGGGGAGGGTGCGAGACGCCATTTTCTTCTGACGTCCGCCTGCCAATTGCGGAGCAATAGGAGGTGACGAGAGGTGACTGAGGTTCAGATCGCTTTAATGGAGAAACGGGCTGCATTGAGGGTGGCATCTGCCGAAAATTCAATTGCTGCCAGAATCTTGTTTAAATCCTAGTGGGAGCGATGATCTGATGGGGATAGACAAGCTTGTAGTTGCCTCAACCAGAGATAGTGGCCCTATTAAAGAACGAGGCTGCAGAGGAAGCCTGCACCGACCAGGCCGAAGCTTGATGACCTTTGCTAAGGGTCCTTTCCACCTTCTTTTCCTCCAGACATAAGTATTCCTCAGGAGGACCTGCTAAGGGAGATGAGGAAGAGAGAGCAAGAATTGGAGCATCCACCGAGGGAACCTGCAACAGATGAGAGAAATCAGGAGCCATATTATAGAATCGTTTGTCCAAATTATTAGGGACAGGACCTGAGCTTGGAAAGGACCATTACCTTAGAATGACATCAGCGAACAATTTGGGAGCACCTCTCTCTGAACTGTGGGTTCTTGGAACAAGGAAGTAGTTGGGTCCATCGTAGGTATGGCAGGATCAGCCGTTGGGGGTTCCCTCCCAGGTATGTAATATTCTGAGCCTTAAAAAGCAAAGAATGAAACATTTAGGGGCAGAAAAGCCCAATAAAGGAAGGTTGGTCAGGTTCTAGCCCCTCATCATCTGAGAGGTCGTGATCCGCAATGACTTCCCCTTCTGAAAGAGAATCCTGACTGTCAGAGTCTGCAATATTGCAGGCCTCCCTGGGTTTCTCCACTTCCTCATGATGAGATGGAGTCCTAGAAAGATTCTGTGGACTATTATATACAGACACCACAGAAGAAGGCCTTTGTTGAAGACCTTGAAAAATATCCTGGTGTATAGCCTCCGAACAGCCAATGCTGGTGGAATGTCAGGAAAAGGTTGAGGATCCTGACCAGGGGCCTGTACAACCAGATCTGGTAAGGGTGACTGTTCAGGGCCAGAAGGTGGAGGAGCCTCAGGAGCCAAAGGAAAAACAGATTGCATCAGGAGCATAAGGAATTTTTCCCTGCAGAGATCTATCTGGTGACAAAGCCGGAGTAGAAGGCCTTTGGACAGGTGGAGGGTTAGAACGACCCTTCACTGTTGAAGAGTGACCTGGTGAGGCCTCTGGGCAGGTGGGGCTGGGATCCACTTATGGAAAGCTTTTTCTATCGCCTTATGGCGCCTCTCCTTCTCCCTTGAGGATCTAGAAGCTATTGGGCGGGTGGAAGAATCATTCCCAACCGCCCTGGACTTGGCAGATCTCCCCCTAGAGGATCCTTCCCCTGGGTCGTCCTCTCGAGCTCGTTTTCCCCTATCCTGAGTTTGGCAGGAAGATCGTGATCTCTTGGCATCTGCCATCTTAATAGCTGAGCAACAAGGAAATCCAGAAACCACCTTTGCACCCCGCCTTTATGGTTAAGCAAACTGTGGGGCCCCCAAATACTTGCGGCTGCCTGCGATGAAGACCTCCTTGAGCAGTTGCCCCGGGTGTAAGTCGCTAGCCTGCTGGCTTAAAACGTGACCTGATGAAAGCGCGGAATGTAGTGTCGTACTATAAAGCTGCTGAGCGAGGAAGCTCTTTGGCGGGAAAGAGCGAAGAAGCAGCGCGCCAAACAGCTGTAGATCAAAGCTGCCTGGAGGCTGTAGTACCTCCGCCGTTGCAAAGAACCAGCAGGAATCCCGGGCAAGCACGGCGGAGCAAGCTCGTGCGCGCTTAAAATGGAGCTGCCAGCCAGCAGTCCAGTGCGGCTGAAGCGGTCTCGAAGCAGTCAGGGGAAAAGCCAAAATCCAAATCAAGTCCGTTCCGAGTCCGTTCAAATAGCCAAATAATTGAAAAAATTGATCGAGAGCACTATAGAAACGACTGTCCTGGGCAGACCAAGTCAAAAAACTGGAGTCAAGCAGGAAGAGGCGGAACTTACACTTTCCAATAGACTCAGTCTTATTGGATAACAGCCGATGTCTCACCTATGCCTGACTGCCGTGACAGCCAATAGGAGAACTGGAATCAATCAAATGGTGAAGAACTTTTTGTGCCTTGGGTGCTGCTAAAATATTGATTTATTTTGATAGACTCTGTTAGACTTGATTAAAAATCCTGGCTGGATTAAAAGTGTCCACTCTTTTTACCTAGAAATTGACTTTTTAAATTGACTTGATTAATCCATATAACTTTATGAGGACAAGATTTAATCTCTTGTTAAAAACTTGGTATGTTTTTCCTTTATTTTAGTATATCCTCCCCCCACCCTTTCCTTTCCACTATATATGGAGCACTGAAAAAACTTTCTCAAACCCTGAAATAAGCAGTTGCTTTTTAAAAACAGCCCTGCGGTTCCAAACTCAATATTTCAGATTTCATGCAGAATTGCTGTTTATGTTTGGATAGTGGGTAACCTGGTGGCAAGAGATCGCTGAAATCTCTGAAGGATTTGTTTTGACTAGATTGAGCCTTTCAGGGATTCCATGTTTTCAAATGTATAAGATTTTTCTTTTATTTTACTGAGAGATTTTTGTCTTGGTTTTGATTCAGGCAGATCCATAGAGTATATTTCACAGCAGTGAAACTGTAGTGTCATCAATTATATCCAATCAAAGACACTTAGAATATTTTTGACTGCAGAGGGTTTTTAATTTTTTGCCTCTGCTAAAACAGAGCAGTATTCAGACATTAACATCCCAATATTTATGCGGTATAGTGTCATATTATAACAGTCTCTCTTCCAAACAGAAGTACTACTTTGCACTCGGCATCCGAATCTTGGTACCATAGCTGAAAAAGAACCGTATCTCTATTCTCCAAAAGAGATAGACAGAGGAGGAGCTGAAAGCAGAAATCCATAGAGGATTTAAGTTTTCAGGCACATTATTTTGAAACAAGGCAGATCATGAGACACCTGGATTTTTTTAAACTGATTTTTTATAAAGAGAGAACTAAAGAAAGGGCCTATTTTGTTTTTGTTTTTTTCATTAAAAAAAACTTGTAGTCTCAACAAGCTTTCCACTTGCCAATTTTTATTTCACTTGTTTGTCTTTGAAATGTATATCAGTTACACAGTCACTTAATATATTAAACCGAGAGTTAGAACATTCTTAGGGACCCCAAAATCACATTTGCAAAATAGCAGTCTCCTTCTTCCCTCTCTCCCCAACATTAGTAGCGATTACTTCTAAATTTCAGATACCTATCCCTGATAGGCAAAACCTCAGCTATTTTAGCATTAAAAATGATTTCAGTATGCTGTATTGTGAGCCAGTAAAAAGTCAGGTACAATTGAGCCCAAACTTTCTGTTGTTAAGTGAGACATTTGTTAATTGAGTTTGGCCCCATTTTATGACCTTTCTTGCCATTAAGTGAATCTCTGCAGCTGGTAAGTTAGTAAGTAAGTAATAAGTTAGTAATTATGCATCTGATAAGTGAATCTCTGCAGCTAGTAGTTAGTAAATAAGTAAACAGTTGTTAAGTGAAACTGGCTTCCCCATTGACTTTGCTTGTCAGAAGGTAGCAAAAGGTGATCACATGACCTTGGGACATTACAGCGGTCATAAATATGAGCCAGTTGCCAAGCAGCTGAGTTTTGATCACATGACCATGGGGATGCTGCAAAGGTTGTAAGTGTGAAAAACTGTCATAGGTCACATTTTTCGGTGCCGTTGTAACTTTGAATGGTCACTAAATGAACTATTGTAATTGAGGACTACCTGTATGTCTGTGTCTGTAATTGAGGACTACCTGTATGTCTGCTTTTGGTTAATGTGCAGTTGAGACAGGGGAAGAAGCAATAATTGGAAGCATTTTATGTCATCTAACTTTCTAAATATATTCTAAGTATAGGTAATCTTCAACTTAACAACTATTTGTTTAGCCACCATGCTAAGTTGCAGTGGCACTGAAAAAAAGTGACTTATAACCAGTGCTTGCACTTAATAATTGTTGCAGCATCCTTACAGTCATGTAATCAGAATTTGTAATAATAGAATAACAGAGTTGGAAGGGACCTTGGAGGTCTTCTAATATAACTCCCTGCTTAGGCAGGAAACCCTGTACCCATGATGGTGAACCTAAGGCACGCGTGGCACAGGTGACGCGCGTAGCCATGCACATGCATGTCAGCTCTGACATGCATGTGCATGCCGGTCATTTTCGGGCCTTCTAGGCCTACCAGAAGTAGGGAAACAGTCTGTTTCCTGCCTCCGGAGGACCTCGAGGGGTGGTGGGGAAGGCCCGTTTCTCTCTCTCCTCAGCCTCCAGAGCCTTTCTAGGAGTTTGGGGAGGGTGAAAACGGCCTTCCCCACCCCTCCGGAGGCCAGAAATGGCCCGTTTACCAACTTCCAGTGGGACCAGAAGGTCCGTTTTTCTCTCTCCTCGGCCTCCAGAGCCTTTCTAGGGGTCTAGGGAGGGTGAAAACGGCCTCCCCTCCCCATGCAATTAAAAATACTAGAATGTATGTGACCAATTTAACTGCACTTAGGTCCTATTACAGCTAATTTCTTTTGGTCCAGCTCCTTATATTTCTGTTCTATCTCTCCTGAATACATACCAATGCAGCTTTAATTACTTTGACTTACCATGTCTTATCTTTTGGTCTACTTCGCATGATGTTTCTTGGATGTTACAGGGAATAACGATATGGACATTGTATATATGCATAATGAAGATGGACTGTGTACTGAGAGAATATTTGCAAGATGGTGAAATGTGTTCTAAAGTAGAAACTTGGCAATGAAGCCTTTATATTCATGTACACCTGTCTTTTCCAACCTACTCATCTTAAAGATTGTAGACCATCTCAGGAACTCACAACAGTGACCTGGCAGGCTGGGGATTTCTAGGAGTTGAAGTTCACACATGGAAGTTAACTAAGCTTGGGAAGAATAATGTAAACAAAATAAAAGATAACTCAAAAGTACATACAAATCTTTATGGAATCAAAGCAACTCAAGGCAGGACCAAGAACTTTCTCTTTCTAAGGAAGCCCATTGCAGCTTCTATTGGCTTCCTCAGCTTTCCTTTGATTTGATTGTTCTTCTGTAATTGACATTCTTAGGATGGAAAAGAGGGTGCTGTGTCTTTAAAGTGCTTATCCTGAGCCTTGCAGAGGCGATTCTGCATAAGTCTTTGAATGAAAGAGAGAGGGGGTGTGTGTGGAAGTTGCCATTGGCAGAGCTTTCTATGCCATCTCTTCCAGCAGCTGAGATTTGCTTCCTTCTGAATGGCTTGTCAGGAGTAATTAGCTGCTGTAGCAAGTGGCGAGAAGCCTTCTTTTTTTCACTGGGGGCTGGAAAGGCAGGCACGGCAGTGACGCCGAAGGGGGTGGGGGGGTGGGGGGAATTCCAAGAACCATGAGCCCCCTGGCATGATTCCTCTGATCACTGTTCCTGGCAATGAGATCCCTGTTGAGGAGGGGAAATAGATGACCTACTTGGAGTTGCCGTTTCCATCAGGGTGAGTTTATTTTTAGGATGAAGTCACTAATGATTTTGGAATGATGTGGGGAGAGGAAGGCTGATAGAAGAGAAATCTTGTGCCTATTGCAACGAATCAATTCCTTGTAAATCTATTGTGCAGCTATCTGGCTATCATGATACGTCAGCGAAGGGGGTTCCTGCTCTTCTGTGAGGATTTTGTGAATGGCTTTTTTCCCCCTTCTTCTGAATGAAGAATATCTGATTCCATGACTTCTCCCTCCACACAGCATCTTCTTCAGACTTGCAGGGTCTGGGTGACTTCCACGTCACCAGTTTTGCTGGTTATTGCTGTGCTTTCACCCTAGAGGGAAGAAGGGAATTCCCCCCATAAAAAAGCATTCTTTTCTTTTGTGTCATGAAGAAACACTCCCTGCTGGACTCTTGACGAGGAAATTTGGTTTTGAGGATGAGGTGAGCATCTTTCTAAACCCACCCCCCCTTTCTTATTCTGAAATCCTGCACTTCGAATATGTACCTTGTAGTGGGTTTGCTTTTGCAATATAGGTTTGTTCAGATTCAGAGACCATAGCTGTTAAATTGGCGCGACCTGTCAGCCAAATTTGTACATCATTGAACACAGTAGGATGAAATGGATGCATTTTCAGCTTTCTTCCCCTTGTGTCACAGTGGTCTTATTATTGTTTTATAGTGAACTGGGCTGCCTAGGAGGGATTTCCTCAGAACTTTTCTGGGTGTGTTCACTTAGGTGTTTAATTGGCAGAGCCTCTAAATACCTTTGTCTGAAATAAGTATGCTAAAACTGTACTTTTTTTAAAAAAATCAAAAAAGGTGATGGAAATGCTGAAGAAGCATTACAGTGTCCAGAGAAGGTTAATTTATGAGCTAGTGGTGTCAATAATGCAGAGTTGCTTCACTTGGATGGTTTCGTCAAAGGTGAATGGAAATAACTTTAGCAAGTGGATGCTCCCTTCAGAATTGTTCTTATTTCTCTGAAGCCAAAATTCAGGAAAGGAAAGAACAGGAGGAAGCTGAATTAATGTTGTCATACTTCCACTTCTCTCTGTTTCAAGTCTCATTCCCATTAGAAGGTCTCTTGAGTGCACTTGGTAACTCAGCTGAGAAACTGTCTCTGTCTTCATTTTGTCTTTGTCCCTTGCTTTTGGATGTCTCAGAGATGAACAGGCACAGCATATTCAAAGTAAGCTTGTACTATCTGTTTTTGAGTGTGGATGGGCATCTCTGCAACCCGTTTTTCTAAAAGCTGGCATGCGTGTTATAACATTAGAAACTTTCTTTGCTGTTCAGCACAAGCTTAGCTCGGTTGTGTGTGTCCTGTCCCCCCCTCCCCCCATCATGTTTGGTATTTTGTTTATTTCTTAATTTCAGTTGCTAAATATTCTGCATATTCAGTGGACAGCAATGGTTAAAGCTCGATTGGATTTCATGTAGCTGCTGTGAAATTATATAACACTCAAACTTGTTTTGTGCAGCATCTCATTCTTGGGTGGGGAAGAGTTAAGAGCTATTTTTATGAGTGGGCATATTTTTTTCCCCCTATTCCGGAAAGAAGCAGCTGGTTCAGTATTCACCAGCGGCTAATAACCCCAGAATGTTCCCCCTCCCACTGGTTATTTAAAAGAATAGGGGATTTGGGCAAAGAGAACGGATGCCAGGAAGCGGAGGTGTTGTCTCTGCAGGAATGGGTTAAAAGGAATTCCAGTGCAGTGTCGCACATCTTGACATTACAGAGGAGGTGGGTAATTTTCATGCTAAATTTTCAGGAAATCCCCATGGTGGATGGCCCTCTTAATCGTTGCCAAGAGACTATTTTGACGTCACTGATGGCAGTTCCCATCTGCATCTTAATAGCTTTGAAAAAAAAGAGAGAGAGAAATGTCAGCTGATGCAAAACTGGCACTTGTGCTGGGTAGGGGGAATATTTTTTTTCCTTTAATCTCCATCTCTGCAACAGTGAAATAGGCAGAATTAATAAAATCCGTTTGCGGATTTCTTTGAAAAACGTTGATATCTGTCTGTGTCTCATGGCTAGACTGGAAAGGAATTGTCTTATGAATTTACGTCATCAAAGGGGAAAGACCATGCTTTGTTTTGGCGCAGCCCTCAAATAGGAGGGGCATCGATATAAGTAGGGGGAGAAATGAAGGAAAAACAAGGATTTTTAATGAGCCTTTGGTAAAGCTTGAAACGAACTAGGAAAGCATCAAACATAGAATTAATCCAGTTTCTGCCTTGCATAACCTCTAAAGGGGTTTGCTTGAGCAGAAATGGGTGAAAAGAAAAGTGAAAACCCTTTGCTATCTTCTGCAAAAGTAATTATATATTAAGTCAAGGCTATAACATTTCTTTTTATTGTTATTAGAGTCAGCACTCCATCCCCCAAATAACCTTGGGAAATAATTAAAGCAAGATGCATTTCTGTATAATTCTGATCTCCCTGTCCTTTTTAGAGAGCTAACTATTCTGATTCTGGAAGAATAGAGTTTCCTACCTATGTCTTAATTTAATACTGAATAAAGAATTTTCTTCTCAGACATCTCATCTGAATGGCTATAGTTTTTTCAGTATCACATTCAAAGATCGAAATTGCTATGTACATAACTGTATATTTTACTTAACATATGTTTATCCTGACATTCTCTCTCTCCCTTTGCAGCAACTCACTGCCTCATAGAAATGAATGAAATATCCCCTTTGAGCCATGAGAGTTAGGAGCTGCTAGTAGGCCATTTCAGGACAAAGGTGTACATTCAACATATTATAGTCAGTTTTCATTTCTTATTCCTTAGTAGGGTTCAGTAAATAAAAATTAACCCCAGATCATTGCATAATAGTTTTACTTCATTAAAACCCACACCATATGGTAAAGTTTCATTATGCTAGATTCCAGTTGCTTTCCTATTTTCTCATAAGTATTCTTCTGGGTGCAAATTTTGAAGATTTGAGGATGGTTTTTCAGCATGCATATAGCAATAGCACTTAGACTTATATACTGCTTCACAGTGCTTTACAGCCATCTCTAAGCGGTTTACAGAGTCAGCATATTGCCCCCAACAATCTGGGTCCTCATATTGTACATATTGTCCTTTTTATTCTTAAAGGGAAATTTAAGGATTGATATGATTGATAGTAGTGGCGCAGTTCCAATTCAGCCCCATGCATATTTGTGTGTGTGTGTTTTCTCGTGGTGCTATTCCTTTATGCTTGCTTACAAGCATAAAGTAAGTATCAAAGTTCAAATACCTGATTAGGAACAACATTCAGTGAAGATGGTAAAATGGATGAAGAGATTAACATATGATGCAGTAAGGAAAACCAAGTATTAGGGCAGCTTGATTCACTCCTACAACAGTACAGATAAGCACAAAGAAGCATGTCATACAAAGCATATTCATCCCCATCCTATGTTACCAGTAACAAACACGGACACTTACAACAAACATAAACAAAAGTTAGTCACCACAGAAATGAGATGTTTGAAGAAAGCTGCTGGAGTGACCAGAAGACATAAAATCAGAAATGAGACCATAAGAGAAAGCATTGGCATAGAACCAGGGATGGGTTCTATTTACCTTTACTACTGGTTTGCAATGGGGCCGCGCACACACGCGAGTTCTTCTGCGCAAGTGCAGAAGCATTTTGATGACGTCGGGGTTGGGGTGGATAGAGCCTCCCGCCAGTTTTACTACCAGTTCTATAAAACCAGTGTGACCCGGGGGCAACCCACCAATGCATAGAACCCATCTTAAACTACATACAAAGCAAATTAAGATACCTTTGATGTTGTGGGATTCCATACCAAACAAAGCATATACAAAAAGAGGAGAAGGTCAAAGAACACAAGGCAGACCCAGAAGAAGATGGAGAAACAATATCAAAGACACACTACAACAATATCAATCAATAACCATGATTGAGGCCGCCGGAAGATCAAGAGACAGAACTTTGAATCTCCCTCAACACTAGAATTGGTAAAAGAGGAAGTTAAGAAGAAGCTATTCCTGTACTTCCAGATAGTTGTCTGAAATACATATCTTCTCGAAAGCGTGAAACAAAGTTTCTATGAAATCACTGGTTGATCATTACCGGGTGACAAATCTTTTTAGCTGCCAAAGAATTGGACAATTGAAAATTCAATATGTAATGCATCTGTACATTTGGACCTCCGTGAAATTGCTTTATTGTTGGGAATGATACAATCTGGACATCACAGAGTTTTAATTCTTTATTCCTGAATTATCATTTATAATGTTGGCATGTTGGTCAGGGTGCTGGACAATGAAGAATCACACTGTTCAGCATGATATTGTTTGCCATGTTGAAAGATGCCTCCTGGGACAGTGATGCTGGAATCAGCCTCAAGTAGAGAGTAGAAAGGCTCTTCAACCTGATGAAACTTCAACCTATATCCAAAGTGAAGGAAACTGTTCTGAGAGATTTCCTTTTTGCTGATCACTCTGACACTTAGAACCAGAGGTGCAAATTAATATGGATTAAATTCTCCATGACTTGTGACAACTTTGAACTTACTATCAACATCAAAAAGACTAAAATCAGGCACCATCCTGCCTCTCATGCACCATACACAGAACCCAAATCACAGTAAAAGGGCTGAAACTACAGGCAGTGGACCAATTTAATTATGTATCCTCTCCTAAGCAATGACTGTTGATGGAAAAGTTAATCTGCAGGAAGAGCAGAGACAAATTCTGCTTTTAGTAGACTGTGCTCCACTATATGGGAAGGTCAAGGAATCAGTAACAAAACTTAAGATCTACACAGTTGTGGTACTTACTATTCTTTTGTATGCCTATGCAATGTGGAATCCGTATCAAAGACATGCAAGACAGCTCAACCACTTCAACATTACTTAACTTTGCAGGATAATAGGGCAGCAGATGGCAAGATCAAATACCAGATACTAAACTTTTATCTACAGCATGTCTACCATCAGTCCACAAACTGTTGAAGAAAGCATAGATCCATTGGGCAGATCATGTCACTCATATGCCAGACAAACACATATCCAAGCAACTTCTTTTTGAGGAACTCACTGCTGGAAGAAGTTAGTGTGGAAGAGAGAAGAAACACTTCAAAGAGTGTTAAAAAAAAACCTGAAACACTAAAAGCCTCCCTGAGATTGCTCAATATAGACACAACCACCTGGAAAATGATGGCACAAAAGTGCCCTACTGGCATCGCCTCGTCCATAAGAGCTATCAAGCATACGAAGCAAGATGCACAGTTGAAGCACAGCACAAGTGCAAGCCACGTTAAGACCAGAGCTACTGGTGCAACAACTGCAGTGCCTTCACGTGCCTATCCAACTTGTGTGAGAACATTCTGTGCCCAAATTGGCCTCATCAGTCATCTTTGGACATACCACATCTAATCTTAACATGATTAAAAAAAAAAAGACAGTGTCAAGAGAGTGTTTATCAGTGACAATAAACGAACAAACACAAGATATTTTTGTTATGCTTTCCTCTAAGATAACAACAGAACCCTCACTGTAAAATATGGGCTGAATTAGAACTTTTTATCCATGAAATGAGGGACACGGTGGCTTAATGGCTAAGACGCTGAGCTTGTCGATCGAAAGGTTGGCAGTTCAGCAGTTCGAATCCCTAGTGCCGTGTAATGGGGTGAGCTCCCATTACTTGTCCCAACTTCTGCCAACCTAGCAGTTCGAAAGCACGTAAAAAATGCAAGTAGAAAAAAGCGCTGGCTCTTCGGCTTTGAAACGGAGATGAGCACCGCCCCCTAGAGTTGGGAACGATTAGCACATATTCACGAGGGGAACCTTTACCTTTATCTTTATCCATGAAATGTTAGTTCTCGTGACAGTTTTTCTACCATGCAAAAGAGTGGCAGCTTCACTTTAGTCCACTTATTTTTCTTTGCTTATAGACCAGGATCTTTGAGGGTTATAGTTCTGTAGGCCTAACTTTTCCCAGGCTTAGTGTAGCTGACAGCTTGATTTAATAACTTGGAGTGGTAAAGAAGATTTATAAACTCTTTATCTATAATCCTAAACTACTGCAATTTACTGGGTAATCTAAACTTTATCTAAATCTTATTTATAGATATAGAGATGTTGGTTAAATACATAAATGACATTCCGTCTCCCCCACAAAAAAAAACAAACAAAAAAAACCACTCCAATCTAAGTTACAATGTCATGTCTTTAATGAACACATTCAATCAACATTCACTGTTAGAAAGGGTGTGAAGCTTTAGAGTAACTGGTGGCATCTCCTCTGTCAGCAATGATTTCTACTAAATATTTCTTGTAAGAGAAATTGTACATGGACTGTAGAGATTCTCTGTCATCCAGGTCATGGTTGTCCCAAAGGTGCTTTTTTTCTTTTTTTCAGGAGGCAACTGGACTTTCTTGTTTTTTTTCTTTTGAAGACATTTCGCTTCTCATCCAAGAAGTTTCTTCAACTCTGACAGGATAATGGGGAATGGGAGGATTTGTATAAATTGTACATGTTCCTTGGAGGTATTGTGGTTCATTCCCTTGAGGATCCTTGTCATGGTACATGACCCACATTTTTTTAAAACTTCAGCTCATGAATGGATACCCTTAGAATCTCCTGTAGAATTTTTTGACATAGTCCAGAATCCATTGTTCTTATAAGGATGTCAAACCACCTTTTATTTGAAGCTGGGAGTAGCCACAAATCATGATATACTCGCCACTATGGTTCACATTTCTAGTGAGGGATGGTCTTTCAGATTCTGTGTTTTGTTTTTTCCAAATATAAAATTCCTCAAGAATTCCATCTTGGAGAATCGGTGTTCAGCTCTCTGCTAGAGAGTATTCTGGTGGCCTCTCTGACGTATCGTACAGGTGGTAGTGAGACATCTAACTATATTTTCTGGATAGTACTGGTTTCTTCCTTGGTATCCTTCCATATAGATACTTTTTATTAAGTGTTTTCCTTATAATTGTCTCATGAACACCCAGCTTAGGAAAAAAAAATGTAAATATGGCATACAGATCTATTGCTGTTATCCCGAGTTTCTTTATGATAGAGTGTATATATTGTATGTCTTGCTGTTGGGGTGACTTTCGTTGGATAACCATTCCAAGAGTAAGAGTGGTATTGCATGTTCTCCCTTTGTATACCATCTGCTTGGCTATGGACTGATAGACATAAAAGTATTCGGTAGTGGTTTTGCAGACATTTCCAATCCCATAGACATGATAAATCTTTTTATGAAATCTAAAGTGTATCTTTGGAATTAGAGGATGAGTCACTTACCTGAGTTGTAAAGAGCAGACTTTGATGATATCAAACATTCAGTGTGAGCCGTATATGTGTATGTTTGCATACAATATTTATTTAGACGTTTTCAAATCATTATTGACTCCTGGCAACTGCCTGGACAAGTTCCTGCAGTTTTCTTGGCAAGATTTAATCATTTGTTATTGCCTCCTCCTTAGAGCTGAGAAAATGATTGGTTTAAGGTTACTTAGCTGGGTTATACTTAAGGTGGGACTAGAACTCATAGTCTCCTAGTTTCTAACTTATGCCTTAGAGGCTATAACAAATTGGCTCTCTTCAATAGTGTAATCCCCACATAATTGATTTTTCATAGATTAGAACATCTGCCAGTTGACTCCTCGGAAGAGAGCTAGGTTTCACATACTTTTTCCAGTGACAGTGGAAAGACATTGAAATGTTTTAATATGTTCAATGAAAACATGATACATTGTATTGGTTATTGTTTCAATAATAAGACTTAGAATAAGCTCTTGTCATAATAGACTAAGATATCACTTATAGGACTGCAGATATTTTTAGAGTTTGTAAATTTCTCTTATACTGTAACTGGGGACCCAAGTTCCTTCCATTGGAGTCTAACAGAGTTGTTACCATTTAACACCTCTAGCTTTCATATTGGTAAATGTGTAGACAACACATAGACCATTTGATGAATACTGAAACTTATTTCTTGACATATCTATCTCGGTTTCATCAATCTTAGTTTTCTGTTACAGGCTGTTGCATGACATAAGAATCTTGGAAATTGTTGGTTAGTTGCAACTAATTGTTGCCTTTGTTGACTAATAGCAAATGTTTGTGTATGCCTTACCTATATTTATGCTTTGCTTTGAATGGGTTGGAGGGGGTCAGTATAACTGAGCATGCTGTATTACAGGCTATATAATTTAGATAACATCTTAAAGTGTTATAAAGATGCTGCAAAAGATGAGAGTTGATCTTTCCTTTAGTTAATAGAGTTTACAAGCTTAGTTTGTTTCTATGAATATAATGCTACTTGTGTCATGAAAAAAAAATCATGAACAATCCATTATGACAGTAACTTTAATTAATTTCCTGAACTAATTTGAGGTGCTAAAGCACCTGGAAGTCAGAAGACCTGTTGTTTTTCTCCAAAATATCTAACAACTGCTCTGAGAATAGAGTGTGAAATGACTGTCTACCCGCAGTAAAGTTGTTAAATCTCTTCTGCTCTATCTTTAGCCAATAGATGCAAGCTATTTCAACAGGATCTGGATCAGGAGTGTGTTACTATAGTTCCAGGGCCTCATGGAACCCACAACCCCTATTGTATTGTGATAGCAGGAGGGACATCATTAAATGAATGAAGAGTAACCAAATGATATTTAGTTATTTTAATTGAAATGAAATCCAGCTGTAATCCTCCAGCCACTTTAGGGAATGGCTGGAGGATAACACTGCCCCGAGGCCTTCGGGAGAAGGGTGGTATAGAAATAAAATAAAATAAAATAAAATAAAATAAAATAAAATAAAATAAAATAAAATAAAATAAAATAAATAAAATAAAATAAAATAAAATAAAATAAAATAAAATAATAAAATAAAATAAAATAAAATAAAATAAAATAAAATAAAATAAAATAAAATAAAATAAAATAAAATAAAATAAAATAAAATAAAATAAAATAATAAAATAATAAAATAATAAAATAAAATAAAATAAAATAAAATAAAATAAAATAAAATAAAATAAATAAAATAAAATAAAATAAAATAAAATAAAATAAAATAATAAAATAATAAAATAATAAAATAAAATAAAATAAAATAAAATAAAATAATAAAATAAAATAATAAAATAAATAAAATAAAATAAAATAAAATAAAATAATAATAATAATAATAATAATAATAATGTGGCCCCGAGTAATGATCTCAAAGGCCAAGTGTAGCCTTAAGTCAGAGAAAAGATTGTGCACCCCAGATCTACATAGAAGGAAATTCTGCTGAAAAGCAATGGAGCATTGATAATGATCTCACACAGACTAGAATAAATGGACCCCTGTGCTTTTCATTGGTTATTTTTTTTTTTCAGATTCAATTATTTTTACCGGGTAGAATTCCAGCAGTTTTTCTGGTTTACAATGAATACCAGACATCTTTAAGTGCTCATATATTAGAGTAACCTGGGACAAAGAGAAGGAAAAGAAGAGAATGGTTTCTTCCAAGAAGTAATGCATTTAAGCCTGGGGTTCTTAAATGACAGAAAGGTGCCCCAAAGGAAGAGCAATAGCTGCCCTATATGCCTTTATTTTTTTTACTTAAAATGGAGTTTCTGGATGCTCAGGGCTCAATAAAATTTAATCACTAAAATCGGTCTCATGGCTTCTGACTTTTTTCACAACGCAGCAGCATCTCCTCCAACCTGAGTGCCCACCAGATGTTTGAACCATCTCACAGAATTCTCAATATTGTCTTCCTGGTTGGACCCTAGTTTTGTCATCTGAAGTCAACATATCTGTAGGGGACACCCCGGTAAAGTAAGGCTGGCTTACTGTGAAATACAATAAGAGCATAACTTCATCCTTTTCTTGATTTTTGCAGAATTTAGAGGAACACAAAAGCAAAGGCAATTTACTCTGCTCTTGCTGAGATTTGGAGGAAGCTAAGCAGAGTGTCTCTTAGGTTAGCTGGACAATATTCAGCATTGATTTAGAATTTGTATGCTCAAGTGGAGGAGAGTAGTAAAGGAGGCGCTTGGATGAATTCTTCCTAGATTGCCTTTAAATAATAACAATTTATCTTTATCTTAATGGATCCCTAATTATAACCCTCTCACCCTGAATAAGACAATTAGACAAAAGAAAGGTGTCTATCTCCATCATGGTTGCTGCAATTAATCTGTTTTCTCCCACTCTGTTTTTAAGTAATTTTTAAGTAATCTCCCTCTGTAGACACATTTCTGTCATTTAATTGGGCTGGAAAGTAGCTAGGTCCCATGTCAGTGTTTTAAACCGAGCTATACAATCATAGCATTACCGTAACCAGTATACAGAAAAGCAGACTTTACTAATTAGATGGAGAAAAATGTAAAGTGGTACACTATTGTCTCAAAAAGCTAACTTCTTGGTTCACTTTTTAAGTATTTCCTTAACCTCCTTATTGATTATATTCAATAAAGGCAATCCAGAATGCTAAGTTTTTAATGCTGCTATGATTGGGCAGAAATGTCCATGTCACTGTCTTGCAGGAGTAATGGTAGCAAAGAGAGGAGTTGATTATCCTTCTAACTGGAGTCAAGTGCTGACACAAATTATTTCAGACCAAAAGAAGTTCTCTTGTATGTGCTTGTAAATATTTTTTTTTAAAAAAATCTGAAAAAGTACAGATAAAATAATTCAGTATACCAAATGTAGCATAGATGGGTTGAGTGATGTGGATTATACTAGTTCTGTGGGTTTGCTGATGGAAGGGGTAGTTAGGGTCATAAATGGCAACTTTGCAGTGAAGTCTGATGTAATGTAGAATGTTTATAAAAAAGATAATGTCAATGTCAGAGGCATCTTTGACTCATTATCACTCTTATTATTTGTCATTACTACTATCCAATTTACAGTGATTTTGAAGAAAACAATCCTGACTGTCAAAAATAGAAATAAATACTAATGAAACCCCACATTTGCTTTATATGAATGATCTAAAGCTTTATTTAAAACCAGAAATTGAAATCTAGTCATTTGCAAATACTGCAACAATTTTTAGCAGAGATATAACAGTGGAATTGGCCTAGAGAAATGTGGTACGATAGCAATAAATGGGGGCAAAATGATGAATAATAATAGTAAAATACCTAACCGCCAAACCGTCAGGAGCCATCAGGATGGGACTTAGGGGTATCTGAGCATTTTACAGTTGGATAATATCAAGCATGGGCAAGTTAAAAACGAGATTAGTAAAGAATACACACAAAGAGTGGGAAAAAATTGCTAAGTTGAACTACCAAAATCATCAATACCTGGATTACATTGGTTATGCAATACCCCACTGGAATTATTAATTGGACACAAGCTGAACCGAACAGTTTGGACTAAAAAACGAGAAAGCTCATGACTATTCATGATGCATGACATCCCCCATAGTGATATTGATAAAGTATTCTTGCCCCACAGAAATGGAGGCAGTGGTTTCTTTCAAGTCAGACAAGCTGTTGAAGAAGGAAAGCATGTGTTGGCTGATTAAATAAATAAAAAATAAATAACACCAGCAAGGGACAAGCCCTGATTCAAGGTCAAAATGCATTTACTAACTGTACAGGAAACAAACTGTGAATGTGGCAATGGTTTACAACTGGAACATTAAAAAAAAAAAAAAGTTCCGGCAGCTTGATTTTGGCAGCTCAAGAGCAAGCTATTTGAACTAATGCAACCAAGGCCAGACTGAAAAATCATCAAATGATTCAAATTGCATATTGTGCAAAGAAGCAGAAGAAACCAGTAGATCATATAGACATCTCATGCAAGATGATAACACAGACGGATGATAAACAATGATACAATATAGTCACCAGTCTACTCACTGGAACTTCTATAAAAATTACCATGTGCCATGGGTGGGAATGTAATAGTGGAAAAAGTTGTAAAAACTGAGCAGGTTAAAATATTGAGATATTTCTAAATACAAATCGATAATGTCTTCGACCACAACACACCAGATTTAACTCTGGTTGAAAAGAATAAAGTGTGGATAATTGATGTGGCAACATCACGGGATTTCTAGAATAGAAGAATGTCAGGATTTAAGCCCACACAAACATGTCAGGGTAGTAAGAATTCAACTTTTGTACCTCATTTCTATCAACAAAGTAGCTAAAAAATACCCTTTGAACAAAATAGGTCCTTCATTTTGACCTGTATGAAAGTTTCAGAGCAACAACAGAACAGCATTCCTCTCCCTTTCCCATTTCCCATTTCCCTTTCCCATGTATTTAGGCCATCATGACTGAAGGAATTCAGGCTAAAGCATCTGCAACTGAATTAAAGCATCTTTGCCTCTATTGTTCTATTTTACCTCCGCCCACGAGTGTACAGAAGCCGAGACTGCCATTCTTGCAAGCATCCTGTACACCCACTTACAGAAATGCAGCTTTTCCATACCTCCCCTTAAACCCAGCGTGTGTGAATGCCTAGCAGCTTTAAATGAAAGAAGCAACCCTGTTTACTTCCAAAGGGTCTTGCACAGCAGGCCTGTGGAGCAACTTTTTCCCGTTTTTGTTTGTTTTTGTTTTATAAAGAAACTTAGGAACCTAGATGAGAATTTAAAAATAAAAGATGTCTTGTCGCTCATAGTGATAAGAGACTGTTGCCATGACGGCATGATTCAGATTGGCTGACCCAGAGGCCAATGAATAAATAGGAAGCAAAAGCATCATCGTTTAACCTTGCAGGAGGTACTAATTCAGAAAGGTGTGATGTTGACCTCAAATCCTTGTGCAGAGCTATAGAACCGAATACTTAAGCAACAGAAAAGAGCTGCTCTGGACTATAGCGATCTCTTCCCACCGCCGATGATTTTGCATTAGAAAGAAGAAAACAAAAACTATATTTTTGCCAACTCTTTTGACTGAACAGGCTATTTGAAGACAGTTTGTAGCCAGAGTCAATTTTTAATTGCCAGTCTTCTTTGATTTGTCCCCATCAAAAAAAAAAAAAAAAACCCTGGTCTCCTCACATAACACAAGTAATTAGAAGCATTTTCCTATCCAATTTCTTCTTCTTTATTTACTTCCATGTTAACCTTTTGCCAGGCTGGCTGATCCAGCGACTCACTTTATAAATGTGCTAGGCTTCTTTCTAAAAGGTTACTGTCAAAATACTAGGTAGTAGGAACATTAGCACACTTTATATTGTCCAAAATTTTGGGAAGAATATTTTCTTGGAGAACATTTGCAATTTTTTTTTTAAAAAAAATGTTATCTGTGCTGGGACAGTAGTATTATCTGGCTAGCTAGGTCAGTAATCTGTTTCTGAAGAGAAACTTCTGGTCATGTAATCATTTTTTTTTAAAAAAGAAGAATAAATACTAACCTAATATTTTTACATTATTTCATTCCTGCCTCCTGGAAATGTATTTTATTTATTTGTTATATTTATTAAATTTATAAGCTGCCAATGTCGCCAAAGGTGACTCACAATATTAGTGTGGAGTGGCCTGTTTGAGTTGCCCCTGACCAAATAATTTATGTAATGATGAGCAGAATTATTATGACATTGGGAATAGAAATAGATGCATAGGAGAACTGTGTTCTTTACTTAAAGTAGAGTGGAAAGTGGTTGACTTTATGCCATGTTTGTACATTTCCTGGAGGCACCTGGATGGCAAAGCAGGTAATAAAGTATGAAAAGGATTTGAAACTCATAGATGTGACATTCCAAAATGAACGGTATACCACAGCTCCATAAATCATCAGCTAAAGAATTTGATATGTGGTTTACTTTGATGACCCCAAATAAAGGAATTTAGGAGATTTTTTCACTTGGTAGATTTTTACTGCCAAATGTAAAGAGCCTCCAAAAGTTGTGGGTGCTCCAACATGGGGGTTTTTTAAGAAGAGATTGGACAACCTTTTGTCTAAAATGTTATAGGATTTCCTGCTTGAGCAAGGACTACAAGACCTCTGAGGTCTTTCCCAACTCTTATTATTTTGTTAATCTGTTATATACACTGCAGAGAGAAGTTCAAGTGAAATTCCCACGGAACAGAACATTTCAATCCCAGAATGCATTTTATTATTGTAATATGTCAACCTGAGAGTGTTTTGACCTCCTTATAAAAATGATTCCTTGATATTGGCTGGGTGTCGTTGCTGATGTCAACCTGGTATATTTATTTATGTATTTAATTTTTTGATTAACAGCAGGAATGGCAGGCTGCCATTAATGGTAGCCGGCCCCTTGGCAAGACAGATTGATTTCATTAATTTGATTACGTATTTTGAAGATGGGTAATGGCTCCTTTCTTTGCTTCAGGAAATGTTCAAATAACATCCTGGGAATGTGTGCATAGGTGTATGTGGGTCGGGGAGGGGAGGAGGAATGAGAACAGTTATTAATTAAATTGAAACATCCCAATGCAATTTCTCCCATTTGTGATGAAAACATGCCTTCTGCATATTTAAGCTTGGAGTCTAAAGCAGTGGTGAAATTCAAAATTTTTTACTACTGGTTCTGTGGGCGTGTCTTGGTGGTCATGGCCTGTGGGCGTGGCAGGGAAGGATACTGCAAAATCCCCATTCCCACCCCACTCCAGGTGGTATTTGCCAGTTTTTTCCGAACTACTCAAAATTTCCGCTACCAGTTCTCCAGAACCTGTCAGAACCTTCTGGATTTCACCCCTGGTCTACAGGGGAGGATCTTAGAGAATGGAGGAGCCAAGCCCCTTCTTAACTATCCTTCTGCCCTGCCAGATAATTCAAGCACTGGTTTCAGTGGCCAAGTGAGACAGAATCACTTTTGTCTCCATTCTTTTTGCCTTACACCTACAAACTAGATAAAAAACCTTAACATTTCTTTTCTGTGCTTCTCTTCCCCCTTTCTATGGTCATTACTGCTCCTGTAGCTTCTCTATGTTCTTTGTAATTTGTCTTATTTGCCTGGTGTTGCTGCCTTTTCTAATGCACGTCTTCCCCCTTCCTCCACATCCCCAATTTTCCTTTTGCCCAACTCCTGTGATGAAATGCACCCGGTTCAGATCAGATCGCCCGATCCGGTAGCAATGGCAGTGGATGGTTTGGAGAACTGGTAGCAAAAATCCCTGCCCTCCCCCCCCCCATATGCCCAACTGAGCCGCGCAATCATCAGAGGCTTTTTTTTTTTAAATTTTTTTTTTAAAGCATTTTTTCTACAACCTCTTTGGCCGAAAAAAATGCTTTTAAAAGTAAAAAAAAACCCAAAAAAACCAGCCTCTGATAATTGCGTGGCTCAGCTGGGATCGTCAGCGGCTTTTAAAAGAAAAAAAGCCTCTGCTGATCAGGCAACTCAGCTAGGATCGTCAGGGGCTTTTAAAAGCATTTTTTTACAACCTCTTCAGCCAAAGACGTTGTAGAAAAATGGTCTTAAAAGTAAAAAAAAAAAAAAAAGTTGGCCACGCCCACCCAGTCACATTTAACCCCCCCCACCAAGCCACGCCCACAGAACCGGTAGTAACAAATTTTATATTTCACCACTGCTGTGAACCTCAACATTTTCCACAAGCCTTACAGGCCACAGTGCATCATAGTCAGCTGCCTCCTTGCTCCAATCCATGTTTGTTCTGAGGGAAGCGTGGCTGACTTATTCACACAAAAAGAAAAATCTTTTCACAGAAGAGTTTTTTTTCCTTCTTCCCCATCCTCTGCTTTTAATAAAACACTCGGGTGAAATGTAATAGTTTTCTTAATTTGACATGCCAGCCAGCATCTTGTGAATGAGGAACATATATAACTGGCTTCTTTAGCAATTTCCCATTGAGGCAGAGAGGAAATAGGTCAGCTGGGGACAGTTAGGATGGCAGAGGCAGCGAAGTGCATGCAGCGAGGATGGCGAAGTGTGGGGTGGCCGAAAGGGCAGAGATGGGGGGGGGGAGTTGCACATATTGTAACTATAAATGCAGGCAGACTTCCAGGAACCTGAATTCTGATCATGTGACTGCGGATATAGTATTATAGCCATAACTTTTGAGGAGGAGTTGCAACTACCATTCACCTAGCACTATCGTAGCTTCGGAGGTTGCTGAACAAATGGTCATTATGTGAGGACCCAAGTGCATTGCCCGGGCAGAGAACAAGCTAAGAATGCCTTCCTCAGAAGGAAGAAAGTGGGGGAAGAGAGTACACAAATAAACAGTTGCTTATCCATTTGTAACTGAAGTTGGGTGGCTGTTTTGGACTCTTGGCATGAAACTTCTTATTGATATAGAGTGCATTGCAGTCGTCCAGTTGGGTGGCATCCAGGGCAAGAGTGACTGTGAATAGGGCCCCTTGATCCAGGAACAGGTGCAACTGGAGTGAGCACAATATGAAATTATGCAAAGGCCCTCCTAGCCACGACTGCCATCTGCTCCTTGAGCAGGAATTATGAAACCAGGAGCAGTTCCAGATTGCACACGGGGTCTGTTTGGGCCAATGCAACCCTTTTCAGCACCAGAGACCATACGAATGGTCTCCATACCATACGAAATCAGCAGGAATAAACCCCCAACGCTCTCTGGGTCCATCAGTTGCCAGAAGAATTATGGATCTTTTGCATTAAAAATGAACTTATGATTTATGGTTTTGTTGATTAGGCAGAATAGATAATAGAAGGAAGAGAGTCATGATGTAACCTTAGAGAAAGGAAATTTATTTGGGAAGGAAAAAAACCAAGAATAGCAATTAAAAATTTACAGGATAAGAAGGAGAGAGGGGGATTCGGACTACCAAAATGGGAGACATATCAAAAAGCTGCAAACTTAGTATGGCTGAAAGATTGGGCTACTCTACAAAATAAAAGACTCCTAACTCTGGAAGGACATGACCTCCAGAAGGGCTGGCATGCATATCTTTGGGATCGTGGAAAAAGAACCAAAACATACTTTCATAGACATAAAATAAGGGAGACCCTCATACAAACATGGGGAGAGATAAGACAGAGGCAATATACAAAAATCCCGAGATGGCTCTCCACCATGGAGGCATTAATATATCCAAACGTTCTGGAAATAGGAAAGATGTTCAGATATAAAGAGATATTGGATGGGGGAGGGAACCTTAAAACTAGGGAAGAATTGAGGGAGCAAGGCATCATTATAGATTGGTGGCCATATGCTCAAATTACTTCAAGATACAAAAAGGATGAGGAATTCGGCATAGAGATAGAGACAAATGGATTCGATAAGATTTGGATGGGCTCAGACGAGAAAATTCTAGCTAAACTATACAATTATCTATTGGAATACGATACTGTAGAGGAGGTGGTTAAGGAGCCGATGTTGGCCTGGGCTAAAAATATTGGTAAAAATATAAATCTGGATGAATGGGACACGATTTGGAAAAAAAACCTTAAAATGACCAGAGCAGTGACCTACAAAGAGAATCATTGTAAGATGTTTTATAGGTGGCACATGGCCCCTGCAAGGATAGCGAAGATATACCCTAATCTGAGAGCAAATTGTTGGAAATGTGACCATCAACAGGATACCTTTTACCACTGTTGGTGGACATGTAATTATGCACAAAAATATTGGAAGATGTTATTAAAGTGGATTATGGAAATTATAGGAGAAGATTTTGAACTCGACCCCAAAGCATTTCTCCTGGGAATCTTAAAAACAGAGTATATTAAAGAGAAAAAGTACCTAATTATCCACATAGTGACCGCCGCAAGGATTTCCTTTGCCCAGTACTGGAAGGAAAAACAGCTACCTCCAGAAGAACTCGTTATAAAGAAAATATTGGAATGTGCAGAAATGAATAAATTGTCCTTAGAAATTAATGACAGAATGGATTCAGAGTATTATGGGGTGTGGGGTTTGTGGTACGAGTGGTTGGAGAGAAGGAAAAAAAATGAGATAATATATATAATTACTGTGTATTATTATGTGTAATAATCATTAAGATAAAATTTAGCACTATTATATCCATATAGCTACTTATAAGAAGTAATAGTACATGTATATGTATGACAAGATAAAAGTTTATGTATTTATTTATGCACCATGGAACCGAAAATGTTTCTTATTGTATTGTTGATTTGTATAAATAAAAATTTAAAAAAAAAAAGAGAAAGGTTAAAATATAAATATACTTATAACTGTTTTAAAGAAGATTGGAAGCCATTGCTTTATATTTTTTTATATCTTTTTCCACTTTCTTTTTTCTTTTACTCTTTTTTAGTACCTTTAGCCTTTTATTTCTTCCTTTATCTTCCTTTTTCTTTTCTCATTCTATCTTAGTTTGTATTACTTCTCTCTCTCTCTCTCTCCCACTCTCCCTCCCTCTCTTCCCATATTCATGTCCACACACATATATGAGAGCTGAAGAACAACTCTTAAACTGATGCTACAAAATCATTTTACATCCCTGGTTAGATATTTTATTTCGAATTTTACTTTGAATTTTGGCTTAGATTGCTGAGACTCTGAAGAGTCTGTTTTGGTTTTCAGCCCCTGTCCCTGATCATTCAACAGATGAGGAAGAATAAACTTCACCAGGTTTGCCATATCTTTGGAAGTATAGTCTGTGTTTGCTTTCTATTATTTTCTAGTCAGCTATTTCTCATATTAGAAGGGTCTATGTCACAATCATCTTTACCCTAATTTTTATATTCATTTATTGGTTTAAATTATATGCCGCCCTTCTCTGGAGACAGGGCGGTTTGCAATGTGTTAAGCAATAGCCTTCATACTTTTTTGTATATACCTGCTTAGTAGGGCTTTCGTCCATATAAATTATTATATATCTCTAGTAAGTAATTTTACAGCTTTAAAGGTGTCACTCTTAATATAATTTATTAAGAAATCAATATGATTTTGACACAAATAGTCAAATGTAATTTTAAAGCTATCCTTTAATAAACTAAACATAATATTCTTCAGCAGCCTGTGTTGTTCAGGGCTTTACATGTACCACTGCTGTTGCTGGAGGGTGAATAAGTGCAATAAGTAAGAAATTAAGTTGAATTTTCCCATAACATTATGTTGGGTTAAATGCAATAATTTTAATTCTGGAGGTTTCTTATCCTTGATTAAAATGCTCCTAGGACATTGAAGTTTCTCCTAAAATTTTCATAGACCTATTTATTTAAATATTCAAGCCCAAATTTACTGGAGTTACTTATTTTATAATAAACAGAAATGTAAAGATTATAATTGAACTCATTTCCCAGTTTTAGGCACTTTCTTTTATATGGACTTCAGTTCCTGGAATTCATTCACAGCCATTGCTGAGAAATCTGGGAGTTAAAATGACAGATCTGGAAGCTGCAATAATAGATCTGGGGAAGTTACAAAATATATTAAGCAAACCTTAATGTTGTCCTTGATTACTATTTTTGTGCGTGTTGATACTAGGGACATTGGTCAATCTATGTAAATGTTATTATGTAAGTGATTCCCAGAAGCCAGTATCTGCAGGCATTATATTTTCCTTCACCTGTGGCAAGATAAGATAAATCAGGCATAGTGGGTGTCAGATTTTGACACTCTTAGGGAATTCTTTTCCTAGTTGTCAGACTTTTACAAATGTAAATGAGATGTTTCTGAAATGGTCCTTAGTAGCTGTTTGAATGGGAAGCAAACTGTGTATGCTAGATAAATTATTGTTTCTGTGCTGTTTATAGTTTGTGAAGTTCCTCCTTAATGTATACAATTATTAGGCAACTGTATGTAACTGATGTAGCTTCTTCCAGGGTGTTCTGAAGTTTAATCTGTGTCAGGGAAAATGTACACTCTATAAAATGCATGAAGAATAGGAAGACAGTGTTCTCACACAAATGCATCCCTTATCCCTTGCTGTGCTTTGTTTACTTTCCAAATAGTTGCAAGCAATCTTGAAACAGTATAGAATGAGAAATAAATAAAGGTGTTATTTTGATATAATTAATTTTGGATGTTACACACTTCTGCTTTAGAATAACACCTTTATTTTATTTAGTATATGGCACGTTTAGCTAGGGATCACCGGGGTGGCTGGTTGCCTCTGGGAAAGGATATTTTTCAGGCGGTGTTATCTTTACCTGCAGGACGTGTGAATGCTGGTAGGCAATTGGGGGAGGCTCCTTTCTTGTCCCTCCACGGTTTATTCGCTCATGGGAATTGAGACGCCGAGCTGTCGACCTTAGCGGTGCGCAGACACAGCGTCTTACCACGTGAGCCACCGCAGCCCTAATAACATCTTAAAACAAACACTACAAAAAGATAACTTACTGTATGTCTGTATCTCTTAGCATTCTATTCTGTGATAGAGATATATACTCAGCATGAAATGCTAAATGAAAGCCAGTTGAGACCCAGTTTGATCTAGTGGCTAAGGTATTGGGCTGGAAAGTAAGAGACAGTGAGTTCTAGTCCCACTTTAGCCATGAAAGCCAGCTGGGTGACCTTGGGCCAATCACTCTCTCTTAGCCCAACTTATTTGACAGGATTGTTGTTGTGGGGAAAAGAAGAGGAAGAAGATGTGTTGGATATGCTCGCAGCCTTGAGTTATTTGTAAAAATACCAAAGGTTGGAAATAAATAAACAAACAATAAAGATTAATTCACTGCGTAATATGTGGCTAAGTGGAAATCTTCTGGTGTAAGAAGCTTTATGGGAGCGGGCTGCTTTTTCATCAAATGTGTCACTTGAGTGGGCATGTTGATGCTTACAAAATTAGCTGATTATCAATCTGTGTGAGTGGGTGTCTCTTGGCATTTGTGTAATCTCAGAATCTGATTCTCACAATCTGATTTTTCTTTTAAGGTTGAAGAGGAGAAATGGCTTGGATTCTCCTTTTTTTTCCTTCTAGGTCAGGTCCTGCAGGAATTATGTTACAATTGGTGGCAATTGCATTCCTTCAAGCTATGCTTAGGTGATTTTTGAAGCCATTTATCCTTTGGCCATTTTCCCCAAGCTAACTGGAAACTTATGAAAAGTGTAATTTAATTACATCCAGAAGACATTGAGTTAGGAAAGACTGGGCTATATAAGCAGACCAGTAAAAAATTAGTGAGTCCAGCCTGCCCTTCAACAAAAACAAAACTGAGATTTTAAGGAATTTTTTTAGATAAGATAGGATGGACAGTTAGTCCTCAGTTAACATGTGAGATGTTTCAGCATGTGGCATCACTAAGCCAATTTTATCTGGCCTTAGAATCTAAGTTTAATTGGCCTAGGGTTGAAATTGTGTGAAAGATCAGGGAATCGTCAGGCTGAGAAGTCATAAATACATATTGAGAAAGGTAACATTCAGTTCCAGTGTTTTCAATACCTGCATGAATGCTCTTATGGTCACCAAGAATCAAACATGATATGAGGAAATGTTTATATTTTTTTAACGGAGACAAAAATACAAATACTGTCTTTGAATATAGAAGTTCCATTTAAATATTTCAGCCTTCCCCCAAACTGTGCTACTCTGGAAGTTGCCATCCCAAACATCGGGGAAGGAGTTAGATTAATGAGATCTGGACTTAATTGCTTTATGAATCCAGACTTTCATATACCACAAAGATATATACTTAGTACTAAGATATTTTTCAGGTAGGTGAACCAAATGATCCACCTCCTTCATATCCTGCTTCATCAGCCATGAGGATTGTTGTGGTTTGTGGAGAACACAGTAGTTACACATAACATTTTTTTCATTTCGGTATTGCATTCTGTACTGGGTTGTTCAACCGTCAACCTTATTTTCTGTCATCTGAAATTTCAGGTTGCCACATAAGAAAAAAAAATCTTTTGAATCTAGTTTGAATCTGAGAAACAACTGTTGCATACAACAAAGTGATTCTGTCTGGCAAGACATCTATGAGTTGCATCTTTTTTGGGGTGTCTGTGTGTTAGACGGGTGAAGGTAATGATTTTTTTTAGTCTTCCCTGCTGTCAATGAAGAGAGAACCTTAGTTGAACTCAGAAACCTCAGTTTGCTTCTCTGCATGATGCATAGCCTAAAGATCTGTGTAGGATTTCTGACATTTTTTATCTTCTCTGTTCCAAAAATGAGCTCAGCCATCTCTTTTGCTTATGATCATCTCTTTTGCTTATGTTGGTGTGTTTGAGTATGTGTATATGTGTATGATGCATATGGTAGGGCAGTAATTGCAATCATATGTGTGTGCATGCATATTGTGTGTGCTTTATATAGAAATAATAAACTTTCTGGTTTTGATTCTCCTCATGTTGGAAGTAATTGCATTTTAAAAAGGAGGATTGTAAATGATTGTGAATAAACTGGGATTTTAGTGGGATCATTTCAAACAGTAATCTAAAGAATCCAGGCAAGCCAATCCAGCAAAATTAGCACATACTTGATTAGTGGGTTCATTTTTATTCTGGAACAGTTTATTAACTAATAATAACTAATAAGAGTCAGATTTGGGTAAATTGCAGATATGTTAAATGTACCAGGTTAGTGTCAGCTGTGTAAATTAACTTCATTCTTTGAATAACAGGTTGTTGTTTTCTTTTTGTTTTTTTTTGCGGTGCTTCTTGGATGCTTTCAAATAATGAGAACTTGGGAAGTTATTTCTTTTTAAATTAAAACTGACTGATAGGAATTGTTGTTGGATACCAGATGGTGTACTAGATGCCAGATTTCATGCATCGGAATGATAGATTAGTAAGAAGGATGAAAGAAAAAATGATTTTTATCCGCATACCCACTTGTTTACTTCACAGTTTAGCAGTTGCCACTGATGAGACCAATGTTGTTTTATTCAACTTAAAATGTCTTTCTGATGCAGTACAGCTTTTTTCAGACTTTTAAAATCAAGCAAATCTGTTGTCTCTTACAGTGCGGTGCTTGGATTTGGGGATTGCCTCGAACAGTGATGGCGAACTTCTTCGGCACCAAGTGGCCAAACTGGAACGTGCATGCATGCGTGCATTCTCTTTGTGCGTGCCAGAGCGTCAGAAACCCGGAGATCAGCTGGTCTTTGGGTTTCCGGAACATGCCTGTGCTCCGGCCACCTATTCTTCGTGTGTGCCAGCTGGTCTTGCACGCACACACGAAGTGCTCTGGCACGCACAAACACTAGCTAGCCAGCACACATGCATACGCCAGAAACCATACGAGCAGCTGGCAATGGCGCACATGCCCGCAGAGAGGGCTTTGTGTGCCACCTCTGGCACACATCCATAGGTTTGCTATCACGGGCCTAGAACTTCAGCAGTAATCTAGACCTGCTGAAGGTTGGTGTGCAAGTCAGTCACACTTGACCTTTTGAATCAATGCTTTATGTTGATGTTCATCTCCTAAGCATTTAAACTTTAAAGCCGCTCTTTCCTAGGCTGCTTGCAGTGGAGCTGAGGTCATTTTAGATTTTCTACAATATGATTGATCTTGTAGTTCCTTTTGGTTCCTAAAGCAGCAGCTTGGGGGCTGTGATTATGCACACTTGTGCATATGCATGCATGTATGTGTTGTTTCCTTCTCTGTGTAGTCCTCCTTATCCAACACATTCTTTACATATTAACTCCATGAATCTTCATTAGATTTTCCCTCACGGTAGCCCTGCTCAAAATTACTAGAACTCTGGGAATAAAAAAGAAGTGGTTGCCATTCCTTCCAGAGATACTTGATCTTAAGGTTCAAGGAGAGAAGCTTGTCTCCTTCCATGCTGGTCACTCCCAAGTTTAGGTTCCAGCTCCTCAGGGTATTCTGCTTCTTTTGTCTTTTGCTTTACTCTTACTTGTGGGCCTCATTTCAGGCTTATATATTCTGTGGCTCCCAACGGAGTATCCCTGGAGGAAAGGGTTCTTCAAAAGAAGAATGACTAGAAAGCAAACCAGGGGTCTGTCCTAAAGAAGAAACCATTTTTTCTCCTAGAAATTCTCATTCACTTGTTTTCACATTGGCTAAAATCATACCTAGAACTTGTTAGTTGTCCTAGATTTTGGTGGTACAACCAAAAGTTCTTGCTTCTTGGCTTTTTATTCCCTTTGTCCTCCAAGTGGTCTATGGGGCAGCTCTCCTGACACTCTTATCTTCTCAGCCTCTTCACTTTTCCCTTTCAGCTATTTCCGTATGTTTGGTTCTGACAGGGACAAACTAAATAACCTGTTATTCATATGCATCAGGGGTCCCCAAACTTGGCAGCTTTAAGACATGTGGACTTCAACTCCCAGAATTCTCCAGCCAGAATTCTGGGAGTTGAAGTCCACAAGTCTTAAAGTTGCCAAGTTTGAAGACCTCTGATACATATTTTTTCACATCCTTAGTAGTAATCGTAATGTTACAGGTTGTGCTGGGCCTTTATAAAGTAAGTGAAATCAATATACTTTTCACTGATGGGCTTAGACACCACATTCAGGAGAGTGCAGGCAAATCTTTTTGTTAATAAAAGATTTGCATAGCTTAATAACAGAGCTTTTGCCTACAAGCTATTGTATGTGTAAAGGGTTTGAAAGTCACGAATTCACACATGACATGTATTAATATTTACTTTTAAATGCCTAAAGTTGGCAGGAAAGTGAGTTACCCTACAATATGTAGAAATGACATGGTGAGCAACATTGTAAAAAGCAGGGATCCTTCCCCCAGTTTGTCACGAAAGCCTACTTTCTTAAAACATTGTAAGAATGAACCGACCATCCTTCCCTCTCCTCCCCACTTGAGTAACAATTGTCTGAAAATCACCCTTCTGGCTTCCACATGGGTAATTACCAAGGCCGCTGGCTGTAAAATCAGCAATAATGTATGTTTGGTGCTCTACAGCACTACAAATTAAAGAGAAATTACTTCGAATTAGTCTGCCTGTGTTAGTAAATCCAACCTACGGCCAACATTCAATAAATCTTTGTAGACTTTGACTGCTTTTCTGTTGAGACTTGGCAGTTGCTTAATAAAATGAGTTGATGAACACTCTCTAGGGCTTTTGCTTTCTGTTTCCAAATTGTTTGATACCAACAGTCCTCAAAATACGCACTCTACAGATTTAGCAAGACATAGGCAAGGCACAGTGCTTAAACCAGCATTCCTATTTAGCTGAATTTCTGTAAGACTAGCCACATTCCTAATCTTGCACTAAATTAGCAATGATATTTTCTTTTCTATTTTTGCATTTTGTTAAAATAGCTTGTTAACAAAGGGGGGGGGGATGGTCTCGGCAGCACTAATAAAACTTGACAAAATGGCACTTCTAGATATGTTTGCTTCCCTTTCAGCTGGTTAAATGCAAAAGCCACATGAATTCAGGTCCCCGTCATGTCTGTTTAAGAAGATGTTGCTAGTTCTGAAAGGTGACTTACTGAATAACTTGCAGCCTGCAGCAATTTTTTTTTTTGAATGAAAGGGTTTTTTGTAATTTAAATGCAGTGGTAAATTCTCCAGGAATAATAGCAGTTCTGGGAGATCTAGGTTCAGTCTTTATATAGTATAGATATCAACTCCGTCACTGCTTTTCTATACTTAATCACGTGGAACTTCCTCTTTTATTTCATTTTGCTTTTCCTAACCAAAATATTAATTGTTGTAATGTGTAATCTCCCCTCAAACCCCCCCCCCTTTGGTTAAGCTTGAGGAAACTTCTTTTGTCCTTTTAATTCTCTTTTACCTTTAGGGAAGGTTCACTATAATTCTAATAAGAGGTATTGAAGAAAATATCTACCAATTAGCTATATGGTAATGTGGATGGAAAACTGGTGTATTGTCCTGTATGCATTGCATTGCATTGCATTGTCACTTGAAGTAGTTTTGGAGTAGAGCAGCATAGAAATACCAGTAGTAAATATTTCAAGCGTACTAGCGTAGTGTATGCTGTATATACTCTATTACATGCTGAGTGTGTCTATGGGATATCTTTTACTGACCAATCTAGCTACTGAGAAGGGGCCGATTAGGACTGCATTGGGTAGGAAAGGAGAATACAAGTCAGCCATATTCTTGATAAAAAAATACTATATATTAAAGGAGAGCCAGTTTGATGTCATGGGTGGGGTGCTGGCCTAGGAATCAGGAGACTGTGAATTCTAAATCTCCCTTGGCATGAAAATTGGCTGGGTGACTTTGGGCCAGTCAATCTCTCTTAGCTTAACCCACCCCATGGGGCTACTGTTGTGGGGAAAATAAAACATAATAATATGTTTTACATAACAATAATAATATATTCCTCTATATAAAAAAACAGTTATTTGGGAACTGCTTTGTCAAAAACTGAGTAGAGAAGGAACACTGAATATTCTTTCCAACTGCAACAGGTATGAATTGATCTAGAATCTGTAGTATATCTCCAATAATAGAAAGAATGATCTGTGGATATTTAGGGATTTAAGAAGCAAAAAAAAGAGCCTCTTTTAAGGAAGCCTCAATTAAACAAGAGGCAAAAAAAAGAGGAAATATTATAAATAATAGATAATATGTTAAAAACAAACACATTCCAACTCTTCTCCTCCTGCTTGCAGGTATCCATCACTAATACTATACTGCGCTGAAGATGTCTAACAGCAACACCACACAGGAGACACTGGAGATAATGAAAGAATCAGAAAAGAGATTGGTTGAGGAATCTTTGAACAAAACCAAATTTGTATCCAGGTCACCAAGCAAAGAGGAGCCTGAGAAGGACGGGGAGGAGAGTGGTGTACGGCAAGAATCTCAGGTAATTGGACATAACGTCTCATAGCTAGCCAAACCAGTAGGCCCATGAAAGCCTACAATTGACTGGCTACGGTCCTTGGACTTAATTTTATTGTACCTTGGCCAATTATCTTCAGTGATGTTGCTAAATTTATTCCCATTAGAAGCTCCATGGAATCTATCTCATGAAATCACACCAGTATTTAATCATATATGAAATCATATTGTTTATAGAGCTATGCACCCATTGCTGGAGTGTAGTGCAAATAAAATAATGTTAGAAATCGCTACCATTTTTCTTTATGTTTGGCGGGGTGTTTTTTTAATATGAAATCTCTTTCAATTCAGTGTTTTCCTCCTGTTCCTAAGAAGAATCCTCTGGTGTTTTTTTTTTTAAACATTACTTCTTGTCTACAGGATTTGGAAGAAAGTTTGTGTGGGTCTAGTAAGACTTATTCCTGTGTTTGCCACCCTAACATAGTCATGATGGACTATTTCTGAATTCTGTCAAGAAAAAAAAAACCCTCCTAAGCCCAGAATCATGGTGCTATGGTATACTGCCACCCCTGTTCAGTATTATATACAAAGTAATTTAATAAGAGTATCCCAGCACAAGGACATTGTAATTGGAAATTCAATAGAATTGAAAGACAGTTGAGGGAGGGGAAAAGTGAAATTGGCCTTAATATACAAGTTGCCAGTTTGGCTGCTGCTAGTCTTCATTTTATAATCTTCATTTTAAGTGTGATAAGTGGAGGATTAGCAAAATCTGGACAGGAAAGTTGGGAATTAAAAGTCAATTTAAGGGAAGGAAGGAAGAAGGGCATGGTACTGGAAATGAAGTCTGTTTTTAAGCCCCTGTAACTAAGTGATACAAATTTTGTTTTGGACACAACATATTTCTTTACTTGAACTGCATTCTGTTTCTTCATTTGCTCTTTTGATGTTTAATTTGCTGTCAACGGATCCTTTTTGGATTTTCTCTAAACATACAAATTAGTCAGTTTTTATTAGACTCTGGTAAGTGTGTCATGGAAATGACAGGCTGTGTAATGTTATGATGTGAAGTAATCAACTAATGCCAAGCCCCTTGGCTAAGTACATTTATGCCTTTTACAAGAGTTCAGAAACAGGTCTAGCTAGGACTGACGATATCTTTCCTTTGCAAGCAAGTATATAGTTCAGTAGAGAAACCACCATCTTTTCTTGGTGTAATGCAAGCATTTCTTTTAACCAGATGGAAACCCCATAATCTTTTATTATCAATTGGATGAAGAGAGAATGTGTTAAATGTTCAGCATTGTGCCTATGTTAATTCTGAAAAGCAGCTGCTGCCTCCTTCATATGCTAATCTAATAGTATATATATAGTTTGACAAAATGGTTAAAAAGAAAAAGGAAGAAAGGAAGGAGAGGCATAGGACAGGCATCACCAATCTGGTGCTCTGTGTAAATCAGTAACAGTAACAGAGTTGGAAGAGGCCTTGGAGGCCATCTAGTCCAACCCCCTGCTCATGCAGGAGACCTATACTAGGGATTTGAACTGCCGAACTTTGTGATTGGCAAGCTCAGTGTCTTAGCCACTGGGCCACCTAGCCATCCAGATTTCTGCTGGATGAAAATTTTGGGAGTTTTATTTCTATCATACTTGGATAACACAAGATTGGATAAAGTTAATATGGGAATCTTGGAATCTTGAAAACAAAGCAGTGATTTGATTCACCGACTCCCATCTTCCAAGTGCAGAAACCTGAATTAATTCATTGACAAAATGAATTGACAAAGAGTGAATGCGGTGTTTTTCAACTCTGGCAATTTTAAATCCTGTGTACTTCAACTCCCAGAATTCTGCAGCCAACATATCTAACACATCCAGTGAGGGAGAGTACTGCCATTTCTAGGTAACTGATTCCTTTGTTAATTGTGCTGCTATGCCTTTGTTATTCATCTATGGGTTACAATTTCTCCAGGTCAACAGTACACTTTGCAGAACCTATCACCCCTGCTTCTTTAAGCTTTGGGGATGTTTGGGAGGCACATTATTATAGTACATATTCATATTTTTAAGATTTTTTAATTAAAAGATTTTACTGAGATTTTAAAAAATGACAGAAACTTAGAAGAAGGGGAAAAAAGATTATTAAAAGGTAAAAGAAAAGTGAAGAATTAAAAAAAGAAAAGAAAAGAAAAAGGAAGTTGTCTAAAGAGCCAACTTCTAATTTTCTTTGCAGCAGTTACAAACATAGCAATTATCACCCCCTTCCTAACATATTGCATATCATAGTTCTGCTCTTCCCATAAAAAATATTTTTAATTAACTAAACATGAAATCAATTCATTTTTGTCCATTTTCAGCAAAAAGTCTATAAAGCAAAAGTCAGCAAAAAGTCTATAAAGGATTTCCAGTCTTTTATAAAAGCAGTTGTCGTTCCCTCCTTAATGAAACAAGTCAATGCAATAACATATTCATTCCTTTCCTAGCATGTGTCTTAGCATGTATAAACAATGCACAGAATAACTTTTTCCTACTTCCATCTTTTTTCTTCTTAAACAGAGGAGAACATCCAATCACGGACATGCTAGAAAAAGAGCTAAGGTAAGAGATTCCCTGTGTCATCTTTTTTATGTTGCATTATCATTATACTTTAGAAGATGGTGATGTGACACTAAACCTGTTTCCATCCTTAGTTCTGAATCCCAGCCTTCCTAACTGGGTGCCAAATTCAGTACTTCTCAATCTGAGTTCATAACCAATTTCAAGACTCAGAATGCCATAGCTATTGCATTTTATTCCTAGATCTCATGAGGACTTTTCAGGTTGCCCTTTGAATAACTCACATGCACTTTATCTAGCCATCTCAAGCTGGGAGGCTAAGGCCCCTGTTCTCTCTGTGGCTACAGCACAACCGTAGAGCAGACTGTTTTTGGAAAAACATGATGAAGATTATCTACCTTCTGGAAGGCATGTGAACATGTTAAAATTTGTCCTAGTTCTGGCTTTTGAATCTCGTTTGTTGTAGCTATGTCTCAATTGTTCTTTTTGCATACAATAAGTCAGGGTGGTAATGGAATGCCCCATTATTAAATCTTTCCCATCTAATTTTTTTTCTATACGTAGAGGAATGCCACGCTGTGAGAAAGCCAAGCTCGCTGTCATTCTGCCTGGCATGCTTGTTAACCACATGCTGGGTTTTGTTTTCCTTTTTTGGTTGCGATGGAGAATTCATTCATACTTTTCCACCACTCTAGATTGAATTGGTGCAGCCCAGAGTTCCTATTTTGTTTTGCTTTGTTGGTTCCACTCAGAATTTTGGGGCTGCTTTACAAATATTATAAAATAAATAAGTCTACTTATTTACTTTTTTTATAATTTGACAGTAAATCATTACTGAATTAAAGCTTGGTCTTTTAGGCATTTGTCATGAATGCTTTTAATATTTTTACATCAGTACAGCCTCCAACTAGTAGTCCTTAGAGTTAAATTAATTTATTTCTACCTATTTATATGAAAATGTGTACAATACATTCTCAAGAATCCATATTTCACCACGTGGGCTTGTCCTGTATAAAATTTTGTGGGCATCATCATTTGCTCCCCACAACAAATTCTTCAACCAATTTGAGACAAAGCTTTATTTTTAGCATATTTTTAAATGAACCTGGCAAACCACCCAGAGTAGCTATGCTTGTTGAAAATACATGTAACCAGAGGTTGGATTCAGCTGGTTCGCACCGGTTCAGGTAAACCAGATATTAAATCCCCACCCCCCCAAGCTATCAAAGTGGATTCTGGGTGCGGGGCTGTACTGCAATGGAGAAACGGGCAATGGAGTGGCCAACGAGAAGGAAGGAGGAAGCTGCTTTCCCTCTTTCTTCTCCCTACTCCTTCTCCTTCCCTCATGCCAGCTGCTCCGTTGCCCGTTTCTCCATTGCAGCGCAGCAACCAAGATCCATTTTGATAGCGGGGGTGGGGTGGGGGGTTAATTTAACAATTGGTTCACCCAGGGTCAGGTTGTCCATTGCAGGAGGCTCGTCCCATAGGCGCAGTGGAGCTGGAGGATGGAGATGAGCTACGCCTCCCACGACAGCCAACCTGACCCTGAGCGAACCAGTTATTAAATTATTTGAAACCCACTACTGCATGTAGGATGCCAGCTGTGGAATGGTAGGTGTGGAATTAAGGCAGGAAGAATCTACTTATTTGTTACTTACTTTTGCTACATATTGGGGGGGGGGGGGGCTGGAAGATAAACTGTATAATGAATTTGCAACTTAGAAGCCCAAGTCACGTATTTGTTTGTTGTTTAGGCTCATGTAGAAACTGAGGTCAGATGGATTGGCAAATTATCATATATAATGGGATTCCATCTAAGATGCCAAGAGAATAAATTTGTTCCAGTTATGTGGTTACTAATGTTGATGGAGTTGACACCCTTTGTACTGCTCCATGGCAAAAAACAAAACAAAACCAAACTTTCTAATGAAAGCAATGCTACCTTAATTACTAGTAGGTGACTGACAGCTCCACGACACATCAAAAGGTGGCTGTAGTCACCTGCATCTTAACTTCAGAAGCATTTGTGTGTTTGTTTGTTACAGTCAAATTCGAAATTGAAATTAGTGAGGAGCCTGGCTGTATGTGAAGAATCCTCTAGTCCCTTTGTGGATGGGCCTTTGGAAACTCAAGTAAGCCAAATAACAAGTAAATAAATACCCCTTTCAGCTGGTGGGAGGGGTAGAGAATCCCTTTCAGTATTAATTATTTCTGGCCTAGATTAAGGTAAGACATCTTGAGAAAAACTTGTCTGAACCAATAGCATCTTGTGGCGATAGCCAAGTTAAAAGTGATACTGATATACCACTGGCATATCAGTAATCTCCGATGCTCTGATTACAGACCGCCATATGTTTGAGTTCATGTTCTGGGCCCTTTATTAAGAAAGCCTGTATTACATAGCATGATCAGGACAGATGATTGTATCACGAAGAGAGGCTTAAGGAGAACTTTCAGGATATAATAAGAACTTTTAATTATCTAGTGATTCCAAATAATATCTATATATTGAATCTTTCCTACCTGTAGAACAGCAAAACTATGCAGAAAATGATCCATGCCATGATCCATATAGTAAACCACTATAGTTCAGGTAGGGTGCTGTAGGTATAGGATGCTATAATAAGAAGACAAAATCAAGAATTGTGGCACATAGTAGAGGAGATTTACTAACCCAGCATTGTAGATTATTCAAGCAAGTGAGCTATGCTTAGAAAATATCAGTGTAAAATGCACTGGGTTATTAACCTATCTGATCTGGAAAAGCCTTCCATTGTCACATCTAATTGATCATTTATTGGTTGGCTCCCTAAGCAGAATTTAGTGTTCTCTTAGTGTGAAATATCACATTTTCTCCCCTTCTGCAAGGAAAAACAGGGACAGAACAATTTGCCTAGTCTAGCCTTCTGTCCAAATCAAATCAGTATTTTTTAGTATATTTACTGTTTGCCTCATAAGTAGGGAACATTGATAACATAAAAAATTATTGATTCCACGTATATATTATATATATTCAAAGCTCACACACAGTTGAGAACTTAGCCACATGGAGAAGGGTAGGCCAGAATCTTCAGTGATTGATGGCCAACCTGACCCAAAGTAAAATTCCTTCCTAGATCCAAAAAGTTGATCATACGATGCTTCCAGCTTCTGTTGATTGCAAAGCATCAGCAAATACAGCTTTTGTCCTGTCATTAGGATATCATACATTTGCACATCAGTTGCCCATCTGACAAGGAAGATGACAAATCTGCAAAAGATGGTCCCGAAAAAGAAGAAAAAGAGAAAAACAAAGAGAAGGCCCCCAAGAAAATGTTGTCTAGAGGTAAGACAATCTTAGGTTCCGGTCACACCTGTCCTTTGCAAAATTCCAAGCAACTGGATGATGCCAATCAATTAATTTCCTAAAATTTTTAAAAGTGAATTAGTAACATGTTTTAATAACCCTTGAAGCTTGTGCAATATATTTGATGGCATTCAACTTGTTGATTTATTTGTTGGTTGCGTATCTTATCTTTCCTCAAGGAACACATAGCCATAATTTCCCCCGTAAATAGGGGTGAAATGCTACTGGTTTGGACCGGTTCTCCCAAACTGGTAGTAATAAAAGCTACCAGTTCAGGTGAATTGGTAGTAAAAAAAATATGCTACCAGTTCGGATGAACCAGTATTTCTGACAATCAGCTGTGCCGCGCGATTTATATTTGCTAAAAAGCAGGAAATCCTGCTTTCTAGTGAATCTAAATTGCGCAGCACAGCTGTTCCCCCTCTCCCCCCTTGCTGTTCTACTTATCTTGGAAAAGGCTTCTTAAACCTCCTGTTTCAGCGCTGCACGGTAGTGCCTGCGATGCGCATGCACTTGAAGTGCACATTTGATGCACCCTGTGCATGCGCACACACAGCAAACCAGTAGCAAAGCAAACTGGTAACAGACTTCAGAGCATTTCAGTCCTACCCATAAACTACACTCCTGTGACATAGATTGGTTGGAGTGATGGTGTTGTGACCCAGGCCCAAGTAGGTATTATCAGATGCAAACAGTTCGAAACAAACAGATTTTATTAGAACAGCTGAGAATTAACTCATTCTCAGAGTAGTCCAAGCTAATTCAAAACTAATTCTTCATAACACAATTCTTCAGACTTATCACCAACCTTGGTCTAATTAGGCAACCTGCCAAAGGCTTTTCTTGGCAAAAGTTCAGACACAGAAGACATTGACAAGAAATAAATGCAGCAAGACAAGAAACAAATCTATCAATGTTGTTTTCTGACAAAGAGCCCAAGAGCCGTTGCTGGTCTGTTAAGCCTTATGGGAGGGGCCAATCATCTCTTGGCCCTACTCCCGAGTTGTCCTTTTTGCTTTAGCTGCTCTTGCCTTCTGTGTGCACTAGGAACAGGCTCCTCCTCTCTGCTGTCAGCCTCTGGAGGCTCCGGAGACCGCACATCACTCCCAGATAGCCGTGGCCCTATCTCTGCCTCCGACACAGAGCCCTCATCCCCAGCCTACAGGACTGGCCCATGTTCTTCCTCAGCCTCCTCACTGTCCGACTCCATTGCCAGCTCCGCAGGCTCATGGCGGACCACAGCAGATAGAACCTGGCCCTAGTCATCCAGTCATTTTCTGTATCTGAGCCTCCCCGACTGGATTAGCCACTATACTGCATTGAAGACAGAGTCAAGGAAAAATTTGCAACCTTATATAGTTATAAAAGTTAAGACTAATGCTATTACATTTTTCAAAATCTTAACTGTGGAAGTGCATGAAAAGACTCAGATTTGCCTGACAGTGCACACTTCGATGATATCCCCCACTGCCAGTGAGAGAACACTTGGATTTCTTCCCACAAAAAATGGGTGGTGATAAGATTCAGCAAAGAGACAGAAGACCAGATTGGAATGAAGATGTACATGATGAAGTTTATGGTCTCAGTGTAACAAATTATATATTAATACACATTTGTGCACATGTGTGCGTGTGCACACACACATACACAGACACACACAGGTATATATAGATGTGTATATACACACATACATCTACCCAAGTACATATACACACACCCCTTGGCGTTAAGTGTTTATTTAAGAAACCTCTATTTTTTTTCTTTTTGCCATTTCCATAGTGACTTGAGAAAGTTTCTAACACAAGGGATAGAGCCATACTGAGTCCCCGGTTCAATCCCTCCATCCTCTTTTCTCCTAGGGTTGAAAAATGAAAAAAAAAAAGTCACAATTTTGTCCCAAATTTCCTCCATGTACAGATAGTCCTTGACTTACAACCACTCCTTTAATGCACGTTCAAAATTACAACGGCACTGAAAAACGTGACTTATGATCACTTTTCACACTTAAAACCATTGCAGCTTCCTCACAGTCACATTCAGGTGCTTGGCAACCAGCATGTACTGTATTTACAATGGTTGTAACCTCCCGAGATCCTGAAATTGTCATTTGCAACCTTCCTAGGAGTTTCTGGCAAGCAAAGTCAATGGGGAACGCAGATTTAACAACTGCATGGTTCACTTAACAACTGTAGTGATTCGCTTAACCATGGCAAAAAGGTAAAATGGGGCATGACTCACTTAACAACTGTCTTGCTTAGCAGTTGAAATTTTGGGCTCAATTGGGATCGTAAGTCGAGGACTACCTGTACCTTAAACCTCACTTGAGTCTCTTTCTTGCTGCTGGACTGTTACAATGGCATCTTAGTACCTGTGCATTATCTTACTAGTTATTTAATTAATTATGTGTGTTTTTGAAATATGAAACAGCATGATAAGAAATCTGTCCACTTGAAATAAGTACTTCCTCCCTCCCCCCTCCCTCCCTCCCTCCCTCCCTCCCTTCCATTGGCACACTGCACACAGACTTCACTATCTCAGAGATGTGTGAAGGTATTTTAATTAAGAGTGGCTCAGTAGTTAGAATGCAGTATTGCAGCGAACTCTGCATTCCATTGCCAGCAGTGACCTGCTCAAGGTTGACTCAGCCTTCCATCCTTCCGATGAGGACCCAGATTGTTGAGGGCAATATGCTGACTCTGTAAACCTCTTAGAGAAGACTGTAAAGTGGCATATAAGGCTAAATGGTATTGCTATTCTTACAAGTTTAGGTAGCAGTACATTTCACTTTGCCCCCCCTCCCCTCCCCTCCCAAAATCAAATTTAAAATAACTAATAACCCTGGGGATTAGAAGAGAAAAATCTGCTATTATATATTGTAATGTGGCACAGGAAATAACCTGCAAAGTTGGAAAAGCTTACCTTCAGATTGCATGAAACTATTATACTATATATCACCCAGTATTGGGTGTTCCTGAGTTCACATTTTCTTCGGCATACAGATGGTCTAAGACTGGGTTATATATGGGGCAATCACGTGAAGGCATGTGAATGAGAGTTTGCTTTCCTGGAGAATGCTGTGTTCCAGCAGACATAGCATAGCAAGCATACACATTTCCACTGAGCCCACTAAATAATTGCTTCCAATATTTAAGCTCTGCAGGGTGCCACTGTATACAGCATTTCCTCAACAGATGAGCTATCTGTTTCCTTCTATATGATTACAAATGCTGTGTATCTCTACTGGAGGAAAAAAAATGCTATTTGTTGCTGGTTGGTTAAATAGACCTATAAAGCTCAGAGCCTACTTAATCAGCCAATTCACCTAAGCTGGCAACTCTAAACTCTCTGCAATTTGGGATGAAAAGAATGAGAAATTTGAACAAAAGGAGCCAATAACTACTAACAGCATCTGAGTTGGCTTTCTCCTCCTCTGAGATCAAAAGACTTTGTAAAAAATGCAGAACCTAACATACTTATTACAAAACCTTGGTATGTGATAATTTGTCCCATGCAGCTTCTTCTGATGGATTAGTGTAATTTTCATTAATATGAGGCTTGATGATCAAGCACTGAGGTTTGATAAATTTGAACTCTAGGAAAAATAAGATAAGTCTGGTCTATGTCATTTTATAGTAATGATGACCCCCCTCACCATCTTAAGAAATACTCAAATTCATTGATTACAATAATAGAGGCTGATATATTACAACAAGACTTCAGAGATGTATCACAACATGCTTTGATCAAATAGGCCTTTCTTTGTTTTCCTGTAATCTGGATTTATATATTCAACTTTTTAGAAGCTAGACAAGATGGAAGCCCTTTCCATTGTGGTGGGATGGGTAGTAAAGAAAATACTTGCATTGAAATATTCAAAATTAATTTCACCCTCCAATTTAGCCTAAAGGTTTAAAGTTGAATTTAAAGGGAGAAGTTTGGAGTGTGCATTGAAGTGCATGCAATAGCTATCAGAAAATGCCTCATAGTCTTTCCAACTATGATTTTACTTGAGCTGGACTATTGCTCCCATTGTTTACTCTTATTCTGAGCAGTATTTTGGCACAAAGGGAGTTGTAGTGCAACATTTGAGTATCCCAATGAATGGAAAAGACTATACTGAAATTGTGTCATTCCATCATCTGCATTAAATTGAAGTGCGTGAATGCCAGATCCTTCCTTCCTTCCTTCCTTCCTTCCTTCCTTCCTTCCTTCCTCCCTCCCTCCCTCCCTCCCTCCCCCTTTTTTTTTCTTCTATAAGTAGGTCATTTCTTGAGTCTGCTTCTATTGTCTGTTATAGATTCCAGCCAGGAATACACAGACTCCACTGGAATAGATTTGCATGAATTTTTAGTAAATACACTGAAGAAAAATCCAAGGTAGGTTCCAGGAGAGGTCATGTTCTGGATCCTGCAACTGCATGCAGAATTAAAAATGAGAGGCACATATATAATCAAGGGTAGCGTTAGCTGCCAAAAATCTAACATGTTTATGTTGGTATGTGTCTGCTAAGGGTAGGATGGAGCAGCTAAGCAGCCTTCCATGCCCTCCTGAAATCATGGAATGATGTAAGTATCATGAACATGAATTACATATAATTTAGAGTGTCCTCTCAGTTTACCTAGTCTTGCTACTCTAAGCACTTCTATGCTTACCTTGCCCTGGAAAGTCTTGAGCTTGATACGACAACAGTGAGATCTGGACTTTGATTTGGCTTTGGCTTATGCCCAGGTTCTGGGTAACAGTGCTCCAAAGAATCATAATAATAGCTCATAGACCACTGCTGATTGGTCTACAACTTCATTAGTATCTTCTTTACCATTACCAATTTACCACTAATGGAGATCAGAATATTTCTGAGAACTTTCCCCATTGTCTGCATAGTCATGTAGTCCAATATAACAGGACAACATTTGGCAAGGGAAAGTTGATGCTGCCTGTAGATTTTCTGAAATATGCAATAATGAATAAAATCTCATTACGTTTTTTTCTTACTGTAATGTGATGTTTCCTACTCAGGTTGTTCTTGGACTGTAATCTTACAGTCATCTGACTCTTTAGAAAATCATGGAAAGCTGAATTATTCATGATGCAAGCTTGTTGCTACTTATTTGCTTGCTCATTGACATTTTGTGGTGTCTCCAGAGGTGTAACAGGGATGTAGCATAATCCTGTGGCATAGGTTGGATAGAGAAAATGTGGCTGGCCTAGGGTTAACTAAGTAAGGTTCCGTTGGTTTTTGGATTTGGTCTCATAGTCTTTCTCTAAAGCTTGAACCACTGACTATGATGGCAATCTAACGGCACAGACTTTTGTTAAAATAGGTGCATTTATATCCTCCTATGCTACGTTTGTATAGTATATACAAACGTAGTAGTACGTTTGTATAGTATATAGCAGGAGTGTCTAACTCAAGGCCCGCAGGCCAAATCTGGCCCTTGGAGTGCTTAGATTTGGCCCATGGGGACGCCCTGGTGCCTCTGCCGACCCTCCTGGGCTCCAGTTTTGCTGGCAGAGGGCTGTAGGATGTCAAGCTGGCCACACCTACCCTGGCCATGGTCAACCCAGCCACACACACTCAGCCCTCCGAGGTCAAACACAACTCTCAGGGGCCCTCAATGAAATTGAGTTTGACACCTCCAGTATATAGTATAGTGTATATACTATAGATGCAAGAAAAGAAAGGAGGAAATGGATATGAGTTACACAGTTACAGAGAATAGTGATAATTCTAAAAATCCTCCTTTAAATAGTTCCTCTACTCTGCTTCTGTTTCGTTAATAAACAGTATCAAAACTGAATGCCTCAAGTTAGCTATGTTTTGATAATACGGTTTCTCTTTAATAATAGAAATTGTATGAGAGCCTATGGGTTGTAATGCTTCTTGTCTCTATGCAGAAATGCATTTTGCCTGAGCTAAAAAAAAAGAATACCGCTTTTAACTTGCTACATCTGTTTTGCATATGTCAGTGCAGAACAGGTAACAGTGCCTTTGTTGTTGAATCACCTTGAGCTTTTAGCTTAATATTAGAAAAAGGAGGAGGACATAAATCTACAGATTTTTCCAAGAGACTTTTCTTTCTCTGCACTGAACGTTTTGCTTTATTTTCCCCCTGATTTTCTTTTGACAGGGATAGGATGATGCTGCTAAAATTAGAACAGGAGATCCTGGAATTTATTAATGATAACAAGTAAGTAAGGCGGGTTGATTTATGAGTAAGGGTAACTCTGGAGACCACAAGCTTTCTTGTCTTGAGATGGAAATATTCCATTTGTGGAAAGTGCAGGTGCTCTGTTTCCTTCTCTTCTTTTTCCCAACAGGTTAAGCGTTAGTACATTTGCATGTAGGATCCAGTCAGGTTTTTATTTGTTTGTTCAGGACTGATATAGAGCAGCGGTGGAGTTTCCATTTCCTCCATTTGTTTGTTTGTTTGTTTGTATCCTGCTTTTAGTTATTTTTACAAATAACCCTTTAAACTCTGCGTCTTGGTTCAGAATAATGTCTCTGAATGTCCTAGACGATGGCGAACCTATGGCATGGGTGCCACAGATAACACGTGGAGCTATATTGGTGGGCACGTGAGCTCAACTCCGGCATGCATGCGCGTGCCGGCCAATTGATTTTCAGGCCTTCTGGGCCCATCAGAAGTCAGAAAACACACTGTTTCCGGCCTCTGGAGGGCCTCTGAGGGTGAAGGGAAGGCCGTTTTTGCCCTTCCTGGGCTCCTAGAAAGGCTCTGAAGTCTGGGGAGAGCAAAAAATGGGCTTACCAGGCCCACCGTGCCATTGCATGCCAAAAGCAGAGCATGGGGGGGGGGCGCATAAAATTATGGATGTGGGCACACGTGTGTGACTTCCCCCGCGCTCCCTCCGCTTTTGGCACGTGATAGCAAAAAAGGTTAGCCATCACTGTCCTAGATGTTATTTCCAGCTGCAGTATACCGTTATCTGGTTCCTAATTGAACCAGCAGCAAAACAAAACAAAACAACAAAAAACAACACCCAAACAAAACAAAAACCCCACAAAGCCCTTTTGGTACATTTTATTTCATTTTCTCTTTCTCCAAGCAGCTTAGAATAGCTGTCAAGATTCTTCTCTCCCACCCCAGTTTTATCTTTGGAATTATTCTCGATCATTCAGAAGGCGTTAGAGTTAAATGGGAATTTCAGCTTGGGCCCTTCCAGTCATAATTGAATGCACAAGCTGCGGTTGCTGCTGCGCAAAAATTCAGGGCCTCCCTTGGGGTGTCCGCCAAGTCAAGAGGGCAGTACAACCGTGCAGTCAAAAGCCATCTCTTTTTTATGGGCAGCATTTTTACCTTTTCCCCACAGCTACCCATATTGCTATGCCTGTGAACATCTCTGCATAAATTGCAGCTCGCAGAGTTTTCTCTGAATTCAGCATAATAAAAAGTTGATATAAAAACAAAGTTGGCTTATCATTATCTTCTCCCGTGCTAGAAACATCTTAAATTGACTGTGCAGCTATTCATTTATTTGTCAAAGAACTTTCCAACCCTTTACAATAAAGCTATCTTAGAGTCTATAATAATCATGTCTGCTAAGCCTCAGTGGCCTATAATCAGTGTGCGTGCATGCGTGCATGTGCCTATATATCATATATGTAATGTAATCATGTAATGCCCAGCCAACTTCTTAGGCTTAGCTGAAAATCACTAATTCAACTGGCTAAAAATACTGTAATATGAACAGATCTGACTGGAGAGTTCAAGATTTTCAGCTTTGATTATTAGGGAGTACTGTTACTACGTCCTTGTAATTGGCCCAATCTAATTCCAAAATTATTCTGATCATAAAACAAAATAACTCATACGCTCAACTATCCTACCCTGACAGCTGTTTGTTGGCGGCAGAAAATACCAAGATTCAACCAAGAGCTATGATACGGTTCATGTTTTAGAAGGTTTATTTTCCTCGGTATTTATAGGTCAGCTGATGCCAAATGATATTGGGCAGCTTACTATTTAGATATATGTGCCTATAATATAAACAATATTATATATCGATATTTAAGTCATTATTCCTAGAGCCAGTACACATGTCTTGAAATGGATTGGTTGTGCAAGCCATTCATTGCATAAAACTATGGGAAAAGTTGCTTCAGTGCCCATCCTAGAAGAGTCCACATTACTCCCAAGTGTACTGAATGAACCCCTAGTAGAGAAGATTTTTCTGGATTGTCAATGATTTTTAATAAAATTTTAATACTGAATTAGTAAGGCAATATTACCGATTCGCTAGTGATGGTTTTAATTGCCCGCATTGGTATTAAATGAATGGATGCTTTCTACAATCCTTTAGCTTGACCTTTTACCCTGTTAAATTTGCTGAATGAGGGTATGTCTCTGATAACTCATCCCACCAACTGCCATGGAGCCAATGACCAAGGTGGCCCACATGTTCAGTTTTCAGGAAGATCTAGTTGAGCACTACTCATATGGAAACAAATACGTATTTGTTCTGCTCCCACTTGACACCCTGTAGATGTGTTATAATTACAATTCAAGAATGATCAAAAGAAGAAAACACTGGGCTTTGCAGTCCCAACTGGAGAGGGCCAGGTTATGGAAGGCTGTAAATTTAGGAGGGCAGGCATCTGTTGATGAGATGTTACAGGTCATCCTTGAATTACAAATGGTTGCTTAATGACTGATTGAAGTTATGATGGACTTTAAAAAAAGCGACTTACAGCCCATTCTTCAAATTATGACTGCCTTCCTCCCCCACAGTCACCTGATTGTATTTCAGGTATTCGGCAACATTTGCATTGACAACTGATTTCAATGACCAACAATCACACAACTACAACATGCAACTTTTTCTCTTTTTTCTTTCTTTTCTTTTCCTTTTTCTTTCTTTCTTTTTTTTTTTTTTTTTACTAATTTCTGACATTTTTTGCTGGCTTCTGGCAAAAAAAAAATCCCACCATTCGGAAGAATGGATTTGCTTAAATGAACCACATGATTCATTTAAAAACCACAGTGACTCGCTTTGTGACTGTTGTAAAATGGTCGTAAAATCGAGCCTATCACAAGGTGCCTCGACTTACATCTGAAATTCCAGGCTCCACTTTGGTCAAAAATTAAGGATTACCTTGATTCTAATATATGTGTGTTTACTGTCTTGTTTTTGAGTAAAAAATGGAAACAATTAATGCTACCTTCCCAGTCTATGTATGCCAAGAAAATAATAAAATAGTATTTTAAATAATAAAAGTTAATTACAGGTAGTCCTCGACTTACAACAGTTCACTTAGTGACCATTCAAAGTTACAACGGCACTGAAAAAGTGACAATCATTTTTCACACTTACGACCATTGCAGCATCCCCATGGTCATGTGATTTACATTTGGATGCTTGACAACTGACTCACATTTATGACGGTTACAGTGTCCCCAGTCATGTGAACATCTTTTGGCAATCTTCTAACAAGCTAAGTCAATGAGAAAATCAGATTCACTTAACAACTCTGGCAAGAAAAGTTGTATAATGGGGCAAAACTCACTTAACAAATTTCTTACTTAGCAACATAAATTTTAGGCTCAATTGTGGTCATAAATTGAGGACTACCTGTACTGATTCTTGTTCTTCATCACAATGAACTGGCGCAGTTCTGGGTTTTTCTGGTTGCTGCATGTTCAGCTGCAATAGAAAATGAAACTCTGTTGACAAATACATGTTTAGTTTTGATTTAGACTTTTCAAGAGATGCTGAAGAGGTCAAAAACGAATGTCCATGGGTTATTCTTTTCCCTAAATGCCCTTTTCCTTTATACCACATCAGAATGCTCTCTCAAGATGCACTTCCTATATTTTAGAAAGTATTTATGCCCATTGAAGATGTCCTGTAGAAATTGTTATTGCTCATAGTCAGCATCTCTCTTCTCCAGCTAACATTGTGTTTCATTTCATAGGCCTAGGGCATTTCATGTAATGACAGGGCAATCGGGAGTTTGCATTTTTCGTTTTGTACATAGTTTGCCAGCTTTTTAAAGTCAGGGTTGCTTCACTGCACCCTTGCTTTAGTAAAGAACTTCAGTATAAGTAATTCTGAGATGACATTTTTAATCGAAGCAACGTAATGTTTCATAGCTTTTTTTTTTTTTTTAATTGTCTTACTCTTTGTCCTTGCTGTGGTCAGCAATCAGTTCAAGAAGTTTCCTCAGATGACCTCATACCACAGAATGCTTCTACACCGGGTGGCTGCCTATTTTGGCATGGACCACAACGTAGACCAAACGGGGAAAGCTGTCATTATCAACAAGACCGGCAACACACGAATGTAAGGCAAGAATGCATTTCAGCTAGGGAGGGGGTAACTGGGAAATAAATTACATTCTTAGTCCTTTAATCTTTCTGTTGCTCATCAGAATAGCCAGAGCTCTTTCTAAATAGCTAATCCCAGAATTACAAAGTTATAAGATACCATCAGGACCATCATATTTTATTGCTTTTTGTACAGACTGCTTGCAGCAACCTTGAGATTATTTATGTCTTTCCTTCCCATTGCTTTGCCTAATTGATTAATGACAGAAATGGAATATGTCAGTCAAAGCTCTTTATGACAGCCTCTTAGTGATTGCCCTTATCTATGGTGGCGCAGTGGTTAGCTTTCCATCCTTCCGAGGTTGGTAAAATGAGGACCCAGATTGTTGGGGGAAATAGGATGACTCTGTAAATTGCTTAGAGAGAACTGTAAAGCACTGTAAAGGGGTATATAAATCTAAGTGCTATTGCTATCCTAAAATTTTGACAGGCAGCATGGTGCCCTCCAGTTGCTTGGAAACTTGTATCAGACACAGCTTACATGTCCCTCCTTTCCTGGTCATAAAGCTTTTCCCAGTCTTCTAATTTTTTTTCCAGTATGTTGGCATTAATGTTAGGTACCATTTTAAAACTGCCATGTGAAGTGCCTGCCGGCATGAGGCTTTTTTTTTTAAGCTCAGCATTTATTTACAGGCCACAGTTTGGAATTCCTTCAAAAAGATACCATTTTTACCTTCTTGTCAGCCTTAAGGTTATAAGTATCCCAGGGGGGAGGAAGAGGAGGAGGAGAAGGACAAAAGCCAACTACAAGAACAGTGGAAGATGGATGAGTTTTTCTCTAGACACAGGCTCAGGTGATTTTTGAATGATTCCAAAGTCTGTACAGGTTTTCAGATTGAAATTCTTCCATTAAAGCAATAAAGAAGATTCTGTGTTGCTTTGATGGGTAGATTGCTTTGCAGAGCCACTCCCAAAGCAACAAAAATGCATCTACTGTGAGATTTTTAGGCTACAGGATCAAGTTCATGTGCACATAGCTATAAAGAAAAGAATAATTTGTCCCACTAAGCATTATTTTTACCAGAAAGAGCACGACAGTGCCAAACATGATTTAGGAAATTTTCTCTGGCTTCACTGAGACAAATATTTCTGAAACAAACCTCCCTGCCCCCACAAAGCTTCTTACTGGGCGAAAGCTTGGTAAATCTGGATGCAATTCTGCTGCAAGTATAAACCTTTACCTAAATACATTTTGAGCTGATCTTTATAGTATCGATATACCAGTATTAAGATTAGACCAAAAATGGTCTAAAGCAATGCCCCCCCCCCAATTTTTTGGGCACTAGGGACCAGTTCCATGGAGAGAAGTTTTTCTATGGACCAGAGGGGATGTGGTTTTCTGTACTGCCTACATCCCGTGGATGGGGCTTTGCTTGTTTGCGTGGACTGGTTTCTGGCATGCTGCGGATTAGTACCAGTTCAGGGACTGGGGGCTGGGGCCCTGGTCTAAAGGGAAGCCTTTTGGGGAATGGAGAGGATACATTGGCAGAAATCTGACATATGCCAGTTGTGAACCTAGTATCTCCTCATAGGTGTATTGGTGTATAGGGCACATGAATAAATTTTTTACTTCTTTTGCATCCTGACTGCTTCACCATCTCATCTGCTAAAAAATTGGCTTGGGTCTTCTCCGCAGCCCTGAGCAGAGGTTCTCTGAACACATCAAAGATGAGAAGAACACTGATTTTCCACAGAGGTTTATCCTCAAGCGAGATGATACCAGCATTGATCGAGACGATAATCAGGTAAGAGAGGCCATATATAACTTCACCTGATTGTGTTGCATAATTATGAAGCGTAGCGATCACTTTTATTGGCTTTCATCATTTGGGCTTTTTTTTTTTTTTTTTTTTTAACTGACACTGCTTCTTTGCAATATTTATTTACTTGGTCAAGTTCCTACAAGATATTTTATATCAGTCAGTCAGTATCATATTTGTATGGAAAGCATACAAATATGCTTTCAGAAGTTGTTGATCTGTCCCCCCCCCTTCAGAGACCCACAAAAACACAGCCAGCCGAGGGTTAAGACTCACTTGGCACACTCTGCAGTTCTTATCTCAACCTTGGCAGCGATATGCACACCGTCTGCCAAGGACTTTATTGGTTTACACAAACAAGAAAATCACCTACGTAGCTTTGCCGTTCATCCAGCTTCCAAGACTACGAGGTTGCTCCGTTTGTTTAGCTGTGCAGTTAGCTTTGTTCGTCACGAACTTCGTGACCCATTGTACTGTCTTAAATAGATATGCTTCTGGGTGTGGTCCAGTGAGTCATGGATCCTATGACTCCAATCCAATGACTCAGGATTTCCTCATACGCCGCAGCTGCAGTGCCCTTTTCTCTCGCCTTCTTTGGCGTGCGTCCAGGAATGACGTCTCTCCCTCACTCTCATCTGAGACACCTGTTTCCCCACTACTTGGCTCTCTTTCAGCTGGCACCTGAGCCGGTGCCAGAGGGGGAGGGCTGGGAGATCTGGCTGGCTCCTCTTCCTCCTGCTCAGAGTTGCCTTCCTCCAAAGGGATAGGCTCAGAGGACGGGGCCACAACACTATCCCCCACCGCAGGGCCCTTCCCCCGGGTCTGACGGTCGGGATGGGGTCGGGACGGGAACTGTTCGTGGAAAGTCCGCACCAGGTCAGGGGCCTGAACGGCAGATGCGTCCACCCAGGTGAAATCCTCGGCCCCGTACCCTTTCCAAGCGATGAGGTATTGGAAGCGCCCCTTCAGCCAACGGGAGTCCCGAATACTGTCCACCTCATACGTCGAGGCGTCGTCCTCGTCGGCTGCGGCTGGGGGGGCAGGCGGCGGCGGGCGGCGGAAACGGCTAGTGGGAGTCTCAGGGACCAGGAGGGACCGATGAAAAACGGGGTGGAGCCGCATGGAGCGGGGTAGAGTCAACCGATAGGCCACCGGGTTGATGACCGCCTCGATGGGGAAGGGACCGATAAAGCGGTGGGCCAGTTTCCTCACCGGCTGGTCCGTGGGGAGGTGTTTCGTGGACAGCCACACCCGATCTCCAACTTCCAGCGGTGGCGTCGCCCGGCGGCCGCGATCGGCGAACCGTTTATAGTCCTCTTTCGCCCGGATCAGCTGCCGCCGCACCAGTTGCTGCACCGCCTGCAGCTCCGAGAGGAAGTCCCGGGTCTCAGGAACAGGGGAGTCCATGATGGTCAACGGAAAAAAACGTGGATGGTACCCGACGTTGGCATGGAACGGTGTCATCTGGGTGGAGGTATGTTGGGAGTTGTTAAAAGCGAACTCCGCCAGGGGAAGGTACTCGGCCCAGTTGTCCTGCTGCTGGTTGACAAAACAGCGGAGGTACTGCTCCAGTATGCCAATGACCTTCTCCGTGCCCCCGTCAGTCTCCGGGTGGTGTGATGACGACAGGCACACCTGCACCTCCAGCGCAGCCATCAGGCTTTTCCAGAAGCGGGCCGTGAACTGGGCCCCGCGATCCGAAACCACCCGGTCCGGCAGGCCGTGGAGGCGGAAGATGTGTTGCAGGAACAGGCGAGCCGTGGTACGAGCTGAGGGCAGGCCGCGGCACGGGATGAAATGTGCCATCTTCGTGAGCGCATCCACCACCACGAGGACGGTCGTGAACGTAGCGGACAGGGGCAGGTCAGTCAGGAAGTCCATGGAGATGGCTCCCCACGGTCTCTCCGGTGTCGGCAGCGGCTGGAGGAGTCCAGGAGGGGGGCCGGACGCGGCTTTGGCCTGTCGGCATGGCACACAGGACGTCATGTAGGCGTGCACGTCGTGCCGTACCCGAGGCCACCAAAAAGTCCGCGTCACTAGGTTCAAGGTCTTAAAGAAGCCGAAGTGCCCCGCCGCGGGGTTGTCATGGCACTGGTTCATGACGAGGGCTCGGAGCGGACTTGTGGGCACGTACAGCCGACCCCGGTGCCTGAGCAAGCCCTCCTCCACGGTCCATGGGGACGCGGGGCCGACGTCCGCTCTCCGCTGCTGCGACCAGTCGTCCCGTCGCTGCGCTTCCAGCACCTGAGTCCGCAGGTCCACCGGTTCCTGGACCGCGGCCAAGGAGTCCGCTGGCAGCACCGTCCGGGGGGAAAGGGAGTCCTTTGGGCAAAAGTATTCCGGCTTACGGGATAGCGCGTCCGCCCTCTGGTTGAGGTGGCTCGGAATGTATGTGACGTGGAAGTTGAACCGGGCGAAAAACAACGACCACCGGATCTGCCGCTGGTTCAAATTCCTGGCCGTGGTGAGGTGCTCCAGGTTCCGATGGTCCGTCCGCACCTCCACCTGGTGTCGGGCCCCCTCGAGGTGATGTCGCCAAGCCTCGAACGCGGCCTTGATAGCCAGCAACTCCTTTTCCCAGATGGTGTAGTTGCGCTCGGAAGGAGTGAGTTTCCGGGAGTAGTAAGCGCAGGGAAAAAGAGTGCCACCATCCACCGGAGCCTGTAGCAGCACCGCTCCAATCGCCACGTTGGACGCGTCTGTCTCAACCACGAACGGACGGTGTGGATCGGGGTGCCTCAGGACCGGCTCCGTGACAAAGGCCTGCTTGAGAACCTCGAAGGCCTGCTGCTGCGGGGGCCCCCACTGGAACGGAACCTTCTTCCGAAGGAGCTGGGTCAACGGCACGGTCAGGGTGGCAAAGCCCGGGATGAAGGTCCGGTAGTAGTTGGCGAATCCCAACAGACGCTGGACGTCCTTCACCCGACGCGGGGGTTCCCAACTGCGCAAGGCCGCCACCTTGTGTGGGTCCATCGCGATGCCCTCGGGGGTGATGATGTGCCCGAGGAACTCTATGGAAGTCTGGAAGAAGTAACATTTCTCCAACTTCGCATAGAGCTGGTGCTCCCGCAGGCGCTGCAGGACCTGGCAGACATGCTGGAGGTGACTCTCCGGGGTCCGGGAATAGATCAAAATATCATCCAGGTAGATCACCACGAACCGATCCAGCATGTCCCGGAACACGTCGTTCATCAAGTGCTGGAAGACCGCGGGGGCGTTGGTCAACCCGAACGGCATGACGGTATATTCAAAGTGTCCGTATCGGGTGCCAAATGCCGTCTTCCACTCGTCCCCCTCTCGCATCCGCACCAGGTTGTAGGCTCCCCGGAGGTCGAGCTTGGTGAAAATCGAGGCCTCCCGCAACCTCTCCATCAGCTCCGGGATCAGCGGCAGGGGATAGCGATTCCGTACCGTGATGGCATTCAAGCGCCGGTAGTCGCAACACAGGCGCAAGTCCCCCGTCTTCTTTTTCACGAAGAGGACTGGGGCCGAGAGCGGGGAGGTCGAAGGCCGGATGAACCCACGGGCCAGGTTCTTGTCCAGAAAGTCCCGTAAGGCGGCCAGCTCGGGCTCCGACATGGAGTACAGGCGTCCCGAGGGCAGGGGCGCGTTGGGCATCAAGTCCACCGCGCAGTCGTAGGGTCGGTGCGGGGGCAAGCGATCCGCCTCCTTCTCGCTGAACACGTCGGCGAAGGATGTCAGCTCCGGAGGCAAGGAGACGTTCGGGGCAGAGACGTCCTGGCCGGCACAGGTGTGGCGAAGGTGGTCGACACACTGCAGGCTGGGGAACGAGATGGCATTTCTCGACCACGCCACCTGAGGGTCGTGCGCCCGAAGCCAGGCCATCCCCAGGACCAAGGGGAAGTGCAGGTCCGCCGTCACATAAAACTGGATCGCCTCCTCATGGTTCCCAATGGCAAGGCGCAAGGGCTGAGTAGCGAAGTTGATGGGCCCCGCCACAAGTTCCCGCCCATCAATAGTTTCGACCCTCAACGGAGGGTCCACTGGAACCAAGGGAACCTTGTAATGGGCCACAAAGGCCTGGTCCATAAAGTTCGTGGTGGCCCCCGAGTCCACCAGCGCGTGCGCCTGGAGCCCCTCCGACCGGTTAGCCAACAACACCCGGGTGTTCAAAATCAGGTGCCGAGGGGGCTCACAGTCCACAGCCGCCGCCTCCGGCGGGGCATGGTCACCTGCCTGACCCAGAGTTTCCCCTAGGCCAGGCCTGACCCGTTTCCCGGCTGGTCACGCCGAGGCTCCGGAACAGGCTTGAGCGATCCACTCCGCTTCCGGGGACACGAGGCGGCGAAATGTCCAGCCTCGCCGCAATAGAGGCACAACCCCCCTTGGCGTCTCCGCATCCGCTCCTGGGCCGTCAGTTGAGGTCTGGCTGCTCCGAGCTCCATGGGCTCCTCAGCCGTCGCCACCAAACGCGGTACGGTCCGGGGCGCTGTTGGTACGAAACGCGGGGGTGCCGGCACTGTCGGTGGTTCCGGAAGAGCCCTACGGGGCCGTCGCCGTTGTAGGCGGGCATCGATGCGCAGGCATTGGGTCACCAGCGTGTCCAGGGTCTGTGGCGCCTCCACCCGAACCAGCTCGTCCTGCATCTCATCGCAGAGGCCGTCCTGGAAGGCATCCATCAGCGCCGCCTCATTCCAGGCCGAATCCTGGCCTAGCAATCGGAACTCCGCAATATAGTCCTGCAGGGGGCGCTTGCCTTGGCGGAGGTCTTTGATGCGCCTCGCTGCCGTCTGCACCCGGAGGGGGTCCTCAAACATGGTGCGCAGGTGTTGCAAAAAGCCCTGATAGTCCAGAAGCAAGGGGCTGTCTTGTAGCAACAGGGGCGTGGCCCATCGGGCGGCAGTGCCAGAGAGGGAGCTGATAATAAAAGCCACCCGAACCCGGTCATCCGGAAAATCCTCCGGCCGCATTGCCATGTACAGCTGGCACTGTCCCAAGAAGGCCGGGAACATTTCCTGCTGTCCAGAAAACTTATCTGGCATGTTCACTGGGCATCTTGGACGGGGAAGGGGAGCAGGTGGAGCTGCTACAGGAGCATTTCCCAAAGCAAGTTGTGCAGTTAGCTGTGCTACTTGCTGTTGCAGAAGTTGATTGGCCTCCAGCATCTGCTGTACCTGCTGCTGCAGCTGTTGGTCCATCGTGGGTTAACGATGGAGTTTTGGGTGACGAACAAGATGATCTGTCCCCCCCCCTTCAGAGACCCACAAAAACACAGCCAGCCGAGGGTTAAGACTCACTTGGCACACTCTGCAGTTCTTATCTCAACCTTGGCAGCGATATGCACACCGTCTGCCAAGGACTTTATTGGTTTACACAAACAAGAAAATCACCTACGTAGCTTTGCCGTTCATCCAGCTTCCAAGACTACGAGGTTGCTCCGTTTGTTTAGCTGTGCAGTTAGCTTTGTTCGTCACGAACTTCGTGACCCATTGTACTGTCTTAAATAGATATGCTTCTGGGTGTGGTCCAGTGAGTCATGGATCCTATGACTCCAATCCAATGACTCAGGATTTCCTCATACGCCGCAGCTGCAGTGCCCTTTTCTCTCGCCTTCTTTGGCGTGCGTCCAGGAATGACGTCTCTCCCTCACTCTCATCTGAGACACCTGTTTCCCCACTACTTGGCTCTCTTTCAGCTGGCACCTGAGCCGGTGCCAGAGGGGGAGGGCTGGGAGATCTGGCTGGCTCCTCTTCCTCCTGCTCAGAGTTGCCTTCCTCCAAAGGGATAGGCTCAGAGGACGGGGCCACAACAGTTGTTTTCTAATCTGGTACAGCGATGGGACAACAACCTGTAATTCCTAGTAACATGATACAGACTCGGATATATTGACTGGGAATTTAAGAAATTGCAGGAAGGATAGTGAAGAAGTTTTTGCTGATTTAGTTTTCAGATAGGAGAGTCATGGAATCCTATTTTTTGAAAGGGTTTAAGAGGAGTTCCAAGAGGAGCTGGAATGGATTGCAAAATTAACAAATTCAACTCAACATGCAAAGCATTAGTTACAAAATCCAAAGTTTGTTTGTACCTATGTGCAATCAATTGTTTTTCCTCACCATGATAGAAATTGGGTCCAATCATTTAAGCTAAATGTGGAGAGATTCAGGAAAAAAAAGAAGAAAAGTGACCTTTTATACCACATAGTTATTAATGGAAATTTGGGGCAATGGGGATGAATTATAGCTCATCAGTTTAAAGGAACTGGACAAATACTTGGCACATTACATTGTCAGTGACCACTCTTTACTACTTCTGAAATCACAAGCAATATCCCTTAAATATCATTTGCAAATAATCAACTGAAGTAAACAAGATCAAGGAAGTAACAGTGAAAAATCCATACAATCTATGTCTGTGAGCTTCCAGAAAGTATCTAATTGGCCACTGGTAACAAAGAATGCTGGAATAGATGGGCAGTGGACTTGATCCTCTGTGATTCTTTATATGGTCTTATATTTTCGTTAAATTAAAGAACAGTAAAGTCTAGCTTCAATTGTTGAACCTGAGAGTTAAGAGCATCTTTTCTTTCTGTGAAATTATTTTGATTCTGGTGAACTAGAGAATGAAGGGACCATGTTAAATTGGTATTCCTTCTAAAAAAAAAGGATAGCTTGCAGTTTAACAGGATGCTTAGAATTAGATATTGTGTTATGTTGAAGGTGAGGTCAAGTTGTCCCTGCCAGATTGCCTGTTACGTGGACTGCATGGGCTTGATTTATATGCAAATTTATATGCGAACTATGATGATTGAAAGCAAAATAATTCTTAGGTTTTTTGTCACAAATATTGTGATGAAGGGCTTTTAAAAAAATGCTCACCAAAACCTAGAAATATTTTCAAAGCAGACTAATTTACCCAGGAAAATCTAAGCAGTGTGTTGTGGTGTCATCTAGGTTAAAGAATTCATAAAGTAATTGCTGATTGTATGCATAAGATTTGCTGCTGGGTTTGGCACAGAGTAAGGCTATAACTGAACAAAGTTCTATTTGTCATTAGATTAGGATCCCACTGCAAGATGGACGAAGGAGCAAATCCATAGAAGAACGAGAAGAGGAATATCAGAGGGTTAGGGAACGGATATTTGCACGGGAGGTAAGCATGGATAAATTTTGATGGGACCCAGAAGATACTCAATATTCTATGTATCCATAAATTGATTTTTGTTTAATTGAACACTGAATCATTATATGTTTGCTGGGGCACAAACAGGAGTCACCAGAAATTGCAAATACAGTACAACTGTGAACATTCTTTACAATGAGATTTTAAGGCACAGAAACAGAAGGTTGACCAAGTTAAGCAGCTGAATTTTATCTAATCCAACCTTCAGGCCTAAGATAGCCACTTAGCAAACCCAACGAGACAAAAAAGCTGCTCTCTTATACCAAAAAGCAAGCCATTAGCCATCAGAAGTTAGAACAGTGTACACCCAATAATGGCCTGCTGTAATGATAGTACAAGAAAACCATTAGTGTCAGGAAAGGGAGGGAGAACAAAAGGGATAATCCAGACTTAAGACTTTGTAAGTAAAAGTTGTTTCTGCCATTTCTAAGGAATGCAATTATCTCTCTCTTTTTCCTAGCAGTCAGGGTGTTTTGAAATACAGTGGTGCTTAAAAGTTTCTGAACCATTTTAAATTTTCAATATTCTGTATAAATATGACCTAAAACAGGGGTGTCAAACTGGATTTCTTCGAAAGTCGGATCAGCATTGTAGTTCTCTGTGGGCCGGCTTGGGGGGAGTGGGGAGACACAGTCCCCACTGCCTCCTGCAGCACCCTGCTGGTCAAAATGGGGTGAGGGGGGCCCGCCCCCCAGTTTGGCCGCCAGAGGCACCGCAGGATGACTCCGTGGGCCAGATTTTTTTTTTTTTAATTTGATTTATATGCCGCCCTTCTCCGAAGACTCAGGGCGGCTTACAGTGCGTTAAGCAATAGCCTTCATACTTTACATATTTAAGGGTCTTGAGTTTGACACCCCTGCCCTAAAATATGATTGGTTCGCCGCCCAAGTCCTAAAAAAGATAAAGAGAATCCAATTCAACAAATGAGTCAAAAATTATTCTTGTTCATTGGTTTATTGAGGAAAATGATCCAAAGCTACAGTGCATATTTGTGTGTGGTAAAAGTACGTGAACCATATGTGCCTAGGGGCTGGCTGAAAGAGTTGAATTGCTGAAATCCAAGCAGGCATGGAGCTGAAATTCCTAGGCAGGCAGCTCTATTAACCAATCCCCAGAGGCAAGAATGAGTCTTCTTGGCTGGCATTAGTAGCTTGCAACCTTCACTGTTGGTTTCCCGATGGAGTTTCTAGGGAAGCCGGCAGAGAAGATTGCAAATGATGATCAAATGATTGTGGGATGCTTTACAATTGGTTGTATGTGCTAACAGGTTGCCAAACTTCCAGGTAGCATTCATTGGGGGACAGGGGGCAGAAATGCTTTACAGGATATAAAGCACTTTTTCTGAGGCTATCATTAATTTGAATGGTTAAGTGAACGATCATAGATCGGGGACTATCTGTATCATGGTTTAAATCAAATCTCAAATCAAATCTTTATTGTCAGTGCACAACATATGTACAGTGAGCTTGGTTGAGCTCCCTCAGTTTAGGCTTGCTTTGCTACCTCCAGATTAGGAAGGTTTGTCATTACTGATGCAACTATAAATTCTGAATTGGGCCAACAAATTCTTCAGGAAAATGAACTATCCATGAAAACTGGGTCATATGGCAAGACAACAACCTAAAGCACACAAGTCAATTGACCAAAGAAAGGCTTATTTTGAAATTGCCAAGTCCAGGACCTGACCTTAATCGTATAGAAATGTTGTGGAAGGATCTGAAGTGGACAATTCCTGTGAGGAAGCCTACCTGCAGTCCAAAGTTGAAGTTGTTTTGTAAGCTGATGTGCAGGAGTGACCAACAATTCCTAGAAAGGTTTTCTTGAAGTTATTGCTGTCTAAGTGGGGGAATAGCAGCTACTGAAAGCAAAGGTTTACATACTTTGGCCATACACACAAATACAAATACACACAAATACAAATACTGTAGGTAGCTTTAGACCATTTTCCTCAATAAGTAAATGTACAAGTATAATTTTGCCTCATTTTTTTAAAAAAATGATATTCTCTTTATCTTATTTTGAGACTTAGGTGGAGAACAGATATTTGTTTTAGGTCATATTTTTGCAGAAACATTGAAAATTCAAATGGGTTCATAAGCACCGTTAGAGGACTGCCACCAGATATCTTCATAATTGTACAGCTAGTCCTCAACATATGACCACAGTTGATTCCCAACATTTCTGTTGCTAAGTGAGACAGTTAAGTTAAGCTAAGTGAGACAGTTAAGTTAAGTGAGTTTTGCCTCATTTTACGATCTTTCTTGTCACAGTTGCTAAATGAATCCCTGCAGTTGTTAAGTTGTTATTAAGCATGGTTGTTATTAAGTTATTAAGCATGGTTGTTAAGTGAACCTGGCTTCTCCATTGACTTCGCTTATCAGAAGGTCACAAAAGGTGATCACATGACCCCGGGACACGGCAACCATCATAAGTACAAGTCAACTGCCAAGCATTTGAATTTTGATCACATGACCATGGGGGTGCAGTGATGCAGTCATAAGTGTGAAAAACAGTCACGAGTTACCGTGTTTCCCAGAAAACAAGACCCTGTCTTATAATTTTTTTGAACCCTGAAATAAGCGTTTGGCCTTATTGCCATGTGCTCAAAAGCCTGATTGAGCTTATTATCAGGGAATGTCTTGTTTTGGGGGGAACAGGATACCTTTTTCAGTGCTGTTGAACGGTCATTAAATGTTCTATTGCAAGTTGACAACTACGAAGCTTAATATAAATTACAAATCTGGAGCTTGTGTAAGGTTAAATGAGCATGATTTTTAAAATTATTATTCTAGATTTTTTGCCTGGTAGCTGTAGTCATGAGAAAGTTTTAACAGGGCTTTTCAGAGCCCCTGGTTAGATACATCTTGATTTCAGCCTGCCGTAATCATTGTCTAATGAGATTTCTTTCCATTTCTGTTTCAAATTGTGCGGATCCGCTTGATGATTAGTCGGGCCAAAATGGATTCCTGAATGAAAGCAGGTTAGTAAAGCTTGTGCATGCTTCCTTCTAATCTTCAGTCTTTCTTGAGGATCCTGAAACTCCATAACAATGCTTTTCTTTGATGTTAACCAACAGACTCGCCAAAGAAGGCTTTTCTTCTAGCTCTCACAAAAGGCGACAGATCTTTAGGTACCTCTGTGTGATTTCTTGCATACATTTGTCTTGCAGAGCAAATTCGCACCCATGCATGGCTGCTTGTCGAGTCCTTCCAGTTGTCATCTCTTTTGCAACATCACTTTCTGTTTTTTTCTTCTCCCACAATAAGACAGAAAGGGTGATTAGAGACATTTCATCCTGGGGAGCTGGGGGTTGAGAGCATTTACTTAGGAAGTAAATTCTCCTGCTTCCCATGCAGCTGACTTCCAAGTAAGTAAGCTTCAGGTTGAAGCCTTACAAAGAATTAGGATGGGAAAATGGATGGAAAAACCCAGAAACACTCCAGTCTTTGTGCGGCTGCTCCCACTGTCTATTGATGCTTCTAGAATAGGGGTTCAAATTTAAGGCCCATGAACCGGATCCATGGGACTGCCCTGGAAGAAGCGAAGGACCGACCCATGGTGCCTCTACCAGCGAAAATGGAGCTTGTGAGGGCTGCATGTGGCCCTCACAAGCTCCATTTTCCCTGGTAGAGGATTGCAGGAGGCTGTCCCAGCCAAAAATGGAGATCAGGAACCTGTTTCACTTGGGCCACCACAGGTGCACCAATATGAGTGACATCAAGCTGGCCATGCCCCCTGGCCATGCCTCCCCCTGAGGTCAAACACAACCCTGATGCGGCCCTCAATGAAATCGAGTTTGACAGTCCTGTTCTAGAAGATGTAATTCTGTATCTTGTAATCCAACTGGTTTTCTTTAACCATATGTGATGAAGTGAGTGTCAGTAAAAGCATAGGGTCAAATTTTAAGCCGTCTTTTGTTCTCTCAAAATAAATTCCATATGGCTCAGCATAGGAAGCTGCTTTATACCAATCCAGATCCTTGATTCATACACCTCAAGATTACTGGCTGTGTCTCACAGGAATTCATTCGTTGATGGTTCAGACCAGAGTCTTTCTCAGCCCAGTAAGGAGAAGATGCCTGGGATTAATCTTTGAACTATTACTCTATACCTATCTGTGACCTTTCTCTTCAAAGGGATGTAGTAGTCATTGCGTACCAACAGGGTAGTTGAGTTGAACAATTCTTTGAAAAGGACCTTTGCAATGAAGAGGGAGAAAGTTAAGTCCACATCTCATTGTAGCTTAACTATGCTTTTAAAAAAACAACAGCAACAATAACAGTCAACATTGATAATTTTTTTTTCTTGAATCCAGGAATGCATTAGCAGGCATCAACTTCTTTCTTTAAATAAGTGAAGGGACAGGCTAATGGGATGGGGGTGGGGGATTCTTGAAGCCTCTCTGTACACTCACAGACCACACTTGTTCCCATCAGAAGTGCCATGGCAAGGGAGGGATCAAGATCTCAGCATCTATATGCTGTCCAGGAACCCAAAGCTTTGTAGCAATTTACATTGGAGAAGTGTAGAAAGTAAATATCAAGTTAGACCTGAAGCCATTCATTCATAGAGCAGCCATACATTTAGAAATGTTGAAACTAAACTAGCAAAATCTGCAGAGGTTTTAAAAGCCCAGTGATCCAGATTGCTGCAACTTCTTTAAGAAACCCAGGTGTCTTTTCGTGACACCCCAAGTCCTCAAAGATGGTTTCAGGTCTTTATATTTGTCAGGATGCCATTATGAGAAAGCCTTCCATTTTGGGCAGAACCTTTGCAAAGTATCTTGGGTAAATATGTATGATTATAATTTTAGAGTCCTTGAAGTTTAGAGCCTGCTTACTAGCGAAAGCAAAGAGGCAAACGTCAGTTGAACTCTACTGATAGTGCTGGATAAAGGAGCACCATCCAAACTATGAAAACGAGAGCAAAACCACCTAGAATACATACACATATACACACGTTACCTTTTCAGTAAAAAGTTCACTGTATGAGTACCATTCACCAGGCTGAATATGTCAATAACAACTTCTATTTTGCTAAGATTCAGTCTCAGGTTGCTCCCTTCAGCCACTTCGTTAAAATAACTCAAGTGCAGGTTGAGGATAGCAGCAGCAGCAGCAAAACAAACAAACAAACAAAAAAACCCCAAGGATCAACAACAAAAAATAATCATTAAAAAAATTACAAAAATGAAGCACTGAAAACCAATTTAATGCCAGACAAATCTAAATTCTTCTTAGTCAATATAGACATTGAAGGGGAAATCACATCAATATTTGACTTGGCTGCAGCTAAAAGCTGGAATTCTTTAAAAGAAAAAGTACAGAAGAACCATCATGGCAGCACAACAGGCTACATCAAAGCCAAAATTGGACATATTTTAAATTACAGCAAATACCAACTATGTAAGATCAAAGATGAACATGTAGATCATCTCATTAGCTGCTGCAGTAAAATTGCCCAGAGTGTATTACCAATGCCATGGAATTGCTAGAAAAATTATACTTTGAAATGTATGTAGAAAACTTGGCTTTACTGTTAAAAAAAAGGCTACTTGGCACCACCACACGTGAAAAAGAAAATGAGGAGATCAGAATCTTGGGTTTTAAAATACAGAAGAAAAGACACCTGAAAAACATCCCAGATAGTACTGCTATTGGAGGAAAAACCTGATGTTCATATATGTTGAAATATTAGGACATAAATGAATTGATGAAAATCAAAAGGAAAAAATACTGAAATTTGTAACTGAAAGTTGAAGGACTTTGGGAGGAAAAAAAAATCAATAATAATGCCAGTAGTATTTGCAGTTCTTTGTACTGTACCAAAGAGATTTACCAAATATTTCAAAGTTTTAAATCTGTTTGACTTGAAACTGCTGACTTTGGGGGGGGGGGGGGGGGGGAGAAAAGACCTTGCTTATAATTTCTTAAACATATAATAGCTCCATGATTCCTAAGCTTGAATAGAACGTAAACCTTTCAAAAATGTCAAGTCTAAAAACTGATATTCATTGGATGAATTTGCAGTGTCGAAGATAACATTGGACCAAATCCTAATTGCCTTTTCTAACGTTCCTTATTAAGAATATAAGAGAAAAGAACCTTGCAAATCCTAAATTGTGATGCCAAAGCTTATGCAGTAATTTTCTACTTTCTTGAAGTAAATGTGTAAATAGGAGCAGGATCAAGGAATTCTTCATTTTTCTCTTGTGTTACTCTCTTTCCATGGTTACCTTTAGCATGTAACTCATCTATTGATGTTGCTTTTGCTATCTCGGGAAAACAAGCAGTTAAATTGTGTGGACTGCTTTAGTATACTTTAATAAGAGCAGTCTGCATGGCATGATGTAAGTGCTTTTGCTTTGTGATTATAAAGTATAATATTTGCTCAAGGCCCAGCTAGCAAATTGTGAGCATTAAAGACCAAACTATACCTATCAAAGTTGAATTAGGGTTACTGTTCTTGTGTAGCTACTGCTCAGTTCAGTGGGATTCATAGAGGAATTGGTTCTTGGACACTGTGCCCCACATCTGAATCTATCTTTGGTTCTGTTACCTTTAATAGCAGCCACTAAACTCAGTTGCCTTATGAGGTTGCCTCATGTTTGCTTTCCAGAACATTCTTAGGATTGGTTGTTAGATCTTTGGGATAATTTGTTGAAACCTAACCAGAACAAAACAACCTATAGATAAGAAATTCATCTGTAGTCATGGCAACTTCCTTTCAGCTGGTAAGATGCAATTAAGAATTTCAAGTTGTTGAGGGACACTCAGCATGGAGGCCATTGATCTCCGAAGCTTGTATCTGTTCCTATATAAAGAAGTGATATGAGTTAGAATTGGCTAGTAAGCAGTGATAATAGGTTGCTAATCAAGTGAGGTCTTTTGATGTGTGAAAGTTCTTCTGGTCAAGCCATCTTGAAATGAACACTACTGATCAACACTATTCTTCAACTTTAATATAGACAGCATTCCCCATGCTGTCTATATTAAATAACCCCCTGGTTTATTGTAAAATAGGCTTGAAGGTTGTCTGCATATCTCAAAATATAGGCAGTTTCAGTAACTTGAGATTCAGGTTACAGTGTATGTTGTTTAATCTCTTCCGTAGATACATTTCTCCTGTTCACTTCTGATGATAATGGAGACATTAAAATACTTAACTGATGCAACATTTTTTTGGTAAGCCATTGGCAATGACGATGGCTATCTCTTCCCCCCAGCCCCCAACTTTTCTCACTGTGATAGTCTTCAGGTTCTATGTTTACTGCCCTGGTTTGAAAACTCCCCATTACTCTGCAGTAACAGGCTTAGAAATCTGTACATTCTGTATTCCACAGAGATTAGCAGACTAGTCTCTTTTGACAATATCTGTAACGATAGACTGACTTTTCAATTTGTCACAATAGGTTTAGGGTCCATTTTACCACCCAATCCTTTCAGGTGGTTGAAATATTTTTTGCCAAAGTCTGACATACTCATTTTAATATTGACAAACCAAAACCACCTGTTCCAATATTTCCAGTCTTGACATATGATGGGGGAATTGAGAAAGCAAAATATCAAAAGTCTGAATTGCTGACTCTTTTTGACTTGGCAAGTATGGAGGGGATTTTTGGGGGGGGGGAAGAGGAGGGTTTCTTTTGGACTGAAAGGCAGCCTCCTGTTATCTCCGCATCTGTCTGAAGCCCCTTGTCCAAGTTTGAAACTTAAACACCTTGGAATAGTTAGGTGTCTGGGCTATCATTTAATATTCCAACTACAAGTCTTAATGTGAAACTTGTTTGAACACATGGAGTTCAGTAGGTTGTTGGTACAAAGAAGCCGGAGGAATTCCTCCTGTAATTGATCCCCTTCAATAATAAGGTATCCACCTAGAGAAAATGAAGGGAGGAAGATTGTAAATATGCAGCTTTGTCTACAAACTCAATGCAGTTTAAATGAACATCCTTTAAGAGCTCTTTCAGATGCAACAAAATCAAATCTTTTTAAAAACAAAACATTATAGGAGTAAACTGAAAACCAGCGATTTAAGAAAGTTACACCTAAAGAACATCTCTGCAAAAAGATGCACGTTTTGTACCTACTGGATCAGTAAATCCATCCTTTCCCCTTCTTTCCTCTTTTTCCATCGTTGGATACTGAGCCTTTCTTTCCAGTTCTCAATGCACTCTTATCTAAACCATGCTTGTTGTCTGAAGTACTGTATGGCAGTATTAGCAGTTTGTTAATAGAGTTGTATTTATCAGCATTTGGTATTTAAAAACAGTTAGCTTCTATTCCCATGGATTGTAAATTCAAGGTCTGAACCCGAAAGACCTGTGTAAAGCCTTGAGATACAACATGGTGTTGGCTATGTATATTTCAGTTTCAAGCTTGTGAATTCTAATATAATCTCAGTCTGGGCAAGCAGTACAAAACCTATGAATGTCATTTCAGCCAATTAAAGTTTTCCTAAATGACTTTCAATATTAAATACTTTGATTGTCCTTCCCCGCTTACTTCTGAATTGTTTTTCTTGGGGAATCGTTGTAGAACTGTATTCAGTGCTGTCCTCACTGTTATATAACTCCCTGTAATTTTAATAAACTTCCTCCTATTAACCTGTTAATTCTGTCCTGAAATTTAAGAACGATCTTGTTTTTCATTTGTACCTTCGCACATACGAACTAGACTTGCCAATATTTTCACACTTTTCTTCCAGCTATGCTCCCAATTCTCACCAGTTTGCTCTTGTTTAGTGTTGCAGTGCAGATTCTGTGTTTTGAGCCCTGAGGTATTTTGACAGTGTTTGTAAAGAGCAGTTACAGGTCCACGCTACGTGAGGAAACATTGCAATCTCTATCTAGCGCAAAAAGTTTCGTGACGCCCATGCTGCAGTTTACCCACCAAATAGTTAACGCTGCTTAAATTAAACGGACTGCTGGAAATATCTGCTGCCTGAGTTAGGAGGGATATCCGAATTCTGATGGCAGGGCACGGACATGCTTGAACTCAACCTGCATTTTTGGTTAGAGCACTTGTTATGAGTGCATCTGCAGGGCAGTTTTGACTCAGATTGTCACCAAATATTGTGATGCTGACCATTCTGTCTATTTCTCCAGCAGCAGCCTATAAGGTCCATCTGCCTACACGTTAGTCTCTGTTTGAAAGCCAGTAGCTTTGACCTGGCCCTTTTCAGTGTAAGCTACCTGTGCTCATTTGTCTGCTGTTCCAATACCAAAACATTGACATCTTGAATGTTTAGACATGCTGTGCCTTTTCTGGTCCACGATGACTTTAACCCTTGCCATCCCTGATACAGGGGTAACCGAGATGGGCTCAGCCGGGCTTCAGGCAGCCGCCAGAGCAGCACAGAGAGTGATATGAAATCCCTGGAGCCCCGGCCGTGGAGTAGCACCGACTCCGATGGCTCGACGCGCAATCTGCGGCCTCCGGTCACCAAAGCCAGCAGCTTCAGTGGCATTTCCATCTTGACTCGAGGAGACAGCATTGGTGGCATTGGCAAAGGGAATGGTGCCAACAGGACTGTCAGGCCAGGTATCTCTTCCTTCTTCATTTGCCCTTCTTCAAGTAAGATAAGATAATCTAAGTTTGTGATGAATACAGCTTGGTCGTAATCCTCTCGGTCTCCCTTCAGTAGGTCCCAGCCCACATCTTATGCATTGGCATTGTTTAACACTATAGAAATCAAAAGGATGCAGCTAGAAACCCACCCTGAAACATTTGCACTAGATAGCAGTCATGTCAATTTTGAGAAACGAATCCAGCAACAGGAAACAAGCTGGTATCAAGGGTTTTGTCTACGGGTGGTATTCACTTACTTTCCCTACTGGTTCGCAAATGTGTGTGCGCGTGTCCACTCTTGTGCCCGTCCTTCCGCACATGCGCTTGGCTGGCACGAGCACCTTCCGCGCATGCGCCCGTCCTCAAAAACGTGCTTAAATAGGATGGCATAGAGCCAGGACAGGTGGGCGGGCCCACCAGCGATTTCCGCTATCGGTTCGGGCGAACCAGTCTGAACCGGCTGAATACCACCTCTGATTTGTCCCATTCCAGAGATAAGCAAGATGTTGAGAAAAAGTCAATCTCTGCCTGATAAGTGCAGCCTGGGTCTGGATCTTATCTACAACACTGGCCATCTTGACAAAATACCTTCTGTCTTTTTAATCCAGTTAGAACTGCTTTAAACACAATGACATTTTTATTTCTGAGCCCTAATTTGTTGGATTTCATGAAGCCCTTTGTTATTGTTGCATCAGCTTTTAAAGAATGTTCACATTGAAAAGCAACCCACAGTGATAATGCTCAGTCTTCCCTTTTCCCCTTGAGCTGTTTATAGGTCATACCGTACCAATCTGGTACAGGTTTCAATGTTGATAGCTGCTGACACCACAACATATACACGATAACCATCAGTGAGAATGGTGTGCAGAAATAAGCCTTGTCTAATACTCTTGGATAAAAAAATTCACCCTTCAGAATTCTGTAATTTCATTCTGAGACTTCTTTATCTAATTGGCAGATAAGTCAGTAAAAAATAGTAATCACTCCCAGCTATACCCAAAGGTGCTTTTTCAAGAGGCAACTGGACTTTCTGGTTTTTCTTTGAAGACGTTTCACTTTTCATCCATCTTTTGCTTCTCATCCAAGATGGATGAGAAGCAAAACGTCTTCAAAGAAAAACCAGAAAGTCCAGTTGCCTCTTGAAAAAGCACCTTTGGGACAACGTGACCTGGATGATTGAGAATCTCCGTAGACACTCCCAGCTAGAAACTGATGAGCTTTCATATATGCAACTCAAAATGATGGTGGCCCTTGAAAAACCGTTGGGAAAGATGTACTTTACATCTCTTACATCAGGTAAACAAGGCTAGGAAATGTGATTTCACCTACCTAGCATGTCGACGATAGAGATGATCAGCCTGTAATCTGAAACATGGACAAGGTAGCAGGTTGGGAAATGTTGGTAACATTAAATACACCTCTGAAGGAGAAGTGGTACATGGAGAAGTTCCTTCAATCCTATATAACAGTCATCAGCATCTGTGTTGGTACTTGCTATTTGTATGGGTAAGTCAGCATACTGTTATTTCTTTCCCATCCAGGTGAAAGGACATGGCGCTTCCAAGATTCTCTTCCATCACTCTGCAGTATTATGTAGCTTACTTAATATGTGAGATGGATGATGCATTTACAGATGTACTAATGCATCCTCTTACCTTCAGAAATAGGGATGTGTCAATAGAGAGGGTGGCACAAAGTAACATTGTGTCTCCTCTCTCACTGTTGCTTCCTACAGCACTTGGGATGACTCATATTTAACCATCCATTTACTCACCCTGTTTACTTCAAGGGCAGGCACTGATATGCCTTTGTTTATTTCTTTTGCCGTGTTTTCCTTTTGGCGTACTTGTTTACGAACATGATCGCCTGCCTTCATAGTCAGCATGGTGTTGGGGAAAAATCCTGTCACCTATCTGGTTGTGCAGATGCATGAAAAGTTGGTCTTCGCATCAAAGAATGTTGACATTTTTGTTTTGTTTAGCATCTAGCTAGTTGACACCCATTTTTAAGCCATGCACATAGCTTTTTAAATCACAGAAGAAAGCATCAAAGCAGGCACGCAATAATCAGTGAGGTTCACAACTAAAGCACCAAGAATAGACTGTGTTGCTGGGTGATTTAGTGATTCATATTCTCAGATTTTTTAAAAATTTCTTTTATCTCATTTGTACAAAAACTGTAATAAAAATGCACAATAAATGCTGCTCCTTTTTATGTTGGTCCATTAGTTGTATCTCCATTGGCCATCATTATCACACAAATAACTTAAGTTTCATCCGTTTCCTCCTTCCATTATTCTTTGTCACATTATTCCCATGTGAAGAGAGACTGGTGGAGGAGTGCTGCATGGCAGCTGGTACATGAGTGTTCTTAAGAACACTAAGAACTTGTGTGGGAATCTGACCGAAGGCAGGAGCTGTGGGATAGGAAATCTCAAATGCAAATTCATGGGGTGGCTTTAAGCAAGTAGTTATTTCTGCCCTCACAAAAGTACTATTTTGTAAAGTATTATCAAAGAGATGTATAATTAAATGTATTGGATGTGCCGTATTTTGATCACACAGCTTGGATTTCCCTTCATGCTGGACTTATTTTGGAGTAGTAGCATAATAGACAACAGACCTGAGCGATACAGAATACAATTTGGATGGTGCTACCTACTCTCCACCGTAGGAGTTTGAGTGCATAATTAGAGCAAAAAGGAAATTTCTGTGTCTGGGTTGGCATTTCAGACCCAACGGGGTTTCGGGAGGTTGTAATTCTAGTTCTGTTTCTGATTATGTCCCCCTTTCTTTAAGCCTCTTCGTTGCCAGCATTTCCCTTATTGGGTACAACTACTACATAACCTCTTCCCTGCTACCAGTTCTTTCTCCTGACCCCTCAGGTACTTCTCAACCAGTAAACATTGGATGTTTTGGAGTACAGTTCCCATCAGTCAGTAGGATATAGATAAAACACATTTCATTTGTAAGCTTCCTGGGTTCATAATCAAAGAGATCATGTTTGTTTCAGTCACAGAACTGAAAAGAACTGTGGTATTTATGTTATTCTCCAGCTACCCCTCCTTGGTGCAGAAACTGTTGTTTATTCAGATTCTTGATGTTGGGCATGCAAATATATGAAAAATGCATCCTTCTTTAGGAGCAACCCCTGAGAAACTTAAAAAGAATCATGTAGATTCTTGTACAAATGTTAATGGCATAATCTACGTACAAACCATAATCTACGGTTTTTTTAAGCCAACGAGTAAAGCTTGGTTCTCTTTCTCTCAAACATAAATATTTTAACCGGAGACTATGTCAAGTGAATCCTTCGTATGTTTTTAAAGAAGACTAGATGGTTGGTTTGGTTGAATTTTCCTGCAAGAGAAGTCAACTTGGTTATAATTTTCTTTTTGCATAGCAACCATTCCTTAAGACCACTTATTTTCAGCAAATACAGCACAGTCTTTGAAAGGGGCTTTTAGTTTGACATTCTTATTTTATCATTGATATAGAATCTTCTCTAATAGCAAGAGGCAGACAGGTATCCAAGGTCCAAATACTAGCAATATGGGTAAAATATAAAGCAAAATGTCAACCTTCCATTTTCCATGTATTTTATTTTAACCTTGTATTCTGGGGTTTTGTTTTTTTTTCAGTTGCATATGTCATACATGAGAAGAATAGGGACCACTTAGGGTGAAAGAAAGCAATTTATTGTTAAGAACATGCTTAATTGCTTTATAATACCGTGTTTCCCTGAAAATAAGACCCTGTCTTATATTTTTTTTGAACCCCGAAATAAGTGCTTGGCCTTATTTTCGGGGAGGTCTTATTATTTTGGGGCATATGGAGCAAGATGGGGCTTCCCTTGCCGTCTTACTTGATTTCCAGCTCTGTCTCCCTAACCGTAACCAGAGAAAATGGGGACCGGCTGCATGTGCGTTTTAATATGTTTTGGGGGTGGGGTATTTTCCGGGAGGGCTTACTTTAGCGCATGTGCTCAAAAGCCCAATTGGGCTTATTACCCAGGGAGGTCTTATTTTCGGGAAGGCAATAACAGCATCATTTTGTGTCTTTTGGTGTTTAACTGGAATAGTTAACTAAATATGACATATAACAAATGGGAAGGCTAAAGCAGCTTCATATAGTTATTTTGGACTATTTATCGCATGTGCACTTTAAATCACAATGCACAAATATCATAAGGATATGTACCACAAGAGTCCTATAGAGTTGTCTATGAGGCTCAGAAACACCTAGGAAAAAATTATATTCTCTATCACACATGCATCAGTCCTTTAATTATACAGTGACTTTCTAGGAAAAATCAAAGAAGTAGAGTTATGCTTGGGCCCTAGAGCAATCAGCTTGTACAGGTGAATTCCTAATGTGGGTACCATGCAGTACTATAACAAAGGAGGGGAATTATATCATATCATATATCATATCATATATATACACACCATGTGTTGCTTGTTGGCTCTTCACTAAAAGTAAATAAATGTAATATATTTCCTGAAAATATATTCCCTGAAAATAAGACCCTATCTTATATTTTTTGAACCCTGAAATAAGTACTTGGCCTTATTTTCGGGGATGTCTTATTATTTTGGGACGCATGGAGCAAGACGGGGCTCCTCTTGCCATCTTACTCGATTTCCAGCTCTGTCTCCCTAATCCTAACCAGAGGAAATGTTGGGGACTGGCTGTGCATGTGTTTAAATATTTTCGGGGAATGCAGTATCGCAGGCTACTTTTGCTGACTGCTGGCAGTTCAGCACTTTGATCCTGACCGGCTCAAGGTTGACTCAGCCTCCCACCCTTCTGAAGTCAGTAAAATGACTCTTTAAACCGCTTAAAGTAAAGGGCTGTAAAGCACTGTGAAGCGGTATATAAGTCTAAGTGCTAGTGCTATTATTGAAAGGAAGGTCCAGAGTACGGTGGATTGAGATCTGCATAGTGTTGGTTGTTGGCTCTTCACTAAAAGTAAATAAATGTAATATATTTCCTGAATCCTTTGCATTCATCAGGGGAAGTGGTGATGATAATTCTGTCCCTTGCAAGAATGCCTGTGGGAGTAAAAACTAGTCAGTGCCTGCTGTTGCTCAAATGCCACTGTAATTATGGTCATACCATTACAGTCAGAAACGGAACTTTGAAAGCCTTCCCTGTACAGGGAAAAGAAAGAGGGGGTTTTGAACGGAGGGGAGTTTGTTTAGAATATTACATTTGCCTGAGATAAAAAAAAAAGGATTCATCTTAGAGTTAACCCAGAGGAAGGGATATAGAATAGGATGATAAAATAATCAGATCCTGGGTTTTTTTCCCCCTCCCTCAGGCAAATATTTGATTTGATTGTATAAGATTTGGAATCCAACTTTATCCTTGAGGCCTACTGTGTAGATTTGGGCTGTCTCATATTCTGTCAAGGATAATTACTAACCACATGTGGGATGGCACCATATCTTGGTTGCAGGTAGAATCAAATCAGATTTAAATTTCCCCCAGCTTTTAAACTGAAAATTTACTTTAAAATTATGGCTACATTGAATGAATGGTACATATACCCAGTTCTTGTTACAGCCATCGCAGAGCCCCCACTGTCATGTAATTGAAATTTGGGCACTTGGTAGCCTGCCCAAATGTATGACTTCAGGGGCCCTTCAATTCCCCCATCTGCCTGTCTCTCTCTCCTCCCCCCACCCGTCGTTTTGGTCCCTACGCTCCATAGCCCCTGTGCTGTGTTACCCACACTGGCCTTGTCCTTCTCTTGCTCCCACTGCTGACCAAGCATGCTCAACCTGACCCTTCCCTAAGCTTTCTTCCCAAGGTTACACATGGCAGTTTTTTGCAAAACCTTCAGAAGAAGGCCTCAGATGGCCACCAGCTGCTTCATGAAGGACCAGGTCAGTCATACCACATCAGCAGTGGGAGTAAAATGGCAGCAAAGGTCAGCTCGGGGGGGGGGGGATTGGAGCGCAGGGTGGGAAGAACTGCAGAATTTAGGGTGTCAAAGTGGGGGGAGGGGCTTTGTTCCATGCCTCTGGGTTGAGGCAGCTGGGATTTCCTATGACAGCTGCTGTTTTGCGCTGTGATGCTGCTCTGTAATCAATTACAGACTTTTCTGGGTTTCGCCACTTTTTACCGCCAATTCATTCCATCATTTGCGCAGATCGCACTCCCCATCACAAACTTACTAAAAGACAAAAGGGGGAGGACAAGCCTAAACCCAGCCGGCCACTTAAAGGGACTCTAGAATGCCAGGCAGCCTTCAAAAAGCTTAAAACGATTGTTTGCAGCAGCTTGATTCAACTGGTGCCTTGCGCTGCACTGCAGTTCAGGGGCTTCTTGCAGCTCCAGAGCAGGGCAGGCCAAGAAACCCCTGAGTGTCAGTGCAACAAGGAGCCCAAAAGCTGCACAATTTTGGGACTGTTTTGCTGTCCTGCAAGGAAGGGTGCAGGATTGAAATCAGGGAATTGGGGAATAGGCTGCTGGAGGGAATTGAAGGAGAGGCAGTCCCTTAACTTAAAAGAACTTGAGGTTTGAAATGGGAAGGAACAAAATGGGAATGGTTTGAATTAATTTAGGTTCTCAGCTAATGACCCTTGGGAGTTGGTTAATGATGGCAACGGGGTATGTGACAGGATTGCTGTTGCTACGCAATCCAAATCCTGTGATGTTGAGCTTTACAACCACATCACTTAGGGACAGAAATTGGTCCCAATTGCCATTGTAACTCAAGGACCTCCTGTAAGAAAAAGTCAGTTACGATGTATACTATAGTGAGAAACTTAGTCTGAATCTGTTTTGTAGTGTGACTCTACTGTTAATTTTACCAGATTCTTTGACTGGAATGTATTGTATACATAGGAATGGCTTGCTCACATGTTGTTTTTCATCTTCTGGCTTACATTTATTTGGAAGCCATTTCTTCCTAAGTGGAAATCTCTGCTTTTGGAGAAAAGATATTTATTGTTACCAAGAGAACAGTTTTTAAATATAGTAGTAGAGAGGTGTTTGTGTATGTGAGAGAGAGGGAGGGAGGAGGGAGGGAGAGAGAAACTCAAAGAAAACCCCAAATATTTTGAATGATTTCTGAGGAAGCTAGAAATGTGGTCCTCATTCAGCTTTGCTTTGTTGTATTACTGTAATGCAAAACATGATTTGTTGGTTGGATGTCATTCGCAGTAGTCTTTTCAGTGTGAGATAGGATTATGCAGGAAGTTATTTTTAATCATTTCAAGGTTAAGACATTCTGTCCTTGGAACATCCCATTCTATCCTAGTGGTAATAAAATTTATTATGGTCAATGGATCAAAAGATCAGAAGTATTTCAACTTTACAAGAGGCTGTTTCATGATCAGATCATTTCTGGTAAACCCCAAAGAGATGTTTCAGTGATGGAAGATTGCACAATTTTCCTTTTTCTGTCATAAATTTGCTATGGAGCTATTTTTGTAGACTCTTCAGAGATGCTCAGAAGAACCTATGGAAATCAGTAAAACAACCTGAACTTATTTTGAAGGTTTCAATGAAGCTAAAGGGCTGAGCATCAACCCATAGGAATATCTCAGCTCAGACCTGGACCAGGTAAATTAATCACAGGAAGGTTTGAGTAGAAATGGGGTGTGTTCAGACTCATTTCTACCAATAAAGGAGAATACTTGTAACTCAGGATTGAAATGAGGAGTCCTTGGTGCTCTGCTAGAGATACCAACACTGATGATGTTACCTAGTTTGGGTAATGAAATATCTGCAAGAAAACAAGCAAACTCAGAGAGCACCAAGAAGGACACATTTCTGCATACAGTCTAGGATTTGGAATCCTTGTATGTTTTTTCTAGGCATTGTTGACCCCTGGCACCACTTCTTTCAGGGAAAAAAAAGTAGATTGTTTGCTCACACCTACCCACTCCATTTTGTTTTTGTTTTTTAAATGAAGGTCTCTCTTTAAGTACTCCTGAAGCCTGCAGTCAAGTCTCCTCTGCGCAGCCTGGCCGAAGCCTCTTGCCGTGTGCCGCTCAGCAACTGCAGCAGCAGCCGCTTCCACCCACACCGCAGCAACAGCCAGCAATGACTAATCACATCATATCACAGGTGAGTCATTATTCAATGTTACCACCAAGTGGTGAGCTCTTCCTTGTGGCTCTTTACTAAGGAAGTGGTGGCCAGTGGAGCACTCACTGATGTTTATACGAAGCTTGAATAATGTTTATGACCTTGTGCGTAATCCCCTTTAGACGGTTCGCCTTCTACTTTGATTGCAGCACAAAATTGGGACATGCCTGGCTTCCTGTCGGGTATATTTTGAGGTGACCCTCAAACGTTCGAGTTAGGAGATTTTTTTTTTTTAAATCAGGCTTAGTGTTAGTTTTAATCAGGCTTAGTCTATATTTGGTAGAGACAGAGTAGAGGTGCACACATTCTGTATTTTACCTTCCTTTTCAAACAGTGTTCTGTTTTGGTTTTGGTTTTTTTTCAATTGGATCCTGCAAGATGTAGTGCAGGGGTGTGAAACTCGCGGCCCGCAGGCTGGATGCAGCCTGCATTGGCCATGACCACCCTTGTTTTAACGAAGGGGGGGAAGTCACGATACGTCACGTGACGACAACGTGAAGATGAGAGTTTGACACCCCCGATGTAGTGAAATGCAGTGAAGAACTTGCCCCCTCAAGGAAATTTTCAGGATGCATCAATAGAAATATGAAGAACGGGCACATTAATTCTTTAGATTCTTCATTAGGGATGTGCTGGATAGAAGGTCTGAAGCAAAAAAGGTGCTTCAGATCAGGCACACATGTACAGACTGCACCTGCCAGCCCTTCCTTTCCTGTGCTTGCATGGTACAAAATATGGGTTTGAGTTAAGGAGCGTGCTCCTCCTTGCTCCTTGGTTGCATCTTGTTGGTACCACTTACATTTCTTGAGATTGTGTAGCCTCATGCATGCTCAGGAAAAAACACAGCTGCTCTAAATAGGTGCTGATAAGTGCATCCATCCCTCTTCAGCTTCAAACTAGATCAAGAGGAGGATTGTCAAGTCACGTTGTCATGGACGACTCCTGCCCTGATACCTCGCCCTGCTGAGTTTATTTTGCCGTGCAGAAACAATGCATGACTCATTGTAGGATATGTATGGCTTCGGTATATACTTACTAGTTTAGTCCAGATGAAGGTGCTGATTAAAATATATAAGTCACCTCACTCCCAGCGATTCTGGGTGGTTCAAAACATTTAAAAATAAGGAACAATAGAAAAACATAAAACCAATACCCCCCCCAAAAAAGGGCAGAGAGCAGTTGTGTGTTTCTGTGGTCCCAAAAGATGGCATTGTTTAAGTGACGGAACCTGAAGAGTATCAATATTGTCAGATTGAGCTGGCCAGATAGATACTATATTTTATAAGAAAAAATATGAAAAAGGTTTTCTCTCTTCTAGGCACCCCCTTCTTCCTCTGTTTTTTTTCCCTTTTCCTTTTCCTTTAAATGGAATGTATCTCTTTAGCTGTGGCATGGGAGAGAGAGCAGACCTCAGCTATACAGGGTTTGAAGGCCATTAACTAAAGCCAAGTACAAATTTATTAGCTCTGATGTTGTTCCTGGGATCTGTTCGAGCAGTTCTCCAAGCTTAGGAATCACAAGGCTTCTACAAAAGAAAGAAGCGTACATCAGATACTGTTAGAATTCTGGTTCTGTCTTTGACCTTTGCCACTTGACTCCTACTGCATCCCAGTAAACACCATCCTAATGCAGAAACTAGGCAACTTGAGCAAGAGAACCCTTAATGACCCAACCAAGAAAGGTCAGATGAAAAGTAGTGAACCCATCCTCCCAAACTTCTGAGGGAAATCTCAAGTCCCAATATACATCTTCATCCAGTTGTGTCGCTACCAGGGACTCCAACATATAATACAGCTAAAAACTTACAAAGAAGCTCGTATATCCGACAGATATTCTATCTTCCCACTATAATACCTGCAGAAAAGCAAAGACCTAATAATAGAAGAAAATGAGATCATTGTTTCATTTGATGTCATAGCACTTTTTCCATCCAAAGACCCAGAACTAGCAAAAGAATCCACGCAACTAAAGTGACCACTCAGTCCACTGCATCACAACCAACACAAGCTATGAAACGGATAAGACTTCCATACATCCAAAACTTCTCAGAAACAACCAACAGACTGTTACATCACACAATATCATCATAGCACACAAATCAACTACGGTACGTCAGAATATTTTGAGCAAACCAAACGACCCACTAGCTCAGGAAGAAAAAACAGGAGTAGAGAGAGAATAAGGACTCCAACACTATGTTGGACAGACAGACAGAAGTCTAGCAGGGTGCAGTCATGAACACCAACACCAACTAGTCAAAAGATACAATGGAAACCTCTTAGCTTTATCACGTATGGACAGACTCAACCAGCTGTGAATATCCTAGGTCCGTGATGGCGAACCTATGGCATGCGTGCCACAGGTGGCACGCATAGCCATATCAGTGGGCATGCCAGCTCAGCTCTGGCATGCATGTGTGCGCCGGCCAGATACTTTTTGGGCTTCTGGACCCACCAGAAGTAGGGAAACAAGCTGTTTCCTGCCTCCAGAGGACCTGGGTGTGTGTGGGGAAGGCCCGTTTTTCTTTCTCACCTGGCTCCAGATCCTCTCTATGCATCTGGGGAGGGTGAAAACAGCCTTCCCCACCCCTCAGAGGCCCTCCGGAGGCCTGAAACGGCCCATTTCCCAACTCCCAGTTGGACAGGAAGTGATTTTTTTGCTGTCCCCAGCCTCCAGAAACTTCTAGAGAGGGGGTAGGGAAGGCTGTTTTCGCTCTTCCCAGATGCATAGAGAGGATCTGGAGCCAGGTGAGAAAGAAAAACGGGCCTACTGGGGCATTGCATGCCAGGAGCAGGGGGTGGGGGTTGCGCGCGCAGGGCAAGGCGCATAGAATTATGGGTGTGGGCACGCACGCGTGTGAACCTCCCCCGCCCCTCCTCTCCTGGGACGGGATGGCAAAAAGGTTAGCCATCACTGTCCTAGGTCAAGCTAAAAAAACACTAGCAAATTCATAGAAGCTTGGCACTCTGACAGATCAGCCATCAGTAAACACATAAAGATAAACCACAGTTAAACACCAGTCAAAAGTGACAATAAAAAAGCTAATAAGAAAACCAAAATTCCAGAACACATCCTCTCCAGCAGCCAATAGCCTAATCAAGCAAACAAACAAACAAGTAGGAAAGTATACACTAATCAAAGAACTACCAAAAGAAAAAAGAGAAACACACACACACACACACACACACACACACACACACACTCTTACACCAATACCAATATTTGCAGGAGAAGCTACTGTTTATAAACGGAGCAAAACCCACACTCACTAAGACAGATAATGTTCTGTAGTTGGGCATGAAAGCCAGCTTGGCGAGATTGGGCCAGTCATTCATTCTTTCTTAGCCCAACCCACCTCACAGGGTTGTTGTGGGAGAATAGGAGGAAAGAGTATTATTATGTTCATTGTCCTGAGTTATTTATAAAAATAATAAAGGCAGGATATAAGTAAATAGATGAATGCATAAATATTTATTATGTTACAATCTTGTACATAACTATAATATAGAATGGACCCTATGCTTAGAAAAATGGAAGGATTTTGTTATTTGGATTTAGAGGCAGTACATTCATTTTAAAGGGGGAAGGGATATAAGCATTCCTATCGGATTAAAGGAGCAATAATGCATTTGGAAATTCTATTTTATATTAAGGCAAGCACAAAGGAAACAAGTTTTCCAGAACTTTTTATTAGGCATGTTAATTTATGTAAAGTTAGAAATGGGATGGGAAGAGAGATGAAGTAAATTGTATTAATCTATTTCCACTTATAGCCAACATTGACTTTTTATCTTTGAACTTTATAATCTTACTGATGTAATTGAACTCACTTCATCACTCTTATTTGTTAAAATTAATCTTTATTTACTAAAGACCTCCAGTGATGCATCCCAGCTAATAGCACATCCTCAAAAAACACATTTTGTATTTTTGTCTTAGTGTCTGAAAAGGGAACCTCTTTTGTTCTGGTTTCTAGTCCTTCATGTTTCCAAGTAGAAAAAGAACCCAAAGCAATATAATTTTTTTTAAACCTATGAGAGGGTTCAGCTTTCCCTGATCTGAGCAATTTTTGGACGTATTGACTTCAACTTGTTAAACCCTCCAGCCAGCATTGCTGGTGCTGACAATTTTGGAGATTGAAGTACATCCCTCTGGAGGATGCCCAGATTGGGGTAAGCCCTTTTGTTTACTTTCCTGACTTGTTAGAATGTACAGACCTTTTGATATTTTTCTAAAAGCCTATGGAGATATCCTCAAAATAATTTATCAATTGCATCCCTCTAGACCAGGGCTGTCAAACTCATGGCCCACGGGCCAGATACATCACGCGCTGGCCACGCCCACACCTGGTTTAGCGAAGGGGGGGAAGTTGAATGTGTCACGTGACGCCACCGTGATGACCCGAGTTTGACACCCCTGTTCTAGACCATCCAATGACCATCCCCATTTGCTTTCTGACTAGAAGAAAAAAAAAAAAAACAGAACAAGCGTTTTGAATAAGTAAGCTTTCATTTATTCTAAGTTGCTTTAAATGTATGTGTTCCAGCCTAGTGGGTTGCTGTAGAATTGCAGATTGTGTAAAAATTCCCATGTAGAAATAAATAAACCATTGTTCTGGTTGGAGTTGAAACTACTACTTTTTTTCCTTTGCAAAGCTTTCCTTTGCAAAGATGGTCTAAAATCTAGGTGGAGAAGCTTGCTTCCTGAACTCTGCAGTGTTTCAAGACCTGGTAGTCCAACTCGTTTTTTATGAGGCTGGATGAATGTATGTGCACTTGCTTCTGCTGGGATATTTGCCTTATAGGAAAATGCTAGGGGGGAAAATCCATATGTATATAAACTCAGGTTCCCCAGAGATCCAAGACCATGCAAATCCTCCTGTCCTTTCTCTCTGAGCAAATATTTTCCAGAACACCCATTTCTTTTTTTCTCTCTCTTTAAAATAGGTGGGGTGGGGGGCATGTGGGAGTAGCTCAGTTGCTATTGGAACTTTTAAATTGCTTATCTGTATGTATATACAGTTACTAACCTCCTTCTACCTTTTCTCCTCTCCTTCCCCCCCCCCACCCTTTTTTCATGCCTGTTTCTTCCCCTTTTCCACTCCTTTTTTCTTTCCTGCTCATCTCTTAGTCGGTCCCAGCATTGCAGTCCTCTTCACAGCCAGTTCAGTACTCTCCAAGCTCCTGTCCCCAAGTCCTCCTGCCAGTCTCTCCACCCCAGCAGTACAATATGGTATTAAAAACCCTATATCTCATTGTCTTTTCTCTCTGCGTATATTTCTGCTTTGCTTATCCACATGTGTATTGTGTACACAAACTGATCTTATCAACTGCTTTTGGAATCCTTCTAAAGGAAGTAAAGTACAATAGATGGATTTTTCTTGTAACATGGCATTAAACTATTTGTCAGCCTTACTAGATAGAACAGACCAGAAAGTAACAAGCATTTGAACTATTTCCACTTTGTTGTAAAGCTACATTAACAGAATCTTGCAAGTCTGAAAGTATAATTCCGTTCCCTCCTCCATCTCCTTTAACTCATAAACTAGGAAGGGTCTCTCTGAGCCTCTTGCCTGCCCAATTATCTAGCTGCAGGCTGTATTGTCTCTTATTTGGCTGTTTCCTTAGCAGCATTGTATTTTATTTATGTATTTATTTGTCAAGCATATATAAGATAACAGGTAAAAAAGTATAAACAATTTGAATATATGAAAAGAGTAAGAGTAAAAAGGAATATTAGGACAGGGACGGTAGGCACACTGGTGCACTTATGCCCGCCCCTTACAGACCTCTTAGGAATGGGGTGAGGTCAACAGTAGACAGTTTAAGGTTAAAGGTTTGGGGGTTTGGGGAAGAAACCAGAGTCAGATAGTGCATTCCAGGCATTGACCACTCTGTTGCTGAAGTCGTATTTTCTGCAATCGAGTTTGGAGCAGTTTACCTTGAATCTATATCTAATATTTGGCTTGTTCTGCCCAGGTCTTTCCCACATATTATTACATTACTGCACACTGCCACCACTATCTCTGGCTTCATTTTAAGACAGGGTTCCCAACCTCTGGGCCATGGCCTAATTCTGAACCAGGCCACATAAGTAGCAGGTGAGCACGTGTGCGTGCAACTCCACTCGCACAAGCTACAGTCACTTGCACTCGTGTGTGCCTGCCACTCACACGGAACCATTCCCCCCCACTTCCTGCCCTGCTGGGCTGCTAAACCAGAAAGGTTGGGGACCACTGCTTTAAGATCCTTTCAAGGTACAGCAATTGTTTATAATGCAACAGGTACGGGTTTACTGTTGCATGAGATCCAAGTGTTATTCTCCAGAAGGACGTCATTATTACGGTGATGGTGATTATTTTAACTGCTGCTCTTTATTGCATTTATTGTATATCCCATTTTTGCTTTGAAAACTCAAGGAGCCACAAATGGGATCTCCCCCAGCTTTATCTCCACAGTAGTAATCCTGAGATATAGGTTGCAGGGAAAGGAAGATTCACACAGTGAGCTCCATGGTTCATTGAGAACTTGAACACTGGTATCTTGGTACCAAATATCTTAACCATTTTTTATACCACGTTATCATAGCTTGGAAAGTAAGATGTAATTCCCAAACCAGCACGCCCTCTGTGTTTTTCTATATTAATTTTTCAAAAAAACAGTTATTTGTTTATTTAAATTTGTTATACTTGCCCAACTCTGATGGACTCTGGGCATTGCTTACTTTTTGAGGAGTGCCTGTAACATCACTGAGATGACCAGAGTCCACCTTCTCATCCTTGCCATGTTTTTCATTGCCTCTCCACCTCAGTTCCTGCACAGGATTATAAGAGTGAATGCTATGTCTGCCTTTTGCTAGAGAAACAAAGGAAACAGCTCTAAACTAAAGAATATATAGCTGTGGATTTATGTGCCAGTCTCTGTTTTGTTTTTTGTTTTTTTAAATGCAGGAATAAGTGATGAGTGAGACCAGAAAGAGAACATGTTTAGATATTTGGGAGGTTTTGCTTGTTTTTCCATCTGATGAGACAAGCCTTCCACAGCTCAGTGTTGAATAGCCTCCTATTCTACTAAAGTGTATTAGCTTTAACATGATTTTTATGAGTTAACCTTTGCAGGATTGCCCTGTAAAAAGCTGGAGATGCTTTCCCAAGTCTACCTGCAATAAATACCTTTATTTGTCATCCAGTGCATCTTCAGAAACTTCCCTCAGCCCCACCTCTCAATTGTGTCCCTGTGATGGCATAAATTCAAAAGTCTGTTTACTGAAAGAAAAAAAAAAATCCACAAGATCTTGCAGTGAAAGGAATATAGGAAAAAAGCCTGAAAAGAAACAGGGGACTCATTCGAACTGAACCTTGCTGTAGGCTCTTTACAGGATGCTGCTCAATTCTGTGTCTGAATTAAATTCCTTTTTAGCAGCTCTTCATATTAGATCCCAAACTCCTTAATGACAGACATGCTAATTGTGAAGCAATTATGTGTATCCAAGGTAGCTGCCTAGTATTGGGGGGGGGGGAAGGGGGGGAGCGAACAGAGCCAAAAAACCCTGGATATTTCAGCCACCAGGTGGTGCTCGCTCCTCTTGTCTTCCTGATGAGATTGTGCAAAATAAGAATAGGAATAGAATTCTTTATTGGCCAAGTGTGATCTTTGCTTTTTTTTTTCTTGCTTTGCTTATTAAATGGACAGCAGTTTTTCACATGCTCCGTTTCAGAGGCAGATGACAAAAACTTCATATCACTAAAAGGAATGATGGCTGGATAATCTTGCTTCACACTACTCTTACTCCAAAAAGAAGCTCCTCCCCCCCCCCCGATGCTTTTTCCCAGGCTGCATAGCCAATCTGAGGATGTGAGACGTCAGAGAATTGTAAAGACGATAATTGTTCATCAGTTGGGCAGATACAAGCATGATAGAGTCCAAAGCTGCATTTCGCTTTCCTCTGTCTCCCCTGCCCCTCCACTCCAGTTCTCCCAAACACATACTGTGATAATATACCGAATAGAAGTTCAGTAGAAATTCTAGATTAGCAAGCAGTTTACAGGGAAACTGGTAAACCGAGAGGGAAACAGAGGCTATCATTTGCCACTAGAAATTGGTGGCTCTGCTCTTGCCCACAGCAATTTTCAGCAGGAAAAGCAGAAGTGCTCCTGCCAGCAGTAACTCCTCTTGCCTGACTTTGTTTGCCTGATTTGCAATCACAGAGGACGTTTAAAAAGAACATACTAAGAGGATTGGGCTGTTTCTAAAAGCAGGCAGTCCCAACCTCAGTGTCCATAATCCCCAAGTCAGGATTGCTAATGACCAGACTGCCTAGAGAAATATGGTGGCTGCATGTTCAGGAACACTTTACAGGTAGTCCTTGATTTACAGCAGTTCATTGAGTGACCATTTGCGTTTACAACGGCACTGGAAAAGTGACTTATGGCTGTTTTCCCTACTTATGACCATTGCAGCATCCCCCACGGTCATGTGATCAAAATTTGGAAGCTTGGCAACTGACTCGTATTTATGACGGTTGTAGTGTCTTGTGGTCACCTTTTGCGACTTTCTGATAGGCAGAGTCAACAGGGAAACCAAATTCCCTTTAACAACCATGTTATTAACTTAACAACTGCAAAGGTTCACTTCACGCTGGTGGCAAGAAAAGTCGTAAAACGGAGAAAAACTCACTTAACAAATGTTTCGTTTAGGAACATAAATTTTGAGCTCAATTGTCATAAACCAAAGACTACCTGTATCCGATAACTTAAACACACAGGCAACATACATGTGTTTCAGTACCCTCCATTTGCCTCTTAAATTTATTATGCCATATTGAACTCAGCTTGCGTAAAATAATTTGACCTTACTACTATAATCAAGAGTAGCAGGAAATGCTACAGCAACAGCCCCAAATTTTTAGGGCACCAAGGATCAGTTCCTAACAGAGAGGTTCTTCCGTGAAACAGAGGGAGCTTGGTTTTGCGTGCTTCTTTCATCCCACAAGTGGGGCGTTGCTTGTTTGCTGGGCCCAGTTTCTGGTATGCCGTGGACTGGGTTCTGGTCTATGGACCAGGGGTACTACAGGCTGCTTGGAAATGTCTATGACTGAAATCCTAGTCTATATCTTTTATAGCTTACTAAAACACTATCCTTAACTGAAAAGCTGTGATGAGCAATAGAAGAGAGTCTTTATGATGATAGTCAGCTTAAAAAAATTGAGGCTTGGAATCTTAAAGGCATAAATGGTAAAGAGCATCAATTAACAAATGAAATAGGGGGGGGAAACGTTATGGGTGAGAATGTAATAGCTCCAAAGAAAGTACAAGAGCATAGATAAGTATGAATGAAAGGGCTAAAAGACATGTCTGCACATACAAATTAATATCATCCAAGTTATTCTGAACACATATGAAAGTAGAAATTCATGGGCTGATAACAATTGTTTCATAGCCTAATGCTATTATTGTTCTTTTATACAAAAGGAAGGGTGGCAAGAGTGAAGACAATTAAGTACAGAGGCATTAGCTTCTTAAAAGCATGTGAGAAGGAGTTTGGTAGAATTTTGTTTGAAATGGAAAGAGAGGGGAAAACGAGCCAAATTTAGTAACTTTGGTGCTGTTTTTATGCCAGGCAGGGGTCAGTAGACCAGATATTTACTTATCCTTCATTGAGAAATGTAAGAATATAGTAAAGCATTTGAGAAAATAATAACCAATGCTTCAGGATTAAGTAGAGAGTAAGATCAATGTGTCCCTTTCATTGTTTAGAGTTTGATAAATGTATAAGGAACGTTTGTGGGCATGTTAGAAGTGTGTTGATTGAGGATGTGAATGTATGTGTACATTCATGTGCAGATCATTGATACCTGAAATGATTTGCAGCAAATGTTTAATGATACGATATTGTGAGGAATGTGGGGCCAAGCAGTTGTGAACAATGCAAGTTATATGTAAGTAGAACGCAAAAGCAAATAGGTGAATTTGTGTGCTTTGTTAAAAAGCTTACTAAAAATGGAAAAAGTGAGAAATTTTAAGAGGTAAAATGCTGGTAGAATGGTTTTGGGAGTAAGTAAACAATAGGGGGGAAAGTGCATGATTTGTTCGCATAAGTAGAATCAAAAGACAGAACAAATTATATGACAGAAGATGAAGGGAATGAGAAGATAGAGTGAACTGAGAAAGTCATAATTAGATGGAGAGGATAAAATCCCGAGAAATACTTTTTTAAAAAAATGTCCCATTTCATGCCTTTAATTTCTCTGACTTATTGTATTATGTTCTCTTTCCATGCGTTGTAAAGAATTACTTATAGAAAAGGGAATATTGTGACAGACTTGTACATGAACACACAGATGTATTACGTTGTCTTACCTAGCCTAATAAACAACTGTGTTGTGTAGGAGCTGGTGTGTGATTCCTGCATATATGCCATAGTCTGACAAGGACAAAGTGTTAGCTATCGTGTTTCCCCGAAAATAAGATATCCCCTGATAATAAGCTCAGGCTTTTGAGCGCATGCGCTAAAGCCCCACTGAAAATAAGCCCTCCCCGAAAATATCTAAATGCATGTGCAGCCGTTCCCCGCCATTTCCTCTTGTTAGGGTTAGGGAGACAGAGCTGGAAATCAGGTAAGACCGCAAGAGGAGCCCTGTCTTGCTCCATGTGCCTCAAAATAATAAGACTTCCCCGAAAACAAGGCCAAGTGCTTATTTCGGGATTCAAAAAGATATAAGACAGGGTCTTATTTTCGGGGAAACACGGTATATATATGATAAAAGTTATCACTGGCAGTAGGTTTTTCTATCAAGTTCCCTTTTCCTACCTTTACTGTTATTTGAAAATAGGCACTAATTCTTTAAAATGACTCGCTCCTTCTCCAGATCAAGGTCTACCTATTTTGCATGGTTTGCAGTGGTGGCCTGTCATCTATAGAAGTCATCTTTAAAAATGTGTTAACTTTGGTGGTATTTTTTTTTTTTTTACCAAATGCTTAAAATGCATTGTATAATTTAGGAATGCCCAAGTAGTCATTTAGTCTTCTTTGATCATTTCTAGGTCGGACTCCTCATTTTCCCAACTTATTCCCACAGTTGCAATGCAAATTCCAATATGGCATTTAGACTGTCAGTTGGCAAAAATGGAAGTATCATTTCCTCCTTGAGCACTTTGATGGTTTTAATTTAATGGTGTAGAAATGCTTATCTGTACATTATTTTTCATTCTATTTTTTTATTTTATTTTATTTGTGGAGCTGAACAATAATTCTTAAGTAGGTCTGGTATAAAGATTAGTATAGGATTATCATGTGGGGTGATAAATCAGGGTGCTAAAGTGGCACTGGTGGATTTCCTCTTTCCCTTTCTCCACTTTCCACCAACTTGGTGCATGTGATTTTCTCATTCAGCCCTCAGAAAAAGGGCTTGTATCCCTGCTAACTGGTGTAATTTGCTGGTGCCTTGATGCTGTTTTCACTGTGCTGGTGGGTGGTGCTGGCACTCTGTGCATGCTAATGGAAACAACCCTGAGGCCAGTTTTTCTACTTAATTTTTCTTTTGTCATATGTTTGGTCACAGGCTGATGAGCTTAGCAACCCCTTTGGACAGATCAGCCTCAGCCGCCAAGGATCCACTGAAGCCCCTGATCCGTCCTCTGCCATGTTCCAGCAGCCAATCATGTCCCAGCATCCTCAGCAGACAGGATTCATTATGGCTTCCCCAGGACAGCCAATCACTGCCTCCAACTACTCTGCCTCAGGGCACACGGCGCCAGCCCAGCAGGTCCTCCAACCCCAGAGTTATATGCAGCCTCCCCAGCAGGTAAGTTGCAGCACTGGGTGTAAGGGTAGCGCTTCAATTGGACTGTCTTCTGCTATGGTTTTCTTAGGATATAGACCAGAATGGTACAGTCCACCAGTATACATTCCATTATAGCACAGAGGGGCAGTCGTAGTTCCCATCTATCGGCCTCGAATTAAAAATGGGAGAAACCACTATGTCTTTGGGGGAATCATGTTCAAGGGACAATGTGTACTACAGTTATCTGTATAAAAATAAAAAAGCTATTTTACAAAAATACTTAAAATAAAATAATGGGAGGGGAATATACGCCACTATTTTTTTCTCTAAGCAAATTGATCCAAAAGAATCGTAAGAGAATTCATGTAACATCATCACAAAACAGATTAGAACAGTATGTTCTCAATTCATGATAAACATTAATTGTAGAAAAAACTTGAAAATTTCAAAATGACATACATACTAAGCTATCATACTGTTCCCTTTTAGGGTACTATGCAAAATACAAGAAGAGAGATAAAATAGTAAACAAAGGAAAGGAAAGGAAAGGAAAGGAAAGGAAAGGAAAGGAAAGGAAAGGAAAGGAAAGGAAAGGAAAGGAAAGGAAAGGAACCCCTTTTAAGGAGTCTTAAAAGGAGTTAAGACATGTGTTAAAAAAGAGAAGGAAACACTGTTACATTTATATTGATGAAAATTCCGGAAACCATTCACTATATCTCTCCATACATTTCTAGACTCATAGGCTATCCTTGCTCCTTGCCACGGCTATACATGGCTTTATATGTTATATTTTGTACTTTTAACCAGTTCCTTTTTGAGGCTCTTATCAACTCCATCCATTTATGTTTTTGTTGAATCTTCTCTTTCTGCCATCAACACATTAACTCTTACATCTTAGACTTGATTTGTAATTTGATCCTCATTAGTTTTTTCTACGTGACTACTCATATCACCAGTCTTTCCTACTGGTTACTAATTGTATTCAGTCCACATTAAATTAATCCATTCATTCTTGAGCCCATCTAGATCTTCCTGTTTTACCATACATTTCTTTAGTAATCCATTCTCATTACATTCAACATATATGTATCACACCTCTCACTGCATGCAACAAACAGGTGCAAAGACGCACTCATACAGAGCCATTTTGACTTTTTAAAAATAAATATTCACTTGTTGCAACAGATCACATGCTACCTACTACCTTTTCTGTCAGCATTTACATTTCTGTTATCCCTTTTTTTCATCTTTAGTAAACATGCTTCCGAAGGGCAACATTTCATTTGTTTGCACTAGGGTTGTTTTCTTCTTTTGCTATTAATGTATAACTTGAAATTGTTTGTCCTACTTTCTCTTACAAATTCAATTCTCTTTGGTCGTTTACTACATGAATTTTTAGATCCCTACTTCTCACCACATTGTATAATCTGTCCATTTTTTGTTAAGGTACCAGACTAGAAACCAGGAGACTGTGAGTTCTAGTTCCACCTTAGTCACAAAGCCAGCTTGGGTGACCTTGAGTTAGTCACTCTCTCTCAGCCCTAGGAAGCAGGCAAGGACACACAGTTTCTGTAACCCTTGCCCAGAAAACTCAAGTCGCCAGGTGTCAACACTGACTCAAAGGCACAAAAACAAACAAGCAAATACATTCTCAGCCAATAGCATGGTCATGTCCTTGATTAGCCAGCCTAAATGTAAGTTTATCATAAGCAGTCTTTACTGTAATTTTAGTACAAGCACTCCTTAACCACAGATATAAAACCACAGATTAAACAATTGTTATATGTCCTTGCTTGGTGAAGAACTATTCAATAAGCATTATAAAATCATTGTCTCGATAAGTTATGATCCTAGAAACCCTAGTATTCAAATAGTACGCTGCAATACAAATAGCAGGACTGCTAGAAAAAATAGTTTATAGGAGCAAAGCACTCATGAATGAAAACACCTTCATAACCAAAACCTTCCCAAGAACAAGAAATTATCCTAATACTTTCTTAGCACTTTTTCTAATTAGCTGTAAAATGAGTCTCACGTGGGCCAGTAGCATACGTAATATCATATATTTTTTGATTCCTGTCAAATAGCATGGGGATCTCAAACTTTTCTTCATTTGAGATTTTTTTTTCTTTCTTCACCTGAAATGTTATTATCAGCACATTTCTTTGGCGCTTAGGTTACTCGTTTTGGGAAAGGGGAGGAGTACACTTAACAAGCAATAACACCCCAAAATGAGGAGAGAAGCGAAATAGACACTAACAGAATAGCATGCACATAGTAACTGACTTGAGTGGACAATAAATAAAGCAGCAAGGCATTGCGTTTAACTGAACCTCCCCGCATTCATCTGCCATTTCTGGTTAGCCGAGAATTGAAACCCAGAAAAATTATGCATAAGCAAACATATTTTTGCTATATAGACATCATTCCCCTATTCAGCAATCATGTATGAGCAAATTTGTGTTGTATAAACTCATGCTATATATATAGGAGCAGATTGTATTTATTCTTAGGAATACTTTACATCCATTGTATGCCACTCCTCTCTCATTTAGAACTATCCTGTCCTTGGAAGTATTCCCGAATTCATGCCTACTTATTTTATGATAACACTTCCTTTAAATCAACATATGCACAAATACTTTTATATATATATATATAAGTTTTTTATTTTTTAGATAAACAAAAATTTAATAGATCAGTCATTCCTTCCATGTGACATCTCGGTGTTGTCTCCAAAACTTCTTTTTGTTGTTTCTTCTACCTTCATTCTGGCCAAGTCCATTACAACAATTCTTCACTAACACAATATTCTACTTGTAGCATTTTTATACATAACTATTAATTTACTTATTTGTATCTCTTTTCTAACCAATGGTAAAATTAATTTCATATCTTAAAGGATTCTAAATCCTCTCTTTCTTTAATCATCAAAGTTAATCTATTCATTTCTGCACAATTTAATTTTTTTTAATTACTTCTCCTTCCAAAGGTATTTTCTCTGCTTTCCAATTTTGTGCATAAACAATCCTTCCAGCTGTTATTACATGTATAATCAGATATTTTCTTTACTAATTTTCTCTGGGAGGGTACCCAGTAGGAACAGTTTTAAATCAATACGTTGTTGTATCATTTCTTCCAGCCACATCAATTTTATTCCAGTAGTTTATTCCAATATCTTCTGAGCATGTCCACCACATGTGATAATATGAACCTGGTAACGGGTGACATTTCCAACATTTAGCTGATTTATCTTTAAACATTTTTGCCAGTATTTGCTATGCACAAATATTTCTGTGACTATTTGACAGAGAGCTAATAGTTAGTTAGTTAGTTAGTTAGTTAGTTAGTTAGTTAGTTAGTTAGTTAGTTACTCTTCTATCCAAGTATTTCTGCATGTCAAACAGCAGTAAAATATAACTAAATGTTTTCTTGTCAGCCATGTCTGATTCTGGGGCGAGCTACTTATCTCTGTTTCTTGGCCAGGGGAGCCAGCATTGTCTAAAGATATTTTCCATGCTTATATAGCCAGCATGGCTATATGCAAAAGACGCATAGAACTCTGTTACCTTCACACTGATGTGGTGTCTATTACTCTACTTGGCATTTGCATGTTTTTGAACTGAGGTAGGCAGGAACTTCCGAAGTAGTGGGAGCTCACCTCGTTGCACGGAGTTGGGTCTCGAACCCGGGCTGTCAGCATTTTTAACCTGTTGAGCCATCTCGCCCCCTAAAATGTAACTATACATGCCAAATCAAAACTTCAGTTTGATCTTGTGCTGGAGACCTGCCTGAGCCTTGAAAGCCAGGTGGGTGTCTTTGGGCCAGTCACACTCGCTCAGCTTGATGCACTTCACGGGGTTGTTGTTTTGGAGGAAACAGAGGTGGAAGGAGTATTAGGTATTCACCGTCTTGAGATGTTTATAAAAATTAGAAAGACAAACTTTAAATAAATGAGTTCAGTTCAGAAACTGATTGAGGGCCCTAAAAAAAATGACATTGTTAGCTCATCAAACCTCACCAAGACTCCATCCATAACAATAGGGCTTGGGGAAAGACCCAGGTTTTTACTAGGCCTCTGAAAGGCCAACAGGGTTGGGTCTGTTCGCATTTCTAAGGAAACTGTTCTGCAAAAGAGACACCATTACAGAGAAAGTGTGTGTTCTGCTGACATTGTTTCATTAATGTGAACCAGTGACATTGCTTCACCAATGAGACCCAGAGCTTAATCACATCCCTCTTCTTAAAGTTGCACTGCACATCACAAGTTTTACTTATTGTTACCTCTTCTTTCTTTTCAATCAGAGCTCAACCAGTAATCTTCCCCAGCATAACAAAGAAATAATCCCTCCCTTCTCTATTATTACCTTATTATATATTACTTCCATTTGTATAAGAGAACAATGACTTTCTTCCAGTTATGAGAAACCAGACGCAGTCTTCACCTAGTCACATTAAACACGATGCAGAGCCACTGCATAAGGAAATTACACCCATATTTTAACATTTCCCCAGCTACACTGTCTACCTCCATAGCTTACTATTTTTGTATCTTTTCACAGTGCCATCTGTGTTGATGATTGCAACATAGATCTTGCAGACACCAGGTGTATTACAGGTGGCTCTTGTAAATAATTTTTAAAAAATAAAATTAAAGACATGAAGCATCAAATGTGATTTTTTTATGAGTTCACTAAAATCGTGCAATATTCTGTGGTCTTGCATAAAGCTGTGAGAGCACAAGCAGGAATAAACAAGATCTGGGCCATTTTAATATTTTATTGAAAGAAAAATATAAAATATACCTGGGGTGCCAATGGCATCATACAATCTTGCAACAGTGGTGCTTAGCATGAAGAACTAATAGTTACATAATGACTGCAGTAAGATTATTACATACAAAATAAAAAAGATGGAAAGGTTCTGAAATGTCTATAAGGAGGAATGATTGGGGAAGATGACCTAATTTGCAGAGAGGGCCAAAATGACTTTTTAATCAGGGAAAAGACAATAACCACATTTGTCAACCCTTTATGGATTTTTTTATTTTTTTATTTTTTTGATGAAAACAATAAACTTGTAATCTTTGGGTTTGACGATTAGAAAGGTTAGAAGATGAAAAGAAGGGAGCAGTGATGTAATCTTACAGTTTTTACATTATTTTTTTTTAAAAGTCTCTAATAAAAATTACCTTTAAAAACCCCCTAATAATGACTGTTTTGCATACAGGTAGCCCTCAATTTACAACTGATCCCCTCCCAAAGCTGCTTAATCTTCTGACTGCATTTGGGGCACTCAGCATTGATATGCATTTACAGCTGTTTGCAATACCCTGCGGTCACATGTCTGCAATTTATGATTATTATTATTTTTGTCTGAAAAAAAACATATTTATTTCTGGTTACTGTGGGGGGGGGAACCCACCCCCATCACATACTTTGCTTTATGACTGCTATGTTCACTTTATGGCTGCTTGCTGCTGCAAAAAAGGTCATACAATGGGGTCCCGTTATGTGATGACCCACTTTATGACTGTAATTGCCAGGCTCAAATTACGGTCATGAATCGAGGACTACCTATAAGTATTTGTGGATAAATTTTGTTTCCGTTATCGGGTAAGGCTGATTTTTCTTTCAGGAGGTTGCAATGAGAGACTGCCTTTTCCTCACTGAAGCTTGTCTGCTTTCTTGATTTTCTGTCCTATCATTTGGACCAACTCCTAGTGATGTACCATCATTAAATGCAACACAACCACACGTACTAACAAAGCTAACAGTGAGGACCTCTTGATGCTAACTGCAATGAGAGTGGAATCCCCTGCCTTTGACTTGCTGGGAGCTTAGCCTTGCTCTCTTCTCTGCCTCTTGTTCTTTGTTTTTGTTCGCTGACAATATCCTTTATTCTTCTGACAGATTCAGGTTTCTTACTACCCTCCTGGGCAATATCCAAACTCCAGCCAGCAGTACCGGCCTCTCTCGCACCCAGTGGCTTACAGCCCCCAGCGCAGCCAACAGCTGCCTCAACAGTCCCCGCAGCCTGGTAAGTTTCCAGATGAGCAGCGTTCAGGCGGGAGAAGTTTGGGGTGGGGGTGGGGTGGCAGCCGATCCTTGTTCAGGGAGAGCTAAGCCACCTTGCCCTTTCTTGGAACCCGAAGCAAGTCATCCTATTTATAGGGTTTGAAACCTAGATGCATTGAAGATCTTTGTGAGGGCAAGTTTACCTCAGCTGTAAGGCACGAGCAGGTTGCATATGCCTTAAACTCTTGCCTTCTGTGGATTCTCCATGCATTTGAAAACTCAAGCCTGAAGGGCTGGCTGTGCTTCTTGAAAACCAATATTTTGGAGAGACTCGTCAACTAGAGTTGACAAAGCAAGGAAGATCTGTTTAGGCGTGTGAGTTGAAATCTGTAGGAAGCTGGTCTTAAAAGCTGTAATGGAAATCTTCTGCTGCTGCAGCAGAACTTCAAGAAGGCACAGATATAGTATCTTCAGTGGGACAAAGCTAGCAAAACAGGATATACATTGGGCTAGAAAAGAGACTAGCAATAGTGGCGAATATCTGTAGCTCAGGTGTAGGATGAGGGTGATGGTTCATTCTCCGAGCTTATGGGTTGGTTTGCAAATAACCAAGTAACATCTTCAGCAGAATATAGGGAATGTCAATGTTCTTTTGTTTATAAGGGCTTCAGGTGTGGGTGTGTCAAGTGGGGGGTCTTGTGATGGGTCAGCTGTGAGTCATCAGTGAGTCTTGTGATAAGGACAAGGAAAGGCTAACTTAAGTTTCTGTAATATCTGCGTAACAAAGCAGCTACATCTTGAGCAAGTCTTCTGCAAGAAGTGGGCAACGTTTGAATGGTTAGAAGCTACTGTCCATTGTTTAAATTTCAAGGGATTACAGGGGGCGGCTGCAGAAAAATGGTGATGCCAACTTTTTGAGGTGTGGGGATGAGCTAAGTACAGGTAGTCCTTGACTTGCAACAGTTTGTTTAGTGACCGTTCAAAGTTACAATGGCACTGAAAAATGTGACTTACGTATGATCGCTTTTCACAGTTACGACCTTTGCAACATCCCCGTGGCCACGTGATCAAAATTTAGACGCTTGGCAACCGACTCGTATTTATGACAGTTGCTGTGTCTCAAAGTCATGTGCTCACCTTTTGCAACCTTCTGACAAGCAAAGTCAATGGGGAAATCCAGATTCACTTAACAACCGTGTCACTAATTTATCAATTGCAGGGATTCACTTAACAACAGAAATTTTAGGCTCAGTTGTGGTCGTAAGTCGAGGACTACCTGTAGCAATGAGAGGGGTGGGTTGGAAAAAACGCTACGAAAAATTTAAGTAGTTTACTGCTGTATTTTAGCAATGTGATCACAAGACATGAAGGATATGGGGGCTGGGGTGGGGGGAGGGGCACATGAGCTGTAGGTTTCCCATCCCTCAGTTAGTAAGAACTTAACTCATTTTTTTAATCTTATGCCAGCAGTAGAAGGATGTGGAGAAATGGCAGAATGTCACGACCCCCACACAATGCAAATGTTTTTTTTCCTCTAAACCAGGGGTGTCAAACTCAATTTCATTGAAGGCCACATCAGGGTTGTGTTTGACCTCTGGGGGGCTGCTGTGTGTGTGGCCAGCTCAATGTCACTCATGTCAGAGGATCCTGTGGTGGCCCGAGTACTCTGCTAGTGAAAACGGGCTCCCAAACACCGTTTTCAGCTGTGACGGCCTCCTGCAACCCTCTGCCAATGACAGTGGAGATCGGGAGGGCCGTGTACAGCCCTACCAAGCTTCATTTCTGCTGGAAGGGGCACCTCAGGCTGGTCCTTCACTGTTTCCAGCATGACCCTGCGGGCCAGATCTAAGCACCCCATGGGCCGGATCTGTCCTCCAGGCCTTGAGTTTGACACCCCTGCTCTAGACATTTTAGAGAAGAGGGAGCCAAGCCCACAACAGTTGCAATGTTAGCAGCTGTTGCATTTAGCCAAGGTGCAGTTTGACTCTCATGTTAGCTGAGCTTCTTTGGCTTTCCACCTGCTTAAATTCCTAAACATTTATCAGTTCTGAAAATCATACTACAATAGTGCAATTCCCTGGCCAGAGAATTGCCCGCACCATCCACATATTAGTCAATTTTCCTGCATATTCTAAAAAAGGGTGCTGAAGAAAAAAATATGATTAAGATATACCTTGCTCTGGAGGTGGCTAAGGCAGATAAAATTATGTTCAGAATAGCTCTTCTTCCATTGGGGGGGGGGGGGGATCTTCAAGAGGAAACTCCCCAAGTTCCCTCATCCTATCTGAAAAGTAGGATGCAGAGTGGCTGACTGCCTTGCTTGAACACAGGTATCCCACCTCTGGGTCCCAGCTGTAGTGTCATAATCTCCCCTCTCTTATTACAATGCAGGATTACAGCCAATCCTGTCCAATCAGCAGCAGACATACCAAGGCATGATGGGAGTGCAGCAACCCCAGGGCCAGAGTCTCCTCAGCAACCAGCGCAGTGGCATGGGTAGCCAGATGCAGAGCATGATGGGGGTGCAGCAGTCCCAAAACCAGAGCCTCCTGAACACCCAACGAGGAAACATGGGCAGTCAGATGCAAGGCCTGATGGTCCAGTACACTCCATTGCCTTCATATCAAGTAAGTGGTGCCAAAGATGGCAAGGAAGAAAAGGGGAGGGGAGGGAAGGGAAGGGAAATCACAATTCTGGTGTTACAACACTGGGGATCAGGTATGTAAAAAGTGGATGGGATATAGTCTGTATATGGTTTGGAAACCTTCAGTTGGTGTCATTTTTTTCAGGAATCCAAAAATTAACTAACCCATTTAGGTAGGTTTAGGAGGAGCCGAGGTGGCACAGAGGTTAGAATGCAGTACTGCAGGCTGCCGGCTGCTTGCAATTTGGCAGTTCGAATCTCACCAGGCTCAAGGTTAACTCAACCTTCCATCCTTCCGAGATTGTTAAAATGAGGAGCCAGATTGTTGGGGGCAAGATGCTGACTCTGTACACTGCTGAGAGGGGGCCATAAAAGCACTGTGAAGTGGTGTATAAGTCTAAGAGCTATTTCTATTGCTATGTAATTTCATGCAAAATTCACAATGCAGGTAATCCTCCACTTATGACCATAATTAAGCCTGTAATTTCAGTCGTAAGTCATGAGGGTTGTAAAAAAAAAAATTACCATGTGAACGGCACCCAAAAGTGTCATTACCTTTTTGTGGCAGCCTTTAAGCAAACGCCATGGTCGTTAAGCAAATTCATTGTTCTCTATGGAGTGATTTTTGCTGGAAACCAGAAGCAAGCACTGGTTTCTGGCAAAAGATGTGGTAAATTGAAGTCACATGAGCACAGGGTGCTGTGAATAGTCATAAATGTGGGCCAGTTGCCCAAAATGTGGTCATGTGACTGGGGGGGGGCAGGGAGACATTAGAACTTCAAATCTAGCTTTCAAGTGCCTTTTTGGGGATCCATTGTAACTTCAAATGGTTGCTGAGCAACCAGTCATAAATTGAGGACTACCTGTATAAACAATTACACTGAAAAGTAGGAGTTAGGGAGTGGAAGAGAACAGTTCAGATCTGGAAAAATAAAACAAAAAAGAGTAGTTTGGAGAACTGGTAGTAAAAATTCTGACTGGCTCCGCCCTCATCTATTCTTGGCCTCCCAAGTCCCAGCTGATCAGGAGGGAATGGAGATTTTACAGTATCCTTCCCCTGCCATACCCACCAAGCCATGCCACACCCATCAAGCCACACCCATAGAACCGGTAGTAAAAAAAAATTGAAATCCACCACTGAGTCTGATATTGGAGAGGAATAACAGAGGGACCTTGGAGGTCTTCTAGCCCAAGGAGGGGAACCTGACGTTTTTCCCTTTCTCAGTCTCTACTCATATCTACTTTCAAGGCCTTTTGTCATTTCCTCCAAGATCATGTGTTCTCTCCTTTCTGCAGGACCCAATCTGGGTTGATCACCGGGACCAGAGGTTTTGTCTTCCGAGCTTTTGTACTCGTGCTGGAGCCCATCTTCTGAAGAATGGGATGGGATTTGAAGATGGACTTCAGCACGAATCTGAAAACTCAGAAGATAAAACCTCTGGTCCAGGTGATCAACCCAGATTAGATCCTGCAACATTATCCTGGGACATGAATATTCACCTTCATTCATTCCTTTCTGTCTTTCAATATCCCAAGCAGGTACCAGTGGCGAATGACTCTCAAGGTGTAGTCCAACAACCCTTTCAGCAGCCCGTGTTGGTACCAGCAAACCAGTCTGTGCAAGGAGGGCTCCAGGCCGGAGGGATGCCAGTCTATTACAGTGTTATCCCCCCAGCCCAGCAGAATGGCACCAGGTATGAGCAAGAGCCAAAACTCTATTTAACCTTTATGTTTTGCAAAGATGTCCATTCAGGATTATTATTTTCTTCCAAGAATTCCCTTAATATATCAGCCAGGATTGCAGAGCGACAGAAACTCTGCATCAAAAGCACCCGGAACAGTGAAGGGCTGTTGTCTTTTGGTGTGCAATAGATTAATGGAAGGGCTGTACTCATTTTTATGGTATGCGAATTAGTTTGAAAGTTTTATTACCAGAATTCAGGTTCGTTTTTTTTTTTTTTTAAAGGAATTGATTTATTTATTTAGTTACCAGATTTATATATAGCCTGCCTTTATTTTGTGCAACTTGGGGTGGTGTGCATAACAATCCAACCTTCTACTTCCCTCATAATAATAAACTTGTGAAATGATTTGGGATGAGAGACAGTGACTAGGCCACTTCCATGCTTTAGGAAGGATTTGAACTCACAGTCTCCCAGATTCTAGTCCAGCAAAAGGGGGAGAGGGGGAGAAGAAGGGGAGAAAGAGGAGGGAAGGAGAGGGAGACCGAGAGAGATAAGCAGAGAGAAAAATCTTCAAAAATTACAGAAAAGTACAAGGCCAGAATAAATTTGTTGGCATATATTAAAAATTTTCGTATGTTATATTTCTTTTTAAAAAATAAATTTCCAAAGTAATGTACTGTGTATAGTTTAACCCAATGATGAATTATAACCAAAGGCCATCTAAAAAGAGGTCAGGAGAGAATTATTCGCAATTCTCACAAATCTATCAAGCTTGGAAGCTTCTGTGAAGCAGTATTTTTTATTTTGGCATATTTACCATATTTATAGATAAATTTTCATTTCTGTAAATTCTAGTTTCTAAGCATTAGAGATTACCATTTTCTCTCTTGGCACCTCTGAGCAAAAAACATCCTGCTCCAGCCCTCCTTGATTTCTTTAGAAGCATCCATAATCTTAAAAGATTGCTAGTATTTGTGCCCTGAAAATGCACAAATTTTGTTTCCTCAAAATTGGCATAAATCCTAAAAAAGATTTACTTGGTCGAATCAGATGAAGATCAGGTTTTATCCTTAGCCTTTGTTCTCAGTAGTTTCATTGGCTACCTCTTTTCACTTGGCTAAGTTTGATCTAACTAATCTCCTTTTATACTGCTAGACCTTTCTGGCATAAGCCCAATAGTAGTAACTAGAGAAGGAGGCAATACTGTGTGTATACTGTTCCTATTCTCTGAAGCACTGAATAAGCATCCCCTTAATTGAAATCACCCAAATAGCATTAGACTAGTGAAAATTACTGAGCAAAATAGGCCTTAGGAATGACCCTCTATCAGTATAAATACAGTTTTGACTCCATCATAATGACAACCTGCTCCAATTGATGTCCTTCCCCCCTCCCTCTCTTTCTAGCCCTTCTGTTGGCTTCTTGCAGCCTCCAGGTACAGAGCAGTACCAGATGCCCCAGTCCCCTTCTCCTTGCAGCCCACCTCAGATGCAGCAACAGTATTCAGGTAAGGCTGGGCACTTTACCAATAGAAACAGCAAACCTGGGAGAATGTAATTGATCTGCATACAGTACACCTGCCTCCTCTAAAACCTATTGAAGTTTGATAGAAGTCACCTGTGGCCCAACAATAGAGGAGCTACCTTGACCTTCCTTGGCAAAGAACTCCAAAGTCTGGAAACAGTGACAAAGGAGGCCTTCTCTTGCATTCACATCAAATGCGATGGAAATTAATGTGTTCTTTAGATCTTAAAGTCTTTCCCAACAGCTTTATCCAAAATTATCATATTAAGCCCTAAATAACGTTCCATATTATGCCTGGAAACTGACTTGTAGTCAATGAGGCTGTGTAGATTCCCTTATTGAAATGCATTATACCCTTTTGTTGAGTATAAATGCTCCATCATTCTCCTTACAATTAGCTCTTGTTGATCTCTGGTGTTCTGGATTAGCTAAGGTTTCTGAACCCTTTTGAAAAAATATCTCTGGCACATTACCAGTTAGGAAGTAAGTGGTAATTATATGAGATACAGTGTATATAAGCAACTAAGGACCCAGATTGTTTAGTCTGTAAACTGCTTAGGGCTGTAAAGCACTGTGGAGTGGTATATAAGTCTAAGTGCTATTGCTATTGATTTCCCCAATCCAAACAGGCTGTAACTAAATGTATGTCTAGATACAGAATTTTTAAGAGGTATATGCACAATGACATTTAACCTTAGCTGTGATACATAACCCTGGAAATCACTGTAATTTGTCTGTCCAGTGGCTAATTCCTGGAGAAGACCCAAGATTCTAACTATTCCATGCAGGTGCAAATGCTTATTCAGTACATTATTATCCAGTAACAACATATATTTGCTTCCCTTAGAGTATTTTGGAAGCTTGAGGTCAGTCTGGTACTATATATGCAAATAGGAGAAACATCATCATTGTCATTGCTCAATTATCCTTACTTATGTCTTTTGCCCATCAATATTTTTTTCATGCCTAACCCTTTTGGGTTTAGGCTGCTTTGGACTGCCAAGAATTTGCAAATGTAGACCACTTGTACAATACCATCTCCTAAAGATGCTATAAAGCCTGTTCCTCGATTCTGTCCCATAATTTTCTGGAATGACTTGTAGGAACCCATATTGTGCTTGGAGAGATTTTGAATCTAGTAATCTAGATATTCAATTTGGTGGATGCTCCCTTGGAGTCAAACATAATTTTATGAAAATGTCTTGAAGTATAGCTAGGCTCAGAAAGCTTTTTAACACAGATTTGGCTTTTTGTGAAGGAACTCCAGATAACCTTTCAAAACAAGCGTCTGGATTCCCTAATATTTTGTTTATTTCCATGGAGCTCAACTCCAAGCAAAATCTGAGCTGCTCACAATATAAAGAAACAAGATCAAAATACATAGAAGGTAAATGAAAATATAGTGAAGGAGATGGAAAAGAAGATGGAACATCCAGACAACCAACACCAAAACGTAGGCAAATTATGTAAAGCACATCTAACAAGGGGCTCATTCCAGTCTACTGAAACCAGGAAAAACATCCAGGTCTTTGAAGGTTCTCTGGAACACCATCAGGGAAGGAGCCACACAAATTTTTAGGGGAATTTCATTCCAGAAGGCAGCCACCACCACAGAGAAGGCATGCTTCCTGGGCCCTGAAACTGTTTTAATTGAGCGGATCTACTCAGTATATGCCCATTCTATTGGCTCGTACTGGCCAGGGAGAAACTATGGGAAATAGGCACTCCCTCTAGTTGGTCCAAAAAAACCCTGAGGGTGGAAGGAAAATTAATTCCTTGTTCCAGAAGTCTCTGCTTAATAGACTCATCCTATTTTCTGTGTAGTGGCTGATACCATCCTGGGTGGCAGAGAAGGCATCACAATGGGCCTCTATTAATTGTGTCCTTTGTGGGTCATTTTCAGAAGATGTTTTCGGTCATGGCCCTCTGCCAAACCTAATGAATTAAGGTCAATTGTAATTATAGGTTTTCAATAATGAATAAAGTCTAGTTTTTGGCAGCAAGCAGATGCGGCATCTCGGATACACTATTGCAAATTATATAAGGGTAGCATTTTGTCCTTTTGATCTTTCTTGTGTTTGACAGCAGAGGAAGATTTTTAATCGAGCAATCATTTTTCTCACTGTGACATCGAAGTGGGCGGGTCTGAGACACTCATTGTTGCCAGTTCTGTGCAGCAGCAGTAATTTCTCTGCTGAATGGGGGCCCATCTGGTTTTATCCCTGCAGCTTTCCCCCAGCTATTTTCCTCTCTGCTGTGTGTGTGTGTGTGTGTGATGGTTCAAAGTCACTGCAGTGATGTGAAGAGGTTTCTGGGTCAAATGCAGTTTCCCCATTTCCCAGGGGAGAGTGAGCACTCCCACACTGTTGAGTGGGAACCAGTTTCAAAAGCTGCAGAGCCACCATATGGCCAGTCTGAATGTTACATTCCATCCTTCCATTCCTTCAAGGAGAAACATAGATATTTAGATAGATATTTAGATAGATGGATGGATGGATGGATGGATGGATGGATGGATGGATGGATAGATAGATAGATAGATAGATAGATAGATAGATAGATAGATAGATAGATACATACATACATACATACATACATACATACATACATACATACATACATACATACATACATACAGTGTTTCCCGAAAATAAGACCCTGTCTGAAATAAGTGCTTGGCCTTATTTTCGGGGAGGTCTTATTATTTTGAGTTGTGTGGAGCAAGACAGGGTTCCTCTTGCCATCTTACCTGATTTCCATCTCTGTCTCCCTAATCCTAACCAGAGGAAATGGTAGGGACGGCTGCGCATGCTTTTAAATATTTTTGGGAGGGCTTATTTTTAGGGAGGGCTTATTTTCAAGGGGGGCTTATTTTAGCATATGTGTTCAAAAGCCCAATTGGGCTTATTATCAGGGGATGTCTTATTTTGGGGGAAACAGGGTAGATAGAATTCTTTATTGGCCAAATGTGATTGGACACACAAGGAATTTGTCTTTGGTGCATATGCTCACAGTGTACATAAAAAGACAAGATACATTTGCTAAGAATCATAAGGTACAACACTTAATGATAGTCATAGGGTACAAATAAGCAGTAAAATCATACTAGTCAACAATCAATCAAAAGACAATCAGTCTTGTCTCACTAAGACAATCAATTTCAAAAGCTTACCCCAAAGCCTACAAAATGAGAGCTGTTTGTGAAAACCGAGTTGTTCCCCTCCCTGTCTGCATTTTCTTGTATATGAGAATCAGCCCTTGAAACTTATGCAATTTATTCAGATCCTTTACCCTTTCTGTACATGTGCATGGATACATTCACTCTGTTTCTTGTTAAGCAATCTGGAAAAAGAAGCTGAAGTTTGAACCTTGGGGGAGATAAAGTTGCTCTCCTGTCATCCATCTCAGGCAATCATTTTTATTTTTAAGTGAGTTAGTTTAATGTCCTTAGAATTCTTCTGGCCCCGGGAAGCAGCTTCATTGAGCCAGGACTGCAGAGAGACAGAAACTCTGTATCAAAAGTACCTGGAACAGTGATGGTGAGCCTTTTGGGCTCAGAATATCAAAAATTCAGAAACTGCCTAACTTGATTCTATTGGCATGTCAAAAAAAAAAAAAAAAAAAAAAACCAAAACCTCCAAACAAACAAGAAACAAATTTTTACATAGTCATTTATTTTTTAAAAATACAGTCCAATCGTGTGTGATCCCCAGGAATTATGCTTACCTTCAGGTGGTGGTTCTTTGTTTTCAAATGCACTTCTGCAGCCTTAGAAAACTGGTAATCTTCGGAAGCTGAACAAAAACATGGTCTTTTGGGGCAACTTCTTACAGGGTCCAGAGGCCACACAAAAGCCTATATTGTCTGTGGAGATTCTGAGTCATCACAGTTGTCTCAAAGGTGCTTTATTCAAAAGGCAACAGGACTGTTTTTTTCCTTGAGGAAGAAAAGGACAACTTGGATGAGAAGCAAAACATCATCATCTTCCTCAAGGTGAAAACTGTCCAACTGCCTTTTGAAGAAGAAGAAGGGGGAAAAAAGCACCTTTGAGGCAAAAGTCTACCCTATTCTCACACGGCCTCTGCAGTCTCCAAAAATCGCCTCAAAAGCACATCCCATTCTCACACGTTTTTCAGAGCCTCCTGAAGCTGAGCTTGAGGCCTTGTATAGGCCTCTCACACAAATTCTGGAGGCTATGTGAGAGGCTGTCTCCACAGCCTCCGAAAATTGCACAAGAACAGGACATACTTTCAAGAATACTTATTGAGTGTTGGTGAATGCTGACATGTCACTCAAATGTTCTGGCAAGTCTTTTAACAAGCATGTCACAGGCTTCTCATCACTGATCTGGAAACTTTGCTATATCTACTGCTGAGTCCCTGTCTCTCTTCCTCTTTTATCATCTTTGAAATGAGTGTGGATTAATGTGGTGGTATATGGGTCCTGCTGCCCATGATAACTCTAAAACCAAAGCAAGCGTAGCTCATTTCTTCCTCAGTAGACTGTTTTCTGAAGACTGGAATCATTTTGGGGAAGCAAACACACCTGGCTTTTTGTTTTCACACTTACCATAGACAAACTGAAGTCAAAGACTGGCATCCAAAGGGAAATAGTTATTTATTCTTTTCACAACCGTTAATTTTCCACTAAGAGCCATGTGCTTCCTAGCCTGTCTAACCTTACCTGTGTACCCTTCCCAGCCTAATGTTCATGATGATCTTATCATTTCCCCCCTTTCTCTTCTTAGGGGTGTCTCCAGCAGGGCCTGGCGTTGTGGTTATGCAACTCAATGTGCCCAATGGCCCCCAGCCGCCTCAGAATTCATCCATGGTGCAATGGAACCACTGCAAGTACTACAGTTTAGACCAGCGAAGTCAGAAGCCTGGTGACATCTATAACCCAGACACCAGTGCTCAGGTAGGGCGAAGGGGAAGGGGACCTGGTGGAACAGGAAGAAAAGATTGGGTTGGCAGCAGTTGTGCTAATTGCCAGCCTGTGCGACTAATCTTTTGACTATTTTCCCCTCTGTTTCTAGGCCAGCAGCACCCAGCTGAATAGCCCTATCACATCCCCCACACAGTCCCCTACACCATCACCCGTTACCAGCCTGAACAGTGTCTGCACAGGCCTCAGTCCCCTTCCGGTGCTCACACAGTTCCCTCGGCCTGTGGGCCCAGCACAAGGTAACAAAGGCAGTGGGAGAAGATTTATCATAATGAGCATAATGGAAGATTAGCCAATGTGATTATATTAGGCTAGGAGTAGATTTTTTGGAAAGCCGGATCAGCATTGTAGTTCTCCATTTTGGGGAGGGGGGGGAGAGACGGGTCGGACGCCTCCTGCAGCACCATGCCAGCCAAAACAGGGTATAGGGGGTCCAAGTGCGCCCCCTCCCCCGTGCCCCATTTTGCTGGCAGAGTGCTGCAGAAGGCTGTCTAGGCCAAAAATGGGGCATCTGAGAGCTGCATCAGTGCAATCACTGGTATTTCACCCATTTTTGCTAGCAAAGGCACCGAGGGCCGGTCCTTTGCTATTTCCAGGCTGGCCCCGCGAACCAGATTTAAGCACCCCGCGGGCCGCATGTGGCCCACAGGCCTTGAGTTTGATACCCCTGTATTAGACTAAAGGGTGATTCCATAAGAGTGATTTTGGTCTTCCAGACCTGAGCTACTTGCTTGGTGCCCTATTCACCAACTTGTCAGTAGCAGTGCAGGTAATACTCGACTTAACGACCACAATTGAGCCCCCAAATTTCTGATGTTAAGGGAGACATTTGTTAAGTGAGTTTTGCCCCATCTCACAATCTTTCTTACCATAGTTGTTAAGCAAATCACTGCAGTTGTTAAATTACGGTTGTTATGTGAATCTGGCTTTCTCATTAACTTTGCTTGTCAGAAGGTCACAAAGGGGATCACATGACTCCGGGATCCTGTGACCGTCATAAATATGAGTCAATTGCCACAGGTTTGAACTTTGATTACATGGCCATGGGGATACAGCAATGGTCGTAAATGTGAAAAATAGTCATAAATCACTGTTTTCAGTGTCGTTGTAACTTTGACCGGTTACTAAATGAATTGCTGTAAGTCGAGAAATACCTGTAGTATCTTTACAATTTCAGATTAAGGTAACTTCACTACAAATTGCAGTGCCCAGCTTTTAGAAAACCATAGAGCAGTTCTCTATGCTTTTACACTATGATGCTGAACAATCCCAGTATTCTCTTATACTCTTAAGAGCTTCAGATGAAAGCAGTCTAAATACTTCTACCTGAATATTTGCCTAATTAAGAACATGGGCATTTTACCTGTAAATGGGTATGTTTTCAACTGTTTGCCTATTGATTTATGAAGAAGGGAAGGTCCTTTTTAATAAAGAAGAGAAGTTTTATTAAGATCACACCAATATGCTTAACAGACATTGCTCTTCCCCAGTCACATACATTTTTAAACAGCTAAAATATCATGAGATCACTAAATTTCACTTAGAAAAGATTGTCGATCTTTGATTACTATACTGTCTGTGTCCTCTCTGCCACTCTTATTTATAATACAAAAAGAGAGTCAGGGGGCCATCAATTAACTTTTCTTGGTCTCTTTTTTCCCCCCAGGTGATGGACGCTATTCCTTGCTGGGTCAGCCGCTGCAGTACAATCTCTCCATTTGCCCCCCACCTCTCTTGCACAACCAGTCCAGCTATACAGCACATCAGGTGAGAGGAGACAGGGCTGAAGGCCTCAAGGAAGCATTTCTCAGCTGAGTGGTCAAAATTTGAGAGGGTCTTTTTCCCTTTAAGAAATTAGTCGTGGACCTTCTTGACATTACATGAGCCATGGTGGCACAGTGGTTAGAATGCAGTATTGCAGGCTAATTTTGCCAATTGCCAGCAGTTCGATTCTCAGCGGCTCAAGGTTGACTCAGCCTTCCATCCTTCCGATGTCAGTAAAATGAGGAGCCAGATTGTAGGGAGCATTAGGCTGACTCTGCAAACACTTAGAAAGGGCTGTAAAGCACCAGGTGTGAAGTGATATATAAGTCTAAGTGCTATTACTATCAACCAGTTTTTCCCAACATAATCCTCTTAAGATTCTTTCCACTTTTTCAAAAATAGGAAGCAGTCATTCTGCAGCAGCAAACAATCGTCCTGTTATCTTTGCTTCCAAGAATTATTCTGGGCTCCACATTGCCCTGTTGACATTCTGCAAAAATAAAAAAGCTAGGTAATTGCAGCCCAATATTTTAATATAGACCTATGACTGCCTATTGCTGCTAGCCCTAAAGATAAGAGAATGACTGCCGAGTGTATGTTTTCACCCATTTGGCAAATGGGTGCAAACATTCTCTCTTCTGGCCTCCACATGCTGTCAAAACTCCTGGTGTACTTATAACTGAACAGAAAGATGATGGGTCTGACTCTCTCAGAACAGAGACCAATATTCAAAGGACTTACTTCATGTTGAAAAATGAGTAGATAATACAGAACTTGCATGCTAAATAAGCACAGGTGAAAAATTTCCATACATGCTATTTTGTAATTTGACTGTGTTTGTGGCTGCTGATGACACTGATGAAGGCTCAGTAAGATCTTTTCTGCCCTTTAAAATTCACTTTCTTCAGTAGTGAGAGTCAAAATGTGCACAATGCAAAATCTCCCGTCTAATTCCAAGCCTGCTAACTTTCATTTAGCAAAATTGCTCCTTCTCCGACCTTAATTGGGACTGACCCATTGGTTAGAACATGAGAGATTAAGCTTTCTAGTATGTAGCACCAGGTCCTGCAATGAATTCTAGCATAAAAACGTGAAGGGCAGCATATTTCTGTATCTGTGTTACTATTCCTTTGTTCTTCCATCTCAGGCACAAACAGGGATGAAGCATGGCAACCGAAGTAAGAAGCAAGCTCTCAAGTCAGCATCCACAGATCTTGGGACAAGTGATGTAGGCAAGTGACACCTCCCCAGTCCCATTATAGTAGCCTTCTAGAACTAGAACATCCCAGCTCCTGGAATTCCTAGCCAGCATGGCCAGATTTACGCTCACTTGGAAGGATCAAATTGATGTAGGCTTATCCTTTGCCAAGATGCCAGTGCCACTTGATCATGAAGATCTGTTATCTTACTTTGACCAGAGCTTAGACTCCAAACTCATGACTGTTTATACCTTTGGGTTCAGTAACAGTAAACTGGTATTTTATGCAGGAAGTCCTCGACTTAAAACAGTTCATTTAGTGACCATTCAAAGTTACCCTGTCTCCCTCAAAATAAGACAGCCCCTGATAATAAGCCCAATTGGGCTTTTGAGTGCATGGCAATAAGGCCAAGCGCTTATTTCAGGGTTCAAAAAAATATAAGACAGGGTCTTATTTTGGCGGAAACACAGTACAACACACTGGAAAAAGGGTACTTACTACCGTTTTTTCACACTTATGATTGTTGCAACATCCCCAGGCCATGTGATCAAAATTCAGATTCTTGGCAAGTGATTCATATTTATGACAGTTGCGGTGTCCTGGGGTCATGTGACCTGATAAGCAAAGTCAGTGGGGAAGCCAGATTCACTTAACAACTGTGTTACTAACTTAACTGCAGTTAGCAAATATGGCAAGAAGGTCATTAAATGGGGCAAAATTAATTTAACAAATGCCTCATTTACAAACAGAAATTTTGGGCTGCTTTGTGGTCATGAGTACCTGTACTATACTTTGCATCTGAAGATGTAGATGTTGCCCCAGGATATTTGATTCATTCCACACTACTGATAATTTTTATTGGGCCCACTCATTAACACATGTCCCAGGTGCCCACTCCTGGATGAATCCTAATAGACTTGCCTGATAGCAGCAGCAAATAGCAAAATCATTGCTGTCAGTGCCAAGCAGCTAGGAGTTGTTGTATTGACATCTCACAGTGCTTCCAACATAGCACCACTATTTCTTCAAGCTTCCTAAAAATACAGGTGTCTGATAGAGCCAGCCCTCTTCATAATTTATCTATTTTACACTCTACCAATATCTTTTCTCTTTTATCAACACTGGGTTTATACATATATAGTCTACTTCTTTTCTTCTGTAAATGCCTTTTTTAAAAAAATGGAATAATACTGACTTTCAAGAAGTTTGCTGTGTGAAACTAACTGTTCAGGAGTCTTTGTTCATTCTTGGGAAACAGTAAGCAAATTTGATTTGTGCAAGGCAGGCAAAGAAGCCAAAAAAAGTTCCCATGTCAATCATTGAGGAGGGGCACTGAAAATCTCCCCCATAAACAAATTAGAGCTGTTCCTTTAAGCCGCTCTGTTTGCACTCTCCAGTGGAAAATTGCTTGGTGCTATATTTGTTACATACCTGTTTAATATTAGGAAAGAATCCTGCCTGCCAGGACCCAGCACTCCTACTCACTGGAAACTGGAACTGCTATGATGCTTGCATACTTGAGGCACACACATTCAGATGTACTGCCAAGGGAAATAGTCAGAAGGACTAATTTCCTGAGCACAGAACCCTTGTAAAAAATGATTCAGTGTACATAAAGCTGACTAGGGAAACATCATTTTTCCCAGCAGAGCCTTTTATTTAGGGTTATAGAGAAATATAGATTAGATACAGATAAAGATGCATTCCCATGCCATCACCCTCTCATACTAATTTCCAACTTGGTAGTTTTTTGTTTTTTTTAATTATGAGCAGTCTATAACAGTGATGGCTAACCTTTTGGCAAGGGGGGATCACGCACGTGCATGCCCACACCCATAATTTTATGCGCCTTGTGCATGCCCATGTGACCACCACCACCCCATGCTTCTCGCATGTGATGGCACGGTAGGCCCGTTTTTTGCTCTCCCCAGCCTCTAGAGCCTTTCTAGGAGTCTGGGAAGGGCGAAAACTGCCCCACCTCCTCGGGAGGCCCTCCAGCCGCTGAAAATGGCCCATTTGCCAACTTCTGGTCCCACCGGAAGTTTCTGTCCTCTGTGGGGATGGTAGGGCCTTCCCTACTACCACCCGAGGTTCTCCAGAGGCAGGAAACAGCCTGTTTCCCTACTTCTGAGCTCGCGTGCCCACCTGTTTGGTAAATAGGAATTCGTTACCAGTCAGCATCCAGCAGGATTTGATTAGAAATCAACTTTCTGCTTTGGATCCATGCTTTCAAATAGAACTAGAATGATTTTGTATCGTTTCTGGGGGAAAAAAAAACCCTCATTACGTTCTTATGTTTTTCCATGTTTGAGCCTCGGTGGTGCAGCGGACTAAGTGCTGTTATGTAGCACTTAGCTGCCAGCTGCCTGCAATTAGTGTGAGTTCAAATCTTACCATGCTCAAGGTTGACTCAGCCTTCCATCCTTCTGAGGTAGGTAAATTGAGGACCCGGATTGTGGGGGCAATAAGCTGACTTTGTAGAAACATCGCTTATGGGGGGCCAAAAGCCCTAATAAGCAGGTATATACAAATGAATGAAGGCTATTGCTATAAGTGCATTATAAGCCGCCCTGAGTCTCCAGAGGAGGGCGGCATATAAATTGAACTAATAAATAAATAAATGGTTGGCTATCCCTGCTAATGTCTAATACGATGAAACAAATGGAGAGGAACTGGCTGAGATGTGGAATAGTTTCCTAAAAGAGGGAAGTTGGTGTACCATTTTGCAGGGATTGCTGAGGGACCGAGTCACTGATGAATGAATGAATTTATTTATTGATTAGCCCTTGGGCCATATCAAAGTGCAGAGTTCCAGAAACAAATCATTACAAAAGTTTGGTAAAACAATTTAAATGCAATTGGAATAACGCACGATTTAAAATGAAATTAGAATAAAATACGATCTAAAATGAAATCAGAATAAAATACAATCATTTGAGATACAAATTAAATATGATTAAAATTATATTATAATGTCACCCCTGCATCTACCCAGTCAGTCTTAAAACTACTATTAAAATTACATTATTAAATCAAATGATCTTTCCTACAATCTACCACATTCTGCTACACCAACTTTGTTCTTTTTTCCCATCAACTTTATCACAAATTTGGCAATCCATTTCACCAGCTGCAAGTTAGAACCTAACAGACAATGTTGCAAGAAGCGCTCTTTAGACTTAGGGGTGCTGGTATAAAAGATAACCAAAACCCAGCAAAAGCAATTTGATATGTAGAGATATGCATCCTACACTGCCGGGGGGGGGGGGGAATCTTTCATTTAAACAGTCTGTACTTTAGTAGTGTGGCAAAGGAGATTCCCTAGCCTTACTTGCTTGACTTAGGGAATAGGTGTTGATTGTCCCAAAGGAGGTAGTCTTTCGCTTTCAACAGAGTGGGGACTTCTAAAATTAACCTTCCCATGATCCTTAGGTTCTGTTTCCAAGACTAGTAGCCAGAAACTCTAAAAGGCAAGAATTCAGTCCCTGGGAGACCATTGGCCTGGGAGAGTTAGGTCTCCAAGTCTTCTGACTAGAAGTCTAGAAACTTACGAAAGCTGAAGTCCCCTCATGTTTTGTTCACAGCTTTCTCACCCCCACCCCTCCCCTGTCCGGAGGATACTAACCATATTTCTTTTCCTTTTCCTTTGCTCCGGTTGCCTCTTCCGACAGTGTTGGGCCGTATCTTGGAAGTTACCGACCTGCCCGAAGGGATCACACGTACTGAAGCCGACAAGCTCTTCACCCAGTTAGCCATGTCTGGTGCCAAAATCCAGTGGCTGAAAGAAACTCAGGGGCGTCCTGGGGGCGGGGGCGACAATAACCACGGGACTGCAGAGAACGGCAGGCATTCTGACCTTGCTGCCTTATACACCATCGTGGCCGTCTTCCCCAGCCCTTTGGCAGCCCAAAACGCATCCCTGCATCTCAACAATTCTCTTAACTGCTTCAAGTTGCGTATGGCCAAAAAGAACTACGACCTGCGTGTGCTGGAGCGTGCCAGCTCCCAATAGGGGCAGACAGAGGGGCGGGGAGGGGGGGCAACAAGCACATTGGACTGGCCTCTCCAGCCTCAACCCCCCCCCCCAACGGCCCCTTGACCAGCCTCCTTTAGTTCCACATGCGCCTCCCCTTCTTTCTTTTTTTCCCCTTTTTTAATTTGGGTGGTAGAGGGGGTAATTTCCTGGAGATATTTATATGGACAAAATGAAGAGAAAGAGACATTGATTTGTTTTGTTTTTGTTTTGTTGGGGGGGGGGTTCTGTTTTTTTTTTAATTATTATTATTTTTGTGTGGAGGAACATGTCCTGCCCTTTGCCCCCTCTCCAGAACACGTGTATATTGTTTTGTTCAGCGTTGTGCCGCGGTACGGAGCCGTATTTAATTGCACATAACAGATGTTGGCTGGGTATATTCACTGTACATTTTATTTAATCTGGGTTTATTATTATTAATATTATTATTTGGTTTTTAAATATAAAAGAATCGTCTGTCACTTTAAAGCTGTTTCCTGCCTACCTCTCTTTCGCAAACTGAATGTTGGGAAACCCATCACAAGCAAGTAGCATTGGCCAATTTTTCAACCCAGGCATATAACATTGGGAGGCAGAGCTGGAATATTATATTTAGCCTTTTGCGGGTGGAGGTGAGGGAGGGCAGAAGGTAAGATTAGCTATATCCTTAAACCAAGGCCAGTTTGAACCTTGATTTATACAGTCAGTTTTGTCCAGTGGGTAAGCCACCAGGCTAGAAACCAGCAGCCCATGAGTTCAAATCCCACCTTAGCCATGAAAGCCAGCTGGGTGACTTTGAGCCAGTATCTCTCTCAGCCCAGCCAACCTCACAAAGTGGTGGTTGTGGGGAAAATAGGAGGAGAAGGAAGATGTGTTTGGATATGTTCGCTGCCTTGAGTTATTTGTAAAAATAGTAAGGTGGGATACAAATTAAATTAATAATAAAATAAATGTAATAAGTTGGCACTTAATTCTTGGGTACCTGAGCAGCAAGTAGTTCGAATCTGTGTTTTTATCCCAACACAAATGATAGGTAAGATGCCCTTTGGAGATGCTCCCTTTCCTCCTCCTTACTGCACTTTAATTCAGAAGAATTGCAAACAGAATTGCATACAAAAGGGACACAACAGTTAAGATCATAGAGTTTTTACATATTTATATATACTGTATATATAATCCTAGTTTGTATTACGTGAAAAAATAAGGTACTTGTGAAACAAGTCATTTTTTTTCTCCTGTTAGCCACAGCAGCAGAGATATGTGTAAGCACATTTTGTGTGTGTATGTGTAGCACTAAGTCAACACTCCCTTTGTTTGGGTCCTATTTTAGTTTATTTTAGATTTAAATGCCCACTGTGTTTTACCCCCAGAGCCTTAGATGAAAATTTTAGCCTAATACATTACGGTGCAATATATTATGATTTTAGATTTGGCTCAATCATTTACTTTCAGTTGAAATTTACTCTAATCAAAAAAACCTTCCCCATGATCTTCCAATGTGAATACCCAGATGTGTTGTAGATGTTTTGCTTCTGATATTTAGTTATACAGTTATTGCTTGATTTAATAACTTGGTAATTTGGTGACTGCTAAAAGATGAATGATTTTTACAGTCCATTGATTTTAACACAGTTCTATTTGTAGAAGGAAAGCTATAAAATCAGAGTTGTGATACATGATACCATTGGAAAGGCCTGGCCTATGTCCTCCCCAATTGTATAATATTTGCTGCTGTTTGCATTTTAGCGGCAAAGTGGCCTGAATGTTATGCAGTTGGGGAGAACTTGACATAGGCCAGGCCTTTCCAATGACATCATGTAGCCTAGCTCTGATTTTATGTTGTCTAATTTCAGATTGCCTATTGAAAAAGGAAGCACAGGGTCAAGTGATAAAACCTTGCAGAAGCCTTTTCCAACTCAGTTATGCTGGAACTGCAAATCCCAGAATTCTCAAGTCATGCTAGGCATAGGAAGAATTGTGGGATTTGTGGTTACAGTACCTTGGAGGAGAAGATGTCAAGGTGACAGTGGCTGCTATATATGAAAAAGCAAGAAGAAAGGTTTTTTTTTTCAATAGCAGCTTTCTACAGAGTTAATCTGTTATCCTTAATTAGTTAATAACACCTCTGAATTGGATAATTTCTTTTTAAAAAATGTAAAACCTCTTGGCAAGTACCAAGCATTAGGAAATAAAGTTGTTTTAACGAAGAATTTTATTCTGAAAAGGCAAAGAGAGTTGCTTGTGGTTTAATAATTGCATGAAATTTTTCAGCGTGAAGAAGGAAGGCTGAACAAGTGAAGTGGTGCTACACAAGAATTGCTTTGAAACGCTTCGGCTATCCACAGCAATTTCATATCTAGGATTAGAGGTTACAAAATTTTAACTTGGAAGACTGACAAGCAAGCTTCATGTACGGAATCTTCTCAGTTTAGAAATTACATAAACCCAATATCATTGAAGAGCTACAGTGAGATGGATTCCCAATTGGTACTATGTATGTGGTAGCTTTTGTGTAGAATTGTAAAGTATGTAGATCTTGGCTAAATAATGTTTTTCTCTTTCGAAATTCATGGGAGGAATAGAATCAGTCTCTTAATGCAAGCAAAACTTTTGCAGTTGATTTGCAGGTAAATGATATTTTAGTATCCATCAGATATGAATTCTGTAACAGTTATGTTCAGTTCTGGATTTGCTTTAAGAAAACAAAGCTATACGGGTACTCCTCGACTTACAACAGTTCATTTAGTGACTTCAAAATTACAACAGCAGTGAAAAAAGTGACCTGACCATGTTTCACACAACCGTTGCATCATCCCCATGGTCATGTGATCAAAATTCAGATGTTGGTAACTGGTGCATATTTATGATGGTTGCAGTGTCCCAGGTTGTGTGATCACCTTTGGCGACTTTCTGATAAGCAAATTCAATGGGAAAGCCAGGTTCACTTAACAGCCATGTTACCAGCTTAACAACAATGTGGCAAGAAAAGTCGTAAAATGAGGCAAAACTCACTTAACAAATGCTTCACTTAGCAACATAAATTTTGGGCTCAATTGTGGTCATAAGTTGAGGACTACCTGTATTGTATTCCAGAAAATTTTAGAATTATATGAAGTACACATAACCAAATGACTTTTAGCATAACATGTTTGGTTCCATCCAGTCTTGAGGTAGAACATTTAAAACATATACTGTATATTGAGCCTTGAAACTCTTCTGTATCTCTTCATTGCTGTTGAATCCAAAGGATGAGTTCATAGATTGAACGAAGTACTATTGCAGTTAGCCTACTTTCCCCTGACTGGCTGATTTGCAGCAATTACAAATTGAATGGCTTAGTATGATGTGTGAAGACAGCCATTTAATTCAAATGTCTTTTACATCCAGGACATTAACAGTCATGGGTCCCTCTGTGTCTACTTTTGACTCCTGATTGATTATGGGAAAAATGGGGTGAGACCCGAATCCTTTCTGCACACTATACTGTTAACAGAATTAGGTTGGTTCATCCACTTTAAGGGGTGTCTTTTATTCGTAGGGAGTATCCTAAAAACTCACTCCAATCTTAGCTTTTATAAACCATGACTTGGTGTGTTATAGCAATTATGGATTAATTAACAAACCGTGGTTAAACACTCATTGCAAAATGCAACATGGGACTGCAAAATAGTTGACTGTTTGTAGGGAGTTTAGTAGACAAAATGGGTACAGTGGAAAAGTTTTGTGCATTTATTTTTTCCCTTGCATTATTAGGAGGAAATATTCTCTTGAGAATTGTTGTTTTAATAAAAATGGCCGAGGGCCATGATGGCGAACCTATGGTCCCACCGGACGTTGGCAAACGGGCTGTTTCCGGCCTCTGGAGGGTTTCCAGGGTGGGTAGGGAAGGCCGTTTTCGCCCTCCCCAGACTCCTAGAAAGGCTCTGGAGCATGGGGAGAGAGAAAAACAGGCCCACTGGGCCATTGCATGCCAGGAGCAGGAAAAGGGGTGGGGCGCGGGGGTGGGGCATGTAGAATTATGGGTGTGGGCACACACGTGCTAGCCCCCCCCCCACACTCTCCCCGCTCCTGGCATGCAATGGCAACAAGGTTAGCCATCATTGGTCTACGAATTGTTCATCCTTGATGCAAGAGGTCAACTCAGCCTTCGAGTTGGCCATCAAAAGTAAACAGCACATTCAAAAGCTGTAATTTACAGTGCACTCAAAATGTACATGTCCTCAAAAGTAATATAAACCTCACACGGTTGGGCAAGAAAAGTAAGAATTACGCAAAATTTTGGTGTATACTAGTAAATATCAGTGCAATTCAGAATCTTAGTACAGGACGAATTTCCGTTGATTAGTTATTAGTGAACTCATTAAGGTGGCCCCCTCAAGTCTGCTGTGCTACTTCATCACGGAAGATGTGTTCGCAAGAGGGAAGAGGGAAGGAAGAATGCTAAGGGCAGATGTCAGCAACATATACATCCATTAGGGCCACCCAAGGCTTAAAGGTCATCTCAGCTGCTCGACTAAAAGCCAGGCACCTATATTTCAGCACATTGATATTGCAGCAGCAACATCAGAAGATGCTGGAGGTGGATGATTATTTTAGTGACACCAACGACATCATTTCATAGTGCTTGGGAGAACCCTATAAATCTCTATTTTACCAAGAAAACCACATAGATGAGACAAGATTAAAATGAATAATAGTGTGCCAGATGATGGGTTCCCCATGTTGGTTGACACTCAAAATGCTATTGAAGAACAGCTAAGAATGTTTCTGATACTAATGATGTTTAGGTCATTGCTTGCTTAATGCCTTGAGACATCTAATTGCTGATGTCATGCAAGAAAAGAAAATATAATGCTGCAAAGACAGAATCAGAGTAGAAACACAAACTGCCAGAAGTAAGAACGTGGGAAAGCTCACTACAGTGAAACATGAATAGGGTCAACTACATGTTGACATCTTTGGCATCAGCAAATCAAAATGGACTGAAATCGGACACTTTCAGCCTGAGGACTATGCTGTTTATTGTTGTTTTAACCAGTTGTGCCTGACTCTTGGCGATTTTATAGGCAAGTGCTCTCCACGCCACCCTGTCAAGAACAGTTTCTTTCAATTGTTGGATGTTCAACTTCGTATCAGTTTTGATGCTGATATAAAAGAAATAAAAGCAGTGTTGTATTCCAAGGGAAGATCTCGCAAGGGCAGTGTTTGGGCAAAAGGCAATCGACCTAATAAAAGTTAGTCTTCGTAGACACCCTTTTAATACAATGATTATTCAACTTTATGATCTAACCCAGTGGTGAAATCCAAATTCTTTTACTACCGGTTCTGTGGGCGTGGCTTGGTGGGCATGGTGTGGCTTGGTGGGTGTGGTGTGGCTTGGTGGGCGTGGCGGGGAAGGATACTGCAAAATCTCCATTCCCACCCCACTCCTGGGGGAAGGATATTGCAAAATCTCCATTCCCAGCTCACTTGGGGGCCAGCCAGAGGTGGTATTTGCTGGTTCTCCGAACTGCTCAAAATATCCGCTAGCGGTTCTCCAGAACCTGTCAGAACCTGCTGGATTTCACCCCTGATCTAACCACAGAGGAAGAGAAAGTTGAAGAAGTTTATAGTTAAGTTTACTCTGAAATCAACAGAATTTGCAAGCAAAATGCACTGATTGTGGTGGAGATTGGAATGCCAAAACTGGAAATATTAAGGAAGAAGACGTAGTTGGATCCTATGACTTGGGTAACAGAAATGAAGCAAAACAACAGCAATGTCTGCCAGTCCAGTGAATTTCTTCATTGCCAACATAGTCTTCCAACAATCAAAATGATGCTGATGTATATGGACATCATCAGAAGGTACATAGAAATCAGATTGATTAAATAATTAGTACAAGAAGTAGAAGATCCTTCTGTTATAGTGGCATAGATGTGGTCAGAGGCTGACTCTGGAGCAGATGATGAACTGCTCATTGCAAGTTACAAGTCAAGTAAAGGAGGAAGGAAGAAGTGTTCCGGTTTCCACCACATGAGCTTATACCTACAATTTTCAAGAAAAACATCAGGAATTAATGTCCTAATTGAAAGGAACCAGAGGAATGGTGGAATGAAATAAAGAGATGAATGTGAAAAGAGACTGCCAAAGACCAAGAAATGAAAGAAAGCAAACTGGATGTAAAAAAATAAATAAATGGTAGAAAATATCAATTAGAGAAATCAAAGAAAAATCTCAGGAAGGACCATAACGAAGAATTTCAGAGAACTGTCAGAAGTGTAAAGAAGCAATATTACAACATGTGATCAGAGTAGGAAATATGCTTTTTCCATGGCGGCTCCTGCCCTGTGGGACACTTTGTTCCCTGAAATTCAAGAGGTTTCTACCCTCACCAGCCTTCCATAAAGCCTTTGAAGATCTGGCTTTTCCCCTAAGCAATTGAATAAGATTGAAAAATTGCACATTGGAAGTTTGACTTAGCACTAGGTCTTCATTATTTGTAATGCTTTAATGTGTTTGGTTTTATATAATACGTTGTATGTTATATAATTTCTCATTGGAAGTTGCCCAGAGTTGGTTAAAAGATGGGTAGCTATAGGCATATTTTAAATAAAATAAATAACATTAGAACCATCATTAAAAAGGCACAACAAAGAATGCTCTTCCTGCGTCAACTCAGAAAGCACAGACTGCCCAAGGATCTGCTGACACAGTTCTGTAGAGGAATTATGGAGCCTGTCATCTGTACTTCTCTAACTGTCTGGTTTGGTACAGCAACCAAACAGGACAGGCATAAACTGCAACAGACAGATAGGACTACAGGGGGAAAAAATGGAACCAGATTGCCTTCCACTGAAGACCTGTATACTGCATGGGCTAGAAAGAAGGCTGAGAAAATACTTAGAGACCCTTCACATCCTGGACATAAACTGTTTTAACTTCTTCCCTCAGGATATTGCCACAGGGAATTGCACGCCAAAACAATTACTCACCAAGACAGTTTTTACTCATATGCCATCACTCTGCTAAACTCATAATTCCCAACAGCATTGTCTATGCCAAAAAATATTTAACCATGTAGCAGGACTGTATTACTATTCTTCTCAATCCTATTACCTACTCCCATTGGTATCTTACGGCTGTCTTCTTGTTGGTTGTATCTTATGAATTATGATTGTATCTTAAGATTTATGATTTTATCATTTTGTTGCTGTATGTATACTGAAAGCTTATGTACCGGAAACAAATTCCTGGGGACTGGAGGCTAAAACATATGAAGAACCGTTGCAGGAATTGGATATGTCTAGTTTAATGTAAAGAAGGACTAGAGGAGACATGATAGCAGTCTTCCAATATCTCAAGGGCTGCCACAAAGAAGAGGGAGTCAAGCTATTTTCCAAAGCATCTGAAGGCAGGACAAGAAGCAATGGGATGGAAACTAATCAAGGAGAGAAGCAATTTAGAACTAAGAAGACTTTTCTTGTTAGAATACTTAATCAGTGGAACGACTTGCCTCCAGAAGTTGTGAATGCTCCAACCCTGGAAGTTTTTAAGAAGAATTTGGAATATGAAAGAATATGAAAGAATTCATATAATGAAATAGTGGGGGAGACATGTAGGACAGAGAACTGATTCACTGGCAGCCAGACCATCCTTGGGCAGTATTCATAGCAAAAACTCTCCAACTCTCCGATCTTTGCCTACTTTGAGGAAGGCTGGTGCCAAAGAATGAGATATCCCAGAAAGCAGACAAAAACAAAAAACCCAGCGGCAAACTCTTTGCAGTACTGCCCCATTATTGTATTAAATCTCCCTTTTGTGTTGTAAATGGCAATCTCTGTGATACTTTGCAAAATAATAAGATTTAGTCTTGACGTGCTGCATTAGTGAGCCCACAGAAAGGCCACATGCATTCAGTTCCTTGCTTCAGGTCAGACTTCCAAAAGCTAGGACCTTCCAGATTTATTTGATTTCAGTTCCAATGGCTGCTAGTCCTTCTCTAAGCGAATAACTACATTTTCTGCTATAGGCGTCTTATGGACACCATTCATTTTCTGAGATTTGAATATAACTTGAAATGGCAGGCATGTACAATAAGTCAAGTTTGTCTGAGGGGGAAAAAAAGCATATCAGTCCTCTGGTCTTATTTATTTATTGATTAGATTTATATTCTACCTTTTATTCAGCTCAAAAGGCTATATGTAGTTCTTTCTCTTCTAAGAACGCTGTAAAGGAGCGTGACTGAACATTTATTTATTGTTTATCCTGCCCAAGCACTACTTCCTTCCATTTCCCTCACAACAAGCATCCTGAGAGGTAAGTGAAGACTGAATAAATGGCCAAAAAGCACCCAGTGATCTTTGGTGGCCAAGGGTGGACTAGAACCCAGCTCTCCTTTGGGCCAGTCGATTACCTAACCATGAAACTGCTAACCAAATCAGCTTGCTTTTCAGGAGAAGCTGGGATTTCTGCTGTCATACCTTGGATCCAACGTGTTTAACCTAGAGGAATTTGTCCAAAAGGAAGAAAAAGGTTTTATTTCCAGTTTGGAAACGGGCAGGAGTGCGGGGTGGATTTTGTAATGCTTTGCTGCCAGGTCCTTGCATGAGAAAATCTGCAATCTAGAATGTTAGAAACGAAATACCAAGTGTTTTATCTAACATTCAGCAAGCAACCTATATTGATGAGAAGTCTTAGCTTGAGACATTTGTGCAAATTTCTGCATCACTGAGCAGTCAGAATTTGTTTCTTGTCTTGGGCAAAGCAACCCATCTCCAGGCCAGTTTGGGACAAATCACAGGCCTTCCAGTTCTTCCAAGGGCTGGGAAGATCTGATCGGCTACTGCCTCCTTTGGTCCTGTTTTTGGCCCGCAACTCATGCCCAAATCCAGGCTCAGATTTCTCTGTGTCAGCCCTGCCCATGGAGGGCAGCTGTTAGTTCCTTTCTTGTCCTGTCACTCCGGCTGGGAACACCCGAAGCATTTACATCTTGAGACCCAAGAGGAAAATTGAAATTATCCTTGGCAGATCTCTAAAAGATGTTGGGGAGAAGGGAAGAGAGCTGAGTTTGGGACAGTTTGGGAAAGATACAATTAACAGAAATACCTCCTTCCTTTTAGAAAGTAAGTATTTCCCCCCTCCCCTTTCCCCCTCTAGTTTTATTCTTTATAAGTTTTTTTTAAAAAACAGGAATACAAAAATCTATTCTGAGAATTGAAAAGCTAGAGAGTAAAGTGTCCCCTTTGAAAATGTGGCCTGTTGTTTCTCCTTGTTTAAGCTTCCTGTATTTGAGATGTGTGTCTGTCCAATTTATGGAGGTCAGTAATGGCTGGATTCTAGAAGATCTGAAGAGGGGGTTGGTATCACAACAGAAAAATTGCATTTTTTGACTGCCTATAGGCCAGGGAATATGATGGGATCCTTGTATACTGTAACTTGTAATTTGAGCTGCTGCCAGTGTTCAAGACTGGCCTAAGATTTCATTTTTCCAGGACTGTTTCTTTTCTGGATGTTTGAGTTCTGCAGGGAAAAAATTGCACCTGTTACCAGCTCAGCAAGTCTCATTCTGAGAAGGAATGGCGTTGAGGCAGGGGTGAAATCCAGCAGGTTCTGACAGGTTCTGGAGAACTAGTAGCGGAAATTTTGAGCAGTTCGGAGAACTGGCAAATACCGCCTCTGGCTGGCCTCAGAGTGAAGTGGGAATGGAGATTTTGCAATATCCTACCCCTGGAGTGGGGTGGGAATGGAGATTTTGCAGTATCCTTCCCCTGCCATGCCCACCAAGCCACGCCCACAGAACCAATAGTAAAAAAAAATTGATTTCACCACTGGGTTGAGGTTTTAATCTGTGGCCCTTTGCAGCTCCCAGGAGGCAAGATAAGGGCCTGCTTCCTAGGTTGAAATGTGAGCAATGATTTAGTATGTGGGACACCAGGGATCCAGAATGGAAAGGGGAGAAGCTAAACTTTGAGCAGAATTTGAACCTTCAGTGCTAGAGGCAGCTTCATTCTCCATACAGCCCTGAGATCAATTGGAAGTTTATGGCAATGTCTGAGTGGAACTGAGGGAAGGGCTGGCCTGCCAGGCCTATTGCAGAGGGCTTCCTGTCCTTTTGGGAGCAATCAGAAATTTTGGAGCTAGAGAGATGCATTGGAAAGCCCCAATGTTTTCCCACCAAGAAACTGCACTAATATAACTGATTGCAGGCTTGAGCTGGGCTAGGGATTGACCACTCCCTAACCTTGTCACAAAAATTGAGGTGATAATATAAGGATCAGAGGAAAGCAAAAAACAAAACAAAACAAAAAAAAACATTTTTTCCTCCTGGCTTCATAACAGGGCTCTGTCCTGGTACTGATAAGCAATAGCCCTCAGGGACATGGAGGAAAACTAGGTGACCGGATATATTTCGAGAAGGTTCAGAAGGGGTGAGGAGGTGAGAGAATTACGACCATTCTGTGGTATTTGTTCTTAGTATAATTTAGGTATTTCAAATCAGATGTGTTGACCCATGTGGCCCATGATGGCATGTGGCCCTGGACAGCTAGTAATGTGGCCTCAGAAGATAATAAAAGTTATAAAAAAATTAAGGAAGTTTGTTATTTATATACCTTAATTTTATTCTGTTTTTTATTCAGCCCAAGACAATTCTTTATTCAATGCAGCCCAGGCAAGCCAAAAGATTGGACAACCATGGCCTAGACTAGAGGAATACTAAGGGCAGATACCTCTGAGTGCGTACAAAGTGCCTGTTCCCTTTTTCTGGGTAATCAAAATAGATTGGAATAATAAATAAATAAACATATCCCTAATTGCCTAGGAATGAGACACCGAGATTCCTAGCTGATATACAAGAAACAGATTCTAGTCCTTCAGTGCTGTATCTAATCTGATTTTTAACCAGGCACTAACCGCAGAATGACATATTTCTGGTCTGGTATGAGATGTAACTGCTTTTCAAGAATTGATATTTCCTTTTATTTTCTTTAATCACAACGCATTGTGCCTTTCCATACTGCCTTTAGGAAGAACAGTCGGGCAGGGAAATAAAAGAGCTCTATCTTTGAATTTTGGCTGCCGTACTTGATCCCATAAACTCCACCATGGAAGTCCTGTGTGGAGATTTCATTATAGATTTAAAGGTGTTTTAGCAGTCATGCTTTCTCAGAATCTAATCAAACTACAGTTCCTAAGATTCTTAGCAAGAGGAGCCATGACACTTATTTCCAGCACAAATCTATAACAGAAATGTGTCATTTGCGGTATGATTCTTGCAGTTAGGAAACACTCTTTAGAATGGATTTTAAAAATAAATGTGTATTCACAATGAGTAACTTGAATTGTCATCTCTTTTTCATCCGTGCAATGGTTTGCCATTTTACCAGCTGAATTTACAGTAACATCTCTGAATTAATTAGAGATAACTATCCTGTACTAGCTGGCAAAGTCCCTAGTTAAGTGCTACTTAGGGGTTTATGTACAACCTGAAAGATTTGTTAAAAATGCATCCTTCCTGGAAAAAAAGAGAGAGAGCCAATTCTCTAGATAGTATTTGGCTTTTTCCCATTCTGTAGTTAGCAGTGGAATGCAAACACTGTATGATAGCACAACATAGAACTAATATTTGCTCTAAATCCAGTGAAAGGAAATGATTGCATTTACTTTTCTCCTGAGATACAGTAAAATGAAAAAATAAAGCTTCTGAGGTTGTTCCTTGCTTGGAACAAAACACCCTATTTGCAAAGATGATGGATGGTGATGGATTTTCGAATGACTGACTTGGTCTGAAAGGAGTCCCAATTTCAGTTGTTTTTAGAAGCCATGCTTCAATCAGTTTTGACAAGGACTCTGTCTAATTTGAATATAACATTTACTTTGATTGAATAATATGCATTCAGTTTTATAGTTGGTTCCCGCTTATTTCTAATGGGTTTTAAGCTAAGACCTAACCCTGGTGCTGTTTACCCACAGCTAGTGCCCAGTGTATAAGCACTTTTTTCCTCCTATATATTTGTACACAGTGTAAAAGTGTGTGTGAGAGAGAAAGAGATCGTATGGAAAGGAGATTTTCCTATCACTTCTACTCGGCTTCATATCACCTGCTGAGGTACTTGTGCGCTTCTAGAGTGAACCTTTCCTATAGGGCAGGGGTGTCAAACTCACGTCGTCATGGCAGCAGCACATGATATATCATGACGTTCCCCCCTTCACTAAACCGGGTGTGGGCCAGCATGTGCTACATCCGGCCCACGGGCCACAAGTTTGGCACTCCTGCTATAGGGCTTCTTGGATTGTTCTAAAACCTTAGAATTCCTAAAACATGATCAGGGGATCCCAATGCAGAGAATTCCCTCATATGTCAGCCTTGAGCAATTTTCAAAAGGGGAGGGCTGGAAACAGGAAGAGCAGATTTCACCTCATTTAGGGGAACAGAGATAACTTTGGAAAATAAAAAACAACTGAGTTGTCCTAAGGGGAGACATAGAAGAGAAATTCCAAATAACTTCAACCATGGTTTAGTTTGGGATAAAAAGGGACAGAGGGAAAATGGCAGGCTTTCAAAATGTGGTTATTATGCCCTTCAACAATGAAGTACAGTACAGCATTCCTGTAATCCTTGCAATGTCTCTTGATCTGGCCTACTGCAAAAGACTGGCATTCCCTTCCAGATTTGAACTAAGCTGAGGACTTCTAATTGCTATGTCTTTTAGTTTAGTTTAGTTTAGTTTTATTTGATTTGATTTATATAAAATAGTATCTGCCTAGGACAGTTTTTCTCTAATCTGTCATATTCCAAACATATTGGGACTGCCATTCCCATAATTCCCAGCCAAATAATCCATCAGATGGAATTTCTGGAAGTTGTTAACTTCCAGACCTTTGCTGGAGAGGACAACTGCCAGCTATTTTCCCAGCAATGTCCTGAGCTGTGGTCTGTCATGTTTTTCTAAAAGTATCAACAAGTTGAATTCTTCATTCCTTGCCAGATACATGAAGATATGTTTTTGCTCTTTGGAGGAGGAAATACTGATCAAAATTAGTCAAAACCTTTCACAATGGTTTTGCAGGACTGAAAGCCTGAATGGGCTGCTTTAAGTTGCAAACTAAATCAAGAAATACTGCTTGAATAAATCGCCCCTTTCCATGGGAGTAAAACCACTTATCTCAACAAATCAGAGTCACTAAGCCCTGTAAACTAGTCTTTCACTTCAGAAATATTTTCTGCCCATCTCTACTCACTAGATTGATTTGGGTCCTGTGTTCTACAAGTAATAGAGTTAGGTTGACGAATTAGAATTACAATTGACTTTTAGAGATGAGCATCCGACTTCCATGCACACAAAGGATTGGCAGAGAAATATGACATTTTGGGGGATGTCAAGAGATATCTTGGCCTTTGAGCAGCAAGCCAGCAAAGATTAGACCCTGAAAAGTTGTAGCGTGTGGCTATACAAAGATAGAAAGGGAATTTGATTTAATTTCTGTACTTAGCTAAATATCACTGCAATGGTTACTCCTCATGCTTTTAATACCATTTCCCTTTTGTCTTACTAGAAATTTACTAGAACTTACTAGAAAAATGAAATTCAATGGTGAAAAAAAGTAAGGTTCTACATTTAGGCAAGAAAAACAAAATGCACAGGTACAGTATACGTATGTGGTGCCTTGCTTAATAGCAGTAACTATTTAGAGAGGGATCTTGGAGTCCTAGTGGACAACTGTTTAAATATGAGCCAACAGGGTGCAGCAGCTGCCAAAAAAGCCAACACAGTTCTGGTCTGCATAAACAGAGGGATAGAATCAAGATTACGTGAAGTGTTAATACCGCTTAAAATGCCTTGATAAGGCCACACTTGGAATCCTGCATTCAGTTTTGGTCGCCACGATGTAAAAAGATGTTGAGACTCTAGTGCAGAGAAAAGCAACAAAGATGATTAGGGGACTGTTCATATGTTTTAGGGGGCTAAAACATATGAAGAACGGTTGCAGGAATTTGGTATGTCTAGTTTAATAAAAAGAAGGACTAGGGGAGACATGATAGCAGTCTTCCAATATCTCCAGGGCTGCCACAAAGAAGAGGGAGTCGAGCTATTCTCCAAAGCACCTGAGGACAGGACAAGAAGCAATGAGTGGAAACGAATCAAGGAGAGAAGCAACTTGATTAGAACTAAGGAGAAATTTCCTGACAGTTAGAACAATTAATCAGTGGAACAACTTGCCTGCAGAAGTTGTGAATGCTCCAACACTGGAAGTTTTTAAGAAGAGCTTGGATAACCATTTGTCTGAAATGGTGTAGGGTTTTCTGCCTAAGCAGGAGGTTTGACTAGAAGACCTCCAAGGTCCCTTCCAACTCTGTTATTCTATTCTATTCTATTCTATTCTATTCTATTCTATTCTATTCTATTCTATTCTATTCTATTCTATTCTATTCTAAAATTTACATTTTGTACCAGTTTTTGGAGAGGTTCCGGAGGCTGAAGCAAGTAGATTATCAGTAGATTAAATTTGGTTAGTGCATTAAGGAAAAAAGGATTAAAAGAATGTTCATTCTCACGCCACCACTTCCCTCTGCACCATGGTAGACAGGGAGGCAAACATTTCAAATTTTGCAACCTTCCCTCTGCATTCTTACATACTTACTATTCATGGAAAATGGTTCCCAATTGATATCTGCTAAATTGGGTATCAACTATTGGGTTTCAGACAGTATCTTAAGTCTCTTTTTAAAAAAACCCAAAAAACAACCACCTTACAGCCATAAGTTAGTACAGGGAACAGCTGGTCATGCATAAAAAGCCAGCCAGATGGATGCCTTTATATTCCTATCTCAAAATAATCCTCCATGCATTAAATGAAGTAGGCTATAGTTGCAATAAAGTTTATGCCATCATAAACTTCTTAAAGCTCAACAAGATTCTGTCATATTTTCTGCCAGAGACATTCCAATCAATTTCTATCTTTTTTTATTCTACATGTTTCATTTCAAAAAATGGCTTAATTTCTCAAATGAAAGAGGAGGAACTGGAGCTTATGGAAAGGGCAGATATTTTGTATTTAATGGATTTCTAGTTCATCCCCATTTTTTCCTATTGGGGACAAGGAAGGCAGTCAGAGAGAATGCTGCTCAGCTAAGTGGAGATGATTAAGTCACTTCTTCCTAAAGGGAATAGAACTGAAATTCTCATCCCCAATAATGACTTATAGCATCTTATTAGATCATCTATCAATGAAATGATACAAAGCCTATTGTCACTGCTATTACTTTGGCACATTGATAGTTGAATGACTCTAGATAATACTATGAATCGCTAGTTGGGAAATGACCTTGGAATAGATAGAGTTTCTCCTTAATCGTTTGTGAATACCGTATTGATTACTAATCATAGATTTCCCCTCTATTCATAAACCCATATTGCTCATATTTTAGAAGTTTGCCATACAATTAGGGACAAGGCATTTATTTTGGATAGAATCACGGCACACTACTTTATTAAAGATAATAGATAATAGATGTAGTGAAGAAGTTATTTGGAAGGCTAAATATGTGTGGATCCAGTTAACTCTGCATTCAGCTTCAAAGTGGGTATTGGGAAAAAGGCTTTTGAGGTAATGAAAAATAAAATTTGTAAAACTGAGCTGGGGCGGCATTTTGCTCTGATGTCAAAACAAAAATGTTGTGTAGATTAATAAGGCAGTAATTGTCCATAGGCACTAGTAATTTGTTTTCCCAATCCCATTTGCAATTAAAATGATGCAACAAAATGCTCATGATTGTATAGATTTGACGTCTTATTAAATTCCCTCCCGGTCTGATGAATTCTGCATCATCTCTATTGTATCAGTTAAAAGGAGGCAATAGTTATTGGACTGAAAGTGATACTCCATGTGTTCAAAAGTACCATTTTATAGGAATTTTTATAGGTTTATGGTTAAGTGTTGATGCTGAAATTGCATTCTGGGGATAAACATGGCTTAGGTTTAAATCCATTGTGAGTATTTGCATTTTCAAACAGGCCTGTAATTTTGACATTTAAGTGTCAGCTTCGTCACAGTTGGGAATTATAAACTGTTATTGCCCGTGTATCAAAAATTGGATATATGACCCAACCAGATAAAACACCAGCTTTTGCTCTTTTTTTGCAACGAGTTGAAATTTCTTCTATATTTGTATTTTATCTTTGCATCTGTTCTCTTTTTTTGTGCAGTATGACAGAAAAAGAGATTCTTGAGCCATCCTCTTCCCCCATATCTATAAGGGGGAAATCTCCAGAAGGGGTAAGTGTTATGGGTTATTCTAGGGGGGTAAGGGTGTAAATCCTATCTCCTAATTCCTCCACAATCAACCACAGGGTCTTTCTGGAGTCTTTTTCAACCTCCTGTCCTCTGGATATTTTGAATTATTGAGTGAGAAGTCTGAGAGTTGTGGTTTAATATATCTAGAAGCCACAAGGTTGAAAATCTGCTCTGGAGAGACATGATTATTTGGACAATCCAATGATGCCAGAACCTTCTAATGACAGCCTTTAGCCATGGTGGCTGCAAACAATCCTCTCGTTTTGATTAAGGTTATATAGCCCATCCTAAACCGCATCTACTGTGTTCACTAGGAACACTTTTTTAAAAATACAATTAATGTGTTGGGTTTCATGACTGGAGAAGCTACTTCCTCCTCACCATTATTTCTACCAAAGGTTAAAGTTGCTGCCATTGGTCCCACTTGTCCAGCCTCAAATTTAGCAAAGTTCTCTTTTCTGTGATCCAGTATAAGTCTTGCCCAATGGGATTTTTGAGAATGTATTTTCTTGAACAGCGGTCAACATGCTACAAAGAATAGTTGTCAATAAGGTATGAATAAAGTTATTACTAAAAGGGATGCGGTGGCTCAGTGGCTAAGACACTAAGCTTGTCGATCAGAAAAGTCGGCAGTTTGGCAGTTTGAATCCCTAGTACCACATAACGGGGTGAGCTCCATTACTTGTCCCAGCTTCTGCCAACCTAACAGTTCGAAAGCACGTAAAAAAAATGCAAGTAGAAAAATAGGGACCACCTTTGATGGGAAGGTAATAGTGTTCCATGCGCCTTTGGTGTTTAGTCATGCCGGCCACATGACCACGGAGACGTCTTCAGACAGCTCTGGCTCTTCAGCTTTGAAAGGGAGATGAGCATCGCCCCCTAGAGTCGGGAACGACTAACACATATGTGCGAGGGGGAACCTTTACCTTTTTAAAGTTATCACTAATTTTTAAGTAGAGGAAAAAGGGGAAGGTGCCTACACAGCAAATTATAATGGAATGATGGCAGCACCACAGACACTATAAAGATTTTTCTTCTATGCAATGCACAGTTCTTTCACACTTCCTTGCATATGAGAACACACATTCTAATACAACTCACCATGTCCAATAAAAAAAACATTCATGGGGGTAAACTAATAGTTTAGTTCAATTGGAGAAACATTTTGAAGGCCCCATTATCAGACTCCTAACATGATTTAATAAAGCCAAAGCTTTATCCTAACACATAGTTCCTCTCCATTTTGAAGATCTCCGGGATGGTGGGGGAATCCACTTCCATCAAGATAATTGGTTCTATTTTCAAACTCTTCTTGCCATCAAAACATTATTGTCATCTGGTAGCTTAAACTCATTAGATTTAATCCTAACTCTAGGGCAGAACTAAGCAAACCTTTGCCCCACTTCTATATGGTGGTCTTTCAAATCCAGGTACCTGTATTATTTGACATTGAAGTTGCCAGTACAAACTTTAGAATTCACTTTGCTTTTTTTTTAAAAAAAGGGTTGTGGGTACACATGGAAACCTGCTGTTCAAAAAGCACACTTCCAAATCCTATTTAAGTGGCAAAATTACATCTAGGAATGAAATTGCAGCCTGGCTGAAAACTGCACAGCATCGTGGAACTTTGCAAAAAGGAGGTCAGATTTCTGCACTGATGGACATTCAAATATATTTAAGCTGCATAATTGCTGCAATCTTTTGAAGGTTCATGGAATTCCTGAAAACTGCAGAGAATGGATAAGTTTTGGTATTACGAAGACATTTAGCAAGCTTATCTATGAGGAATTTCATGTGGAAAGATGAGCTAGCTTTTGGATAAAGGCATGATTTCTCTCTGTGAGTTCTGAACATTAGCACGGGAGTATAAATACTAGAAAAGTGAGTCGTTTATAGGTGGATACACACATTCTTGTCTGTGAGGCTTTTAAAATATGAAACCACTATTGATTATGGATCCACTAAAAATGCTGAATTAAATCAGCCTATGCTACATCAAATCAGCCTATGACCCATGGCAACTGGTGGTTAATTTATATTCTTACAGTACCTGTGCATCCTATTCAGCTCCTGCATTGAAAATAATAAGCAGAAACCCAACAAATCAGGATGTGCATTTGAAATTGAATGTTAGTTACCCCATCAAGAGCTTCTAACCCAGCTAAACTCATAGGTTTGAACTCTGCCTTTCTCCAAGTTGAAAAGCTGTTTCTATTTCTTGTGCTGTTTTTTCCCCATCTGTCCTATTCTGATAGGTGTTCCATTCCATAAAAGAGAAGAAATTCCAACTATCAAGTGACATATTATTTTGCTAGGTCAATAATAGTTCAGTGTTGGGTCCATTTACTTAATTAAGACGCCAAGGTCATAGTGGTAAAATAACTTAAAACACTTTCACTGGTCTATAGCATATCTTAAGATACTTGCAAAGTGTCAACCTTGAAGCAAACCTGGATGAGGCCATCTTTGAGGCTTCATGGTTACCACAAGAGGGAGAGAAAGGAAGAGGAAAAATTAGATAGCTCGGCTTTGCTATCAAAATAAAAAGTTTTCCTCCTCCCTTTCTAAAGTCACATTAGAACTAAGGGAGTACAGTTGGATGCTGATTTCAGATGCTGGCATTATCATGTAGTTTTAGGTAACAGGATAATTTTTAATCTGCATCCTGCATCAATGGAATCAGAGCAATAATCTTCCACTTTATAGAACTGTTCTCTAATTGATAATAATAAAAACATTTAAAATAATTAAAATGATATAGGATAATAAGTGAAAGAACAACAGGAATATGAACTAAAAATAATTACGAGTCGAGTCCATAAAATGTGGGTTCCTTTTAGAAATATCTTGGGCAATCTAACCTTCTCCCTCTATTTTTTAAAGATCTTTTTATCCTGCCTTTATCATTTTTGTAAGTAACTCAAGGTGGGGAACATATCTAATGCTCCTTTCTCTTCCTCCTATTTTCCCCATATCAGCAATTGTGTGAGATGGGTTGGGCTGAGAGAGAGTGACTGACCCGCAGTCACCCAGCCAGCATTCCTGCCTAAGACAGGATTAGAACTCAAAGTCTCCTATTTTCTAGCCTGGTACCTTAACTACTAGACCAAATACTTGACACCTGTATCCCTAATATTAATAAGTACTTTTGAAAAAGTGTTTCCATTATTCTGGTAACTTTATATCAGGTAAGGGTTGGTAAAAGCTAAAAATGGTTTGTCCAATGCCCAACTAGTGAATTAATTGTATGAGTCAGATTTGTACAAGGGACTGGGATTCTCCATTTGTCACTCTGTTCATTGAGCAATAACTGTGATGGATGAGTTGTGTAACTCATTCTTGTTACATGCCTTGGGTCTTCTGTTAAGATAAAAATCTGTCATTTCCCTGGTAACAGGTTGGCAAGCTCAAAATATCACGAGCTGTTATGACTGCATAGGGCAATTGCCACTGACTGTGGGGTGAGAGGAGAACTGAAGGTGAATAGAATAGAATAGAATAGAATAGAATAGAATAGAATAGAATAGAATAGAATAGAATAGAATAGAATAGAATTGGAAGGGTCCTTGGAGGTCTTCTAGTCCAACCCCCTGCTTAGGCAGGAAACCCTGCACCACTTCAGACAAATGGTTATCCAACGTCTTCTTAAAAATTTCCAGTGTTGGAGCATTGATAACTTCTGGAGGCAAGTTGTTCCACTGATTAATTGTTCTAACTGTCAGGAAATTTCTCTTTAGTTCTAAGTTGCTTACAAGACTTACAAGCCCTCTTTCCATGCAGACTTCAGGTAGAAGTTCAAATTAGTAGGACTTTGAGAACCTAAACTGGAAGTGATATAAGCAGTCAGACCTGAAGTGGAAAGTGCTGAAGGCAAATCTGTGACCTGATTCAGACATTTCACTAAACAAAAATGTCTTTGGTTGGTTTCTGACTTAGTAAGATTTGTAAACCCAACCCTTTGCTATTTATTCAGCGGTTAAACACAGCATGGTTTAATGTGCTATTCATACAGTGCCAAAAATCTCACCTAAGAAATAGCAGAAGAGAGTTTGATATGTTTGTTTTGCTGTAAGTTTGCCAAGAGAATCCTAGAGAGAGGAATTGAGGGCTGAAATGGAAGTAAGCATTGGCAAGAGGTGCTGTTCTTAACCATACAGAAAGTTTGAAAGAGAACACAGGAATGAAGTCCCTTCTTCAACCCAATCAGGAGAACCTACAGAATAACACAGATGGAAATATTGCTCAGGCATACAGAAAGCTGTTTGCTTGGTACGGGATCTATATTCTCATATTTTGTTTTGAAAAAACGCTGGACAGAGCCCAGAGTGTTGTTTGTTGGGTAATCGTATGTTCTCTGTTGCCAGAAGCTTGCTGCAAGAGCACCAATACTGCAAGAATTTCTGCATTTTATTAAACTACCCAATTTCAGGATCTCGGGAGACCCTGAATATGAATAAATAAATATAGGCAGGCGAATGATTTGCTGCTTTCCCCCTGAGGCATATACTATCAGCCCTTAGCCTCAGGAAATGAGCTGCATGTCATCCACTGTTTTCTCCTTGCTGACTCTGGAATTTGCAACTTGTTCCTTTCCCAGGAATCCTCTGTCCTCTGCTGCTTTGACTGCCCTGCTTAGTATAGAAGCAATATCTGTACCAGTAAACCATCCTCCTGCCTCAGATCTTACACAGTTCGCTGGGCTCAGAGTCAAGATGACCATAACCTTTGTGGAAATAAGTTACTGTACCAATAGTTTAGGGATTGATAGGACAATAGGGGTACATACAGTATAAAGGTGCACTTCAACGAGGATTTAGAATAGAACTGGAATGTTCTGACCTAGGCTTCCTGAGAAGGCATAAATCACAATCTTAGTCCCAAAACCTCTTCTATTGAGACGGCTGTGAATTATGGTCATTCACAGCCCGTAATGATTCACATACAGTCTGTGAAGATTCCGACAGATGTCTGCTCGAGTTGACACAGTCTTTCAGGGTAATGTTGATAAGCACCAGTGGTGGGTTCCTCCCGGTTCGGCTGAGCCGGTAGCAGTGACGATATGATGTCACTGAACCGTCCTCCCCCCCTCCCCCACTGCCCCACATTAGTCTTACCTTTTATTTGGCCCTACCCCCAATCTATTGCTGCCTCCTGAGTCCCAGCTGATGGGCTAGAAGGAAAAAAACTGTTTAAACTCTTGCTGCTGGGCTTCAAAGGGCCGCCCTACATATGATCAGTGGTAAAAGGCAGTTTGGTGGTAGACCAGTGCCTCCAAAAACAAATGAGTAGACCAGTGCCTGCAAAAATACATGAGTAGACCGGTGCCTGCAAAAATAAATGGGTAGTCCGGTGCCTGCAAAAATATATGAGTAGACCAGTGCCTGCAAAAAGTAAATGGGTAGACCGGTACAGCTCTGCAAGCAGCTAAAAGCCTGGTAGACCAGTACCTCTGCTAAATCCTAAAGAATTGTCACATGACCATCAAGCCACACCCACAAAATAAGCCATGCCCACAGAACCGGTAGTAAAAATTTTTAGAACCCACCCCTGATAAGCACCCACTTTTATCTCCCTTGAAACGCTGCCAGAGACCTAATTGTCAATTAGTTTTGCAAGGCCAAACGGAGCACAGAATCAAATGGACTTCTCAAAGCTTGAATTGACTATATGAACTAATTGCTTCCTGAAGTCTCACGCCCATTGGCTCCTCTTTTATGTCGTATGGGAGGGGCCAATCATCTCCAAGCCTTACTCCCAAGTCGCCCTTTTTTTTCTTAATTGTTCTTGCCTTCTGGCAGCTCTGTGCATGTGCACACTGGGAACAGGCTCACACTGTTCTTCTGCCTTGGTGATGTCAGATTCTGGAGGCTCCGGAGGCAGCACATAACTACCAGATGGCCCTGGCCCCTTCTCTGCCTCCGATCCAGAGCCCTCGTTCGAGCCTTCCCCAGACTCCAGGACTGGTCCAGATTCCTCCCCAACCTCCTCACTGTCCGAATCTGGTGCCAGTTCTGCTGGCTGCTGGCGAGCCACAACATGGAAGGGACCTTGGAGGTCTTCTAATCCAGTCCTCTGTTCAAGCAGGAGAACCTATACCATTTCAGACAAGTGACTGTCCAGTCTCTTCTTAAAAGCCTCCAGTGATGGCTCGCCCATGATTTCTGAAGGCAAGCTGTTCCACTGGTTAATTGTCCTCACTGTTAGGAAGCTTCTCCTTAATTCCAGATTGCTTCTCCCTTTGATTAGTTTCCCACCATTGTTTCTTGTCCTTCCCTCTGGTGCTTTGGAGAATAATTTGATCCCCTCTTCTTTGGGGCAGCCACTCAAATATTGGAATACTGCTATCATGTCCCTCCCAATCCTTCTTTTCTTCAGACTAGCCAAACCCAAAACCTGCAGCCGTTCTTCATATGGTTTAGTCTAAGGGTGGGTTCTACTTACCTTTACTACTGGTTCACAATGGGAGCATGCGCACTTCTGTTCATGCGCAGATCGTCCATTATGACGTCTGGGCGGGTGGGCGGAGCCTCCTGCCACTTTTACTACCGGTTCGCAAGAATCGGACAGAACTGGGAGCAACCCACCACTGGTTTAGTCTCCAGGCCTTTTTTTAAAAAATTTGATTTATATGCCGCCCTTCTCCAAAGACTCAGGGCGGCTTACAATGCGTTAAGCAATAGCCTTCATACTTTTGTATATTTATACAAGGTAAGCTTACTGTCCCCACAAACTGGGTCCTCAATTTACCTACCTTAGAAAGGATGGAAGGCTGAGTCAACCTTGAGCCTGGGGAGATTCGAACATGCAGTAATTGCAGACATCTGATGTTTAATTACAATGCTTAGTCTGCAGAGCTATCCAGGCTCCTTTGATCATCTTAGTTGCTCTTTTCCGAACTTACTGGAGTTTATCTTCTCAGGTGGGGTGAACCAGCTCCCCCTATCACTACCACTGTAGAGAACGTAGTGAACTGAGGAATTATCCAGCAGCTTACCCTCTTTCCTCTATTAGGCTGTCTGCCTTTCTGAGTATTTTCCCAGTCTATACAGGTAGTCCTCGACTCACGACCGCAATTGAGTCCAACATTTCTGTTGCTAAGCGAGACAGTTGTTAACGGAGTTTTGCCCCATTGCACAAATTTCTTGCCACCATTGTTAAGTAAATCACTGCAATTGTTAAGTTAGTAACACAGTTGTGAAGTAAATCTGGCCTTCTCTGTTGACTTTGCTTGTCAGAAGTTCGTGAAAGGGGATCACATGACCCCGGGACATTAAAATGGTCACAAACGTGAGTCAGTCGCCAAGTGTCAGAATTTTGATGATGTGACCATGGGGACCATGCTGCAACAGTCGTAAGTGTGAAAAATGGTCATAAATCACTTTTTTCAGGGCCGTTGTAACTTTGAACAGTCACTAAATGAACTGTTGTAAGTTGAGGATTACCTGTACTGAGCTTGTATTATTTATTCAATTAAAAGTCATGGACACCTCTCTAATAAAAGCTGGTCTAATGAACAAAGCAGGAGGATGGATTACTGAGATCCAATTGATCTGATGGATTAACCAATTAATGCTGTGGATAATTTGACTTCTGCTATTAATATATGCATCTTGGAAGTGGGATGTAAATAGCTAAAGGGAAATGGGCCTTGCATGTATCCTGTGACTTAAGCTAAGCAAAACAAGCTTTTACAATCTCATCAAAGCTGACAAATGCCCTTCCCTAGCAGTTCGAGTGTTGAGATAATGTATATCCACAGGCAGCATTAGGTTCAAAGTATGTTATGAAAGCTTTGCCAGTAGAATAGATTAGCAAGCAACACCTCCCATTGATTAATCAATGTGGTTCGGTTTAAGCAGTGGGCCTGGGAGTGAAAGGTTAGTCTGATTACGCTAAGGCAGGGGAGTGAAACTCATGTCGTCACGGTGGCATCACATGATGTATCAGGACTTTTCCCTCCGCTAAACTGGGCGTGGCCTGTGTGTGACGCATCGGGCCCACCGGGAGTTTGACAGCCCTGCACTAAGGTGTAATGAAAAGTGAAAATAAAACACACTTCTGTAATCAGTGAATAGTTTTAATAGTAATTAAAAGGCTAGAATGTTATAATCCAGAGTGTGCAAGAGAGTCTCTTAGTTTGGAACTCTCTAGTTAAAGTTTGCTTTCAACTCCTCTTTCTTAATGTGCAACATGAGTATAATATGAGCATTTTTGGGCATTGCTCTTCTGATTAGCTGTATTTCTTTTAGTATGTTAAATTCTGAGTTACCCAGAATCATCCGGTGGCCAATAAACGACTAAATGATTCTGTGAGGTTTTTATGGCTTGCTGGGATAATATACATAAAGACTTGAACTATATTAACTAAATTTTAGATTACCAATAGTTGATTATTTGGTTGAAAAAATAACCAACCAACAAATCTTTATTTGGTTTCTAGCATTCTAGAAATGCTATCACATGGCATGCTGTTCCCCATCTAAGTCTATTTTTATTTATTTACTTATTTGTTACATTTATTTGCTGCATATCTCACCATGGGACTACTCTAGGCAGCCTACAATAATAAAAAGGAAGAAAAATGAAAAAGATGTAAAGAGAACAGTAGTAAAATAATATAACAATAAAGTAAACAATGACAAAGGAACACAATGAGAATAAATACATCAATATGATAACCAAAATGATGGATGGGTGAAGAGCAAAGAGCAAGTGGGGAGAGGTGGAGTCTGCCATCAGTCTGGCAGCCACCTCCAATGTGGACTCCCCCATTTGGTCCCCAGGCCTACTACTACTACTACTACTACTACTACTACTACTACTACTACTACTACACCACACACCAGTACATACCAACAGCTTGGTTACCATTAGCTAATATTGAGAATAGAAAGCTGCTACATGGAATTAACGAGCTTTGTGGTAGACTCTTCATGCAGTTGCATGTTGCAACATTGCTGCTTCTTGTATCTTCACGCTGGACATTTGCTTGCATTTTCTTTGAAGAAAACTTCCACAAGTAGGAATTGGGGTTTTTTGTTGCCATGTTTTCGCCGTGAACCCCACTTCCATTCCCTTGCCTTTTGGGGCTAGACAAGTTGGGGGGGTGTGCATGCCAATTCCACTGGTTGCCAAGGTTCTTGGTTGGCATCTATCAAGTGCTGATTGTCCGCCCTACCCACCCACCCACCCACCCACCCACTCTGCCCCATCCCAACCTGGACCCTCAGTTGCAGAAGCTAAAGCAGTTTTTCCAACGCAAGCCCATGGAGGAGGAGCCTACCTCAGAGGAACCACAAGCCAACGGGGAGCTGGTCACCTCTTCTGGGGGAACCATCTACTACTATGAGGAAGTGGAGGAGGACGAGGAAGAGCCTGAGCCACCACCTGAGCCGGAAATACCCGTTAACGATAAACCTCACAAATTCAAGGATCACTACTTCAAGAAACCTAAGTTTTGTGATGTTTGTGCCCGCATGATTGTCCGTGAGTTTCTAACATGCCACGTGCAGTAATTAAAGATGCATGAGTCATGCCTGGAACAAAAGGAAGCAAAAGTGGAATGGTGGGATATATTGAAAGCTGAATCAGTCCTAGCAGGCATATGATTTGGAACAGTTGCTCAAATGGGGGGAGGAGATATAGATTATGATTTAGTGGAAAAGTGATAAACTAACTGTTGAAACAGAGAATGGTACATGCTCATGTTCACCTTGTATGGTTGTTTAATAGTTTAATGTAGGTAGTTATCTCTAAGTAGGTAGTTAGCCCAACTAAAGAATCTGTAAGACCGCCCCTCCACCCTCACACAGACAGGCAAGACACCAGAATATAAACTGTCAGCAAACAGCACTCCTTACTAGCCCTGATGGTGTTACCTAGCTAGGGTAATGAAACTTCTGCAAGAAAACAAACAAGCTCAGAGGGCACCAAGGACTCCTCCTAGTTATCTCTTGCAGCCATGCTGAAATTCAGCAATCTTTCATAGCAAACTATGAACAATAGAGGAACATTCTATAAAGAATGGCAGAATATACTAATAGACATCCATAGTTACAGGTGATGTCAGGTGCAATCATGAGGTCATTGTGCAAACAATGCAATCGGGCCAGAGGTGGGTTTCAGCAGGTCCTGACCAGTTCTGGAGAACCGGTAGCGGAAATTTTGAGTAGTTCGGAGAACCAGTAAATGCCACCTCTGGCTGGCCACGCCCCGTCTATTCTCTGCCTCCCGAGTCCCAGCTGATCAGGAGGAAATGGGGATTTTGCAGTAATCTTCCTCTGGATTGGGGACGGAATGGAGATTTTACAGTATCGTTCCCCTGCTACACCATCAAGCCACACCCACCAAGCCATGCCACAGTCACCAAGCCACGCCCACGGAACTGGTAGTAAAAAAATTGAAACCTACCACTGAATCAGGTCCTTGTGCAGTGGTGGGATTCAGCCAGTTCGTACCCCTTCGGGAGAACCGGTTGTTAACTTTCTGAGCAGTTTGGCAAACTGGTTGTTGGAAGAAATCATTAGGGCAGAGAACCGATTGTTAAATTACTTGAATCCAACCACTGCCCTTGTGCCATTGTTTCTGATACAAGTACATAAGTAGCATTGCTTGCATTATGATACATTTGCCCACACTCCATCCCTGAATACTTACGTGTAAATTCAAGCTTTAGCAGCTCTTAGTTCCGAAAGCCAAGGCCTTTTGAATCACCCACAATTTTGACCTCCAGGATGGCTGCCCGTAGAGGTGCATCTAAAGCCAAGCCAAAGGGAGAAAAGTATGCCTGATGATATTTCTGTTTTTTAAACATTTTTTTTGTCAGGTGAAATGTCTAACACACATACAACCCCTTGCTCATACAGCCATGCAGCGGTTAACTGGTCCCATACCCATAATCCCACCTTACCTGAGACTCCTCCCCTTGGTATAAATGGGGTCACCACGAGGCCATCCAGCAGTTCCACATGTGTACCTGCAAGAGAAGGACAGAGGTTTGTCAATACCTTATGAAACAGAGGGCCTGTGATCTAAACAGGCCTACAATAAAGAGCTATTGAAGAAAAAGAGTTGTACCTGTGAGTTATTGGGTTAGATCCACCTCTTAACATTTTTTTTAAAAACCTTATCTTTCAAAACATTGTCAGGATGCATGCATTCCATTAGTCTATTTTTTAAAGTAACCCAAGCTACTTTTTCCTCTACACCAAACTCATTTCCTTTTGCTGAGAAAATGCTGATATTTGGTAGTTTTAGTTAAACTGATGATCGTAGTTTAGTTAAAACCATTTGTGATGGAGGCGATCACATGTCAGTCCTCCCCTCCCTGTGTAAAAGAGAAATGAGAGTTTGTCAGGGTTGAAGAGTAGTTGGCTGCCAGAAATGAAGCCGAAACTGAAAAGCAGGAGCCAGAAAGGAAATTCAAGGAATCAAAGCCAAAGGAACAAATGGAAATATACTATACCAGCCATCCCCAGTTTGGTATAAACAATGGTATAATCCAGTGGTGAGTTTCAAAATTTTTTACTACTGGCTCTGTGGGAGTGGCTTGATGGGCATGGGAGTGAAAAGATACTGTAAAATCTCCATTCCCAGCCCACTTCAGGGGAAGGTTACTGCAAAACCCCAATTTCCTCCCGATCAGCCGGGACTCGGAAGGCAGAGAAGAGATGGAGGTAGGGCCAGTCAGAGGTGGTATTTACTGGTTCTCTGAACTACTCAAAATTTCCGCTACCGGTTCTCCAGAACTGGTCAGAACCTGCTGAAACCCACCTCTGGTATAATCGAGAAATACATGAAACTTTTATCATCCACAGTGGAGACTGGTCATGATGCCTCAGCATGGCGGGAATGGTAGCCCAATACATGGCGCTATACTTGGAATATCTTCTTTGCTCAAGCCAGGCCATAAGTCAACCAAGTGGGCCTCCTGTTGCTTCTTTCTATCCATGAGGCCAAGGCATGGTGGAGAGCAGGAAGACCTCTCAAGCTAAAAGCTAGAAATCCTTCCTTGCCAAGATGATTCCCCAGGCTACATTTTTTTGATAGAATTTGAACATACATGGAGTTTTCCCTTTTCATTTCCGGCAGAACATTTTAAAATGCCAAGAGGAAGCATATTTAGGGAATATGCTGATGTTTCATCCTGCAGTCTTTTCCTGAAAGTAATTTCCCCTCCATCTGGGAGACAAATGGCTTATTTGTATGCTTTTAAAAGGCTTCTGTTTGGCTCAATGAGAAGGCATGCTGTGGTGTTACCTATTGCTTGATTCCAGAAATAGGGGACACCCGGGGGTGGGGGATGGGAGGGCTGGAGACACCTTAGCCTATATAATGCCAATGATTGCCTTTCTTTTCCTTGCAGTCAACAACAAATATGGCTTGAAATGCAAGAACTGCAAAACTCACATTCATCATCACTGCCAAAGTTATGTGGAATTTCAGCGCTGCTTTGGCAAGATAGTAAGTAGGCCTCTTCTGAGCCCCAATGCAATGCATTTGCCCTCTGCCGATTGCTATCCATTACATGATTTGATATGGCAAGCTGCAGTTTTGGTTCTGTGCTTGCTCCATTAGACATGTAGAGAACACTGAGATGTTGAGGGGGGCCTAACTTTTTTCCAGAAAGGTATGCTACCAATCAGAGATGGGTTTCAGCAGGTTCTGACCAGTTCTGGAGAACCAGAAGTGGAAATTTTGAGTAGTTCGGAGAACCGGCAAATATCACCTCTGACTGACCCCTCCCCAGGGGTGAAATGTAAAATTTGTTGCTACCGGTTCTGTAGGTGTGGCTTGGGGGGGTAATGTGACTGGGTGGGCGTGGCCAACTTTTTTAAAAAAAAAACTTTTCAAAGCATTTTTTCTAATGCTTTGAAAAGCCTCTGCCAATCAGGCAACTCAGCTGGGATCGTCAGAGACTTTTCAAAACATTTCTTTTGCCACTTCGGCCAAGAGGTTGCGGAAAAAAATGCTTTGAAAAGCCTCTGATGATCCTAGCTGAGCCGCACGATCATCAGAGGCTTTTTTTTTTTTTTACTTTTAAAAGCATTTTTTCATCGGAAGAGATTGTAGAAAAAATGCTTTTAAAAGTAAAAAAAAAAGCCTCTGATGATCGTGCGCCTCAGTTGGGCATGGGGGGGGGGCAGGGATTTTTGTTACCGGTTCTCCGAACCACCCACCTCCATCACTACCAGATCGGGTGATCTGGTCCAAACTGGGAGCATTTCACCCCTACCCCTCCCACATCTATTCTCTGCCTCCCAAGTCTCAGCTGATCAGGAGGAAATGGGGATTTTGCAATAACCTTCCCCTGGAGTGGGGTGGGAATGGAGATTTTACAGTATCCTTCCCCTGCCATGCCCCCCAAGCCACGCCCACAGAACCGGTAGTAAAAAAATTTGAAACCCACCACTGCTACTGGTACTTTGAAAAGGGTAGGATTTTTTTCAGTAGTTTTTAATCATAAGTGTAACAAAAGCTGTACACTCAAGAACCTGTCTATTACAAGCTGAGTGCTCCCAGCTAGAATATAATTAGATAAAATTGGTGGGATTTTTTGTGTAGTATCGTAGGATCCAGGTTGGGATCAGATATAAGGCTGAGGCTACTATATTTTAATTAGCAAAATGGAGAATATTGCAAGAGTGTCTTTTAAAGAAATGAGGAAAGAAAGCCATGTAATTTGGCTTTGGATCCATCAGTATTTGATTATTTTTTTAAAAAATCTATATCATGAAGTCTATAGGATGGCTACCAATAAGAAACTTAAAATAATTTATTTATCTAAAACACTGATATGATGACCTATCTTATAACAAATTCTGGGCAGCTCTCAATCAAAAATGAAAACAACATAAAACCATATTGAGACTGTAAAAATTCAGTACATTAAAAACAAAAAAATGATGCCAAATCAAGCTTCCAATATTCAGTCACCTCATATTATCAGATAGGCTTGTGGGGAAAATCAAGTCTTCAGTGCTTTACAGAAGGTAGGAAGGTACCAGGGGTGGGTTCTAAATTTTTTTACTACCAGTTCTGTGGGCATGGCTTATTTTGTGGGCGTGGCTTGATGGTCATGTGATAATTATTTAGGATTTAGCAGAGGTACTGGTCTACTAGGCTTTTAACTGCTTGCAGAGCTATACCGATCTATCCATTTACTTTTTGCAGGCACTGGTCTACCCATTTATTTTTGCAGGCACTGGTCTACTCATTTGTTTTCTTTTAACACTGATCAGCTGTAGGGCGGCCCTTTGAAGCCCCGCGGCAAGAGTTTAAACAGTTTTTTTTCCCTCTCGCCATCAGCTGGGACTCAGGAGGCAGCAATAGATTGAGGGTAGGGCCAAATAAAAGGTAAGAATAACACGGGGGGTGGATGGGGGGCGCAGGGGGGGCAGAACCGGTTCGACGACATCATGTTGTCACCACTACCGGCTCGGGAGAACTGGGCTGAACCAGGAGGAACCCACCACTGGAAGATACCTACCAAATGTCAGAGGGAAGAGTGTTCCATTGGCAGGGGCTGCCATGGAAAAGGCAGGTTTCCTAGCTCCCATAAGACGTGAATATGTAAAGGAAGGGACTAGGAGCATGCCTTCCCTATCTGATCTGGTAAGACAAGTAGATGAGCTTAGGGAAAAGCGGTTTTGTGGATAATCTGGCCCTGTGCCATATAAGGCTTTCAAGGTGACAACTAGCACTTTTTACCCAGAAAGAAATTAAAAGCCCGCAGAGCTCATACAACAGAAGTGTACCATGGGCAAACCTAGGGGCACTTGTCACCATGTGCACTGCCATGTTCTGGACCAGTTGAAGTTTTTGGGTGGTCTTCAAGAGCAGCCCCATGTAGAGCGCATGGCACTAATTCAAATGGGTGCTTTACCAAGGCATGAGTAACTATCAGCAAGGCCTCCTGATACAGGAAAGGGTGCAATTGGTACACTGGACGACTCTATACAAAAGCCCCTCTAGACATTGCTCTCATCTGCTCTTCAAGCAGAAGCTATGAATCCGGGAGGTCTCCAAATTTCACACCGAGTCTGCAAAAGTGCCACTCCATCCAGAATCAAAGAGGACTCTGGGGGTAGGCCTGGAAGGTCAAAACTCCACAGACACTCTGTCCTGCCGAGGTTGAGTCAGAGCCAGTTCATATTTAGGAAAACCAGCTGACAGAAACAATAGATCTCAATTCCCAGATAGAATTGTTACTAAACGCAGATCTTGTGCCTTCAGAGCTCAATGTTGTGAAAAGAATGGCTAAAAATCTGTTGACTAGACAAGATGAGAAGAAAGCTTAAGAAATTTAACCCTGGAATTTAGGTATGGGCGTTGATTCCTGTGTTCTGCTGCTCTTCCTGCAGTAAGGCATTTTATTCAGCCATTGTCTATTGGTGAATTCTCTAATTATTACTGAATATGGTTGAGTTTCTGGAGAGTTCATATCAGTGACTGTGTTTGGTAAATATGGCAGGAACTTCCCAAAACCTGACCATGAGATTGTTGTTTCCTTACTGCTCTCTCTCTCTCTCTCTGTGTGTGTATGTATGTGTGTGTGTTTGAGCAAGCTTTTGACTCTTGCCAACTGCCTAGGGAAGTTCCTGCAATTTTTAGGGCAAGATTTCAGAAGCAGTTTGCCCTTGCTTCTTTCCTAAGGTTGAGGGGGACCAGCTGGCTTCATGCCTAAGGCAGGACTAGAACTCATGGTCTCTTACCTGATACCTTAACCTAAGGTGACCAATCGTCTTCCTTTAGGGAGGACAGTCCTACTTTTGTAAGTTCTGTCCTCTCTCGAAACGTGTCCTCCTACATGTCCTCCTTTTTGATATTTGAAGACTAATCTGTAAATCTCCATATTCAATTGATGCCGATCTGATCCGTTGTGTGTGATGTGACATATCACACACAACGCAGGACTAAAACTCATGGTCTCTTACCTGATACCTTAACCTAAGGTGACCAATCGTCCTCCTTTAGGGAGGACAGTCCTTCTTTTGTAGGTTCTGTCCTCTCTCGAAACGTGTCCTCCTACATGTCCTCCTTTTTGATATTTGAAGACTAATCTGTAAATCTCCATATTCAATTGATGCCGATCTGATCCGTTGTGTGTGATGTGACATATTTGTATTTGACATGATGATTCGTCAAGGCTCAGTACTTTGCAGCGAGACAAGATTATGAGACGCATGCACTCCTCACAGGAGAATTGTTTTGAGAGAGTGCACCGCGCGCAAGTGGCTTTGTTTACTTCTTACCAAAACACAACACGGCATATACACACGCATTAGACTCATTGTTGCAATGAATAAAATGTTTCTTTTATTTACAATATTATTTTCTTTAATTTATTTGTGTAACCCTCTTTCTCATTGTAAAATTTGGTCACCTTACTTAACCACTATATCAAACTGCCTCTCTACAGCTAGTAGGCAAGAAACAACAAACCTGGGTAAGATTTCTGAGATCAGAGCCAAGAACATAGCTTCTCTCCTCCGCAACAGTTTTATGTGTGGGTGGCATTCATGGATGAATGTGTATGATGTAATCTTACTCATCAGCTCTACTCGCCTTGAAGCCTTTAAATGATTACATGGAAGAGCTGCCATTTTTATCTTGCATCATTGCTGCTTGCATTTATATCCCGTATTGTTGTTAGTATCTGCTCCAAATCAACCCTGGGGTCTATGGTGCTGCAAGAATTTTAAGTAGGGCACCTTGATTTAAGAGCTAGTTTGCTACACTTGTTTTACATGGATAAAATAATGCACAACCTGAATATCAGTCTCTGGAAGTGACTATCTCAAATAGATGTATGCCATTGCCTCTCCATGGGCCAGAATAAAAAGTAGAAATGTGCAGTCATTACAGTGTATATAAGGATTACCTTATTTTTCAATTGGAAATTATTCTTGTGGGAGAAAAAGTACATTTATTGGCCCTATAATGGACTTTATACATTTGAAAAATGGATTCCAATTCTTAGTTAGATTCAGCGCATTGCCTTTGATAGATTGAAGTCACAATTCCCTAACTGCAGAATTGGAGGAGAGCAGTGGGTGAGTAAGCTAACAAATTACCCAGTATTTTTGTATATTATTAAAAGCTGAAGCAGCTAGTAATGTATTCTTTATAAATAGCTTTATACTAAAAGTTCGGTTATGAACATTTTTCATGTATTTGGAGAAGACCAAATGGTTCTCCAGAAATCACTTCCCCCCCCTTTTCTCCAGTATTATATGCAGTTATTTGGGCTTTGGGGTGCCATTTTTTTCTGTGACCTTAACCAGTAGGGGATCACAGTGAATCAGATGACATAAATGAGAACAAACATAGCTGAGACAGTCTTAGCTTAAACTCAATTTCATTGGGGGCCGCATCAGAGTTGTGTTTGACCTTGGGGTGGGGGGCGTGGCCAGGGTGGGCATGGCCAACTTGACATCACTCGCGTCGGGGACGGCTGTGATGGCCCAAACATTCTGCCAGCGAAAATAGGCTCCTGAGGCTTTTTTAAGGCTGCGACAGCCTCCTGCAAGCACGCGGCCCTCCTGAGCTCCATTTTTATTGGCAGAGGCACCACGGGCTGGTTCTTCACTGTTTCTAGGGTGCCCCTGTCGGCCAGATCAAAGCACCCCATGGGCTGGATTCGGCCTGTAGGCCTTCAGTTTGACACCTCTGGCTTAGGTCCTGTGGTGAATCCAGTCGATTAGTTTCTCCTTAGCAGGTCCAATCAATAGGAGCTAGCTTTTTCTGAATATTGGAATGCAAAAAACAGTTGCAACCAGGGCTCTTCTCTTTCTAATTGGGGATTTCACAATACTGTAGTTTCCATATTGCAGAACGCACACCATATTTTACAAGGGCAATGGATAAAAGAATATTTCTTAGTAGCCAAGTGTGATTGGATACACAAGGAATTTGTCTCTTGCGCATAAGCTCTCAGTGTATATACAAACAATAAAGTGATAAGTCATAAAAAAGTAAAATACCAGGGGCTGCTCTGCCAAGACTAGAAATAGGCATACATAATTTTTGCCCCAGAAAAGGACAAAAATAAAACTAAACTATATTAAATACATGCAATGAATTAATATTTCATGCATGTAATGACTTCCTGTTTCCATTGTCCTGAAAATGATAATAAAGTGTCAAGTCTAGGATAGGTTTTAGAGGCTACTGCCAAAGTTTTGGGAGACTCTGCATTTTGTCCATACTTGCTTTATTAGTCTTTTTGATAAATCAGCAGAATAATTCTTTCTGCATCTTATGAAAATGTTTGCTATATGGTATTATTTATAAAGCAAGCATTAGACTAAGGCTAGAGTTTCTTGTCAAGGATAATAGCTGCCTCTGTCACCAAGCTTTAACATTTGGGAGAAAAATGGGCTTTGTCCCCTTTTCCCAATATTCTTGACTGGGTATAATCTTTACCTTTTACTCTTCAGCCTCCAGGTTTCCGCCGTGCTTACAGCTCTCCATTGTACAGTGCCCAACAACTCTCAGGTGGTAAGTCAGCCGTCCAATAGGACTTCAACTCTTGGTCATCCATCCTCAGAAACACCTTTGTAACTTTTACAACGTTTTTTGTTGTTTATTTCACAGCTAGCCGAAATGATCCTGTCTTCGATACCCTGCGGTCAGGTGTGATCATGGCAAACAAGGAGCGCAAGAAAGGGCAGGATAACAAAAAAAATGTAGGAAGCCAGTATGATGCAACATCCCAACATAAAAATGGTGCAAAAATGCACAGTGGTGAAATGTAAAATGTGTTACTACCGGTTCTGTGGGCGTGGCGTGGTGGTGGGGTAATGGGACTGGGTGGGAATGGCCAACTTTTTTTTTTTACTTTTTTAAAGCATTTCTTTTACAACCTATTCGGGCGAATAGGTTGCAAAAGATGCTTTTAAAAGGTTAAAAAAAGGCTCTGACAATCATGTGGCACAGCTGTGATTGTCAGAGCCTTTTTAAAAAAAATTTTTAAAAGCATTTTTACTACCAGTTCCGGAGAACCGGTAGTAAAAAAATGCTTAAAAGTTTTTTTAAAAAGTTCTGACTATTGCGCGTTGCTCAGCTAATCATCAGAACTTTTTAAAAAACATTTTTTACTACCAGTTCGGTGAACTTTTTTTAGTAACGATTTGGGCGAACCGGACCAAACTGAGAGCATTTCACCCCTGGTGGTGCATAAGAGGCTATCCAAGCTGGAATAATGGATGAAGATAGAAGCAATTCTAAAGCTAACATTGGCTACATGTAGCAATAGCACTTAGACTTATATACCGCTTTACAGTACTTTACAGTCCTCTCTAAGCAGTTTTACAGAATCAGCATATTGCCCCCAACAATCTGGGTCCTCATTTTACTGACTTCGGAAGGATGGAAGGCTGAGTCAATCCTGAACCGGTCAGGATCAAATTGCTGGCAGTTGGCTAGCAGTGAGCAGAGTTAGCTTGCAATACTTCATTCTAACCACTGCACCACCACACCACATGTACCATTCCAGCTATTTCTAGACTCTCCATTACTCATGTTGGCTGGGACTGATATGAGTCCAGTGAAATCTGGAGGGCTATATTTTCACCATCCCCTTTAAATTACTTAAAATATTCAACTATTCCTCTCCTTCTCTCCTTAAGTTCATGCTATAAGGCACTAATCTGCCATCCAGAATCTCTTGATGCTGGGATTCTGCATTCTACAGCACCCTTGAACTTGTAGCATTGTGGGTCAGAAACAAAGGAAATGCATGATGTGCATCCTATGGCAGACCTTTTCCATAGTACCACTGCACTATGGAATAAACTGCTCCAGTTGGTAATCTGGGTTCTACCCTTCTGTGACTTCAGAAGACGCTCAAAATCATTCATTTCCAATAGGCCTGTGCCATTTAATGAGAAGTTGGAGGCAACCATTTAGTGTAAGTCCCAAAGATGCTTTTTCAAGAGGCAACTGGGACTTTCTGTTTTTTCTTTGAAGACGGTTCACTTCTCATCCAAGATTCTACAGAGCTGAAGAAGCTTCTTGAAAAAGCACCTTTGGGACAACCATGACCTGGGTGGCTGAGAATCTCCATAGACATCTAGTATAAGGTTTGAAGTTTAGTGTAGATGAAGGATAGGAGTTTGTCAGTATTGTATTTTATTTCTGCACCATCCTAAGTTTATTGATTGACGTGGCATATAAATAAATACTGTCAAATAAATATTTTCTGATATATTTTCCTTCCTACATTTTAGCCTTTGGCTGCCATGATGGAAGAAGAAACAGAAGCCCCCAAACCAGAAAGTGACAAACCAGAGGGAGGTAAGTGTTAATAGACATCTGTTGTCTCTGGGATCCACAGTCTAAATATTTGTTAAGCAAATGTTGCTCAAATAAATAAAGTACAACAGAAGCAAGAAGATCACTGAAAAGAAAGGAAACCCCTGGTGCCCACAAATTAAAACTTTTTGCCATGTGATATCTCAGGAGAGGCAACTGATAGCTCTCCAGATGTTGTTCAACTGTAACCAGGTGTGATTTTGCTTACGTTTTTGAGTGAAGTTCACCTAGGTCAGGGATGTCAAACTCAATTTCATTGAGGGCCGCAGAAAGGATGTGTTTGACCTTGGGTGGCCAGGGTGGACGTGGCCAGCTCAACGTCACTCATGTTGGGGCACCTGTGGTGGTCCAAGTGCTCTGCCAGCGAAAACGGGCTCCTGAGTTCCATTTTGGGCTGCGACGGTCTCCTGCAACCATCTACCAGTGAAAACAGAGCTCAGGAGGGCTGCATGAACTCTGTTGCCGCTGGCAGAGGCACAGCAGGCTGGTCCTTAACTGTTTCCAGGGTAACCCCATGTGCCAAATCTAAGTACCCCATGGGCTGGATCCAGCTCACAGGCCTTGAGTTTGACACCCCTGACCTAGATGCTGCCTGTTGGCCAAGCTTTATCCTTTAACTAGAAAATGCAAATATAAAACTGAAATGAATGTAATGAATCAAGATCAGAAAAAAAGGACACCTAAATTTGTGACTGCTGTAAGCAGGAAAAGGAAGGCAGACTAATACAAGAAAAGCAGAGACGGCGGAGTTAATTTATGAATTATTTCCTTTTTAGGCCTGGGGGAAATTGTGGCATTTTATTTTCAGTGTCCTAGGAGAAGGAAAGCTGTCTGATCTTTTTTCCATACAGGTAATCTTCGAGTTACAAATGTAATGGAGCTTGCCAATTACATTCGTAACCCGAGGATTCGTAGCAGTGAATCACGTAACTGGAACGTGATCACTCCCTGCTTTTTCTCTCACATTTGCTAATTGAATGTGGGTTGTAAACTGCATGAGGCATCTCATGGTGGGAAAGGCCATGGGGAGCCTAGTGCTTCCAAATACCCAAGGCCACCCCCAACCCACTGAGATATCTCATGCCTCCCCCCCTGCCTGACTGGGTCATTTACTATACATATATCTCAGTGATCAAGGGAATTGTCTCCTCTTCAGCCTCTCTGCCACAGTTTTGTCTTGAGCAAAGGTTTGCTGAGTCCTGCAGGGATGAAAGATTGCATCCCTATAGGTTCTGGTTGTCTTTGCAAAAAGTCTTTGCCGATGAGAACGGAGCCTGGAATAGGTGTATGTGTCCCTCTGGGCGTCCGTTCTTGGCAGCAAAGCCTTTTGCCCCAGATCTCATCCAAACCTCCGTTTGCAGAAAACAGAGTCCTAAAGTACCATGAGATCATGCGAGATCAGTAGCGCAAGATCTCACATGATCTTGCAGTACTTTCGACTTCCATTCTCTGTGAACACACTAAAGGCTTTAAGCACTGAAGTAGGCCAAGAAATCGAAGACTCGCTAGATCTTTGCAAAGTGAATATCCACAGGCCCAATATCTATGGAGACCCAGGGGAGGGCGGGGAATAGGCAGGGCCTCTGTAGTCATTCGTAAATGAGCGCCATGGTGATGCAACATTCGTAACTTCAGGACTGTTACATAAGTACTTGGGGGAGGGGGTTATGTTGTAACTTTGAACAGTTGCTAAATGAACTGCTGTAACTCAAGGATTACCTGAATTTCATCCCATCTGAATTTCATTTGCTTGCTTGTTTGTCTTTAATCCAGGAAAACCAGAAGGACAGAAAGCAGAGAAGAATGCCCCGGATGACAAGGTGCTTGCTCCTCACTCTTGCATGGGAGAGGGGAAGAGGGAAGAGATTGTGCTTGCCGGTTTCCAGTTTGAACACAATGACTACACACTTTCTTGTCTCCAAATCCTACAAGTGTGTGATGCTGTTACAAGTCACTTTTCTTCACCTGTCGCTCTGATTATTCAAACGGTTGCATGTTGTTTTTTTCCTGTATAGTCAACTCCGCATTGTCTTTTTTTCCTGCACAAATTACATTAGTAGAAAGGGCTGCATGGAGGGGGGAAATAGGAAAATGGTACATAGACAAGCCACTCAGTTCATGTATATATTATTCTCTCAAGGTCAGAATCTCAATACAAGAACTCAATCTCTTGAGACTGAGCAAGCAAACAGACTCCTGCTCACTTGCTTTATTGCCTATGGCCTCTCAGATTCCACCAATCAGATTCCACTAATCATCCATATACACTTAAAGAAGTTGACATACAGTACATTTTGAGCATATGAACAAAATAGATTTCAGAAAATCTACTCTCTATTACCTTCATATTTATGCATAAAGTATAATGGAAGAGAATGGCTTTGTTACTACTTGTGCCAGATAACTGAGGATTAGACAGCCTTGCCTAGGACCACAGAAAACCTATGGACTATATTTGTAGAGCTGTAAGGTTGGGTAGCGACAAGACTTTGAATGGCTGGTATCCTGCTTTCTAGAGGTGGATTAAATCCCCTTTGGAGATCCATGCATGGATGCTCCTGGTTATATACACGTGTTTATTTGTACACCTATGAATAATCTGTTTTGATTTCTTGCCCATCCTGAGACTAATTTTATAGAAGGTATCTATATAAGAGCTTGTGTTTTGCCAGCATTAAAGATTTCTGACAAGAAAACATGAATACCTAAGAGTAAAATATACTAGGTAACACCATTAATACTTTACCCAAATTAGGTATCTGGTATTACCTGGTTTGGTAATGAAACATCTACAAGAAAACCACGAAGCTCAGAGAGCATCAAGGTCCCCACAGTTCAACCCTGAGTTATAAATATTCTCTTCTATAGTTGACCTTAGCTTGGCAGGATTACCCCAGGTTATTACTTACATGTAAGTTTTCTGGGAAGCCCAAGGCTACTATCTAGCCTGGAAATCCAAAAACCATCCCTAAAGGGGCTATAGTTGCCACTTCCATAACATTGTCAAGAAAACTGACAAACTGACAAGAGTCAAGTTTGATTTGAAGGGGACTTTACTTTTTTTCTTCTTTTGAACAGAGTAAGAAGCAGCAAACTGGGTTCCAACAGTCTCACTACTTTATTGCACTTTATCGCTTCAAAGCCTTGGAGAAGGATGACTTGGATTTCCAGTGAGTAACAAAATTGTCTTGTTTTTATTGATCAGAACATCACCAACCTCAAACCTTGTTAACCCACTTATAGAAACAAATCCCAACATAGAAGTGTCTGGGTTGAGTTTCTGATATATTTTGTCAAAGTCAAGTCAGTAGAAGGGACTGCAGTCTCCAGACTTCAGAGACCGAGGAATAAACTATGGAGTAATATATGGAATTTGTAATCTATAGGGCATGGAGCTAAAAGGCAACATACAAAGATAGTCTCTGAAAAAGTCATTGATAACAAAGAGATTTGGAACTCAAAAGTTTCGCTGAGCTGGTTTTACATTAATGTAAAGAGTAATGTGAGAATGCTGAGAACTCAAATAAAATATCAAGACATAACTTGTCTTGAAGGAAGTTTCCTTATTCAGGAATATCAAAGGCTTGTGGAATACCGTTGCTGAATTAATACCTCTTAATTTAGTACATGCATCCAGAGCTGGTATTCAGCTGTTTTGGACTGGTTTGCCCGAACCGGTAGAGGAAATCACGAGTGGGCCTGCCCGTCAGCCCTGGCTCTATGCCATCCTGTTTAGGCACGTTTTTGAGGCCGGGCATATGTGCAGAAGGTGCGCATGTGAGCAAAGCACATGTGCGGAAGTGTGCATGTGTGGAAGGCAGGAGTGTGTGCAAACTGGGCGCATATGAGCATGAAGCAAGTGTGGGCACGTGGGGTGAACTGGTAGTAATATAATGTGAAACCCACTGCTGCATGCATCCCATGGGTGGGTTCTACTTACCTTTACTACTGGTTTGCAATGGGATCGCATGCACAGATCGCCTATGACGACATCTGGGATGGTGGGTGGAGCCTCCCGTCAGTTTTACTACCGGTTCTTGTGAACTGGTCCGAACCGGGGGCAACCCACCACTGATGCATCCTATGTAAGACCGTGAGATCTTCCCTTGACAGCTTCTTTATACTGATTATTAAGAAGCGCTAGAAGACAAGTAAACAGGTTTGCAAATGTAGGCATCGCCAACAATAAATATAGAATCCTACCAATGGTTGTCACATGGAAAGAGAAGAATTGAGCGTTTATCAGGTTGCTGGATAAGGTGCTTATCAGGTGCTCGGCTAAGACTTTTGTATCTCATTACCTTGTTGAATTTGTGGAAGAACCATGAAGGAAGTATGGGGGGAAGTTGCCATCTTGGTCAGATAGTCAGAACTGGGAAAGAAAGGATTAAATGGCCAGAATGGGCCAAGTTGTTCAGCAGTTCTGACTCGCAACAGTATTTTCACCTTGTTCCCTTTCAGCCCTGGGGACAAAGTTGCAATTGTTGACGACTCCAATGAAGAATGGTGGCGGGTAAGAAGATGGTTTCTCTTTTGGGATCAAAGTCTATTCATTTTGAAGAAAGCTCTTGATCTTTAAAAGATTTTAAATATTAGTGGTTAGCCACAAGTAAAATATTTGGGATTTCCTCTGTTTCGGCTTTTACTATGGCATCCCAGCTGGAGACTTCCTTCAGTGTGACTCGAGACATATTTGAGTGATTTAACTAAACTTGGCAAAATAGTGTTGCCCCCTCCTCCTAATAAATCAGCAACTGAGTGAAAATGAAAAATGGGCAACCGTTTAATGGCCATGGGTTGTATATACCATGTTTCCCCCAAAATAAGATTGGGTCTTATATTAATTTTTGCTCCAAAAGATGCATTATGGCTTATTTTTCAGTTAGGTCTTATTTTGGGGGGAAATGCCTCTGTCTGGTTGACCATCTTAACTGGGGCTTATTTTGGGGGTAGGGCTTATATTACGAGCATCCTGAAAAATCATACTAGGACATATTTTCCAGTTGGGTCTTATTTTTGGTAGTATAAAATTAAAAACAAGCATTTTAAAAAATAGAGTCATGTCTCAAACATGTGAAATCCAGGGCTTTCTATTGTAGTTTCTTCCTAAGTTTTGGGGAGGGGGGCGGAAAGAGAATTTGTTTGCTACAAATATTTGGGTGTGTCCTGCTTCAACACTGTATGAAACTCTACAGCTAGTTTTTGGCAGCTGTAGTCAGGGAAGGGTTAAAAATTAAACAATATCACTAAGACGCCCAACCAAAGGGGCGGGCTCCCAGAATATCCTATTTCCACCTGCTTTGTACTATTATTTAAATCATATGCCCTTCCCCACATTTTAAAAATGTTCAGTCCAGTCATCAATAGGCTGCCTACTCCACCACAAACTATATAAATCCATCCTCTGTCAATAAAATGTTATAAAAGACCATGTTAAAAACTGTATATTTTCATGAAAGGGTTCAAAGCCACGAGTAATATTAATTTTGTATTTTTCCTTTTGAAATATTTCCTTTTGTAAAATTCACTCATTTGTCTCTCACAATATTTTTTAATGTCCCCCATTTGGAACATGCAAGTCACTTACTGTCCTGAAAATGGCTTAATGAGCAGTTTGCAGGATTACTGATGTCAATTTTGAGAGGAATGAGGATAATTAAAATATATCATGTTGGCAAGAGCTAATGTTCCAAAGTATTAGTTACTTGTCTCTTCCTTCTTTTTTTTAAGAGCAAAAGTGTATTTATGTGCTGAAGGAGAGAATCACTGCAAATTGCCAATTTTCTTCTCTGCTTTTTTTTGAACTAACAACCCCCCCCACCCCCCTCATATTAATCCTATCTTGTTTCATGGTGATAGAATTGGGAATTTGGGGGGCAGGTTATTTCTTTATAAAGTAACTTTGTGCATGAATCTCTTAGGGGAAGAAAATTGGGGAGATTGGAGAAAAAATTGGATACTTTCCGCCAAACTTCATTATCCGAGTGCGTGCAGGAGAACGTGTGCATAAGGTCATGAGGTCCTTTGTGGGCAACAAAGAAATTGGTCAGATTACATTAAAAAAGGATCAGGTATGTCTCTTTGAAGTACTTCATTCAGATATAAATAAATGTCCCCCCTCCCCTCACTGTTCTGAACAGCCGAAAACAATGATAACTTTTACAAAATGTTTCCACCTTGAGCTGAAAGGTCACAATCATGGGAAAACTGCCACATATTTTCCCACAAATTGATCTTATATCCCATCCTTTCTGGCAGACGATTTAAAAGTTAAGTAAACAAATGCTACAATAGCACAATTTCTCTTTCTTTTTTTCCCCTACAAATTCTTTTTGAAATTGAGGAGTGGGGTTTTCGTTGAGATTCCATCATCGTTGAGAGCTAGGAGGAAAACAGTTTAAAAGAGACTGATCATGTTTCGATTTATACTGAGTATCCAGGGAATCTGAGTACATGAAGGTTATAAAACCCAGCTTTTTTAAACACGTCACCTAAATAGCATTCAGCCCCCAAGCGATTCTAAGTTTGTTTGTTTTTTAAACTCGGGTCCTGTGCTACTTATTGGCAATCCCCCCCCTACCTCCTTCCCTCAATATAAATGTACAAGAACTCCTTTCCAGAAAAATTGGTAATCTATTTGGGGATTCTGCCTCATCTAACGTCTCTCATTCTCTTATAGATTGTGGTACAGAAAGGAGAGGAGGTGAATGGGTATGTCAAAGTCTACACTGGCCGCAAAGTGGGACTCTTTCCCGTGGACTTCTTGCAGGAGATCCAACTCTGAGATTCACATGGATTTCATAACCAAGGCCGGAGAAGACCAGAGTGATGGAGTGTTCATTACCAGCTGCCAATGCCTCTCTGCAAGGAAGCTGAGTTTCTGTAGGACTGTGGTCCAAGAGCTAAGACATCACAAGAAGGCCTGTATCATCAGTGAGCCAAGATTCAAGGCAAGAAGCTTATCTCTCTGCCATTAGAGAGGACTCAGTGCTTCTCTTGAACTCTGCACTTTGCTGCTGGCAGATTCCGGAATGGGTTCAGCCATTGTCTCATTATGATCTTGTTGTGAAGGTGCTGGGATGCGGCCAAAGCTGCTCTACTTCTTATCTGCGAAGAAAAGGATTGGACAGATTGATTGACAGAATTGACAAACGGCAAGAGTTACTGCTGCCACCCCCTGTAGGTGGTACTAACATGTGCATGCATTTACTTCAGGATATGGCTACCCCTTTGCTGGCAAAGGAGGAGCTTGGCTCCTAGTTTACTTGGATGGCTTAGATACAGTTATGTTTTGCCAATATCTGTTATCCTTTTCTATCCCTCACTTGCCTAGCTGTGTTGATGCAAAGCAGCAAGTTTCTGGATCAATACAGAATATATATAGCTCAGGGTTGACATGAGGGGTCCTTGGTGCTCTCTAAGCTTGGGATGTTCGTTTTTGTTTTTTGGGTTTTTTTTTTTTTGCAGGCATTTGATTACCTAAACTAGGTAACATCATCATTTGTAGCACTGGTGATGGTACCTAATTTGGGTAATGAAACATCTGCAAGCTGAGAGAGCTCCAAGGACCTCTCAATTTCTGTATTTGCTATCAATTTCTGGGAGGCTTTGAAATTGTTCTGCTCCCTTAAATTGAACTGATATTTATATTACTTTTGTTATCCTCTTCCACTTGTTTTTGTGCCTTCAAGTTATTGTTGATGCCTGGCAACTGCCTGGTCTATTCCCTGTATTTTTCTTAGCAAGGTTTTTCAGAAGTAGCTTGCCCTTGCTTGCCTCCTATGGCGGAAGGAAAAAAAGTCACTGGCCCAAAATCACTCATCTGGCTTTGTGCCTAAAGAGGGACTAAAACTCACAGCCTCTTAATTTTTAGCCCAGAGGTCTTCAAACTTGGCAGCTTTAAGACTTGTGGACTTCAACTCGCAGAATTCTCCAGCCAGCATAGCATAGCTATAGCATAGCATAGCACATAGCATATAGCATATAGCATATAGCATATAGCTGGAGAATTCTGCGAGTTGAAGTCCACAAGTCTTAAAGCTGCCAAGTTTGAAGACCTCTGTTTTAGCCTGATGCTTTAACCACTGCCCCAAACTGGCTCTTGTCCTCTTCCACTACTTTCCTGCTATTATGAAGGTCACAGAGTAGCCAGATTTTTAGACTGCATTTTGCATTATTGTCCACCTATTTCACCCTGCCCAAGGATCTGGGATAGGCAGATGTAATTGTTTAATAATATTAAGGGTATTGTTGCAATATATGCTGTGCCATTTGCAATGGATGGTGATTTGGTTAATGCTGATGTCATTCAAGCTCCAGACCATTTGGAATTACTTCAAAGGAGCCTGTAATTATTGTTACTATCTTTGCTTTCTTTTTTTTGCCATAATTGTTCTACTTTTATTTTTTGTGATTTTTCTCTAGTTCTTTCTCTTCTATTCTGCAGTCTCCAGATACTGCAATATAGAAATAGCAGTTAGACTTATATACCCCTTCATAGTGCTTTTACAGCCCTCTCTAAGCAGTTTGCAGAGTCAGCCTATTGCCCCCAACAATCTGGGTCCGCATTTTACCCACCTCAGAAGGATGGAAGGCTGAGTCAACCTTGAGCCTGGTGAGATTCAATCTGCCAAACTGCTGGCAGCCGGTGATCAGCAGAAGTAGCCTGCAGTACTGCACTCTAACCACTGTACCACCGTTGCTCAATATTCACTTTCCAGACTTTTTTTGTCATTATTTATTTTGCCCTGTCTATACTCTCTTCTGCCTCTAGTTAATGGCAGAGATCTGATGTGCTACATGTTTTATTTTAAGCAGCATTTCTGCTGCCATGCTTTTGTTTGTTTATATGATATGAGCATGCAAAGTTCCCAAGAGCTCCGTAAAGTGGGGAAGCTACTTGGTTATCAAAAGGCCACTGACTGATCTGTATATTGCTCCCAGGATTTTGATGCAAAACAGAAAGAGGTCTAAACTCAAACTTCATTGGGAATGGACAGATCTTTAGTAAAGGGAGAGACATGAAAATAACATTTCATTGGGTTATATTTTTAATGTTTGAAACTGCCTTCCTGTATACAACCGTCTCATCAGGGACTGGAGAAAAAGCTTTTTCCCCTCTTTTCTCCAGATCACTGGAGGCAATTATTCAGGAGGCCCTATAAATCAGGCTAGGCAATTGGTTGCTTTCCAGGCATTTTGGATTACAATTGAACTATCATAAAGACAACATGGTCAATAGCAAGGAATTATAGCTGGATACCTATCAAGTGATGCAATTTTAGTGTCCAGATAGTGTGTATATTCAGTTAATGATAGCTACAGCTCTTTATCCCATCAGTTTACTCTGCCTCTTCATACCTTGCAGAGTAATTCATACATGTTATTGTGCAGAATTCTCAAATGCTAGGAGTTCCTTGTTACACGGAGGCACTCGTGTTTATTTTCACAAAAAGTCAAGCTCAATAAATTTGTGCTGACATGCTCCTTGGCTCGTATTTCCTAAAGCTTGCTATCAACCCTCTTTCCATCATGCTTGCTTTTTATATGTATCTGGCTACCTGCATGTATAACAGCTTGCAGTTTCCTTTGTCCTGTAAATCAGTAGGATGTTGCTAAGGTAGCCATGCTGCCTGTTTCTCATTCTCGTGTTCTCATCCCATTGGCCTTGTATCTGCAGTTTTCCTTGTGATTTCTATGCCTCGGTATTGCAGACTGCACAACTGCCAATTTAATATGTGTGATTTGTTTTTTTAATTTCTCTGTCTGTCTGTCTGTCTGTCTGCCTGCCTATCTGTCTATCTAGTCTGTCTATCTATATCTATCCTCTATTTTTCTGTCTCTGTCTCTGTCTCTGTCTCTGTCTCTGTCTCTGTCTCTGTCTCTGTCTCTGTCTGTCTATCTATCTATCTATCTATCTATCTATCTATCTATCTATCTATCTATCTATCTATCTAGTTTCATAGTTTCCTTGTACTTCATGATTCACCCAAGTCTCCCAGGTGGAGTTAATGCATCCACAAAATACTATTTATTAATTTGCTTTCCTGCCCAAATGTTACTAGCTTTCTCCTTTTAACCCAACCCCCTAGTCATTGTTACTCTACGCTGGACAATTAGGTGTTACAGATTTGGGAGCTAGTTTAACTCTACTCAATTACTACACAGCTTGTAATTTTGAGCCAGCCTGATGTGTTTCCAAATCGGGAACTGTAAAAAATGAGTAGTAATGTTTTGGACCTGGATTTCTGGATTTGCTACTTCTGGGCCTAGGGTAGACCAACTGCTATAACCTCACATAGGTCGGTCTTTGGTTAAAACACCAGCCTGAAGATGACAAATGAGACTTCGTCGAAACGTTGCCAAGACACTTCCAATTTTACACGGGAAAAGACCCGAATAACCAAAGACCTACATACAAACACCCGCGAAAACCTCAGAAAATATACATACATACATACATACATACATACATACATACATACATATGGAAGTCACCTAAATCAGGGGTCTCAACCCCTGGCCCAGGGCTCACTATTGAGCTGTGGACTACCAGTTTCCCCGAGCTGGATAGAACCAGCTGCATTTCACCACTGATCTGAGGCTAAAGAGCAATCTCTTCTCTTTTCCTTCCATACTACTTCACAATTCCATTCTGAGTTGGCAAGGCAGGACAGGACATCTACCACAGTGAAGTATTACTAGATACCTGGTCTCTTAACAAAAGTGCTTTTCATTAGCTCCTGCTGCACTGGAAATCTGTATATTTTGTTTCTTCTGAGGGCAGCTGGTTGTGCATTTCTACTTCATCCAAGGATTTCAGGACTCAGCTATACATGGAAAGTTAAAGACAAAGTTAGCATATAGGAATAATTTGCACTTGTTTGGATACATGTACAGGAAGGGTTTGCACAAATGAGATGGTCTTGAGCAAAATAAATAAATAATTTTTTTTTGACTGTATATCTCCAGCTGTCAGTCTAGAGCCATTTAGAATCGCATCAGTGGGTAATCAGGAAACTGACAGCTAAGATGGGATGAAGTTGATAAAGGCAATACACATTGAGGATATTTCTGTCTACAACTCTATAATTAATGCAAATGTCTATACCATACTGTTTCTTATATCTTTGGATTTGAAGGATTGCAACACAGTGATAGAGGAGGGAAAGATGAAGAAAAGTCAGTGGTTTTGGATATGAATGGATCTGAAACATCTGTTCAGAGACTTATGCCTCCTGTAGGAATTTCAAAAGAAATGTTCTTTCTCTCTCTCCCCATCCCATTCCCAGGGGTAAAATTCAGCAGGTTCTGACAGGTTCTGGAGAACCAGTAGCGGAAATTTTGAGTAGTTCGGAGAACCGGCAAATACCACCTCTGGCTGGCCCCAGAGTGGGGTGGGAATGGAAATTTTGCAATATCCTTCCCACAGGAGTGGGGAAGAAATGGGGATTTTGCAGTATCCTTCCCCTGCCACGCCCACCAAGCCACACCCACAGAACTGGTACTAAAAAAATTGAATTCCACCACTCCCCTCTCCCCCTCTCCCTCCCTCTCTCTCCCACTCTCTTTCTCCCTCTCTCCCTCTCAAAGGGAAATGAGGCTGAACAAGAATGTCATATGATGGATCTGTAGTGCAAAAGCAATAAACAAATGTAGAAGTCCACATAAGTTCATCTAGAAAATGTTTGCTTTGATAAAAGAGTTTGATTACTGGGTGATAATAAAAAAATATGCATAGCCCTGGATATGCAGTCTTGATATTTGTGATATATGAAGCTTGGCAAAGCAGAGGGTTTTAAGGAACTTATTATGTATTAGGTTTTGGTGGGTTGGATTTGAGCATGCTGTAATCCTGCCTGATAAGGTGTACAAACCGTACAGCAATCTTCATCAACCTTCTTCCACCTGGATGTGTTCGGACTACAAGTTCCAGAATCCTCAACTAACAGTGATAACCGTTGGATGGGAAGTGTGGGCGCTATAGCCTCCAAAAGCTTTCCCCAGGCTTGGTATCCATCATATACATTGACTTCAGTTCCTAGACTATCTAACTTAAATTGTTATGGAAGAAAGGATATAAGAGACATCCCATAGGGTCAGATAGATTCAGGTTTATTGCACAATAGGTTCAGAAGGTATGAGTACCTAAAAATCTGAACAATTTGATAATTCTGAGACCACAGTTTTTATACTGTTTCAAACAAAGGATTCTGCTAACACAGCAATTTTCCATATATGGTTAACATACATCCGTTATATTTAATTGACATTTCCTTATTACTAAAGTTTTACATCATCCTTGCCAAACAATTATTCTGTGATAAATGATTTCCCGCCCAGGTGGTTATCCTTGGTCTTACTAGCCTTTTAGCTGTTTGTCATTAGAATTGTTCCTCTCTTCTGACAGGTTTAGAGGGCCTCTCAGAGTATCAAAGGATTTTAAGCTGACTTTGTACTTTCTCCAGCTGGATGTATTTCCTGCTTTCAGAATATAGTTGCTTTTAGAATATAGTGAATAGAAAGTTATCCAGTGGTCATCTAGCAGATCCCACTTTAGTATAGTCGCCAGAGTGAATTCTGGGAGTTGAAGCCTACGTTCTTGGCAAAAGGCTGGTTTAGGCTCTCTCCCTCTTTGCTTGGCTGCATTTATTTTTGGCATACCCACCTGCTTCTTCTTGCCTAGTAGAAACAGCCCAACCAGAAGCTGTAACCCTGATTGGAATGTGTAACTGAAGATCTTAATCGGAAACCAGAGCCTTACCCAGGGGCTGCCATATAAAGGAGTAAAAGAGACAGGTGCAGTCATGTGGCATGCTTGTTTTTCCACATAGAATAAATAACTGCACAATTCATGGGCCAAAAATGAAAAGGGGGAGCAATAAGCAATCCTTCCAGGGGCCCTTTCCTCCCAATCCTAAATCTACAGCTGCCTGGCTGCCAATGGTGACTCTAGTTAAGCCAGGAAAAGAAGAAAACAGTGGCCAGCAGATAAGGCTTAAAAAGGGTTATGTCATATAAACATATACCTCAAGGGGGCACTCATACCCTGCAGGACTTTTCCATTAAGGTTTGCAGAATTCTGCTTCTCAAATCTTCCCTGCTAGCAATCCTCCAAAGTTAAACCTCATGAACTCTCACTCTCAGGTTTACCCTACCTTATTCAGGGCCAAACCTCTGGGCAAGCATGCAGAGATCCTTTGGTATGTGTCCCTTTATTATCATTGTGAAAATCTTAAGGTTAAAAACAAGAGTAAGGAAAAGGTTGCATGAAAACAGGGAGAAATAATAGGGTCTCTAGAATTGCTCTCAAACTATGGACCCAAAGTTCAAAGCTTTTCAGGTCCTTCTGTTGTTATATGCTTTTTTTTTAATGGGGATCAAAAGAGCTCATTGCTTCATCAAAAGAATAAAGTCTGTTTCATAACTCTTCCCAAACCCAGAGTGAAGCTTGTAATCCTGTCTAGGTGGCTCAATGGGTAAGACACTGAGTTTATGGATCAGAAAGGTTGGCGGTTTGGTGGTTCATATCCCTAGTGTAGGTCTCCTGCATGAGCAGGGGGTTGGACTAAATGACCTCCATGGTCCCTTCCAACTCTGTTACTGTTACTGAGCTTGGGGGCAAAACTTCTCTGAACCCTGCAAATACAACACAACACAATGCAAAACACCACCCAGAGGCTATGGAATAGAAAGTCTCTTCTCAATTGCTGTTCCATCACAATATTCTGGCCACAGTCTTTGAAAAAGAAATCTTTTGGGGAAATAAAAAGGCTGTATTTTCCACCAGGTTTTGCAGCCTGACCTTCCTGTCGTTGTCACTGCTTAAGCCTTTCACACTTCTGATTAAAGGAAGGGTAAGGGAAGCAGCCACAACTGGGCCGCTCTTTAGAGAAAATCTGAGCATGAATTAACGGTAGAAAATAAAGATTTGGCACTATTAACCTAAGTTTGTAGGTTCCCTAAGGAAGGACTCACTGGAGAAGAGCCTAATGCTGGGAATGATTGAGGGCAAAAGAAGAAGGGGACGGCAGAGAATGAGGTGGCTGGATGGAGTCACTGAAGCAGTCAGTGTGAGCTTAAATGGTCTCCAGGCATGGTAGAGGGCAGGAAGGCCTGGAGGAAACTTATCTATGGGGTCGCGATGGGTCGGACACGACTTTTGCAACTAACAACAACAACCTAAGTTTGTAGGACTACAGCTTGTCATATCAGATAAAACTATTTTATTTTATTTTATTTTATTTTATTTTATTTTATTTTATTTTATTTTATTTTATTATTTTATTTTATTTTATTTTATTTTATTTTATTATTTTATTATTTTATTTTATTTTATTTTATTTTATTTTATTTTATTTTATTTTATTTTATTTTATTTTATTTTATTTTATTTTGTCACATTTCTATGCTGCCCAATTCCCAAAGGACTCTTATTAGACATCTACTGTGGTTTTCCAGATGCCTGAAATTCCCTTTGTAATTGGAAGCAGTTTGCAGGCAATGAGAATCAGGAAGTTTTCTATGTCCGAATGAGGCACCTTACTGCGTGAATGAATTGATTAGATTGAATCAACCCCAATTTGTCCAAGTCTGGATGGGTGTTAGCACAGGTCTGAAGAGGAGTGTAGTTACAAAGGAAAATAGCAAACATAATCTCTGAACAGGTGGTTGTGCATTTCAGATAGTGGCTGAATTTCACCAAGTTTCCAGGTCAGAAGTGTTTTAATCATAGCCAAATCTTTTCCCCCAAACCTACCTTTCACCACTGCACAGGGGAGAGGAAATCTAATCCTATATTTTAAGAACTAAGTATCTTAATAACATAATGGTGCTCTTTATTTTGCCTATACCCCAGGCAACATGCTTTATAAACATAGGTACACATGGTCTCTCTATTTCCTTTTATTTATTTATTTATTTTATTATTAAATTTATATACCGCCCTATTCCCGAAGGACTCAGGGCGGTGAACAGCCAAAAGATAAAAATACATATAATACAAACGTTAAAAGAATCATTTAAAATATATTAAATACTTTGGCCCAAAAGACAAATTAAAACACCCCAATTTAGACAAATTAAAATTTAAAAGGAGCGTAAAAGAAAAGTTAGGCCAGGCCAGCCTGCTGGAATAGGAATGTTTTGAGGGCCTGGCGGAAAGTGTGCAGATCCAGGATCCTCCGTATCTCCAGGGGGAGCACGTTCCAAAGGGCAGGTGCCCCCACAGAGAAGACTCTCTCCCTGGGGGCCGCCAGTTGGTACTGTTTGACTGACGGCACCCTGAGGAGCCCCTCTCTATGGAAGTGTCGGTGGGAGGCCACTGGTGTCAGAAGGCAGTCAAGTAAATACCCCAGTCCTAAGCCATGGAGTGATCTAAAGGTGGTGACCAAAACCTTGAAATGCACCCGGAAGACTACCGGCAGTAACTGGTGAATCAGGTGAACCTGATAAAACACCCTCCCGGCCACAGCCTCAAGTGCTCTTCTAAAGATAGCTGTGAGTCCAGGAGGACACCCAAGTTGCGAGCCCACTCCGAGGGGGCCAATGACTCGCCCCCGATAGTCAGTGATGGCACCATCTGACTATATCGGGATGTCGGAAACCACAGCCATTCAGTCTTGGATGGGTTGAGCCTGAATCTGTTCTTCCCTATCCAGATCTGTACGGCCTTCAGGCACTGGGACATCATTTCAAGGGCATCATTAAATAGATAAAAGAAATAATAGTATGACAACGAAATTAAAGGAAAAGTTAAGCAATTAAAATTATAAGGAAAAAGAACACCTAAATCAATCCTTCCTTCCAACACTGTCCATTATATTTCTACATAACTTTCTATGTTGGCAATCTATTCTTGCTTTCATACCTTGCTCCATTTATTTTCTTTCATAGATTAGGCTTGTCACTTCTCTGTTTTTCAGAATGTCATCAGCTCCATCCAATCATAACTTTAACTTTATTTTGATCTAGTCAAGAATGTATTTGATTTGCAGTTCAATCCTCATTCATTTTCCCTACATGAATGAATGACTAAACCATCTCCAGACTTCATTCATAGTGGTCGTTCACTTTCACATCCAGTCAACCTTTACTCATCGTCCATTCATTTCTCACTCTATTTGATTTATCACATGCACTTATAAGCACCACTATGTTTAATTTCCTTTTTATTTCTCCTAGCCTACTGAACTCTTACTTTCACATAACAAAACAGGCAAAGGCACAGTCATTTTTGCTTCCTTTAATTCTCACAACAATTCTCACCACAGACTGACCTTCCATATTTACACACTTTAAAACTTCTCTATCCATTTCCCATCTTTGGTAAACATTCTTTAGTTCTATTTTTCTCTCTATTTTCCCTATCAAACATAACTACCTTGATTTTTTCTCTATTAATTTTAAATCCATATTTTCTTTGCATCATATAAGCAACCTGACAGTTACTGCAATTCATCTGGATTCTCAACCAAAACCCCAGCATCCTCTACATAGAAAAATGTAAGTACATTCTCCGCCTAAATCAACACATCTCTAACAACATAAGCACTCCTTATATACAGTAGTTATCCATAAATATATTAAATACCCAAGAGATATCACAAATCTTTGTTACCTTCTGTTCAGCGTTGAACCTATTGCTAAACATTCATTCTCACAAATGCTTTATTTCTTTCATACACTGCTCCTAGGATATTGAGCAAGAGCCCTTCATATTCTAAAATTAGTGTTTACAAATTGCAACAGCCAATTCTACAATGTTAGCTATGAAGAACATCTGAGTAAGGATTCAGATTCAGTTCACAGCTCCTTCAAGCAAAAAGGCCTGCCCTGAAATCCTGGATAGATTTTCCTGCAGGATTTATATCCGATTGAAAAAAGTATTTTAGAGGTCATATGGGCACACACGTAGCATCTGTCTGCAACATTGCACCTATTCTTAAAACAGGCCATTCTTTTTCTGGGACCATGAGGTAGCTGCAAAGGACCCTAGCAAAAGGCGTAGCTTTAAAAGGTGGCTGTGTTTGTGCTCTGAAGTCCCTTTTTGGAATCAAATCTGAAGCACTTACAGCCTTATTAGATAACTATTACTACTCCGGGTAGGGCAGGGGTGTCAAATTCACGGCCTGCAGGCCAGATGCTTCATTCATTGGCCACACCTACCCCTGGTTTAGTGAAGGAGGAAAAAGTCATGATACATCATGTGACGACGATGCGAGGACGTGAGTTTGACACCCCTGAGGTAGAGCAATAAAACTGAACGGGCCAGGATGTAACTTGGTTTAAAAACCATCTTCTCGTGTACCCTTGAGCACATGCTAAAAATACGCAACTTTTTAATCTTAAATTTCTTATTAGTTATTATTGGGTTGGGAGGGGGCAATGTGACCAATGCTTGACATCATCCTTGTCAAAAATATAGCACACCATGGTTCGGTTTTATAATATCTCAACTTCCTAGAATGGTGAAAAACTCCAGGGGTATCCAGAGTTCTTTGGGTTGACTTCCATTGCAATCATTGGAATTTATAATACCCAAATTGGACACAAATGAAAAGAAGCAATGTACTTCCCTTCCTCTAGGCAGACAACTGATCTATAACTTCCACAGATTTCCAGAGAGAACTGTTCAGTCTTCATCTAATACTCTCTCACACTGGGGGTCTCACCTTCTGAGTTCCAATAGCTTTTTCTGTTAGAAGACCTGAAAAGGAAACTGCCATTCTTTCCCAGTCATTAGGGCCCATTGAGGAGACATCTATTGTACCAGCTATTAAAAAGCTGGAGTAAAACATGTCTTCTGAGCAGGGGTGAAATCCAGCAGGTTCTAACAGGTTCTGGAGAACTGGTAGCAGAAATTTTGAGTAGTTTGGAGAACTGGCAAATACCACCTCTGGCTGGCCCCAGAGTGGGGTGGGAAAGGAGATTTTGCAATATCCTTCCCCTGCCACACCCACCAAGCCATGCCCACAGAACCGGTAGGGAAAAATTTTGAATTTCACCCCTGGTTCTGAGGAACATTTAGGGAATTACTTCACTATTTGGAAAGCAAAGTCTCAAGAAAACAAGATAATTAAAGGCACAGCACGTAAACTGAGAGTAGCTTCAAACCAGTGGTGGGATTCAAAAAAATTTTACTACCGGTTCTGTGGGTGTGGCTTGGTGGGCATGGCAGGGGAAGGATACTGTAAAATCTCCATTCCCTCCCCACTCCAGGAGAAGATTACTGCAAAATCCCCATTTCCTCCTGATCAGCTGGGACTCAGGAGGCAGAGATGGGAGGGGGGAGCCAGCCAGAGGTGGTATTTATCGGCTCTCCGAACTACTCAAAATTTCCACTACTGGTTCTCCAGAACTGGTCAGAACCTGCTGAATAGTACCTCTGCTTCAAACGTTTCATGACAAATGGTTTATAACAGGAAGCCAAAAAGCACTTTCCAACTTTTGATGGGACCACTAGAAGCCACTCCTTCATACCAGTCCTCTAGCCTGCCTTTTATTTATTTTTTTAAAATTATTTTTAATTATATAGTGTTAGCAAAGAAAGAAAGCCAGCAGCCACGTAAGGCCTATGTTTCAAAATATTTGCCAGTTTCCAAAACCTGTATTCATGAACTTGTTATCTTCCCCTGGATCTGACCATATCTATCACAATGCTACATTCTCGAGATAACTTTGATGCAAGATTTCCTTTAGGTACAGCCCAGATGTGCCAATGGTGCTTAAAATGTTAGGCCTTGTCTTTGGGGAGCATTAGGAATATTCAAGGAATTAAATAGATATTTTTATCCATCTTTAAACTATATTCTTTAATAGATCAATTTTCCCCCTGATTTTAAGAATGAAGGGAAAAACTGACACCTTAAACTTGTGCCTACAGTATATAAGGTTCAGACATAATCTAAAGTCATATCATGGAGAGCCATAAGAAACTTCTTGACTCCTTTTCAGGATGAGAACAAAGATAGGATATTCCACTTTTTAGCCATTAGATGGCAAGCGAGGCCCTCCCAATATTTTTCTAAGTCAGACTCCAGACGTGATAGCATAGGTCACTTCCTTGTGGGACTCAGGTCATGTCCAATCTATAGGAACAGGGAGGGAAAGGGGCATGCTTAATTCTTGACTCCAGGTGGAATTGTTTAATTGCCATGCTTTTGTTTAAAATTGTCAAAATTATGAGGTGAGGATTAATGGAGGAGAAGGAGGAAGAAGATGCAGCCCCAGCTTTTCTAATTCCTTGTCCTTGGTCAGGTCTTAGTTTCTTTTGTTTGCTGTGAGGCAGAACCAGGGGTGGGCTTCAAAATTTTTAGCAATGGGTTCTCTGTCGGGCTGCTGAGTGAGGGTGGCCATGATGGTCGTGGCCTAGTCGGCCTCTTGCTTCATGGCGGGGGGATGGCTTTTTGCCCTCCCTGGGCTCCAGAGCCTTTCCTTGAGCCTCTGAGAGGGCAAAAACAGTCTCCCCAGGCTCCAGAGGTCCTCTGGAGGCCAGAAATGGGCCCGTTTCTGGCCTTCCCAAACTTCCGGTAGGCCCGTTTTTCACCCTCCCTGAGCTTCTACACATGCCCTGCACTTACCTGCATCCAAAACGGGCCACGTGGGTACTTCTGGGAGGGGAGAGGCAGGGTGAGCAGGGCCAGCCAGGAGTGGGATTTTTGGGGTTCTCCGAACTGTACAGAATCTTAGCTAGAGGTTCTCCCGAACCCCTGCGAACCCCCAGCAGCCCACCCCCTGGGCACAACTAGAATTTCTCCTTGCAATAGAGAGATCGGGAGACCCTTTTAAAAGTTTGACCATATTTCATCCTGGCCTAGGATAAGCACGGTGACATGGCAAACCCACCTGGTTTTTTTTCATCACAGTCACACAAGAATGTTTCCTTAAATGGTGTGAAGCCAAAGACATTTGCATCATATTGAGAGTGGCCTGGTGACACTCCAAAGATGCTCTTGGTCACTAATGTGGAATGCCCTAAGCCAGACGAGGGTCCAATTGAGATCCAAGCATCCCTAGTCTTGGTTGAGGTAAAAAAAAAAAATCACTAGGAGATAATAATCCCTTTCCTCTGTGGGAATTAATTAACCCAACTCAATTCTCAGACTGAGAATAGCTTTTCTAGGATTGCCTGTCTCTGTCTTTCCTGTAGTCTTAGGGGGACAGGGAGAATATAAAGGGATTAGGAGAGGTTTGTCTCTTGCAAAGTCCATTTACAATGGCACCAATCCTGCCACTCCCTCAGGAAAAATAGGCAGGAATTGGTCACTAAAGTGACAGCTTCCCAGCTTCTTTTCCACCAATGGTGAAAAAAACATTATATGCTAACATTCAGGTGGCAAAGAATTGGATAACCACTAGGTGGCAGCAGGAAAAAAAAGCCAAACTCTTTGCTGCCATCTTATGTGCTGGAATTTTGCAGCTCATGCTGAGGTAATTATTCTGTTTGGGGAAGAGGATACCTAGATCGCTTGTGTTGTGGGAATGCAGCCTTTGAGGGCGCTTTTTTGACTATGTGGAGAGGCATTGAGCACCTTGAGAAATAGATTAGCAGCACAGACTTTGCAGGTTAGGAGTCTCAAATTCAGCACTGATTTTACCTCTGATTCCACTGCCGTCAGCTCTTACCATCAGCAAATTCCGGATAATCTAATCTCAGAATCCTTCCCTGAAATTGCAACCCTGTTGTTGTTACATAAAGAAACTTGTCAAACAACAGTCTGAGAAGAAGAAATTGCTTTTCCCCTATGATGGGGTATCCAGGTGTGTTTAGGGACTGTTCTAATACCAAAGTAGGCCATCCCTGACCTTCATAGATGCAACAATGGAGTCCCCATTGGACTCAAAACTGGGAAGTTGAGAATGAGGCCCTAGGACAGAGATGAGATGAATTTGAGCTTCTGGAAAACAAAGGCTTCCTGTAGGCCACTCTTTTCCAACTAATACCTTCCAAATCTATTTACCCCTGCCCCCAAAGCCTCCAGTCCCCATGAATGTCTCTCTTGCTGGCAGGGGAATGACTTTCATTCAATATGTCTAGCGGACAACCTGAAGGGAGATGTTGCTGTGGGCATTTAGACATCCTCTTTACCCCATTGCTAATCAAAAGCTGCAGCTTTGCTTGTCCCATTAAACACTCGGCTCCCTTCAATTGCCCAGACTCCAGCCTTCAAGGGACTATGCGGTCATTAAAAGACAATGATGATATATATAAATACATAAGGGGACAGCTGAGACCCCCATCCCTTTATCTTCTGTTCTAGAAAACTACTGGGAGAGAGAGCGGCTTCGCTAAAATTAAGGCTGGTTAAGGAAAACAGATTAAGGATTTTGGTAAGCAATCACCAACTTTTTGCTCATCACTTGCTTGCTCTTAGGCTTCAATCAGCATCTGACTAAGCTTAGCTGCTAAGGTAGCAGTGCCCAGGTTTGGTGAGTCATTGGATGGGAGACCACTAACAAATCCCAAGGGCAAGCTGGAAAGTGGGGGAAAAAACCTCCAAGAAGAAGGGAGGGACAAACCATTCTAATTATTCTGCTAAGAAAATGGAATGACCTTGTCCACAAAGTCTGCAGGACTCAAAGGAGACAGATGTTATGTTCACAGCAGGAGTGCCTTCCAGATTTTGGCAGTTTTGCCACTTTTTGGCCAGTAACTTTTGGACCTGCCTAGTCAACTGGGGCACTATCGTCCTCGGGATTGGAAGAATATCAGAAGGCTGAATACCGCCCCCCCCCCGCAACAGCATCTTCTCTCTGCCCTCCTCTCCTCATCTGCAGGAAAGAAGCAATCATTATAGGGTCAATTCCCAGTGCCCCCCTCTAGCCCCAAAGCAAATATGTACAAGACTTTGGTGGCCCAAGTGGCCACATTTGCCCAGTGGTGAAATCCAAATTTTTTTACTACTGGTTCTGTGGGCATGGCTTGCTGGGAATGGTGTGGCTTGGTGGGCGTGGCAGGGGAAGAATACTGCAAAATCCCCATTCCCTCCCCACTCTTGGGGGAAGAATATTGCAAAATCTCCATTCCCACCCCACTCTGGGACCAACCAGTGGTGGTTTTTGCTGGTTCCCTGAACTACTCAAAATTTCCGCTACCGGTTCTCCAGAACCTGTCAGAACCTGCTGGATTTCACCCCTGCATTTGCCCCTTTCTTCTTGACAGGAGAAGCAGAGAGCATAAAAAAGGTGGCCCATTGCCACCTTTGAATCTTCTTCCTCTTGCTTTGCCTGAGTGGTCCAACCCTCCTCGTTGCTTGCTGGTCAGCTTCTACAGAGCATAATATATTGTTCTCTCTGCTACCCAAAGTGGTTTGGTGTACCCTCTATCCCAGCGCTTCTCTCTCTCTCTCTCTCTCTCCATGCTCAGCCAGTCTGTCACATCTTTAATCTTTCTGCAATCAGGAGCCTAATTAAATTAGCCAGCTTTGTTATACCTTCTTGTAATCTTATTGCCGGCAAATTGCAGCCTTCACAGAATTCCCCAGCAAATCCCCGGGGGCCTGTTTGTTGCAGCCCACTACTGATTGCATTGCGGAGACAGACAGCCGACCAGCCTGCTGGAGTAGAGTGCTAGTCGTGCAGGGAGGTGAAAAGAGCCATATTTTCTGCAGCCGCTGGCTCTGGTGGAAACAGAGAGAGGTGGATGAGTTTACCGTAGTCTTTTAAGCAAGGATTAGGCGTGTGACTGTTATGTATATCAGGAAAATGCCTATCCCTGCAAGGAAGACAGAAGAGTGGCAGGGATATATGGAGGATGCACAGCTGGCTGATGGCATCATAACAAGAAAGATTGTCGTGTAATATTATCCGTTCCACCTACAACTTTTCATTTGTCCCTATAGTAGCAAATAACCATGACGGAAAAAAAGCTTGCTTTTCAAATAGTTGAGTAGAGCTTAGGGACCACATACCTTTCCACAAAGCCAGGATTCAGATGTCCAAATTCTAGACAGGTCTTCTGAACAGATTTTATCCTGATCTTCTGAGCCATGCCTCCTAACTCACGTTGTCACACCCAAGGCCAGTTCTCAGTCCATGTTGAAATGTGAGGATGAAGGTTCATTCTCTGAGCTTGTAGATTGGTTTCCAAACATTTCATTATCAGGTTAGGTAACATCTTTAGTAGAATTGAAGGGATTTCAGTGTCTGTGTTCTTCTGCTTGTTTATAAGGGCTTTGTGTAGTCAGCAGGTCTTGTGATGGTGAGGTCATGTCAAGTGAGGGTCATGTCAAGTGAGGGTCTTGTGATGGGTCTTGTGATGAGTTCAGGGGTGGGCTTCAAAAATTTTAGCAAAGTGTTCTCTGCCCAGTTGCTGGATGGGCATGGACATGGTGGGCATGGCCAGTTGGCCTCCTGTACCATGGTGGTGGTGGTGGTGGGTGTTTTTGCCCTCCCTAGGCTCTGGAGGCATTCCTTGAGCCTCCAGAAGGGTGAAAACAGCCTCAGCTCTGGACGCCCTCTGGAGGCTGGAAACGGCCCATTTCTGGACTTCTAGAACTTCTGGTAGGCCCATTTTTTGCCCTCCCCAAGCCTCCGCGCATGTCTTGCACTTACCTGTATCCAAAATGGGCCGTGTGGGGACTCCTGGGAGGGGCGGGGTGTGGTGAGTGGGGCCAGCCAGGAATGGGATTTGGGGGTTCTCTAAACTGCACAGAATCTTAACTAGAGGTTCTCCCAAACCCCTGCGAACCCCCAGGGGTTTGGTGTGGGTCACGTCAGGTGAGCATCATTGGGAGATGAAGTGCAGGTTGGAGAGGGTTTGCATGGGTTGGTTGAGGGTCTGTGCCCTCATCTAATGTGACCTCCCCATCACAAGACCTATCACAAGCACCTTAGTTGATGTGACCCACACCTGACATCATCTCCCCATCACAAGACCTAGTGACCACACAAAGCCCTTATAAGCATAAGGACATCTACATTCTGCTGGAGATGTTACCTAGGCTAGCATGGTAAGGAAATGTTCAGAAACCAAACCATAAGCTTAGAGAATGAATTTCTACCCTCAGCGCCACCCAAGCTACAGATATTTGCCAGTATTGCAAATGTTGAAATGTGCCAGAGGGCTCAAATCAGCATATGTGTGCATTGATTATGCTGTACATGCCCATAGCATGGTGCAAAGCAAAATATTCAAGCTGGACATAGGCTGGTAGAGACATGATGCCTCCTGTATTGTATTCCAGGACTGATTATTGAGATAGAATTGATAGCAAGATTCTCATCAAGATTGCAGGCTCAGTTGGCCAGGTGGCATCTTGATAGTCTACAGGTGAAGCTGAAGGGTTTGACTCTTCCCTATGCATTGGGAAAATGGGGGAAGCTTTCTCTCTTGCTAGGCACATTTTCCACAGCAAAAGAAGGGGTGATACTGTACAGCAATGCGCCTAACTCCATTTTGAATAACCCAGCAGAACATTGATTTGTGGGATTCTGTGATCAAATGTGGTATGGTAGCTGCTGAGCTATAAATCAGGAAGCCTCTGGTTTGAATCTCAACTCCTCCATGAACTCAGTAAGGGGCCCTCATTAAGATCGTCTCAGTCTCACTCACACATTTTCAATATGCCTTTCCTGCTCCAGGAAGTTAAACAGTTGGAGCTGGATGGGAGACAACCAGGAAATTCCTGGCTAGACTGGGAATATTAAAAGACCCCCAAGTTTCACTTGTGTTATTAAGATCGTCTCAGTCTGTCTCACTCGGCTTCAGTATGCTTTTCTGCTGGAGGAAGGTAAACAGCTCCATCAGAGCTGGATGGGAGACCACCAGGAAATTCCTGGACTGTTGGCTAGACTGGGAATATTAAAAGACCTCCAAGTTTCATTTGTGGGAGGGTTTTTTTTTCTTTTTATACTGGCTCATTAAGAAATGCTACCAGAAGGATGGAACTAGACAAAGCAGGTGAAGTGCTTGGAATGCTGGGAGCACTACAACTAGTCCTTGATTTACAAACATTCGTTTAGTGACTGTTCAAAGCACTGAAAAAAGTGGCTTGCAATCAGTCCTTATGCTTACAAACTATTGCAGCATCCACATGGACACGTAATGAGAATTTGAGTGCTTGGTAATTGGCAGGTGTTTACAATGGTTACAGTGTCCCAGGGTCATGTGATAGCAATGGGGGAAGCCAGACTCACTTAACTACATGATTCACTTAACAACCGTGGCAAGAAAGGTCATGAAATCAGGCATGTCTCACTAAACCACCTTGCTTAGCCATGGAGATGCTGGTCCCAATTGCGGCCGTAAGTCAAGGAATCCATACAGTATACAGTATTCTTGGTTTTCCCTTCACAAAACCCAGGATGGAACAGCGGTAAGAAAGCAGATTCTTCTCAATCAGAATAGAACTGGAAGGGACCTTGGAGGTCTTCTACTCCAATCCCCTGCTCAAGGAGGAGATCCTATCCCATTTCAGACAAGTGACTGTCCAGTATTTTCTTAAAAGCCTCCATGATGAAGCACCCACAACTTCTGAAGGCAAGCTGTTCCACTGGTTGATTGTTCTCATTGTTGGGAAGTTTCTCCTTCATTCCAGGTTGCTTCTTCTCCTTGATTAGTTTCCATCCATTGGTGTTTTTTTTTTTGCCTTGCCTTCTGGTGCTTTGGAACATAAGTTGACCGTTTGTGTCTCCAGCAATCTGTGCATCTGCATTCGGTAAGGGTAGTCTTTCCCATCTTGGCACAGTGGTTAGAATGCAGCACTGCAGGCTAATTCTGCTGTCTGCCGGCTGTCGGCAGTTCGATTCTCACTGACTCAAGGTTGACTCAGTCTTCCCTCCTTCCGAGGTCAGTAAAACAGATTGTTGGGGGCAAGATGCTGACTCTGTAAAACGGCTTAGAGAGGGTTGTAAAGCACCGTGAAGCGGTATATAAGTGTAAGTGCTATTGCTATTCTCCCCTACCTTGCCACCAGATCATGAAGCCATGGCTGGAACGGAGCAGACTTTGACCAGCAGGAGGTAGCATGGCAACATCCTTCTCAGGGTCTCTTTGGGACCTAGGCTGTTCCTCAGAGCAGGTAAAGTTTTCCCACCTGAGTTGCATTGGCCTTTAGCGAAAGTTTCCTCCCCCTTGTCTGGCTTCCAAGGCAGTTAAGGGCCTGCCAGCTCTTCCCTGGAGCTCGTTAGCATCTGGGGCTTTTGAACTCCCTTCTCCCCCCACCCTTTTCCTGAGTCTCCCTTTCTCATCCTTTTTTCTACCATCAATGTCCTTTAATGAAAAGAAAAGAGGCTGAACAGAAGAAATCCTGAAAGTGCTGCAAAAACCCGAAACCATCTCCAAGTTCAAGTAATTACGATGATTTTTCTAGCTGCCGAATTCCCCCAATGGGGAAAGAAAGGCAGCCTAGCAAGGAAAGGTGTGCAGATTGGATGACCCAGCGGCTGCTTTTATATTTTAAAGCAAAATGTTCTAATCAATTCGTTTGTGATCTGACGCGCGCTGCCTCTCTGTGATCCCATTGCCACCAATGGTAGGACCATCTGTGAAAAGCAGGCGTGGCTCCTTCGACACAAAGCTGAAAAGCCATCTTTGCATCAGGACAGCTTGCTTTGACTCGAGATGTTTTTGATCAAAGGGAAAGCATGGGGGTTAAAATGACAAGAGAAAAAAGAACATAAACTCTTGATTTAAAGCAATTTTTGTTTCTCGTGCTCTTAAATATACCAGGGGTCAAATGCTCCCAGTTTGGACCAGATTGGGCAAACCAATAGCGATTATGGAAGGTGGTTCAGAGAACCGGTAGCGATGGCGGCACAAGGCTCCGCCCACCCACCCTGGTTTTAACTAGGTTTTAACCAGGAAGTAATGTGTTTTTTACCCTCTGTGCATGCGCAGAAGGTTTTGCGCATGTGCAGAGGGTCTGCGCGTGCACTTCCAAACCAGTAAGGAAGGTAAGTAGATTTCACCCCTGAAATATACATGTTAAGTGATTCGATAACCAGTAAGATAGATGGTCTGCAATTCAGAAGGACCATTGGGCAATATAAAAGCATAATTTAAATTCTGACAGATTACACCCCAACTTAGGTGTAGTTTTGGAGTTTCTTTTGATGTATTGAATGTAAATTAGTATATTTTGATGTTGGCAAGTTGAGTGGTAAGTTTTGAAATGCAGAAGAACATCATGATGGTCCCACAAGGTTAAGCCTCCAAGGAGAATGCAAAAATGCCAGCAGTCTCACCACTATGACAAGACTAATCAGAAGGACATAGTATAATACCCAGTTAGCATCCCTTGCCAGTTGCAGAAAAGGAACTGGCAAAGGACAGTGGAGAGAAAATGGACTTTGCTCTATTCAAAGCCAAAGTAAAAAAAAAAAAATCAGAATGTGAATGCACTAAATCAAATGAGTAATCAAGGATCAATGACAGTGATCAGCACAGTATAGACCAGGCATATCAAACTAAAGACACAGCGGCAGTGGTGAAATCCAATTTTTTTTACTACTGGTTCTGTGGGCATGGTTTGGTGGGCATGGTGTGGCTTGGTGGACATGGCAGGGAAAGGATACTGCAAAATCTCCATTCCCAATCCCACTCCAGGGGAAGGATACTGCAAAATCTCCATTCCCACCCTACTCCAGGGGAAGGATACTGCAAAAACTCCATTCCCACCCTACTCCAGGGGAAGGATACTGCAAAAACTCCATTCCCACCCCACTCCAGGGGAAGGATACTGCAAAATCTCCATTCCCACCCCACTCCAGGGGAAGGATACTGCAAAATCTCCATTCCCATCTCACTCTGGGCCAGCCAGAGGTGGTATTTGCTGGTTCTTTGATCTACTCAAAATTTCTGTTACTGGTTCTACAAACTGCTCAAAATTTCCACTACTGGTTCTCCAGAACCTGTCAGAACCTGCTGGATTTCACCCCTGCCCAGGGGCTGCCCCATCGGGCCACCCTGGAAACAGTGAAGAAGTAGCCTCCTGGTATAGACCATAAATCAGTCTGAAACACAGCATTATCCATATTGCTCTGTTCTGACTGTCTCTCTGTCCAAAACAGCTAAGTGCAACTGCCAAGACCGGTCCCATTCTTGATGTGCGATGGGGAAGGATCTATTGATTTGAGTAACCATCATTCTATTGCAATGGGTGCTGGGGTTTAAGTTTTATGAAGTATGGTTAGGAAGTAATTTTGTACCTCAGGGTAAATCAGCAGTGGCTTTGGGCAAACCAAAGCTCATATTCAGAATAGAATAGAATAGAATTTTCTATTGGCCAAGTGTGATTGGACACACAAGGAATTTGTCTTGGTGCTTACACTCTCAGTGTACATAAAAGAAAAGATATGTTCATCAAGAATCATAAGGTACAACATTTAATGATAGTCATTAGGTACAAATAAGCAATCAGGAAACAATATCAATATAAATCATAAGGATACCAGCAACAAAGTTACAGTCATACAGTCATAAGTGGAAGGAGATGGGTGGTGGGAACAGTGAGAAGATTAATAGTAGTGCAGATTTAGTAAACAGATTGACAGTGTTTTAGAGAATTATTTGTTTAGCAGAGTGATGACGTTCAGGGAAAAACTGTTCTTGTGTCTAGTTGTTCTGGTGTGCAGTGCTCTATAGTGTCGTTTTGAGGGTAGGAGTTGAAACAGTTTATGTCCAGGATATGAGGGGTCTGTAAATATTTTCACAGCTCTCTTTTTGACTCGTGCAGTATACAGGTCCTCAATGGAAGACAGGTTGGTAGCAATTGTTTTTTTCTGCAGTTCTAATTATCCTCTGAAGTCTGTGTCTGTCTTGTTGGGTTGCAGAACCAAACCAGATCCTCAAGTCCTTTGAATTTAAAGATTGTTAAGATATTGTTGAATCAATCCTCTCATAAGGATAGGGTAACCCATTTGGGACCACCAGGCTCTAAGTTTGTCAGCCTCCTTTTGTGATTCTTCTATCATTTGCTGCAATTGTTGTTGTTATTGCTGTTTTTAAAATCAAATGCATTCTATCAAATGATATTCAATCAAAGGACGTGATTTGCTAATCTAGTTCTGTGAATGCAGCATGCAATTATGCCAAATCAATTCTGAAATTCGACATCCAGAACTGTGTACAAGTCAATGAACATTTTTGCATTGACTTGGCAACGCTTGCAAGCATCGTAATCCGTTTATTTCAATGGAGTCCATCCAAATTAGTATGTCCTTCCTCCTCCCGCCCCAAACTATTTAAATAAATGCTAGGTTTCTAGGCAAACAGCGGAGAATCCAGTCTGACAACCACTTTTCCCTGTAGTATTGGATGTATTGCATGGAGCACATTTGAGTCACTTGTCGTTTTCCATGGGTATACACATTTTGCTGCCTAGTGTGAATTCACCTCCTAGTTCTCCCCAATGCAGTTCTGTTTATTGATCCATTGATCTCAATGGAGAAAACAGCAATGAGGAAAGGAAATACTGATTCAGGCGGCAATGTGAAAGTGCTCATTTAGTTTCTGAACCCGACTACTCTGCTTATTACTAGAAATTAATCTCTTGTAGCTACTTTGCGTAAAGGTTGTGACACCCTATCTTCCCCTGAAGGAGTCCAGAGGCTTTCTAAATGTCATTGAACTACAATTCCTGGCAACAATACCTGGGAGACCATGGATTTCCCCCTTGTAAAAGTTACTAATCTGAAAGTAGCATTATCTAAGGTAATATAAATGAAGCTTATATTGAATCAGACTGTCTACTCTGAGAGGCGGGAGTTATTTTTTAAGGCCTTGAAGAACTTGGTTTTTTTCTGCTGAGGCGTTGGGTCAGGTGGTCTTGTGAATCTGTCCATTTTTTGTTGTTGTTGTCGAATTGCTTCTGGCACAGTTGCTCTGTGTCATTATATTTTGATAATTATTTTTATGGTGTGATTATTGTTTTAATTATACGCCATTCTGAGTTTTATGTGGAGAGGGTGGCCATCAACATGAATTAAATAAACAAACAACTGAATTCTGGGACTCCAAGCGAACCTATCCCAGATCTGTGAAAGGAGAAAAAGATAAAAGGACAAGGCCTAGCAAGGTTGCAGTGAGCTACTTGAGAGTTGCTGGCAAATACCTCACTCCTCATTAAGAGGGCAGTTGATAAAAGAAGCCACAAGTATTCCCTCCAAAATATCAGATTACCAGGAACCAAGCCCCTTTCCATCATGAAGTTAGAGATCTTTGGAGATTCCTTCTAATGACCCCAGAACAAGCAGAAAGGAATGAGAAGAATTTATTTCTGTCCCAAGAAGCTTTAGCTTACAGCTGAACCAAGGATGAAATGCTCCTGGATTGGACCGAATCGCTCAATCCAGTAGTGATTTTTCCTTGTGGTTTGGTGATCCGGTACCAGGAAGTAATGTTTTTTTTTTACCTTCTGTGCATGCACAGAAGTTATGTGCGCATGCGACATGTGTGCTTCCAAACCGGTAAGGAAGGTAAGTAGATTTCACCCCTGAGTTGAACCCCATGTTCCCGATCCAGGTTGCCATGGTTGAATGTCTCAGACAAGAAGTAGCCATCTTTTGCTTACTGCCCCTGCAACCTAGACTCTGAATTAACCAAGTTTGTGCCAGGGAAACAAAGTTGACTGCTTCTCTTTGGTTTGTTCTGATTGGGTAAGCTTCTGGCCTGTTAGTTTTTCTTCTCACCTACAAAGAGCAGTTTGAAATGTGTGTTATCAAAAATGGAATCCTCTACTGAGTACCTAAATTTGACTTCTTATTGTATGAACTGAAAACTGCTGAATGGACCACTCACCCACCCACCTCTTTTCAAAGAATTGCATAAAAAGCTTCTTGGCTGAGAAGTGAAAGGTCTTCAAGGAAAAAATCAAGAAAGTCCAGTTGCCTTTTTGAAAAGCACTTTTGGGACAACCGTGACCTGGATGATTGAGACTCTGTATAGACATAACTATAAAAAGTTGTTCAGAAGAGGCCAAGAGCAAGCAAGGGAGCACAGATACCTCTAAAGGATTTTCCCACCCCAGTTCTTTTTTTATTTCATTCTGTCTTAAAAAGGCAATAGAATATAATAAAGTGTGACTGTAAACTGCAATCCAATATTCTTGGGAAGAATCTTTGGCACTTCTAGGAATCTTCACGTTACTTTCTTGAGGTTAGAAAAACTGTGTTTAAATTCGGAGCAGAACATCTGAAATTGGGAAACCTTCTCCCACTCCCCTACAGAAGCCGGTTCTGTGGGTGTGGCTTGGTGTGGGAAGGTAATGTGACTGGGTGGGCGTGGCCAGCTTTTTTTTTTTAACTTTTCAAAGCATTTTTTCTAATGCTTTGAAAAGCTTCTGTCGATCAGACAACTCAGCTGGGATTGTCAGAGAGGCTTTTTAAAAAATGCTTTGAAAAGCCTCTCTGATGATCAAGCAACTCAGCTGGGATCGTCAGAGACTTTTCAAAGCATTTTTTTAACCACCTCTTTGGCCAAGAGGTTGCAGAAGAAAATGCTTTTAAAAGTGAAAAAAAAAGCCTCTGATGATCGTGCGGCTCAGCTGGGCATGGTGGGATTTTTGCTACCAGTTCTCCGAACCACCTGCCGCCATCGCTACCGGATTGGGCAATCCGGTCTGAACCGGGAGCATTTCACCCCTGCCCCAAAGGTGTTTCTTTCCAAGCCTGGGATATGTAATGTTGAAGAAAAGGAAAAAAGTGGATATAATCATGGATCATAGGATTTGCTACCTCCCAAGTGTCCCTAGTTAACTGTGGAGCTGATATAGAGTCATTTCCCCCCCATTGCCAAAAGGGCAGAGAGACTGGAATGCTGGGAGTGGGTGGGGCTAGGAATGTTGTTCCATCCCTTTCATCCGGCAGCATGTTAAACATGTTGGCGTTTCAAACAAGCTCTGCTCGTGTTGCTGGTAATTGCAAGCAAGGGAGACAGAGATTCCAGCCATCCCAAACTTAATGAGCCCAAGTACACATTCGCAGAATGGTTGGGAGGCCCTTTTTCACAGATGCAAACATACATGTGCAAGTGCACACTGCTTCCAATCAAAAAGCAAATTGAACTCTTCCCCCAGCCCGAAGAAAGTGAATGGATGTGCTACTTAATCCAGGGAGCTGTCATTGCAAATCTCTCAGGAGCCCCAAGCCACGGGCAGGTTAATGAGAGCTGTGTGAACCAAGAGCCTCTCTTGAATCAGCTGCCAAATTGCCTCGGAGACCTCAGGGAGCCAGCATCCTCTCCACTTCAGTATACACAACCCCATAAACCGCTATCTCACTGTGTTGCTTTGTGGGGTAGCCTGGGCATCACAGACTTGGCCTAGGAGGAAATAATAAACTTATTTCTACATTATGCTTCCCAACCATGGTATGGGATGGGGTGGGGGAGGAAATCACCTGTTGATCCCCTTCCCAGTTTCAAATGATAATTCCTAACCATGGACTTGTCAGAATGAAAGTTACACTTAAATCCTGGGTCAGAAATGGTGGGTTTATAGAGAGGATAGTCCCAAAGGTGCTTTTTCAAGAGGCGACTGGCCTTTCTGGTTTTTCTCTGAAGACGTTTCGCTTCTCATCCAAGAAGCTTCTTCTTCTTGGAGCTGAAGAAGCTTCTTGGACAAGAAGCAAAACGTCTTCAAAGAAAAACCAGAAAGGCCAGTCGCCTCTTGAAAAAGCACCTTTTCGGAAAACCATGACCTGGATGACTAAGAATCTCCATAGACAAATAGGGGGGATAAATGCAAATAAGTACAGGTAGTTCTTGACTTACAACAGTTCATATAGTGACCATTCAAAGTTACAAGGGCATAGAAAAAAGTGACATGGTTGTTTTTCACACTTACGACCATTGCAGCATCCCCATGGCCATATGATCAAAATTCGGACGCTTAGCAACTGACTCACATATATAACCGTTGTTGTATCCTGGGGTCATCTGGTCACTTTTTGCAACCTTCTGACCAGCAAAGTCAATGGGAAAACCAAACTCACTTCACAACCGTGTTACTAATTTAACAACTGCAGTGATCCACTTAACAACGGTGGCAAGAACGGTTGTAAAATTGAGCAAAGTTCACTTAACAAATATCTCACTTAGTAAGGAAAAAATTGAACTCAATTGTGGTCGTAAATTGAGGACTACCTGTATACAAGGTGGATCTATCCTTAATCCGCACTCAGCCTTTCCTTTGTTAATGGCTGATACTCATGGATAGGCTCATTCAAAAGCTCCCCCATTGAGTGGCATCTACTGCCTGTAGAGCATAGAATTCGCACTGCAAAAAAGAAATTTCTGATTTTCCCTTCACCTTACTTCACCTCAAATCCGCACGTCAACAAAATTCATGGGTTTTTTTTTAAAAAATAATTTTAGGCTCTATTTTTTGCCCCATATTCCCCAAAGGGTCAAGATTTAGGTCAGCTGAATCATCACTTGGTGAAATATATAAATAAATAAAAAGACACCGTGGCTTCCGCAGAAACTGGCAAATGATTATACGGTGCCTTTAGGGCCAAACACTATTTTGCACAAATTATCTACATTTTTTTTTTGTTCCGTTTGGTGCTTTGTTATAAAAATGTGCCTCAGATGCTATCATAGGACATCAATTATCTATTACGGAGGAACTGAAGGAGCGGGGTTGCTTAAATCTTTCCCTTCCTTCTTTTATCTACCCCCTCCAGTTGAATTCTCACTGAAAAGACAGAGAAAAATAGTCTCCTTCTGTTATGTCACTTAAGTCTCATTCAAGCTTGATCTAAACATCTGCAGGGAGGCTTTCTTTTCACATGTTCAGCTCTGTGTGCAGTGGCTTCCTCCTTATGGATGTGTGAATGCCAAAGCTGATCAGGGCATCGACAAGGGCCAAAGGAGACCTTTCCTGGCATCTCCCCATTCTCTGGTTGGGTGTTCCTTTAACCTGATTAGGACAGGGCTTTAAAATGCCTGGAGAAGCAGCAGAATTGGTGTCTATGATGCCAGTGACAATTCACACCAAAGGGCCCTTGCCTCAAGCAATACACCAAATAAAGAGAAACTTCCCCTCTCCAAAGAGATATGTGAGTTTCACTTACCTTCGCTACAGTTTCGGAACTGGGAGCGTGAATGTGCATTTGCTTCGCTCGCTTGCGGCGCTTCTGCGCATGGACAGAGCGTCCATGATGACATCTGGGTGGATGGGCGGAGCCTCCCGCCGCCGCAAGTTACTGGTTCATCCAAACTGGGGAGAACTGGTAGAAACCCAGCACTGGTGTTTGTGTCATTTAAAGTTCATATGTATGGAGCATGACATAGTATAACATCTGAACAGGCAGCCCTGGTCTTACAACAGTTGATTTAGTGAGTGTTCAAAGTTGCAACAGCACTGAAAAAAGTGACTTAGGACCATTTTTCACACTTACGACCATTTCAGCATCCTCATAGTCACTTGATTTATATTCGGATGCTTGACAGCTGGTTCCTATTTATGACGGTTGCAGTGTCTCAGGGTCATGTGATCTCCTTTCGCCACGTTTTGACTAGCCAAGTCAATGGGGAAGCCAGATTCACTTAACAACCATGTAACTAACTTAAATGCAGTGATTCATTTAACAACTGTGGCAAGAAAAGTCGTAAAGTGAGGCAAACTTCACTTAACAAAATTCTCACGTAGCAACATAAATTTTGGGCTCAACAGTGGTCGTAAGTCGAGGACTACCTGAATCTCTCTTCTCTGAGAGCTTAAAGATATCACCATTCGGATATCACTTCTAGATATACTTCTTGCAGTTGTTCAGCACCAAGAGCTGGAGAGCTCCTTACGCTAACTATGCTGCATAGAATCATTTGAAGTGCAAAGGTTTGAGTTCAATTCCTAGCAGAGGCTTTGAGTACAATAGAAGAATACCTGGCTACTCCTGTCTGAAGTGTCTCATAAAGGAGGGAATGGTTGTATGGTTCCTCCTAATGGTCAATGTAAGTAAATAAAGTTGTGATTGTGTTGCTATTATTAATTGCTCTTCCTTATACAGGTTGCAAGAAAATACAGTCTTAAAAAAGGGAAAGGCTAAGGTTTCCCTGTCTGGGTGTGTCTGACTCTAGGGGGCAGTGCTCATCTATGTTTCTTAGCTGAGAAAGAGCCAGATTTGTCTGAAGATATTTCTGTGGTCTTGTGGCCAGCATGACTATCGGCCGAGGTGCACAGCATGTTGTTTACCTTCCCACCGAAGTGGTGCTTGTTTATCTACTCGTATTTGCCTGCTTTTGAACTGCAAGTTGGCAGGAGCTGAGGCAAGTTGCTCTGGTGCTCTGCATGGTGCTCTGATCTCGAACCCAGGCTGTCAGCTTTCGAGCTGACAAGCTCAGCGTCCTTGACCACTGAGCCATTGTGTCCCCTGGTGCCTCCTTGATTCCCACCAACCTCCCTTTGTTAGCTCACATTTTACAGATTTTCATATATTACTAAAATTTGCCGCATCTAGTTAATCCAAGGTAGACAAAATCCACCTTCCCTCAATACATCATAATAACAAAGATATTTTCATATCTCCTCCCTTCCCCTCCCCTCCCCTCCTCTTCCCTCGTCTCGTCTCGTCTCCTCTCCTCTTGTGCAGCTACCTATTTTAATCTCAGGGTAACCCTGGATGAGTGAAGGACAGATTAGGATTTCTCACTTGACCTATAATCAGTGAATAAACAGGCATTACACAGTTTTGAAGTGCTGCTAAAACCTGAAGTCTATTTGACCAGAGGCAATAATGAGACTGCATATTTGAGGGGATAGAGGATATGCGTATATATCACCATGATGTATGTAGATCATCAATGAAGCAATGACTTGTCTCCAATCAGCTGGTAATCTTGTGTTCTGTCACAATGGGATGATCTCAACAACCTATTAGATTAGCAAGGGTTAAAAGAGCATTTTCATTGAACAAGAATCTTCAAACTAAGACAGTATCTCAATTTCAGGTCTTCAGTAGTGGATTGTCAGTAGTGGGAGTAGACTATTTTGTATCACAACTCAGAGAGATCTTTTCACATGGGCAGAGACGACAGTCCAGCAGCTGGGGTCATCTGTCTCTCAAGATCAAGAGGTCTCATTAAGCCATAGGGGAAGACGTGTATGAAGGTATGTAAATAATAATAATAATAATAATAATAATAATAATAATAATAATAATAATAATAATTTGCAATTACTCTTACCTTAGGTTCTCAGCTTTATTTCAAGTATCAGGTAATCAATGTACTTTCTATATCTTTATCATTTGAGGTCACACTCCCTTCTTAACATAAAACCATTGTAATAATCCCAACAATCCTGACAATGATAACTATTAAAATTAATAAGAGATTTCTTTTTTAAAAGAAGAAAAAAACAATTCAGCATGATTGTTATCCAATCAATCAACTGTCTTACTACAGAGCTAAGGGCAGAAGTAGAATAAAAGTAGCTGGGTTGTGTAGCAGATAAATTAAACTTGGACCATAGAGACCCATGCTGAAGTCCCCACTGGATTTCAGAAGTCACTGGATAATTTTGGGCCACTCAAGCTCAATCCTCATAATCTCTCATGAAATTATTGTTGGGGAATTAAATTAAGAGAAGTACGTCTTAAGCCTTGGAAAATAATTAAGAAATTAGAATGACCAGTTACTTACATTCTAGGCCCAGAACTGAGTTTTTTCTTGTTCACTTCGTGGTTCTTGCAATGTCTGCCTCTAATTTCCATCAACATATATTTTACATAGGGCTATCCTTCAAGATAATTATGGAGGGTCCAGGATATAGTCACTTATGGCAGTCACTTTGAGCAGGGAAGGGCATTCCCTGTCTCCACTCCATCAATTCCTCTATGCCTGGCTTCCTAGTTGGACAGCCGAGCAGTGTTAGAACAGCCCATTTTCCCCAGACAAAAAGCATCACAGATCTAATAGGTTCTTAAGGGTTAATGACAAAGTTTTTCTGCCTCAGAATACACAATGCCTCTCACCTAAAATGGACAGGCTGGCTCCTGATACAAGCTAGAACCAAATGCAGCTTGGAACAATATGGTCTTCCTCACATGCTCAGCTTTGTTCCTGGGTCATTTCAAAGCACATGGGCAGGGTAGCAGAGAAGACACGGAGAACAGTTCCTATTAAAGATTTACTAGTTTTATCATATCCTTACAGTATAAACAGTGGTGGCCTGCTGCCAGTTCGGACCGGTTCGGGAAAACCGGTAGTTCCAACCAGAGCTGCCCCGTCCACCCGCTCTGACACTATCATGTCCTATATAATCACAGGTTTTTCAATGCCATGAACATGCATGGAAGGTGTACACTCACATTTGCAAACCGGTTGTTACAACTGGCAGCAACCCACCCCTGAATATAGATATCTGACTGTGAAGTTTACTATAAAAACTACCCAGGAACTCCCTCATAGATGGAAACCCCAGGAAATGTGTTTTCCTCATCCCTGAGACAGGAAGGAAATCTCACTTTCTAAATCTTTGTCTCAACAGCCACCATCTTAGCAGGCCTCCACAATCTTCTTGGATTGTCCATTTAAACTCAGTGCTCTTGGTGCAAATGCTGAGTTTTAAGAAAGCAAGGAAATCTGGATGATTTTCTTTCACCTTTTAAACTCGGCCTTTGCATTGGAGTTCTGAGTTTAATGAGACCACAAACACAGAGAGGAGAGGAGAGGAGAGTTTCCATGCAGTATTTGTTATCCTGATATCTGGCTGCAGAGATTGTCTCATGGGGTAGGGATCAGTCATTATTCTTACCAAAGACACTCCCAGAAAAACACCTTTCGGCTTTTGGTAATGATCTGTTCTTTTTAGTTTCTGCTTCTAGCCAAAGCAGAAACAATTACAGATAGTTTCAACTTATATGACCATAACTGAGCCTGGCATTGTGACATTCGTAAAGCAGGTCATCACACATTTTATGACTTTTTGGGGGGCAGTCATTAAGCAAACCTCATGGTCATTTGTTGTTGTTGTTAGTTGTGAAGTCATGTCCCACCCATCGCGACCCCATGGACAACATTCCTCCAGGCCTTCCTGTTCTCTACCATCCTCTGGAGTCCATTTAAGCTCATGCCAATTGCTTCTGTGACTCCATCCAGCCACCTCATTCTCTGCCGTCCCCTTCTTCTTTTGCCCTCAATCCTTCCCAGCATTAGATTCTTCTCCAGTGAGTCCTTCCTTCTCATTAGATGGCCAAAGTATTTCATCTTCAGGATCTGACCTTCTAAGGACATGGTCATTAGGTGAACCCATTGTTTGCTATGGAGAGCTTTTTTTCCAGAAACTGGACGTAAATGCAGGTTTCTGAAAAAAAATTGTAAATCATGGTCATGTAACTGCAGGATGCTTCAACAGTCATAAATGTAGCCTGGTTGTCAAGTTCCCAAAATCCAATGATATGACCATATGATTGGATATCATAACAGGGGTGATATTCACTTACTTTCCCTACCAGTTTGCAAATGTGACCGTGCGTGCCCGGCCTTCCGCGCATGCGTTTTGCTAACCTGTGTGCCTCCTGCGCATGTGCCCAGCCTCAAAAACGTGCTTAAATAGGATGGCTTAGAGCCAGGGCACATGGGCAGGCCCACCCACGATTTCCACTACTGGTTCAGACAAACCGATCCAAACCGGCTGAATACCACTTCTGCTTTGGAACTGGGTTGTAAGTAGCTTTTGTAGTCATAAACCTCTCTGAGGCTTTTCCTCCATGAGAGTCAGAACATTCAACAGGAAGTTGTTTTTTCCCCTTTCCTGTTGGATCATTTTGATTTGGCTTCAGCCTGCCCTGTTTCAGGATGGCACCAAGATGGTCTTTCACAAATAATAAAAAGGCCATCTTGGAATTGGAGGAAGGAAGGTGTTGGAGCAAGAAAGATGTGGATTTCATCAGTGGTGGGTTTCAATTTTTTTTACTACCAGTTCTGTGGGTGGCCACGCTTGGTGGGCGTGGCAGGGGAAGGTTACTGCAAAATCCCCATTTCCTCCCAATCAGCTGGGACTTGGGAGGCAGAGACTAGATGGGGGTGGGGCCAGTCAGAATTTTTACTACCAGTTCTCCAAACTACTCAAAATTTCCGCTACTGGTTCTCCAGAACTGGTCAGAACCTGCTGAAACCCACCTCTGGATTTCATACAAAAAAGCAATATAACCTCTGAATTTTCCTTCCAGAGGATCCCTTTTCCTTTCTGTCTTCATACATACATACATGCATACATCATTGAATGATGCATGGAGGGTTGGGTTTGGTTTATGGACTGATCAAACTCCAGCATGAAAAGACCTTTTTAGAGGAACTTATTTCTTAACTTTATTCATAACACAGATAGAAAAAAAAATCTTAAATTTCATTTTTGGTCATGTAAGAATTACTTATGCGGTAATCTGAGCCAGGATAGAGCAACAAGAATCCTTTAGATCTTTCCTCCCAATTTCACCTTACAGCTTTTGCTTTAAATAATTCGATGTGTGTAAAAAGAGTAGAAGATTTATGGTTTAATTGATCTAAAAATTCTGGCCTAGCTATTTTCCTGCCTGCAAAGGTTCCTGTTACTTTCAGTGTGCTCAACATAAGCCTATAGTTACACAGGAATTATCCTTAAGTCCCTCCTCCCTCCCCTCCTTTCCTCGGAGTTAATCAAGGGCTTTTCGTCTATGCTTAGCTGGCAATCCCTCCAGCTGGCAGAATACGGGCCTTGTTTCTTTCTCTTTCTCTGGTAATCTGCACAGAGTAGATATGATCCCATGATGCTTATTTCCCATCTTTAGTCATCTTCTTTTTCACTCTGGATTCATTTTCAGTGACCTTTCACCCATTCTATAACAGACAAGTCTTCTCTGCTTTGCCTTCCATTTTGGGACCAGCAAATTTTTGACAGCCAAAGTTACCTAAATCCAAATTATCTTACTAGCCACAATCTTCTGGGTTTTTTTTTTAATCTATCTCTATAAAACTCCAGGCCCATTTCTTTCTCCCTGACTCATCAGTCAATTTGCAACCCACTTTCTGTCTGCTTCTCTGCATGTGAAATTGTACGTGCGAAACCCCCCCCCCCTTTATCTGGCCTCAATTTCATTGAGGGCCGCCTCACGATTGTGTTTTACCTCAGGGGGCTGGGTGGGCGTGGTTGGAGGGGTGTGGCCAGCTTGACATCACTCGTGTCAGGGGCACCTGTGGTGGCCTGGGTTTTTGACTGCGATGGCCTCCTACAGCCCTCTGCCAGCAAAAATGTGCACAGCCCTCCCGAGCTCCCTTTTCACTGGCAGAGGCATCACAAGCCAGTCCTTCACTGTTTCCAGGGTGACCCCAAGGCCAGATCTAACCACCCCATGGGCCAGATTCGGCCCGTGAGCCTTGAGTTTGACACCCCTGTCCTAGACCAAACCTATCACCTTCTGCTTAGCTGCAATGTCTGGGAGATCATATGATAGAATGACAGACCAGACTTTGACAAACTGACCAGGCCATGTTTAATTCTGGCATCCTGTCATGTTGGTTAGGACAGAGGAATTGATTTGTTGCAAACAGCATTTCATCACAATATGGCAGCCTATCACAGTTGTAGGAATTATCATGAAAAGCCAGTGGTGAAATCCAAATTCTTTTACTGCCGCTTCTGTGGGTGTGGCTTGGTGGGCGTGACAGGGGAAGGATACTGCAAAATCCCCATTCCCTCCCCATTCCTGGGGGAAGGATATTGCAAAATCTCCATTCCCACCCCACTTTGGGGCCAGCCGGTTCTCTGAACTGCTGCAAATTTCTGCTACTGGTTCTCCAGAATCTGTTAGAACCTGCTGGATTTCATCCCTGTGAAAAGCTATTCCAACATCACCTTCCTTAGGGGAAATTTAGTTCTCCAAGGAGCAGGAAGGGAACCATGATTGTCCTACTGCTATTAGAAACCAACTCTTTTTCTTCAGGCGGGGTCTCTAAGCCTAGAGGAGCCCTTGATATTCCAAGAATGAGACTTTTATATTAATTAGATATTGGAAGATGAGATCTGAAGAGCAAGGCTTCTACTTTTTTAAAAGAGAGAGAGAGACTGAGGGGGAAAACTTTCTGCTGGAGAAGCAACAGAGCATGTAAAACCCAATTAAGATAGACCAAGCTTAATGAATTGACAGCCAAGCTATAACATATCCGCTTTCCTCTGTACCGGACTTCCACAGACAAAATCCTTGCTTTTGCCTGCTTCTTTTGTCTGGCACTGTTTTTCCAGGCTCCTGTGATGAATTATTGAAGCTGCAAAGAACAGGCAGTGACAGGGCAGCATTAAGTACCTACCCACATGTCAACCTTTGATCATGCCGAAGAGTGTACAGATCAATTCTTAAAGATGAAGCACAGTTAAAAGGGAGGCACAGCTACGCAGAGAATAATGCAGCAGGGAGCGAGATGCTTTCTGCAGAAGGAAGGGCAAAGTTCTGTATAGGATGCAGAAAGGAATGGGAACAAATTGGGCTTCTGCAAGGCATTGGAGAGCTGCTTTAAGTTCTCCAGTCTTTCCTATCAGCATGTTCGGTTATAACCTGGCTAAGAGCTAATAGACTTAAACTCACTCCTGGTAAAATGGAGATGCTATGGATAGGAGGGCAATGTTCACCCGATTTTGTACAGTTGCTCTGAAAAGTTCAGACTGGCATCTTTGGAAATTCTCACTGAACCAGGTTTGTCATGGGAAAAAGTATAAGATATCCTCAAGGGCATATAGAATGTGTGGTGCTTAAGTAACTACACCACTTTTCATTTCTTCTGAGCAAGGATAATCCAGAAGTGGAGATCCACATCCTGTTTAGCTTGCTTAATATGCTACGATAAGAGAAAGAATTGGCATAGAACCAATCTTAAACTACACACAAAAACAGGAAATAAAGTGGTTTGTTCACCTGACAAGGATGTCATGGGATTCCATACCATGAAAAGCATATGCAAAAAGAGGAGAAGGTCAAAGAGCATGAGGCAGACCTACAAGATGGAGAGACATCAAAGACACAGTACAACATCAATTAACAATGATTGAGGCTGCCAGAAGAACAAGTCTCCTTTGACTACTAAAAAAGATAAAAAGGGGGGGGGGGAGGAAGAAGAAGAAGGTGAAGGAGAAGGAGAAGGAGGAGGAGAAGGAGAAGGAGAAGGAGAAGGAGAAGGAGAAGGAGAAGGAGAAGGAGAAGGAGAAGGAGAAGTTGTGACTGGAAATGCTCTTGAAAATAATTTGAAATCCAGCAGATCAGAAAGAACTTACAATGCTTTCACCATGCCAGGATCAACCCCTACATTTTCAGGAATTTGCAGTCTGTTAGTTACCTAGTTACCCAATCTCCAACAGTTAATTCTTCATAGATCATCTCATTTTGTTTAGCCTTCCTAAAATATTTGGCTAGCTGAGACTCAACAATAAGGAATCTCATCTATCCAAGTAATGGGAGGTAGTACAGAAAGCATCCATCTTGTTTTGGCACCTGAGCCAAATAGGCACCATCTCATGACTAGACATAAAATTACTCTGGAACATATCGCAAAATCAACAGCTGGCTTCCCTGTCATGAAGCCCAAAATTTGAAGCCTGAGGCCCCCGCCTAATTTTGTGTTATAATAAGACTGACCCTATTTTAAAAATGCATGTTTACCTAAAATTATGGACTAAGAAAAAGCTGGCTTTTGTGAGCTGCATAAATTAGCTATATTTACATATATTTGCGTGCATGCACAGTGGAGCTGAGCTGGGTAATGGCTTGTGTGCCCGCTGAGAGGGCTCTGCGTTCCAGTTGTGGCAAACATGCCATTGGTTCGCCAACATGGGACTAAGAGATCACTCAGAGACACCCAGCTAGTTTTCATGTCTAAGGTGGGACTACAACTCACAGTCTCCTGGTTTCTAGACCAGCATCTTAACCACTACACCAAACTGGCTCTTTTTATCCTAGTTAACTCCCTCTTTGGTTTTTGTGATTTCATCATGCCCATAGTTTTTCAGATATATCTTTATAACCTTCAGAACTAGATTTTTAAAAAGTTAAGGGAATGGAAGCAAAGTAATGCTTTGACACGTTGTGAATAGAATAGCAAAACTGCAAACAAACCAGCAAAGATTAGAAAGCTGGATTGGAGATGCATTGCAGAAATCAAATTCTGTACCAATTCAGGGTTTCATAAAATTTGTGTGTTTGAATTAATTTAATGCCCATCAACTTCCACTTCTGGTAATGTTGTGATCAAATCGGACTACCGACAGATGCAAAGGATCACGCATAAAAGAAGAGCCAGCTAATTGACCTTTTGTTGTACCTGATAGACGTTTGAGAGCTCCTGATCTCTCTAGATAATTTAACGTAATTGGGAAAATAATTGCTTTTATTGGGCCATAAGATATAGAGCTCAATTAGGCCTCTACCAGACTTGCTCCAAGACATCCCAGCCATCCTCACCTCTCTCTCTCTCCACATTTCTGTCTTCTCTCTGTAGTGCATAATGTGTTAGCTTCTGTGTTCTGCATTATTCGATGCACATTATTGATGCTAAAGATATTAACAGCTAATGGAAACCGAAGTCTGACATCAAAGCAAAAGTGGGGGGGGGATCTTTTCTGCCGATTAGCACAATGCAGGCCACTTGATGCAATATTCCATCTCAAGTCATGGTTGGTCTTGACATTTTAAAATGGGGACGGGTTGTGGGGGAAGAATCCACAAAATCCTTGGATGGAATTAAGTCTGGATCTCCAGCAGGCCTCTGCCAAGGCATCAGATCAAAGTCTTCCTATAAAACCCTTATAAAAGCAGCCATATCTCATGTAAATCAAATAAGGAATTTTTTTTCCTTCCCACAAGCTCTCCAGGGAGCAATTCTGCCCTGGTTTCTCCAAGTGCCACCCAGCCTTCCCTGTATTGGACAACAGACCACCTGTGGTCTCAAAATCAGTTCTTCTAGACCAAGGGTGACAAATTCAAGGCCCTTAGATCTGGCCCACAGGTCTGCATTGGAAACAGTGAAGGACAGCCCGTGGTGCCTCTGCCAGTGAAAATGGAGCCCAAGAGGGCTGCGTGTGGCCCTCCTGGGCTCCGTTTTTTGCTGTGACGGCCTCCTGCAGCCCTTTGCCAGTGAAAATGGATGTCATGCCCCCATCAGAGTCTGACTCTGAGATGGAAGATGAACAGCTGACAGAGTGAGAGAGTAGCTCCATTGGCTGTGGAGGAAACTGGGGAAGAGCAAAGTCTGACTGGGCAGAGCAGGGGAGAGGTAGAACAAGGGAGAGAGGGTTCATATGAAGACCAAGGGCACGTAGGGAAGAATGGAGAAAAGAGCAACATGGGTTGCGTGGCTTACAAGGGAGGAAAGGGCCCTGGTTCCCTTCACAAGGCACACCTGGGGATGGAGTTTAAAGGACAAGGAAATGGGAGGAGTGGTTGTCGGGAACAAATGCTGAGTTCATCTCATGTTAATTGCTTTATCTGATTTCCTGGCATCCTCTCAACTGGTATGTTTTACTGCCATGCTACTTCACTTCTGGAACTCCTTATTTTGCTTGCCTTGCCGGATTAATTACCTTATTTTGCCTGGTTGGATTTATAGTTTTCTGCTTATAACGTTTGGACTGGAGTATTTGGACTGTAACAAACCTGTTACAGGTTTGTGGGAGAGATTTTCTCCAGACCAGAGAGTAAAAGGGATTTTGGGGGCAAAGTTGGAGCTAATAAAGGGATTCATACTTATTCTCTGGCTGTGTTGCTTTTGTGTCACACCTCAGGTCATCACAACGAAGCTCGCAAGCCTGTTTTCGCTGGCAGAGCACTCGGGCCACCACAGGCGTCCTCAACATGGATGTCATTAAGCTGGCCATGCCCACCCTGGCCCACAAGGTCAAACACAACCCAAATGCAGCCCTCAATGAAATTGAGTTTGAGACCCCTGTTCTAGACCAAAGGTAGGTACAACTCAGTGGTGAAATGTAAAATTTGTTACTACTGATTCTGTGGGTGTGGCTTGGTGGTGGTGGAGGTAATATGAGTTTGTGGGCGTGGCCAACTTTTTTTTTTTACTTTTAAAAGCATTTTTTCTACAACCTTAAGAGGTTGCAGAAAAAATGCTTTTAAAAGCCTCTGATGATCAGGCAGCTGAGATCGTCAGAGGCTTTTAAAAGCATTTTTTTCTACAACCTCTTCGGCCAAAGAGGTTGTAGAAAAAATGCTTTAAAAACCTCTGACGATCCCAGCTGAGCTGCGCGATCATTAGAGGCTATTTTTTTAACTTTTAAAAGCATTTTTTCGGCCAAAGAGGTTGTATAAAAAATGCTTTTAAAAGTTAAAAAAAAAGCCTCTGATGATCGCACAGCTCAGCTGGGCATGGGAGGGAGGGAGGGCAGGGATTTTTGCTACTGGTTCTCCAAACCACCTGTCTCTATCGCTACCGGATCGAGTGATCCGGTCCGAACCGGAGCATTTCATACCTGGTACAACTGCTGGGTTTATCTGAAAGACCTGAAGCAAATGTAGTTGCAGAGGAAGAGTACTCTAAGTTTTCCTTGTGTCCCTATGGCAAATGTTCAGTTTAGGTGGATCTGTAGAAATTCTTATGAAATCTCATTATATTTTTATATTTGGAGGCTTAAATCTACCAACAACAAAAAATTCCGGAACCACAAAGAGCCAATGGAGTTGGAAAGGATCTTGGAGCCCTGATCAAGCAGGAGACCCTATACCATTCTGGACAAATGGTTGTCCAATCTCTTCTTAAAAACCTTCAATGTTGCAGCACTTCTGGAGGCATGTCGTTCCACTGATTAACTGTTCTAACTGTCAGATTTGTCATACCTTGTTATTTTCAAAGAAAGAAAAAAAGAATTAGATGTCAGTATCCAGATCAGTGGGTTGCCTTGCAAACAACATGGATGCAGCATGGACAAGTGTTTTGGTTCACTCTCAGCCCAATGGATCTTGAATATGATTTGAGAGCATGATTTTGAATTATCTGGATGATGGACTGCTGGCTCACAAATGTGTTTTACTAAAGCACAGTATGCTTGACCAGGATGACTTCAATTCAAATCCTATAAATTGAAGATGAAGACCTTGAATTAAGGACCTCAGAGAACACTTCATTGAAAAATTGAAAGATTGATAATCAGATTTCCAGATGAGAAATACCTGAGTTGAGGCAGCTAGCTTCCCAGAAGGTAAGAATAAAATCCAAAGCAATCATCATAAGTTAAAGAGATTGGCTAAAAGTAACAGGACATTTTTTAACCATTTAATTTCACCCAGGAAACAAAAATCAAGTGCACAAACACAGAATGGGGCTATCTGGCTTGGTTACGTTAATTCTGAAAAAAGATCTTGGTGGAGCAGTTGATTGCAAACTAAGTATGAGTCAGCACTATGATGTGGCTGCAAAAATATTTAGACTACATCAATAGAAATATAGAATAGAGTAGAGTAGAGTAGAGTAGAACAGAACAGAACAGAACAGAACAGAACAGAACGGAATAGAATAGAATTCTTTACTGGCCAAGTATGATTGGACACACAAGGAATTTGTCTTGGTGCATAGGCCCTCAATGTACATAAAAAGAGAAGATACATTTGTCAAGAATCATAAGGTACAACACTTAATGATAGTCATAGTGAACAAATAAGCAATCAATTCATATTAGGAGACAGTCAATATAAATCGTAAGGATACCAGCAACATACAGTCATAAGTGGGAGGAGATGGGTGATAGGAATGATGAGAAGATTAATAGTAATGCAGACTTAACAACTAGTTTGACAGTATTGAGTGAATTATTCGTTTAGCAGAGTGATGGCGTTCGGGAAAAAACTGTTCTGGTGTTTAGTTGTTCTGGTGTGCAGTGCTCTATAGCGTCGTTTTGAGGGTAGGAGTTGAAACAGCTTATGTCCAGAATATATAATTTTCAAATTACAGAAAATAAGTTGTTGCTGTTCAATCATTCAAATACTTCCAACTTTATTCTTACTTGGATTCCACTGAAGTCTTGTCCCTTGTGTTTAGAACTTTAAGAATTCAAACAAATTGTAACAAGGTCAGAGAAGAGCAACAAGGATGATTGGAGGATTTTAAAAAAAGTCCTATGAAAAGAAATTGAAGGAGCTTGTCCTATTTTGCCTTGAGAAAAGACTTACAGGCTTCAAGTACCTGAAAAGATGCTGTACAGAAAAAGTCCAAGACTTTTGTTTTGGAGTGCTGAACATAAAAATAATGAATATAGATTCAGGAAGATTGCTGTGATGAGATGTAGTGAGGAGGTGGATCCCCAGGAAGGATGGGGTGCATTCCAGAAGAATAAGAGACAACTTGATTCAGATATTTTATGTAAGAGAAAGAGAGAGAAGACAGTCCATCCCTAATAGTTCTAAGAGTATATGGTAGATGCATATAGTAGAGAGCTTAATCTGGCAAGATTCTGTCTATAGGTAGTGAAAGTAATCAGTGGTGGGATTCAAATAATTTAACAACCGGTTCTCTGCCCTAATGGCCATGCCCAGGGTGGGTGTGGCCATGGTGGGCATGGCCAGGAGTGTGACAGGCAGTATGTGGCCTCCTGCACCCCCCTGGGAGCAAAAACGGGGTGCAGGGGGGCACTCCTACCCCCCATTTTGGGCCTAGTAGACCTCCCTGCAGCCCCCTGGGAGCAAAAACGGGCTGCAGGGGGGGCACGCCGCACCCCCCTGTGCCCCATTTTGGACCTAGTAGGCCTCCCTGCACTTACCTGGGAGCCAAAACGGGTTGCATGGAAACTCCTGCGGGGCAGGGCCAGCCAGCAATTTAACAACCGGTTCAGCCAAGTGCTGCGAACCGGTTGAATCCCAGACAGCAAAATGCTGCTTTGATATCTGATAAAGCCTAGAAACTAATGAATGAGATTTCACTGAACTATGGCTGTAGAAACATCTTGATTTAGGTAGAAAAAACCTGGCTGAGAGAAAAATACACATAAAAACCTACAAAAAGAGAATACAATAAATATTTGACCGTTACAGGGTGGAGTCATGAGATGAGGGTGTGGCTAACTGAGGAAGACAAGCTAGTCAGAAACAAATCTATCTTAGTCTCCCTTAAGTCTTACAACAGACAGCAAAATGCTGTTTTGATGTCTGATAAAGCCTAGAAACTAGTGAATGAGATTTCACTGAACTATGGCTGTAGAAACATCTTGATTTACGTAGGAAAAACCTGGCTGAGAGAAACACACACACACACACACACACACACACACACTCATATCCATGTGTATGTGTATATGTATATGTATATGTATATACACACACACACACTCTAGCACATAATATAATTATATACTGTAATTTACACCAGTTAAAGAATTCACCATTATCATACCAACACATATGAAACACACAAAAGTCAGAGACATCAAATCTATCATACAGACAGCTGACATCTCTGCCTGGGGCTGTACCTAAAGATATAATTATTTTATGGTATTACGATGATAGAAGCATATAGGATCTAAGGTGCAAATCCTCAGGCAATCATATAATTTTTACAAATGCCCTAAAGCCTTTTCCTAATCACAGGTCACTTTTGTTTATTCCAACTGTAGTGTAAAACCTTCAGATCTTCTAGATTTGCTGAGATAGATAGATCCAAGCCAAAAATTGACATAGATTTTCATGGCTTTTATATGTTCACACGCACGCACACACCAACCCTCCTTTTTATTATAGTTGTAGATATATGGATTTAGACCTAGATCCCTGAGCTATACGTATTTATATTAGATCTGTATAATCTCCTGAGTTGAGTGGCTATGGTTTGGCCCAGCAGATGAAGTTTCTTAGCGCTGTTTGCTGAAAAGCTTTAAAATGCTGGAGGTTTCTGCCAATCTTAATAGGTCTATAATCAAAGTTGGTTGAAGATTAGAGTGACAGCCAGGTAGTGTAGCCTTCAAAAATGATTCAGAAGAATTCCTTCAGACCTTACATAACTATCAGTGTATCTGTTATTCATTAAAGCACCTGGACACCCCCCACCCCAATTATTGTATCAAAGGCTATCAATGTAAATGTAGAAATACAAGAAAATATAAAAAAAGAATTTTTAAAGAAAAAAGTGGGAAGAAATAGGAAACGGGGGCAGGGGGGGAGGACAAATAAGAAAGAAAAGATATATAAAAGATTACTATCCCTGCCCTCCAGACCAGTATAAACAATTCAGCTGACTTAACATTTTCTTTAATACTTCAATTTAAAAAAAATCTTCTTCCCATATCCGATCCCTTATTGATAATCAAATTGCAAAAATCACATCATTCGAATGCTAATCAGCAAAAATCTATTACGACCTACTAGAGATATTACATGTATATTTTAATCAAAAAACAATTCTTGATAAAAAATTATAATTCAAATTTATCCTTTTCTCTAAGAAATAAAGCAGAAGAAAGCTCCCCCCACACTTATATACAAATCTGTAAAGTCATGTCATACAATGTTTTTTCTTCATTTAAAAAAAAAACTTGGTATTTGGTCCCATCAAGTATTGTGCCACAAGCTGATTTCATATCACTTTCTGTTGTCTCCTTTCAGGAGAAATTCCTCTTTGTTTCTTCTTAGCAAGTTTCCTTGATTCTACACTTTTCTTAAATTCAAAGTATGAAGGCTTTCCAGGTAATTGTTTTGATTTGTATGTCCCCTTTGATTATTAAAACATCAACTGATTTCATTTCATGCCTCAAGACTCTTACATCAGACTATTGGACCAGACCCAAATGCTGTACCCATCTGACTTACTAGATGTATTTGGCGACCGAACTCTTGGCATTGCGAGACTCCCCCCTCTCGCAAATTTGGCCCTCCACATTATCGAGGGCCCACCTTAATGACGGGTTTTGGGACCCCGAGAGGTGGCATGCCAAAAAACGGGGATTGAGGGGTTTTTTAAGCTCTTGTTTTACTAAATTTTTAAGGGGTTCAGGGGTGGGGGTGGGAGTGGGTTTGGGGGAGAACCCACAGGGGGGAAGGTTAGGTCCAGCTGTTTATGGGGCCGCGGGGGGTCAAGATTCTGGAGGCAAGAGGGCGTCTACTAAGCCCTCTGTCGAGGGCTGTGCGATCAAGATACTGTGTGGGAGGGGCAGATATGGCGTGGGTAGGGGACCATATCATGTGGTGGGGGCTCGCACTCGCTGTCTTCGAGCGATTGCGTGCCCCGGTCCCCCGAGCCATTCCCGTTCCCCGGGTTGTTTAGAGTCTCAGGACCCGAAGCTCCGGCTGTTGTTATGCAATGCGAGGTCCGTTGTCAATAAGGCCCCCCTCATATGTGACCTTCTCCAAGAGGGGTGTGTGGACCTGGCCGGCATTACTGAGACCTGGTTGGGCCATGAGGGGGGGGTTCCCCTCGTGGAAATGTGCCCACCAGGTTTCCTTGCATTCCACCAGCCGAGAGCTCAGGGGAGGGGTGGGGGAGTAGCGGTCATTATTAAGGAAGGTCTGAGTCCGAGGGAGACCACTGTACCGCAGATAGCCGGGTGTGAGTCCATCTTCGTGAGGTGGGGTCGTGGTGGGCAGATGGGTCTGTTAGTCACGTACCTGGCTCCCTGCCACGTGGCAACAACCCTGCCCGAGCTTCTCAATGTTGTAGCCGAAGTGGCGGTTGATACCCCTAGGCTTATGGTCATGGGGGATTTCAACCTGCCATCTATCGGTGAAACATCTGAGTTAGCCCGGGAGTTCATGGCTTCCATGACGGCCATGGACCTGACCCAGGTAATTCAGGGCCCGACCCACGTTGGTGGACACACCCTGGATCTAGTTTTTGTCTCTGATCAGTGGTTGAGTGGTCTAGATATTGGGGATATAGTTATGGAGCCCTTGTCATGGACTGACCACTCGCTCCTTCGACTCGACTTTCAGACCGCTGCACCTCACCGCAGGGAGGCGGAACCGACTAGGTGGTTCCGCCCCAGGCGCCTGATGGATCCTGATAGGTTCCAGATGGAGCTTGGGCCATTTCCTGAGACACTGACACACGACTCGGCTGAGGATCTGGTGGCTGCCTGGAATAGGGCAGCCGGTGGGGCCTTGGACCGTGTCGTGCCTTTGCGGCCTCTGACCCGGCGCCGAACTCACTTATCTCCTTGGTTTACCGAGGAGCTGAGGGAGATGAAACGCCGGAGAAGACGCCTAGAGAGCGGTTGGAGGGCCAGTCGCTCTGAATCTGACTTGACACTAGTAAGAGCTCACATTAAGACTTACTTAGTGGCAATAAAAGCGGCAAAATCTAACTATTTTGCCACCCTTATCGCATCATCAGATAATCGCCCAGCCGCCCTGTTTAGGGTGACCCGCTCCCTCCTTCATTCGGGAGCACGGGAGGATCCCTTGCAGGGTTGTGCTGAGGATTTTGTTCAATATCTGGATGACAAAATAACTCAGATTCGGGATGACTTGGCCGCCGACTGGGTTAGTTCGGGCGAGGTGACTGAGGCATGTCTTGAGAGTGTTATCTGGGCTGAGTTCGATCCTGTGGCTCCCGAGGACGTGGACAGGACCTTGGGGAGACTGAATGCAACCACATGTTTATTGGACCCGTGTCCCTCCTGGTTGGTGCTGGCCTCCCGGGAGGTTACACGAGGCTGGCTCCAGGAGATCATAAATGCTTCTTTGCGTGAGGGTGCCGTACCGGCCGCCTTGAAGGAGGCGGTGGTGAGGCCCCTCCTCAAGAAGCCCTCCCTGGACCCGGCTATTTTGGCTAATTACCGTCCAGTCTCCAACCTTCCCTTTTTAGCGAAAGTTGTTGAGAGTGTGGTTACATGGCAGCTCCCTCGGTACCTGGATGAAGCTGTCTATTTAGACCCGCTCCAGTCCGGCTTCAGGCCTGGATACAGCACTGAAACGGCATTGGTCGCGTTGGTGGATGATCTCTGGCGGGCCCGGGGTAGGGGTTATTCCTCTATCCTGGTGTTATTAGACCTCTCAGCGGCTTTTGATACCATCGACCATGGTATCATGTTGCGCCGATTGGAGGGACTGGGGGTGGGAGGCACCGTTTTACGGTGGTTCTCCTCCTACCTCTCCGACCGGTCGCAATCTGTGTTGACAGGGGGGCAGCGGTCGACCCCGAGGTGCCTAGTGTGTGGGGTGCCGCAGGGATCGGTCCTCTCGCCCCTCCTGTTCAACATTTATGTAAAGCCGCTGGGTGAGATCATCCGTGGTTTTGGGGTGGAGTTCCATCAGTACGCTGATGATACGCAGCTGTACATTTCCACCCCAGACCACCCCAACGATGCGGTGGAAGTGATGTCCCAGTGCCTTGAAGCCGTGCGGGCCTGGATGGGGAGAAACAGGCTTCGACTCAACCCCTCCAAGACCGAGTGGCTGTGGCTGCCGGCGTCCCGATATAGCCAGCTGACACCATCACTGGTTATTGGGCGCGAATCATTGGCCCCCACGGAAAGGGTGCGCAACTTGGGCGTCCTCCTGGACCCACGGCTGTCTTTGGAAGATCACACGACGGCTGTGGCCAGGGGAGCTTTCTATCAGGTTCGCCTGATATGCCAGTTGCGGCCCTTTCTAGATCGGGACTCCCTACGCACAGTCACTCAGGCACTCGTCACCTCTCGCCTGGACTACTGCAATGCTCTCTACATGGGGCTCCCCTTGGGATGCACCCGGAGGCTCCAACTAGTGCAGAATGCGGCCGCGCGGGGGATTATGGGAGCGACGGGACGCTCCCATGTGACACCTCTCCTGCGCGAGCTGCATTGGCTACCTATGGACTTCCGGGTGCGTTTCAAGGTGTTGGTGACCACCTTTAAAGCGCTCCATGGCTTAGGACCAGGGTACTTACGGGACCGCCTTCTGCCGCCAATAGCCTCCCACCGGCCGGTGCGTTCCCACAGAGAGGATCTCCTCAGGGTGTCGTCAGCCAGACAATGCCGGCTGGCGACCCCCAGGGGGAGGGCCTTCTCTGTGGCAGCCCCTACCCTCTGGAACGATCTTCCTCCAAAACTGAGAACAATTGCTGACCTCCGGACTTTTCGTCGGGCCCTGAAAACTCATCTCTTTCAGCTTGCTGGTCTAGCCTGACCCCGCTGAATTTTTAAGATCTGTATTATAGGGTTGGGTATTTTAAATATTTAATGGTTAATGGTTTTAATTTTTAGCCAAAGTTATATGCTTTTTTAAAGAAATTGTTTAACTTTTGTGTACTATTTTATTTGGCTGTTCACCGCCCTGAGTCCGCAAGGAGAAGGGCGGTATACAAATCTAAACAAATAAATAAATAAATAAATTTGTAAATCCATTTTGGCATTGTTTTCCATATCACACTTATCTTTTTTTTTTTTTTTAATTTGATTTATATGCCGCCCTTCTCCGGAGACTCAGGGCGGCTTACAATGCGTTAAGCATCTTCTGCTATTATAAAATCTATTTGCAGATCCGCAACTTATTTTTAAACTCGAAATCCATCTTCAAATCACTCTCAGTCTCTGTTTTATTCTATGAAATGTGTTTGTTAGGTAGGGTGAATGAGGACACAGAAGCCAGGTCAAGAGTAACAACAGCTCTTTACTTCATGGTGTGAATCCAGCAACTGATCCAGGGAAACAGCTCCCTTTATATACCTTACTGTCCTGGCAGTTAGCCAATCAGCTGAGAGCAATTACATTCAAACTTTCCCGCCAAAGCTATATACATAACAGTCTTGTTCTTCTATATCCTCTGCTGTAGTATTACCCAATCCTGGAGATTCTCAGTAAATTGTTCCCAAATAAACTTAATTTCTTCTGTAGTCAAATATTGTTGTCCCATTGTATTAAAGGATCTGTTCGCCTTTAAGAGTAATTTTTTGTGCTTCCCTTCAAGTCCCTTGTTATCATCTGTTTATTTTCCAACCAACAAAACTTTCCCTCAGGAACATTTCTTACAGTTTCAAAGACTTCATATGCTGTTTTATGCATTTTTAAGTGCCCCACAGGAAACATTCTTTCAAGCCTATCCAGCCCCTTAACTTTCCAAAATCAACATTTTAGTCTCCCTTTTGCCGTTTCCAAAAATTAAAGCTTCTCTTGATAATCCTTAAACTTATTCAGAGCTTCTTTTCGTCCAGGATGGACAGAAAATCCCTTGGTGCAGTATAACTTGTCTTTAGGAAATTTCTTAACTCCAAAGAAATCAGTAATAAGCAACTTCCTAAAATAATGCCTAATCCATACTCGGCATCTTTCAAAGAGAAACTGAGTTCACCTAAAGCAGCTTGATTTTTTTCAGGCTTTGCACCTGTTTGGGAAAACGTTGCTGCTACTTTAAGAGGTGCCTTAACCTTACCCGAATGGCTTTCTTAAAGCCCAGGTCTTTTTTTCTTCTTCCAGGCTCATGAGGAAGCCTGAAAAAAAGTCATATAACTTAAAGAATAGAAAGGCACTTCCAAATCATTTCTGAGGCATACTCAGTCCAGAAAAAGAGAGATTGACTGTCTCTAGGTGATGAAACTCCTGCTGGAAAATGTGGAGCATTTCTGGAAAACCAATACATTCAGTCTGCCTTCCTGAACCTTTGTCTTGTGCTTTAATTTAAATATGGCATAGCATATAAGGGGGGGAGAGAGGGAGAGAGAGAGGGAGGGAGAGAAACAGAGGAGAGAGAGAGAGAGGGAGGGAGGGACAGAAACAGAGGAGAGAGAGAAAGGGAGGGAGGGACAGAAACAGAGGAGAGAAGGAGTGGGAGGGAGGGAAGGGGGAAGGGATGAATTCAATGATGGGATTCAGCCAGTTTGCACCACTTTGGGAGAACCGGTTGTTAACTTTCTGAGCGGTTTGGTGAACTGGTTGTTGGAAGAAATCATTAGGGCAGAGAACCGGTTGTTAAATTATTTGAATCCCGCCACTGGATGAATGTATGTGAATTACTTCAAATCAGTTTTTGTCTACTGGCAACTGCATAGACTGCAGTATTCCCTGAAATTTTTTTCAGCAAGGGTTTTAAAAGTGGTTTGAAATGCTTGTCTGCTTCCTAGGCTTGAGAGAGAGGGACTGGCCCAAAGTCACCAGCTGACTTCCCACCTATGGAGATAAATAGAACTCGCGGTCTTCCTGTTTCTAGCCTTGTGCTTTAAACACTATAGCAAATGAGATAGCTATAAAGTGCATACACATCTTATAGCAACCTGCTACTCAGTCAAGGATGCTTGCTAATAATTTGTAGCATTGCTTTCTGCAGTCGCTTAGGTGCTGTTTTATACCGTCCTCTGAAAGATAACTTATGTGATTTGTTGTGAAATGATAGCATATATCATTGCAGTAAATCAGGTGTCACTCGTGGCCCGCGGGCCGGATGCGTCCTGCCCTGGCCACGCCCACCCTCTGGTTTAGCAAAGGGGGAAAAGTCGTGATACATCACGTAATGACAACGTGACACCCCTGCTGTTAATGGCTAACATTTATCTTGGGGAAAAATCTCTAAATGACATGACCAAACCTATTTCTACCACTTGAATGTGACACATTTGAATATGTGAAGTTATTGAGTCTGACTCGGGCAACTGGTTGCTGTAGCTAGTATTATCCACTTTATATTATCAACTACAATTCTCTCAAAATGTCAGGGAGTAGTCTTTCCTCATCTTCCTAGAAGATTATAGAACTAACGGGAGAAATGTTGAGTACAATAATCCTAATTTAATTTATTCTAGAGTGATTGGCAGCTGCTCTATCAAATTTCAGAAAAGAGCAGTTACAATCCTTTAAGGGATTCACTTAAAGGTTTCTGACACCTGCAACCTGAATTACATTTGTCCCATAATACTCTCTCTGTGTTGGCTATTCTTGGGGAGGAAATCCAATGAATGAAAGTTAGACTTAGACTGACACAAACTTTGGATTTTCATGCCACCGTTTGGAAGGAATACAGTGTCAGTCTTACCAGGTAGATCAGACGGGGAATCCAACCAGATAACCAGATAATTCTTCTTGTAATTGTAATTGTAATATTGTATATTATTAGAATCTTGCATGTTTGAAAGCACAGTTCTCCTGTGGACTCCTTTACAGCCCAAGAAACAGTTCAGATTGTAAGCAGCTGGATGTCTGGAAGGTTTCTGCACTGTGAATGAATGAATGAAATTATATTAGTGAATGAAATTATATGAAGAAATGAGCCTGCAGTTAGATTCCTATGACATTTCTCCTAGCAGGGGTGTCAAACTGGTGGCCCATGAGCTGGATGTGTCACAAGCAGGCCATGCCCACCCCAGCTCAGTGAATGAGGAAAGCGTTGTGAAACATCATGTGACAGCAACATGACGCAGCGAGTTTGACACCCGTGTCTTGAAGCATCAGACACAATATTGCCTCCCTAGTGGACAATAATGGAGAGGAAAAGACATGAAGTCTACTGTGTGTTCTGTTCCAGCCCCAAACTGAGGATGGCTCATTAGCCTTGAATAGGGCTGTGGCAAAGCAGAACTGATCCCTGCCAATCTTGCCACTCCTAACTGGTCTTCAGAAATGTCCAGGATCCTCTGTATAGACAGGCTTTCAATCAAGAGAAGCTTTAGCCTGTCCATTTATATTAATTCAGCAAAGCAGACTGCAGGCGTAGAAATAATAGGAAGGAAAATCCATTCATGGTCTGCTTTAAGGACTTCTACGTAGTGCAGGCTCTCCAACTTTGGCAACTTTATGGGGTGGCTTTGCTGGCTGAGGAACTCTGGGAATTGAAGTCCACAAGTCTTAAAGTTGTCAAGGTTGGAGACCCTTGACATAGTGGATCCCATCGTCAATTCACAGGTTGAGCCCTCCTTCTATTCTGGTGACTTTTCCCCCCACTAGATTCTTTCGAAAAGCTACATTCTTCCTTAAAGTTTACAGATTCCTACATCAGCTATATACTTCATTGATGGATCTCAGTAGATAGTAGATTTGCTCTTTCTACCAGATGGACAAGACGAATTTCTCTCCTGACAAAGCTATCAGAGGGAAATCATCCCTGCTTTTTAGTGATGGATAGTGTTATTTTGTCCTCACACAATGTTTACACCAAGTTTCCTTTGTCAAGTTTTGATTTGAGGAGTTCCCTCACGTACACAAGTGCACGTGCACACACATACACATATACACAAACTAGGTTGGTGATGGTTTTGTTCAGGCCAGAAGTTTTATTTTTATTGTTTCTCTGATGCTTCTAATTCTTTGACTTTCTGTAAGTGCTTTCTGTAAGTCTGGCTGCCACCTGTACCATTTGAGACTTATCTCCCCAGTGTTAAATTACAGGTGGTCCTCAACTTACAACAGTTCATTTAGTGACCGAAGTTAAAATGGCACTGAAAAAAGTGACTTATGACCATTTTTCACACTTATGACCATTGCAGCATCCCTATAGCCACATGATTTACATTCAGATGCTCGACGACTGGCTCACATTTATGACAGTTGTAGTGTCCTGGGATCGTCTTATGCAACCTTCTGACAAGCAAAGTCAAGGGGGAAGCCAGATTCATTTAACAACCTTGTTAACAACTGCAATGACTTAACAAATGTGGCAAAAAAAGTCTCACTTTTGAACTCACTTAACAACTTTCTCACTTAGCTGCATAAATTCTGGGTTCAATTGTTGTCGTAGGTCGAGGACTACTTGTACTTGATCAGTACAGGGTGGGAATGGGGAGGGTGGAAAAGCAGGAGTATATTATTGGGCGGGTCAAGGTCAGGTATCATTCCAGCCTTGAGGAATTCTTTCTTATGTAAACTCTGAGGAAGGATTTTATTAAGCTTGGGATCTTGGAGGACTGAAATCCAAAACCTCTGGGGAAAGCACAAGAATTGCCCTTTTCCTCAGCTGGGCCCACTGTTTTATGCATCTGATTGCCCACCATTGGAAGTAGGAAGTGGGGTTAGAGGGGCTTGGTTTGACCCAGCAGGCCTAAATGAAGATGCTGAGGATGAAACTCAGTGACCCTCAGAAGTGCAATAGGCTGAGGTGGAAGTGACAGGTCTTGACGTGGGTTGCATGCAAAGAATGGAATGGAATTGGTGGCTCACCTGGGACTGGCTCTTGCCTCAACTGGTCCTGCTTAAGATGCAGCCCGTGCTGCTGGTGTGCCTGTCCTTGTCACAGCCAATTAGGATCAGGGCAGGCGGGACCTCGAGACTCTGAATAGCTCTGTAGCTGCCATCCCCATCATATGAATATTAAAGATTCCCTGAATCTGGCACATTAATGTAAATGTGAGGGAGGGGAAGGTAGTGAAGGAAAGGAAAAAGAAGAGGGATGGTCTTCAGAATGGGTGACGATACTTGTAGTCCAACACAATTGGAGGACAAAGGAAGGGAAGGCTAATAGTTATAGAACGTATCTTTTTTAAAAAAGAGACGCTTATCAGCCCTTTTGATCCGTGATGACATTGCCATGCCTTCCCCCAGAAGTGGCTCTCATTGTTCCAGAATTGGATATGTGGATGTCACTGTTCAAAAGGGCTGATAAGCCTCTATTAAAAACAAAATGTATGTCCTATAATACTAAGGTTGCATCTTCCATCATGTTCCATTGCTCCCTTTATTTTAGGCTTAGGACTTCTGAATAAGAGCCACGGTGGCACAGTGGTTAGAGTGCAGTACTGCAGGCTACTGCAGCTGATCACTGGCTGCCAGCAATTTGGCAGATCAAATCTCACCAGGCTCAAGGTTGGCTCAGCGTTCCATCCTTTCGAGGTCGGTAAAATGAGGACCCTGATTGCTGGGGGCAATATGCTGACTCTGTAAACTGCTTAGAGAGGGCTGTAAAGCACTATGAAACGGTATATAAGTCTAAGTGCTGTTGCTATTGAAATTTTTCCAGACAAAGAAAAATTACCTCATTAGGGCAAAAGTTCTTAGTTCCCTGAGAATAGAACTATTCAGTCATGGTCTCTTGGTAAAGTCTGTATTTCTTGTGATGACATAACATGGAGGTATGTAGTATCTTTCTCCTAGTGTCCTTGGAAGAGTACGGCTGAGTATCAATCAACCTACATCAAATAGGGAGTCAAAGTACCTGAGGGTAGAACAAGAAGCAATGGCTGGAAACTAATCAAGGAGAGAAGCAATTTAGAACTAAGGAGAAATTTCCTGACAGTTAGAACAATTAATCCGTGGAACAACTTGCCTCCAGAAGTTGTGAATGTTCCAACACTGGAAATTTTAAAGAAGATGTTGGATAACCATTTGTCTGAAGTGGTGTAGGGTTTCCTGCCTGGGCAGGGGTTGGACTAGAAGACCTCCAAATTCCCTTCCAACTCTGTTATTCTATTATATTTTAAATTGGGCAGTAACACTGAGTGGCAATACAGTTCTTCTTTTGCCTCTTGACAACACTTTTTGCCTTTATTTTTATTGCAGTTGTGAAACATAGGCTGCAAAATTCAGGAAAGAATACTGGTGCTCATATATTACACTAAATCACAAGATATGATCTTTGGTTTTGGCTCAGAATGTTGTATGAATTTATTTTATAACACTTGGTTTAACTACCTACAGCCTTGTGTGGCGAATGAACCTAGTCTATATACAGGTATCTGTTTGCAGTTTGTTAGATTCAGGCACCTCCCAAACATCATTTACCGATATTTTACCTCCGTGTCTAAGAGCACACTTAGCTGGAAGGCAGAGTTAAACATATCATCAGTTGGAGTCATTGCACTGCCACAAGAGACCCAAGTCCATTTCCCCATGAATTACATTGACCCTTATCTAGAGCCAATTTAGCCTTGATCATTAGTTGACTACATTCTTGTACAGACGTAGCAATAATAAGCTCTTCAGTGCTTTGAACTCAATGAATACTCCTGGTTATTTGTGGCTGACACTCGATTTTTCCATCTTCCTTTTTCCTGAGAAAGTTTGTTCCCACATATTATTGCAATAATCAGGAAATATAAATGCATCAGACCATCAGTACCTGAGTCACAGAATTGGATAATGATCCAAAAATATTGAGAGTTGCTCTTGAAGTGAGAAATGAGATATCAGCTTTTTTTCTTTAAGAGAAAGAAAATATTTTAAATAAAGACATATTTTCCTTCTCTCTCCCTCCTTCCCTCCCACCCTCTCTCTCTCTCTCTCTCTCTCTCTCTCTCTCTCACACACACACACACACACACACACACACACACCATGGTGATATATTTACTTTTGCTGGATCATCTTGCATTTGCTAATATTCTACACAGAATACAATATTAGTGCAGGAGCAAGATATATATCTTGAATTAGAATCTTCCTGATGATATGCAGACATAATATGTGTTCTAGACAAAGAGACATGTTTTTAAAACAAGGAATAAATGGTGCTCCTTAATCTGTTTCATATCTATCTGGAAGATCATTCACACTATTACTACTACAGTACATAAATGCTGTAACAACATATTTTTTACATTATGTCTCCATGGCATAGCTTTCATCTTGTCTTCAGCCCATCTATGAGATAGTATCAGTGTTAAATAACATCCCCAACACATATTCCATCTCACAACCTCAAGATCTGTAAAATGTGTTACCATTACCAGTGGATTCCTGCAAAATGAGTTGGCATGACAGCATGCCTTAGAGAAAATATTTCTGGGAACAGAATAATACAATTCACCACATAATAGAATCTCGCATAGAATAACTATCCACTGTGTTAGATTATGGGTGCACCTGCTCCCCTGAACATTAGCTCAGTGTGATCTATTCATTGGCTAACACAGAGCTGTTTTGAATTATTGGCAGATGGCTCAAGGGGAACACAAGGTACTTTAAGAGGTGCAATGCAACCACAAACATTTGAATCTCCCAAGCCAGTTTTGGAGTTGGGGAATGAAAAATATTCATCCTAGCATGGTTTTCTGCCAGCTCAGGAATGGGTTATAGTACTAACTTAGAAGCTGAGAGAGACTCAAATACTGATACATGCTAGGCATTCCATTTTCCTAATAAAAACATTTGACATACCATTCATTGACATTTTCTGTCTCTTTTTCTCCCTGAAGATGTAAATGAAATGAAGTTTTTTATCAATATGGAAATGAAAGAATTGACCAAATAAAGTATTTATTCTGGTAATATCCAGAAGGACTGGGGACTGGAGGCTAAAACATATAAAGAATGGTTGCTGGAATTGGGTATACCTAGTTTAATGAAAAGAAGGACTGGGAGACATCATAGCACTGTTCCAATATCTCAGGGGTTGCCACAAAGAAAGAGTCAAGCTATTTTTCAAAACACAAGAAACAATGGATGGAAACTAATCAAGGAAAGAAGCAACCTAGGACTAAGAAGACATTTCCTGACAGTTAGAACAATTACAGTCATCAATGGAACAACTTGCCTCCAGAATTTCTGAATGCTTCAATATTGTAAATTTCAGCATGTGAGTTTATTGATGGGGACCAGGCATTATTTCAGAGACAAAAATAAGCAGCTTTGAACCATGTTTAGGAACTGACTTACAGATACTGCTGTTTTTAGCTTCCAGAGTTTATACTTGGTCTGAAAAATTCTCTTGAGGACTTTTCTAATTCAGTTGTCATGGATTCTGAGCAAAAGAGATAATGGGTGAATGTAAGCAGGTGGTTTATGACCAGGACATCGCCTGGCCTAGAAAAAAAAATCCATTGATCCACACATTTGTTTACAAATTGTCTTCAGTGACCAATGTGTACTTGATGGAAGGTCAATGTTTCCTACCTCCAAGGAATTTATCATTGCAAGGGATATCAAGAAGCAAGCAGCTTGTCATTTGAAGAACAGATGCAATACCTGGAAGATTTGAGGGAGTCTCTTGGAGTGTTTCTCTTGCTTTCAGAACAGTAAACTCTCTATTCAACATGCCTATTGTAAATAAACACAAATGCAAAATATAATAATAATAATTTTAAAAAATCTGTAAATCTCTAACAGTTTGCTCCATAGGAATCCAAGGCTGAATATATGCAGGGTCTTGAGCTGAGTGGAAGTGATTGATTGATTCATATTGATTGATTGATTGATTGATTGATTATGTGCCATCAAGTCATTTTCAACTCCTGGAGTCCACATAGATGGGGTGGGGGGATAATCCAAGGAAAGAATAGAATAGAGTAGAGTAGAGTAGAGTAGAGTAGAGTAGAGTAGAGTAGAGTAGAGTAGAGTAGAGTAGAACGGAGAGGAGAGAGGAGAGGAGAGGAGAGGAGAGGAGAGATATTTGATCAAGTCTTGTTAGACACACAAGGAATTTGTCTCTGGTACAGAAGCACTCCGTGTACTTGCAATCCAACCAAGACAGCCCTTCTCATTATGCTATTTTCCCCGCTTCAACATATGGCTTCCTTTTTTTCCTTCAATTCCCAGGAATCTTTCCATCTCAAGCAGAAGGCTTCCATCACAGTTTTGCTGTAGAAGCAGAGGGATGCTTGCCTCATCTCTTCCCCACCCAGCACCCCACAGTTCCATTGTTAGATGCCAAGGCCAGCAAATAGTGACAGCACAGCAATCTTGACTTCATGAACGCGTTGCTAATAAAATGGCCTCACGGCAGCACCCACACCATGGTCCCGAGAAAAGCAATTGCAATCTGTCCAGCAGCTATCTCCTTCAGTTCAGAGTTAATGAGCCAGGCCTGGGCTCCTAAGTCATCCTGCCACCTCCACTGATTTTTCTTGATTACTGTAATGAAATGGTCAAAGGGTTATTAAACAACTTGCTCCTGAACTAAGAACATGGCGCCACTATCATGGCATCGTGCTGCACCCTGCCTGGCTCTATAATAAAATAGGCTGACAGTGATGCATCACCTCTCCATTCGTCTGGCTCCTGCCAAGAAGGAATAGATCCCCTTACCGGGAAGCTATACTTCAATTTGATAAAGGAAGATATATTGGGTTGTGCTTAATCAACACAAGCTGCTTTTCCTTCCTTGCACAACCAGGCCCTAAGGTCCTACGTGGATACAGTTCTGGGTTCACATTCACACTCTTCAGTGTCTTTAGCTAGCAATTTTTATTAGTGTGGCTTCTCTTAGGCAGCCGTTGTAAGGATAAGACAGTATTCTCTTATTGGCCACCATGCTTTCTTTGAGGGAAGAAAAGACGCATTGTGAATCTCGATTCTTTATTGTGGCTTTCAGGGACTACACTAAATACAGGTAGTCCTCAACTTACAACAGTTCATTTAGTGACCATTCAAAGTTACAACAGCATTGAAAAAAGTGACTTATGACCATTTTTCACATTTACGACCTTTGTAGTATTCCCCAGGGTCATGTGATCAAAATTCAGATGCTTGGCAACTGGTTCATACTTATGACCATTGCTGTGCCCCAAGGTCATGTGATCCCATTTTGTGACCTTCTGACAAGCAAAGTGAATGGGGAAGCCAGATTCACTTAATAACCAGGTTAGTAACTTATCAACTTCAGTGATTCACTTAACAACTGTGGCAAGAAAGGTTGTAAAAGGGGCAAAATTCAGTTAACCAAATGTCTCGCTTAACATCAGAAATTGTGGGATCAATCATGGTTGTAAGTCGAGGACTACCTGTATTGTCCCAACCCTCCAGCATATGCCTCCAAATAGGTTATAATTCCAACTATCACGTCATAGGAGTCCTACCTGTTTGTATCTATTGTTTTGGATTATAATCCCCACAACCTCTTTTATTGTTTGGGTGACTAGAGTTGAGGGCATTAAGGCAAAAACATTTTTTGTTGGCGTCATCCAGTCTGGAAAACCTATTTCCCCAATCCTTTTGTAATTGTTTGTTACAAATATTGTCACTGATCATCATGAGCCCTTAAGCATACAGTGCTACTAGGTCAGTGTTTTTTTCACCATTCATTCAAAAACATGTTTGCCTGAACTGTCTTCACACACTCTGATTTCCTGTATCAAGTAACTATCCCCTCTTAATTTCTCATCAGCCAAAAGCTTTATTTTTTACTGGCTACTGATTAAAATTTATATGAAAGCTTGGAAGAGAAATAAGCCTGTGTTATAGGACTGTTAAATTGGGATCAGGTAGTTGTTTGTGGTGATGCAGAACTGTGATGGGGTAGAAGTAGAAAAGTGTGCATATTCAAGTTGAGTTACCTGACATCATCATACCCACAGCGTGCTTTGATTGGCAAGAGTCGACTCTGGGAGCCTGCGACAACTTCGCATTCATTGTGTGTGATCCCTGACTGGCAGGAAGTATCCTATTAGAAAAGAAAATCCTGAGTTTTAAACTTTGCAGAATCAAGAACACCTTAGGGCAGGGGTCTGCAACCTTCAACACTCAAGGAGCCATTTGGACCCATTTCCCACAGAAAAGAAAACACCGGGAGCCACAAAAGCCTTCCCGTGCCCCACTATTTCTTGAGCAGTCACAAAACTAGCATACGTAGTTGAATTAAAGGTTCTGTTTTCTTCTGAAACTTTTCTTTTCTTGGGTTTATCCATGGTTGGCCTACCGGAGGTTGAAAAGCTCAATAAATCGTGTGCCGGCAGGTGTCGCACATTGGCGGTTGTGACACATATTTTGAATGACAGGGAGCCACAGGAAAGGGGTGAAAGAGCCACATGCGGCTCCAGAGCCGCAGGTTGCTGACCCCTGCCTTAGGGGGATATAATATACCAATACAGATAAGGTAAAATTGCCTTAAACTAATTTTACCGGACATTTCAGCCTTTTCAAAAACTCATAAGGCTTGCACGATGTCTGCTGCAAAAATCATAACCTACCACTAGATTTCAGCATTTGGTGAAACCCTTAGATCAGCAGCCCGCAACCTTTTGGCCACCAGAGACTGGTTCCATAGAGAGAGGTTTTTCTATGGATCAGAGAGGGTATGGTGTCACATGCTGCCTGCATCACATGGATGGGGGCTTTGTTTACTTGCGCAGCTCAGTTTCTGGTGTGCTACGGCCCGGTGTCAGTCCATGGACTGGGGTTTGAGGACCCCTGCCTTAGACCACATCAAGATTTTGCTCTTTCAGAGTAGTTAATGATACTGGCAACTTAAATCAGCAGCTGGAGACCTCTTTAGCAAATGAACATTATAATTAGAATAATTCTTTACTTTTCCCCCCTCTAAAACTGGGCAGTTCAGACTTGGATTGAGTATTTGAATTGCTGGATTGCTACTCCTACTTTGAAGGTTGGAGTGAGTACCTCCATATTAGTACAACTGCATTCCTAATAATCTGGTATTTAGCTGAGAAGAAACCTATGGTTCATATTTGGTACACATAACAGGAGACTGCTGGTGAGGCCACGGAGAGACAGATGTTCCTGCTGCAGTGGAATGGTGTTTATGGCAGCCTGGATACAGAATCTCGGCTGGCAAAATCTCTCTGGAGAAAGGATAGAGCATAAGATTGCCCACATGCACTCCAGACAGCTACTTCTTATGATTAGATTGTAGGAATCAAGGTTTTTGTGGTTTGCTTATGAGTCAAGAACCATGGATTGAGGAATTACATCTAAACTCACAAGTATAACAGAAACTAAGAACAAAAAGCTCAACTGAGCCTCATTACTTAATCACCTTTGGGATTAGTTTTTATTGCTTTTGAAATATTAAAAATCTTCAGAACATTAAGTTTTTATGGACAGTCTCCTTCACAAAAGTAGTTTAAAATATTTAAATATTATTTTAGAGTAAACAGCAAAAAGGTGTTTAGAGTGTTGATTTGGAAATTTAAAAGGAACTAATTGTCCATATCGATTTGAAATAAGAAATTGAAACTAATTATAGGACTCCTCTCCACAAATTGTAGTTGTTTGGGGTTTGTTTGTTTTTCTTGAAAAATAAAAAAAATTGGACTTTGAATATTGGGCACTAGACGGAATCAAAAAAACCTAAAGATTATAATTAAAGGAGAAGAATACTCAGCTTTGACGTGGTTGAATAGAATGGAACAAAACATTTTGACAGTAGATGTTTTATGTAGATTAGTGAACTATGGCCTCCAAAATTAATTTTAAGAATATTTAACATCATAGATGGATGGGTCTACAAATTACAGAAGAGAAATAGGTTAGACCGGGTAGGATTGAAGTTAATTTGAATATGGTTTTAAACATGACAAGTTACAAGAATGATATGGAAAAAGAGAATACACCAGATATACAAATGAAACTGGTTGATGTCTTGATATTTAAGAAGGATATACAAATACTATACCAGAGGAGTAATTTGGCTACCTTTTTTTGGTACTGGTTTTACAAGAGATCTGTTAAACTTTTGATGGACTTTCTAAGACTAGACAAAAAGAAGATAAAAAAAATCAAGTTCAAGGACATTATTTGAAGGGATTAAAAGCCAAGATTGGTCAAAGTATAGAGAAAGATATAAAGTTGGCATATTTGATCAAGGTGAAAATAGTTAGAGTTATTTCTGGTAGCCCTTAATAGATTTTTCTGACTAGGATTGAATGATGAGGCTTTAAGATTTTGTTAAAAGATGAGATTTGGGAAGAGGAGAGTAGTTGTATTTTAAGGGACGGTGAAAACTTACAAAACTATACCTATTGTGATGAAGGGGGAAATTACTTCTTCATTTTTTTCTTTTTTATATTTCTTTTTCTTTTCTTTTTCTAATCCTTCTGATTTTCTTTTTTAGTCTTCTATTTCATGTAGTTTGTATTAGTTTTTTATTTTTGCTAATTGTAATCTTTTAATAAAAAAATACTTTAAAAAATATATTGAGTACATATAACAGCCTGTGATTGCCTGTATTTGTTTAATAGAGACACATTATTGCAATATGACGTGAGACTGGATTTTATTTCATGCCACATACGTTTTAAACTGGACTTCAAACTGAGTTCTGTGATTAAGTGAACCGAATAAGTATCTATTCATTTACTTTAATTTTATACTACTGCATTCTCCAGGGGCCACAGGGAATTAGAGATGTTTTTAAATGGCTCCATTGTGGTTGATCATTTACTCTCTGAATGTGGTTGCTTATTTTAATTTTTTTTTTTTTTTGTTTTCAATAATGACTTTTTACATTTTTACGATATAGGATCTGTCTTGGATGATATCATCCATCCTTGTCTAGGTTTGCTTCCTCCAAAGGGCGTTGCCCTGCTTTGTTATTGAAAAACATGCAAAAAGGAATATGTGGTCCATCTTCAGATACAGAATGTATAGGCCAGTGATGGCAAACCTTTTTGCCATCACATGCCAAAAACGGGGGGAGTGCGGGGAGGTCGCCCACCTGCGTGCCCACATCCATAATTCAATGCGCCCTGCCCCTGTGCATGCGTGTGCCCACCCGTGCCCCCGCTTTTAGCACGTGATGGCCTGGTGGGCCCGGTAGGCCTGTTTTTCATCCTCCCCAGACTCCAGAGGCTTTCTAGGAGCCTGGGGAGGGTGAAAACAGCCTTTTCCACCACCACCCCCGGAGGCACTCTGGAAGCCGGAAACAGTCCATTTCCCAACTTCTGGTGGGACCAGAAGGCCCAAAAATCAGCTGGCCAGTGCACGCATGTGCGCTGGAGCTGAGCTACAGCAATGCTCGTGTGCCCACTGATATGGCTCTGCGTGCCACCTGTGGTATCCATGCCATAGGTTCGCCATCACGGGGATAGGCAATTCTCAGCTTAGCAACCAGAACTGGGACTGGAAGTTTAGTTATAAGTAATTGCAATCGTAAGTTGAGGCACTATGTGACCGAACTTAATTTTATGACTATTTTTACAATGGTCAACCATGCTGACCTATGTTAAGTTGTTAAGCAAATCACATAGTTGTTAAGCGAAGCATACATCATAGGTGCAAATCCAATGGGCTTTTTGCTAAGAAATGGCGAAAAACATTGTAAACGCATCACATGACATGGCATGATGCTGCAATTAGTCATAAATGTGAGCAGTTGCCAAGCACCCAAAATGTGCTCGCATGACTGTGATGCAGCAGTCGTAACTAGGAGGACAAGCACTAAATAATATCAGTCATTAAATGATTGATAGTAAGTCCAAGACTAGTTGTAGTAGATGAAACAAGGGCTTTTAAATAGACACTATTTTGTCCTTTCCTCAATGACCTCAGGGGTTGCAATGCAGTGTTCTGTGCACGCATGCAGGACTCCATTCAGTATTTTCAACAATCTGGCCATGGAGGTTTACAATAACAATCAACCAATACGATCCAAGGCGGAGAACTCTGAACAAATCAAAGTTATTTTGGTCCAAGTCCAAGCTTCTACACCAACTCATTTATACGATATGGAATTCATTAGGAAAAATAAATTTGAATCTATTCCCAAATCTACTGAAGGCTTTGCATCATCCATGCAGAGAATAGGGAAACAGAAGCATACGTATTAATTCTTGCAAGGTAGCTTCTATTTATCCTCCTCCTGGGCCCAATTTACAATTATTTTTGGATGAGTTTTCAACATGACTCTGAATCTCTTTTCCCAAGCTATCTTGCACTGATTTGTGGGATTTTAATACTCATATTGATTCCTCACCAGCTGCATGGGATTTATTTTTTCTGTCCTGTCTCTCTAGTTTTTCTCCCCACTCCTACTCATAACAATAGCAGACTTGAGACTTGGTATCGCAGGGGTGTCAAAATGGCGGCCCACAGGCCGAATGCATTACGCGTGGGACATGCCCACCCTGGCTCCACAAAGGCAAAAAACATCTCGATCGAGTTTGACACCCATGGTTTAATTATTAAACCTTCACTGGGCTTAGTTTTGCCCACAGATTATCAGTCAGTCTTCTCTACTTTTGTCAACTTTCCATCTCAGCTTCCATCTCAGGTTGCACATGATTCCTTTTCAGCTGTGCTTTCAGAGATCTCACCTCTGCTTTGTATTTTGGGACATTTATCTCCTTATGCCCCTTCCTAACCTGTGGAGTCCATTACTGCCAAATGTTTAGCTGACCTGATTATTAATACTGCAGGTAGCCCTCGATTTATGACCACAACTGAGCCCAACATTTATGTTGCTAAGTGAGAAAATTGTTAATGGAATTTTGCCCCGTTTTAGGACTTTTCTTGCCACAGTTGTTAAGTGAATCACTGCAGTTGTTAATTCAGTAGCACGGTTGTTCCACAAGGCCACCCTGGAAACAACACAGGACTGGTCCATGGCGCCTCTGCTAGTGAAAATGGAGCTCAGGAAGGCTGCATGCAGGGTTGCAGGAGGCCATCGCAGCTGAAACGGAGCTCGGGAGGGCAGCAGGCAGCACTTCCAAGCTCCATTTTCACTGGCAGAGGATTGCAGGAGGCTGTTGCAGTCAAAAACAGAGCTCTGGAGCCCATTTTCGCTGGCAGAGCACTCAGACAACCGTTGGCGCCCCTGACATGAGTGATGTTGAGCTGGCCATGCCCACCCTGGTCAAACACAATCCTGATGTGGCCCTGAATGAAATCGAGTTTGACACCCCTGATTTATAACCAGACACATGTCTCCAGCCTTGGGAAGGGAGATGGTCCCAATTAGAGGACCAGAAGGGCACCTGGTGGAGGATTGCCTCCCTTATGCTGTAGACTCATACAGAAAAGCTCTAGTTAAGTTTTTTCCCACCACCTTCAAGAAGTTCTTAATTCAGAACATCTCACCAAGTTGCAACAGATAGTCCTCGTCTTACAACTATTCATTTAGTGACCGTTCAAAGTGACAACAGCATTGAAAAAAGGGATGTATGACTGTTTTTCCACACTTGCAGTTCCCCCATGGTGACACAGCTAAAATTCAATTGCTTGGCAACTGACTCTTATTTATGACGGTTGCAGTGTCCCGGGGTTATTTAATCACCTTTTGCGACCTTCGGAAAAGCAAAGTCAATAAGGAAAGCCAGAAGCACTTAACAATAGTGTTACTTAACAACAGCTGCACTTCACAACTGTGGTGAGAAAGGTCGTAAAATGGGGATGAAACTCAACTATCTGACTTAGCAATGGAAGTTTTGTGGTCATAAGTCGAGGGCCACCTGGATTTGTCCTTCCGCCCATTCCTGAATTGGAGGATATGTGGAGGATACTTTTATCAAATAAGGTGATGAATATTGTTCATTGTTTTCCTTCTTCCAAGCTTCCTCTATCATTTATCATCTCCTCACATTAGTTCTGCTTTTGAATTTATCCCTAACCTGGATGGTGAAATTCAGCAAATTGTGCAGGAATTTCCTTGTTTACGACTTCTCTTGCTGATCCATTGTCCAACTTACTTGTCTATCCCTTCTCTTGATTTATGTAACCCTCCCCATGAAGTGTTCTTTAACTACAGGTAGTCCTCGACTTACAACATTTTGTTTACTGCCTGTTCAATGTTACAATGGCACTGAAAAAAAGTGACTTATGACCATTTTTCACACTTATAACTTTTGCAGCATTCCTTTTGATCATGTGATCAGAATTCAGACACTTGGCAAAATGACTCATATTTATGACCGTGGCTGCGTCCCAAGGTCCTGTGTCAGTGGTGGGTTTCAAATTTTTTTACTACCGGTTCTGTGGGTGTGGCTTGGTGGGTGTGGCAAGGCTTGGTGGGTGTGGCAGGGGAAGGATACTGTAAAATCTCCATTCCTACCCAACTCCAGGGGAAGGTTACTGCAAAATCGCCATTTCCTCCCGATCAGCTGGGAATTGGGAGGGAGAGAATAAATGGGGGCGGGGCCAGTCAGAATTTTTACTACTGGTTCTCCGAACTACTCAAAATTTCTGCTACCAGTTCTCCAGAACTGGTCAGAACCTGCTGAAACCCATCTCTGTCCTGTGTTCCCCTTTTGTGACCTTCTGACAAGCAAAGTCAATGGGGAAGCCAGTCACTTAACAACCGGGTTATTCACTTACCCACTTTAGTGATTCACTTAACACCTGCGGCAAGAAAGGCCGTACAATGGGGCAAAACTCACTTAACAAATGTTTCACTTAACAAGAGACAGGTTGGATTTAATTGCGGTCGTAAGTCGAGGACTTACCCGCACTGATAATTTTCCAAATTCTAAGTACACGCTTCTCCTTGCTAAAAAAAAATAAAATAAAATCCTTGGATCTTTCTTTGCACTCAAATGACTAACCTCCATTGTTGTTTCCTTTTTAGTCCTTGAGAAAGTTGCCTTCTCAAAATTGAATTTTCATTTGGCTTTTAATGGCTTCTCAATCTATATCGATCAGGATTTTAAGGCAAACCACTCAGCTGAGACAGCACATTTGCAAATTCTGAATTACATTCTGGTGGCCAAGATCTAGCACCATCTATCAGTATTGGTCCTCTTGGATATGCCAGCAGAATCTGAGCAACGTTAAAAGGCTAAGACGTGAACAACAGCATACGACTCTGAGGATAGACGAATAACTCCAATCACAAAAAATACATCAACATTGGACACATTTGACCATCAAATATTATGGTGAGGGTATTTCAGCACCTTTGGTGGTTCCCTCAATTGGTTTGAATCTTTTTTTTTTCTTTTCATTTTTTCTTTCGCACTATTGCATGGTGAATTTCAGCCCCAGGATTTTCCTCTTGTGGCAGATGTCTCTCAGGAAAGAATGCCAGGTTTACCTTTCAGATTTTTTCAGTGGTGAAACGTAAAATTTGTTGCTACTGGTTCTGTGGGCGTGGCTTGATGGTGGGGGTTTAATGTGACCGGGTGGGCGTGGCCAACTTTTTTTTTTTTTACTTATAAAACCATTTTTTCTACAACCTCTTCGGCCAAAGTGGTTGTTAAAAAAAATGCTTTCAAAAGCCTCTGAGGATCCCAGCTGCCTGATCGGCAGAGACTTCTTTTTTCTTTTAAAAACATTTTTTATACAACCCCTTCGGCTGAAGAGTTTGTAAAAAAAAAATGCTTTCAGGCAATTCAGCTGGGATCGTCAGAGGCTTTTAAAAGCATTTTTTCTACAGCCTTTTAGGCCAAAGAGCTTGTAGAAAAAATGCTTTTAAAAGCCTCTGACGATCCCAGCTGAGCCGCACGATTATCAGAGGCTTTTTTTTTTTACGTTTAAAAGCATTTTTTCAGCTGAAGAGGTTGTAGAATAAATGCTTTTAAAAATAACTTTTAAAAAAGCCTCTGATGATTGCACGGTTAGCTGGCCAAGCAGGGATTTTTGCTCCTGGTTCTCCGTACCATCCGCCACCATCACTACCGGATTGGGTGATCCAGTCCGAACCGGGAGCATTTCACTCCTGGATCTTTTCCTTGAGTGTCCTGATTCATGATGCTGATGATACAGGGAGTCCTCAATTTATGACCACAATTGGGACAAGAATTCCCATTGCTAAGCAAGATGGACATTAAATAGATCACACCAATTTTTTAAACTTTTTTTTTTGCTACAGTTGTTATGTGAATCTCTGCAGTTGTTAAGTAAACCATGTGTTCATTAAGCAAATCTGGCTTCCTCATGGCCTTTGCTTGCCAGAAGCCATTTGGGAAGGTTACCAATGGCGATCATGTAATTGTCAGTCCTGGAAGACATCTTTTACTTTGGACACTATCTCAGGACACTACAACCTACACTACAAATACTGGCTGGTTGCCAAGTGTCAAATTTTGATCATGTGACCATGAGGATCCCACAATAGTCATCAATGCGAGCAGCAGTCATAAGTCCCTTTTTCAATGCCGTCGTAACTTTGAATTAAATGAATGTTTCTAAATTGAGAACTACAGTAAGTGTACTTTATTGTCATTTGTGGCCTTGATGACATTTCCGATTTAAAAAATATACTCTCTGAAATACTTGGATTTTATCAACAATACAGAATGACTTAGTCAAATTTTCTCTGAGGTGCCTTCTCGCCATCTTAAGATGAATATGGATAAGACTTCCTATCATGAGTAAGTCAACCGCTGTCTGAAGAATCTAAACTATGTCAGGTTTTGGCACTGCTCCAAACTGAACCACAGCCCTACTAAAGGTCCTTAATTGCCTGCACTAATTGCACTTCATTGCCATCATCATGTCCTAGCTTGAAATGCAGATATTCACTAATGAATGATACATTGACATCTCTCTCTAGCAGAGACCCAGATGAACATACATGTATTGCTTATTTATGAATAGCTGTCATCATCCATGGTTAGTCTGAAAACCCGGGAAGTTCAATCCTACATCATAAATGACCTGAACGTCAGGACTTCAATTGGGGTCTAATTGATCTAGCTTGACTTTTAGGATTGAATTTCTCACCCTTCCCCAAACACGGTATAAATCAGTACAACTGCTACCACCTACTGAACGAGCAGGGGAACTACTAATAGTTACAAGGAGTAACTACTTCAGTTTGGAGATTTGTGTGATTTACAGAAATGATAACTCTGCCAGCCTCTAAGCTCTAGCCTCTTAAACTCCTTGCAGAAGCTGTATTCTCTATTAATATGGCCCAAAACACCAAGGCCAAGAAAAGCTTATTAAGAGTCCCCTGAACCCAGGTTAGGATTTCTGTTTAATGCTACATAGAATATAGCTGATAACATACAATAAAGCAGCCTTTGGGCTTCAAAGCCCCTAGTTAATCTGGTGATTTCTAAAGTGTCACTAGATTACTATAATGTTTCTTGCTTACAGTAGATTAATATAGCAGCATTTTACAACACAAATAGCAAAAAAGTAAGAAGCAACATTTCCGATTTTAAAAAAGACACTCTCTGAAATACTTGGTCTTTATTGCTTATAAGATTTTTTAAAAAATAGGGCATCCCTAGCAAGATGAACTTTTGTAATCAATATTTCCCTTGGCCAAATTCTCCTTAACGCCACGATGTGGTAGGAGAGTACAGTGTTTTCAATACAGCTGACAGTGATGTTGATGGGAGTCGAAGGTACTGACTGGCTCATCCTTCCATTCGGACCAAAAGGGGAACAGTGAAGATCCCAATAATTCACAGTGGAAGAACTTTGAAAGTATAAGGGAAATCACCCACTTAAGAGGAGGAACTCCAGAATCAATTCTGGAAGAAAGAGTAGTAAATCACCTCTCTACTGTTGCCAATAAAATTGTAGTCATGGCTGAAACGTTTAGATCAGGGATGGGTTACTGGAGGTTTTCAGGGGTTCGAGAGAATCTCTAGCTAAGATTCTGTGCAGTTTGGAGAACCCTCAAATCCCACTCCTCGCTGGCCCCTCCCCTCCCCTCCCCTCCTACCCCACCCTACCCCTCCCGGGAGTCCCCACGGGGCCTGTTTTGGATGCAGGTAAGTGCAGGGCACATGCAGAGGCTCAGGGAGGGCAAAAAAACGGGCCTACCAGAAGTATGGGCCTGTTTCCAGCCTCCAGAAGGCCTCCAGAGCCTGGGGAGGCAGTTTTTGCCCTCCTGGAGGCTTGAGAAAAGTCTCTAGAGCTAAAATGCCCCCCCTCCCCCCGCCATGGTGCAGGAGGCTGACTAGGCCACACACCCCATGGCCACACCCACCCAGCAATTGGGCAGAGAACTCCTTGCTAAAATTTTTGAAGCCCACCCCTGGTTTGGATGCAAGATGATAAAAACCATAAGTAGGAAGGGATTTTTTTAATTATACTAGGGGATAACATTGAACCTTCATGAGTAAATCTGAAGGTGATGCTATGGCCAAACCAATGCTGCTAGGAAGCATGCTCACTAATGGTGTTAGCATTGCAAGATAAATTTCTTATTTTACAGAACAGCTAAAGCACTGAATGTGACAGACTTGTCCATCAAAGGACTTGTCAAAATAGAAATTAAATGAAATAAACTGGAAGTTTTTGGAATAACTAACTTGGATGGACTGTAACGGTGGACTGTTTTAAATGAGATAATACCACACTTAGTAATGGAGAGGCTCGACAACTAAAATGGACATTCCTAATTATATTCTTAGCTATAGTCCAATAACAAACAGAAACACATCTATTAGAATTAGTGGCTATCTTGGGGATGTTAGTATTGTACAAGTCTAGGTCCCTTAACATTGATTCAGTGATAGAAAGCATTGAACAATTTTGTGGTTAAAAAGTATAATTAAGAAAACACAACTACTAATGGAATTCAGAAGATTGAAGAGATTGAAAATTTGGAATTTCAAAAAAAATTGATCTGAGAAACTAAACAATAAAAGAGGTAGTCCGTATGCTTAATTATACAGCAAAAAATTGTATAAGAATTGCAGGATATGGCAGCTGGAATCAAAATAGGAAGCTGAAATATTCCTCCTTTCAGTTTTTCATTCATTCTTCAACTTATTCATGAAGTTGTCAAGTGGCTTACATAATAAAGCAAAAATTAACAGAAGACAAAAGTAACAAAGAACAAATATGCATAATGCACTAAAGTACTTTATTAACTAAAAATAAACTCATTATGATGTAAAAATGAAATGGGAAAATGTAGGTTAATGCTAAACATGAAGAAAGCAAAGATAATGTCAACCACTATGTTTACTGAATGCAGAATTCAATAAAAAAAAAAGTGAAGTTATAGATAGTTTTGTTTTAAGAATAGATAAATAAAGCAGAGTGCTGGAGAAGTAAAGAGATTAATCATATTGGAGGAAGACAATGATAAATCTAAACAAGATCATGAAGGATAAGGATATTTCTATGACAACAGCAATCAGAATAGTAAAAGTAATGCCTTTTCCAGTGGTAATGTATGGCTTTGGAAGCTGGATGTTGAGAAAGAGCAAGAGAAATAAGATGATGCCTTCAAATTATAGATCTGTAAATAGTTAGTAAGAACATTGTGGATTCAGGACGAGCTAATCAATCAGTTCTAGGCCAAATAAAGACTGCCTGCTCCCCTGAGGCAACAAACACCAAACAGAAACCCACATAATCTGGGCATGTGATAGAAGTGGATGATGGATTACAAAAAAATAACACTATGCTTAGCAACTTTGAAGGAAATAGAAGGAGGAGAAGACAATAAATGGATGGATAAGACCACAGAGATTGTAGGACTGTCCTTGAAACAGCTAAAGATTATCTTGGAAGACAGCTTGTGATGGCAAGCATTTGTTCATGCTGTCACCAATGGTTGAGTCTAACTTAGTGGCATCCAAGTTGGTTTAGGATCACTGTGACTGCAGTGGTGGGTTTCAAAAATTTTTACTACTGGTTCTGTGGGCGTGGCTTGGTGGGCATGGCAGGGGAAGGATACTGTAAAATCTCCATTCCCTCCCCAATCCAGGGGAAGGTTACTGCAAAATTCCCATTTCCTCCCAATCAGCGGGGATTTTGTAGGCAGAGAATAGATGGGGGCAGTGCCAGTCAGAATTTTTACTACTGGTTCTCCAAACTACTCAAAATTTCCACTACTGGTTCTCCAGAACTGGTCAGAACCTCCTGAAACCCACCTCTGCGTGGATGTGAAATACAGTGAGTACAGTTTTCTCTTTGTTCAGATTAGGCTTTCCTAGTTAGATACCGGTCAACCTTCCTGAGACAACCATTCCCAGAATTCACAGTCATACCCTGTGACTTCTCTGGATATAAAAATAGTCCACCTTGGAAAGGCAGAAAGGCAATCTATGAGAGCTATTGAGGAGTGGAAGTGGAATGCTATAGATCAGGGATGTCAAACTCAAGGCCTGGGGGTCGGATCCAGCCTACAGGGCCCTGAGATCTGGCCCATGAGGCCGCCCTGGAAACAGCAAAAGACTGGCCCATGGTGCCTCTGCCAATGAAAACACACATGGCCCTCCCAAGCTCCGTTTTCACTGGCAGTGGGTTGCAGGAGGTTGTTGCAGCCAAAAATGCAGTTTGGGAGCCCATTTTTGCTGGCAGAGCGCTCGGGCCACCACAGGCATCTCCAACACATGTGACGTCAAGCTGGCCATGCCCACCCCAGCCACGCCCCCCACGCCCTCCCCCCAAGGTCCTAACACAACCCTGATACGGGCCTCAATCAAATTGAGTTTGATACCCCTGCTATAGATCAATGTTTCTCAGCCGTGACAACTTTAAGAGGTGTGGACTTCAATTCCCAGCATTCCTCAGCCAACATGTGATAGTTATTTGTATAAATCAACCTAAATAAATCGACCTATTCATAAGCATCAGAAAGTTAGAAGAAACAGCTAAATTGTGTTCTGCTTACTGTGAAGGAAGAGCTAGGAATTCTTGTTTGTTCTCTAAATAAGCCAAAATTAAAAGCCATAGTTTATTCTTGGCTTTTGATTAAAGCAGGAGCTGGTAAACATTTTTAGCGCCTTGGTGTTTGCCCTACAGCAGTGCCAAACATTTCACAAGGTAACTAATATCCCATAAAATATGGTGACTTTGATTTTGGTTTTTTTCCCTAAATTATTTAAATTTCATTGGAAGTCTCCAGGTATTCTTTTAGGGTGTGCAAATGCTCTGGTATTCAGAGATGTGTGAGAAAGATTAGCTAGTGAGAAGCAGGGAAAGGACAATAACCTCATTTATTAGTGGCTGAAAACTCCTTACGGACCCTTTATTGAAGAAAGAAAAACGAACTTTTGATTTATGGGTTTGATGATTAGAAAGGATAGACTATGGAAAGAAGGAAATTATTATGTAATGTTAGAACGGTAAAATATAAACGCATTCGTAACTGCTATTAAGAAGATTGGAAGCTGCTTTTTTACACAGGTACTCCTCAATTTATGACCACTATTGAGCCCAACATTTCTGTTGCTAAATGAAACATTTGTTAAGTGAGTTTTGCCCCATTTTGCGACTTTTCTTGCTCCAGTTGTTAAGTGAACCACTGCAGTTGGTAAGTTAGTAACATGGTCATTAAGTGACTCTGGCTTCCCCATTGACTTTGCTTGTCAGAAGGTCACAAAAGATGATCACATGCTCCCAGGACACTGCAACCATCATAAATACAAGTCAGTTGCTAAGCAACTGAATTTTGATGATGTGACCAGGGGGATGCTGTGATGGTCGAAAGTGAGAAGGTCAGTTGTCATATGAGAAGGTCATAGGTCATTTGTTTTGGTGACGTAGTACCTTTGAATGGTTACTAAATGAACTGTTGTAAGTTGAGGACTACCTGTCACTTATTCTTCCCTTTTTAAAATTGTCTTTCTTTTCTTAATTTCTTTTTTGTCCATTCACTATTTTTTTTTATTTTATTTCTCCTCTAAAATTTGCATTGCTTTTATTCTACTAAAACTGTTTATAAACAATAGTAATTAAAATATTCTAACAATACTCTGGCCTGCAGAAAAAATATTTCGGCACCTAAGGAGAAATAACAGAGGGAGCCGACCCTCTGACTGATTAACAACAAGAAGACAGAATTGGAACATAAAGGGAATTGGACTAGAAGTTGACCAAGAGCTCTATTAGTGAATCTTGCTCAGTCAGCTAGCTTAGTGGAGCTTCTATATAAAGAGGCAGTCTACATCTGAAGAGCTATGTGTTCTGTGCAAAAAGATGAGAAATAGGCAGCTTTACTGGTTTGTTAGTAGGTTCCTAGAGACATTACTTTGGCATTGGTGTATATAGAAAAGATGGAGCAGGCCTGTCACCTCCTTGGCAATTCTAATAGCTTTGTGATGTCATCCAACCAGGCTCAACTGTCAGTTTCTGTCAGTTATCTGTTATCAGAGTGAAGATGGCTTCCAAGAGGTAAGTTGGTCTTCAGAAGGGCTGCTGGACACTGGGGAACCAACCATCCCTTTTTTAGTATATCAGAAGGATGAAAATGCTGATTTGACCTCTTTTAGGAAAGGGAAGCAGGGAGAAGAGGTCCTCCAGAGAATATCTACCTTCTTCTCCTGTTACTTTTAATTTTTGGTGGATCATTTTTAATCAATAGGGATCACAAAATCCCTTTTACGTTCTATGAATTAGGCATGTTTTCTTGAATTTTGCCTCATTGCTATAGTCTTTCTATGCTCTAGCGTTTTTCTTAATGTTTTTTTTTTGTTTTGTTTTGGGGGAGAAAAGGTTTGTGTATTGTGGGTGGGGGGGGGGAGGCTGGTTAAACAAGACATCTATGATCTGATGTTCAAAGTTCTTCAGAGGGAACAACACACCTAATGCTGGATACCAGCCACTACACACAATCCTAGATACTAGTCACTACATACAATGCTTTTTGGAGACCAAGACCAATAATTATTTTTTTCTCCACAGCAATGGAGAAAAAAATAATTATTGATCTTGGTCTCCAAAAAGCATTGTATGGAGCATCATGGTGAGAAGACCTTTGTCCTGGGATGGGGAAACTGAGAGAGGTAAGGTAGGGAAGGAATATTTTCAAAACTGGACTCCCGCACAGAGGTTTAAACAGAAGGCACTTGTCTCTTTTCCCAAATGCTCTCTTTGGCCCAAAGGCAGAGTACAGGCCATACCCTTTCTGATACGCCAAAAATTCCTTCCTCTTCTGATCGCTTCTTTCGTGGAGGTCTTCTGACATCCATGGAGATCTTTCAGGAAATTTTTTTTTTGACAGCTCTTAAATTCACATTGGCAAATTTAGACTGTGATTTTCCTAAAGTTCTGAAAAACAAATTCCCATGGTAAGAAATTATCTTAATGTTGCAAGAGAGGAAAAAGTAGAAAAAATGGTAGAAGCTCACTTAAGAGATGGAAGTATGAACATCCACAGGCAACATGTTTCCAAAAGTCTTGCTCAAGCAGCTACCTTAATGGAGCTTCCAGATTGAGAGGCAGTCTACATCCAAAAAGCTAGTCCTCCTCAGCAACAAGATGGAAAATAGGCTGTTATTGTGATTTTTGGGAGTAACTTCCCAAAGGCATTGTTGATATGCAGAAATGCTGGGCTAGGTGATCAGTATTAGTACCTCACAATGATTAATGGCAAGGAGGCCTGGGGTCTCCTGGGAAACTCCAGGACCTTTGTGCCTTCATTAATCTACCACTAGGTTTAACTCTCAGTTACTCACTGCCCTCAGTGAGTGAATAGTTCCATTTCAAGATATAAGTTGGCTTTCTCAAGGGCTGATGGACTCTGGGTGACCCTCCCCATTTTGTAACCAACTTTTCAGAGGATTGGAATATTCCATGGGGGAGAATACCCATTTGTTATCCTCTAAAGAAAGGAAAATGGGGCAAATATGTTCCAGAGCAGTTTTATTTTTAAATTCCTTATTGGTGCTAACAAAAAAAAACCTGGGCTATTTTTCCAGTTGTCACATAGCATTCTTAACCTCTGAATTAGGAAAAACTGTTTGAAATTTGGTAAACTCATGTGGAATACATCCAATCACGCAAAACGAACCAAGGTTAAAACTAAGTTCAAACCAGAAGCATTATTATTCCACTCAGGCTGCTTTTCCCCACAGGGATGTTGTTATGGGTGTTGCTACGGGATTTACATGAATCAAAATGATTCTGGAGAACAGACTTTAGTCCAATCCTTTCCTTAGATTCCCTTTTCCCTATTTCTCTGTTCTCTAGGATTCAACTGTTTTTACTGTTTTGGAAGAAAAACAAGGAAGGTTAGGACAACAAGCGATCCAGGAGCTGGTGCTCAAAGTTCTCCTACTTTCACAAGAGGGTCTCTTAAGAGGAAAAAAAAAAGTATTGTTGATATGGAGCTCCAAAAAGAGGGACAGAGTGGTAAATTGACACTTTGAGTTGAAGTGGGACATTGAGTGGACTCCTCCATTATAGACATATACAGAGGTCACTTCAGCATCATTCCAGATTCAAGGTTGCACACAGAGACAGGGCAGAGGCCAACGTTCCTGTTGCAGATACCTGGGTGGTACCAAGAGCACATCTGGAGCAATGGACAGACTCACCCTAGTTTCAGTTAAAGACTGGCAGCCAAAGCTCTCCTATATAGTAGATTGGACAACGAAACTGGAGAAAAGGGATATGTAGGAGAAGAAGAGGCAGAGCCTGGGGGGTGAAGTTAAAAGAGGAATCAGTTTGGAGTAGTGATGTTTCCACAAGCAATCTAAGTCCAGCCTCCCCTCCCCTTGTATTTTATTAACACACTTAACTAGTTAAGTGTGAATTTAGTCAGACTGTAACTTGGCTAGATTATTCTGAAAGCAGCACCATCCACTGTTGCCAAGATTGCCTACCAACTAGAAGTCAATGGCAGGTGACCTCGTGGGCGCCCAAAACAGAGATGGCAAGATGCCATCAACAAAGATATGCAAGCCCCAGGCCTGCGCCCTGGAGATGCAGCTGACCATGCAGAGTGGTGTTCAATGATCTGAAAAGCCCTGCACTTGTGGGAATACAAGAAGAAGAAGGAGGAGGAAGAGGAGGAGGAAGTTACTTGACTAGATTCTTGTGCATAGGCGTGAGCAATACATTTTCTTAACTGGAACATACCATGTGTGGGCCTGATTCTTTGTGCCTGGCATCTCTGAAGCCTGTTTGAAGTCTGCCTTCAAACAGGAAGTGATGTTCAGTCTGAGCATCTTAACAGGTTCTGAATGAAACCATCATGAAGACACTGATGGAAAGAAGTTTACTACTTGGTAAGGGGATGCAGACCTTTTGCTGGAAAACAAAACATCTAACTATTAAGATCTCGGTTTTTGCTTGTGTTTTGTTAAAGAGGCAATGTTGCATTTTGAGGCAATGAACGATACGTAATACATGGATTGGGAGGAAATTTGATGCGCATCTCTTCACAAACTCATTGATATAATAAATGGCTGTTTCTATGAAAATTGTATGCAGCTGACATGGCGAGCGGTGAAAGTTTAATCACTCACAATGAAATCTTTTCAGATCTAGCGGACAAAATGGTGGAGAGATTTTTTTCCCCCTTCATATTTTGCTCATGTATATTTCATTCAGAATCCTCTAAAAATATTCATTTGCAATTTTGTCTTGGCTGATCTTGAAAACCACTTAGGTTGCCTTGGCTGGAAGATCAAGAGATGCACTGTGGTTCTCAAACTCCCAAAATAGAAGGCATCGTATATCCTGGTTTAAGGCTCCCATACAATCTTTTGATCAAGATTACTTCTGCAATCCGAATCCACTTTTTTATTCTGTTTTTTCCTCTCTCCTTCCAACCCACATCATTCACATACAGTATGCCTGCCTTCCCTTTAAAATGCCCACTGGAAGTCTTGCTCCTTATGTTCTCATCACTGATTCTCAAATCCTATCAACCCGTATTTTAGGCAGCCGATTAAAAATAATGTTATTCTTTGAAGCTTTTAATCAGATGGCTTTTATCTGATTCTGTTTATTGCTGTTTTACTTGTGTCTTATTGATATTTCTCCTTGTTTCTGCTTTTTATCTCTTTGCCTCTTTTTATTTTGTTTTATTATGTTTCTATGGTATTTTTGTTTTGACAGTTTTATTGATTTTATTTTTATTTAAGAGCCAGGGACCTGTGATCCCATTGGAGCTGAGCTAAAACTTTAAGCAGACCAATGATAATTTTAATTAGCAACAATCCTGGCCTGGATGTGGATGCCAATGGTATTGATTTTGGCTACTTCCATGAAGCTAATATTAAATAATGAAATGGCTATTCTAGAACTGCAAATGACATAAACTAAAACAGCTTTCTCTTGGCTTCTAAGAGTGAGAGACTAGAATTCCTTGGCTTGAGCAGCTTCAATGCTCAGAATGATGGGAATTGTGAAACATAAAACTGGGAATAAAACAGAAAGCAAACTCCAAAAGCAACATTTCCAATTTATAAATATAATTCATTTTTCACAATTATGCAGAGGGCTAATGTTTAAACTCAGCCAATCAATATCCAGGAGCTGAGATGCAGCTGCATCTTGCTGGATAAAAGTTCCATATTTAGAGCATCTGCTATTACAATACTTTTAAGTGGAAATCACCTTCTACATTTAGCCTTTTTCTTTACTTGCTTTTTATTGCTCTATACAAAGAGATGGTGGACTCAGAGACAAGAGTTGTTTGCAAGCAACATAAAAGTATTTAAGTGCTCAACTTGCAATCTCAGGATATTCTTTTAAGAGCTCTATCCAAGAAATCCAAAGGTTCCACAAGAGGAAATATGGTTTGTAATGGAAATCGGTTAAATTTAATTTTTGTTTTTCAAAAGTTGGGTCATAAAAAAACGGCAGCAACAACAGCAGCCACCCTGGAATTTGTTTCACTTTCTGGGTTTTGCATCTGTAATTTTACCAGTTTGTAGCCAGCGATCCATATCTGGAAAAATGTTCACATTACATAAATATTTATTCAACCTAATAAATAAAACAATGCTATGTTTTATAACCAACCAATATGCATATGCTATATTGATGGCATGATTCTTTCTCCATTATGAATGCTTAGTTGAAGCCTCTTTAAGCACCTCTTTTCCTCCATCTGGCTGACTTTGCAAACAGCATTCTCATGTATCTTGGAAAAAGTCTCCCTCCAAAGAGATTGAGGCACACATATGATGCAGCTGAGCAACACAAGCCTAACTTCTTCCTGCACAGCTCCAAGGGGCTTACTCCTAAAGAGAAAAAAAGGACTAGGAGTGACATAATAGAAGTATTCCAATATTTGCGGAGCTGCCACTAAGAACAGAGGGGTCAACTTATTTTCCAAAACACAAGAAGGCAAGTCAAGAAACAATGGATGGGAACTAATCAAGGAGAGAAGCAACCTGGAATTAAGGAGAAACTCCCTAACGGTGAGAACAATTAACCAGTAGAACAGCTTGCCTTCAGAAGTTGTGGGTACTTCATCACTGGAGGTTTTTAAAGAAGAGACTGGTCAGCCACTTGTGTGAAATGATATAGGGTTTCCTGCTTGAGCAGGAGGTTGGACTAGAAGACCTCCAGGTTCCCTTCCAGCTCTATTCTGATTGGTTGAATCAGATAATATTGAATATATATGAACAAGAGACCACCTTGATGATTATAAGTAGACCTCTTGGGAGCACATGCAGGCATACAAACAAATATATTTTTTCTGTGGGTTGGAAAGTGAAGGGAGGGAAGGATAGAAATATTTGTCAGAGTTTGGGGCAAGCAAGGAGCAGGTTGTGTATATTGGGGATGACGTCAAGAGAAAGGCAATCAGTTACTTTCTTGCACACACTGGTGAATTATAACCAGTGTTGGGGGATAGCTTAATGGCAAGTGGATAGCTGAGTACATTAAAGTCCCCCTCCCACCCTAGTTCCTTGTGGGACTAAGTTTGAAAACTCTGCTATTTGGTTGGACTTTTAAGCTAGTTGTTCTAGGCAAGCTACGGAACTCTCTGCTTGGCAAATATCTTGTTCTGTCCATTATGTCTATGATAAATGGTCATGCAATCAGACTCCAGCAATTGCATAGGTAGGGAACACATTTTGCAAACAGAACACCATGAATTGAGCTTCTAGTGCAGACCGAGAAACTCAGCTTGACAAAAAAAAGAAAAAAAGTACAGTTCAGCTGCAATGTTATCCCCAGTGACTGATCTGCATAGCTACCAGCTGTGCTGACTCCTATAGAGAGGATTGTGTAAGCCCAATTATTATCTCAAACTTCTGCTAAACACAAAATGATTTCTTCCAACTCATTCACACAACCAGCAGTTGTTAGGTGCTCAGACTGGCCAGCCTTTTAAAAATGGCCCTGATTATCTCAAAGGGGTGCAATTGAAATTTGTTGGTTATTTAATTAAAAGAACACAGCACTGCTGTGAGTCAATATAATATTCCTATTAAAATCATCCTAGATCTGATCATGTGGATTGAAGCAAGATATTAGCTTGTTAAGATTTTGTCCCAAAGGTGCTTTTTTCAAGAGACAACTGGACTTTCTGGTTTTTCTTTAAAGACGTGCCACATCTTTAAAGATGAGAAGCAAAACGTCTTTAAAGAAAAACCAGAAAGTAAAGTTTCCTCTTGAAAAAAGCACCTTTGGGACAACCATGACCTGGATGACTGAGAATCTCCATAGACTTAGTGAACATTGTTTTCTGTCTGCAAGGAACTAGAACATCTCCATGAGTAGGTCATAGTTGTTTCTTTGCTTTTATTCTTCTGTTTATAAGGTAAAGACTTCAAGAGGCTGGCCTCTATTATGTCCCATGGAGGGACTCCAAGGTCTAGCCTCTTTATTCCTTCCTCTATTCTAGCAGGAGATTCCACCACTGATTCCGCCTTACACCACTGGCCTCTTTAATTCCAATCTAGAGTGGATTCATACAACATGCTTACCTGCTAACTTAACCACAGCTTGCTTACTTCACCAATCGCTTGGGCTTGACCACACACTGAACCATAAATTAATCACCCTGGTTCAGTCCATACAACCTTCTGAATCAGAAGCCAGCCAAGTCAGATTTATTTTAGTATGTGGTGTGAATGAAATGCTCTCTCAAATGCTACCATGAAGACCAGACCAAGGAAGCCTCCAGGACTTCTGCAACCTGTGGCAGACCCTTCCTGACCCTGGGAGAAAATAGGAATGGATTTTATAGTAGACCTTCCGGAGAGTGGGTCAGGGGTGAAATTAAAAAAATCCTCCCCCCAGTTCTGTGGGTGTGGCTTGTTGGGGGGAGGTCAGTGGGTGGGCGTGGCCAATGCGACATCACTCACATCAAGGGGTTCCTCACCGGCCCTTCCCCTCCCAGCCACTCTTTGTCATGAAAGGCAGGAAAATGGGGAGGGGAATATTCCTGCCTATCATCTTTCCCTCAGTCTGTGCTGAGATTGAGGAATGGATGACAGGCAGGAAAATCCCCTTCCCCATTTTCCTGCCTTTCACAAAAACAGCTCCATTTCAGCTGTCCCCCTCCCTCCTGGGGACTACCTTAAAAAGGACAGGCTGCAGCAGGTCCGTTCTGAATGGAGGGAGAAAAGTTAGCATTCTCTCTGCTGTATGTAACATTGAATTCTGTGGAATATTGAGCAGCCGGAAGAGGTGAGCGGCGACTGGCCAAGCATGGGTGGGGCCAAGGAGGGGCCAAACTACCGGTTCGGTGAGCTGATGTCCATAATCCCTAGTGGTTCGCCCGAATCGGTCCAAACCAGTAGGATTTCACTCCTGGAGTGGGGGAAATATGGTCATCTGGACCACAGTGGATTTATTCTCCAAACAAGTTCATTTTGTTGCATGTTCAGGACTGTCATCAGCCAGGAAATTATCCAAGATAGTCACAGGATAATTTCTGAAAGAGGGGTTCAGTTCACAGCAAAGTTTTGGAGGGAATTTATAAAAGCTATTGGGTCATCTCAAGGGTTGAGCTCAGCTTTCCATCCAAGCACTAATGGATTGGCGAAATGTTTGAATGCAATGATTGGTCAATATTTAAGATATTATGTAAATTACCAATAGTCCAACTGGGCTGATTTATTATCTTTTGCTGAGGTTGCTTATAATAATGCAGTACACAGCAGCATGGGTTTAACCCCTTTCCAGATTAGTATCCAAGCTGCTAAGGGACCCCCTTCTGCCCATGTCAGTAAATGAATGGATGGAATCCTTAAAGGAGTCATGGGAAAACACTAAGAAGGTTTTAAGCGCAGCCACGGAAATTCACAAGAAGCAAGCTGACAAACATTGTTTGCAGCACCTCATTTCAAAGTAGGAGGTAAGGTTTATCTGTCGACTAAATACTTAAAGTTACAGTTGCCTTTTAGAAAACGGAGTCCAAAATTCTTAGGACCTTTGATTCTTCTTCATCAAAGTGTTTCAGAGCTGATCTGGTTTTGTACAATAAAGGAAAACAATGAGACTTTCTACACAGAAGTAAATGTAAAGTTAACACTGCACTATGGACCTTCCCTGATTGCACAAAAGAATGAAGTTGGGAAAAAAGTAATGCTAATTTTAAAAATGAAGTTGAAAATAAATCATTGCTCTTGAGCAGTGGCCTCCAACCTTTTGGGTACCAGGAACAGTTCTGTGGAAAGAGGTTTTTCTGCAGGCTGAAACGGGTGTGGTTTTGTGTGCTGCCTGCATCCTGTGGATGAGGCTTTGCTTGTTTGTGTGGTCCAGTTTCTGGCATGCCGTGGACAGGTGTTGGACTCTTGAGGACTCAAACCTGTATTTCTGGGGAACTTCAAAATATAGACCAGCTATGGCTATTTATTGGTGGTATTCTATAACCTTATCCATCACAGGGGGAAAAAATAAACTAAAGTAGAACAGTTTCCAAAAGTAAATCTGGAAATTCCTGATGCTTTGGATTATAACTCCTGCCCTTCTCAATCAGTATGATGCTACTTTCTGGGAATACCACTGCCATGGAGGTTCTGTCTTTCTAGACTGTGCAAAGAATATTTTTGAAAGGAAGAAGTAGGAAAAAAGATAATGACAACACCACTGATAAAAAAATAATACAACTATTAAAGAAATAAAACATTTTTAAAAATCCAGCAGAAAGAATGCCCAAGCTGAGCTAATGAAGTCAGAAATGATGAGAACCTGCCATTTAAGAGAAAAAACTCTTTCAAGTGACGTTTGGCTACTAAGCAATATAATTGTTCAGTCCAGTAAATATAACCATTTAAATTCTGAAGAGGTACCGTATTTTCCGGCGTATAAGACGACTTTCTAACACACAAAAATCTTCTCAAAAGTTGGGGGTCGTCTTATGCGCCAGGTGTCGGTCTCCTGTAACCAGGCAGACCAGCCCGAAAGGCTTTGACGAGCCTTAAATGGCTCTAAGGAGCCAAGCTGAATTGCCTGCTGAGTTGCCGCTAATCAGCTGAGTTACACTCAAGCCCCTGTAAAAGGGAAAAACTTTCCTTTTACACAACGCTGGCCATCCCAGCTGAGATTAAGTTTAAGTTTAAGTTTTATTGCATTTATATACCGCCCTTGTCCCCGAGGGGACTCAGGGCGGTTTAGCAGGCAACTCAGCTGGGATCGCCAGAGCTTGGATGGCCAAGCCCTGTGTAAAAGGGAAAAACTTTCCTTTTACACAATGCTGGCCATCCCAGCTGCTAATTTTTGCCTGCTAATTGGTATGTAGCAAAAATCCCCCCCACCTCCAGCTTGCTTATCTTAGCTGCTAGCCACAACGCTTGCCTTGCCTTGCCTTGCCTGCAATCCATTGCATCAGCAAGCAACTAAATCTCCCTGCCTGCAATCAAGCAGGCAGGGAGTTGTGGACTTCAACTCCCAGAATTACTCAGCCAGCAAAGAAAAGCTGGCTGAGGAATTCTGGGAGTTGAAGTCTACAAGTCTACAAGCCAAGGTTGGAGACCCCTGTTCTATTGGGTAAGTTTTTTTCCCCCCTTGGGAGCTTTAAAAAAATAGTTAATTGGGGGGTTCTTTAATTGTTCTTTTTTAGACCTAGCCATTTAAAGGCTAGGTCTAAGTTTTAGGCTAGGAAGTTTTAAATTTAGTTTTCATATAAAAATAAAAATAAAAATAATAAAAATAAAATAGAATAAAATAAAATAAAATTTGTGCAGCTTTCTGAGATTTAGTGTGTTTCTGTAGTGTTTCACTCTAACTACACAAACACACAAAATCTCACAAAGCTGTATGTGGAATTTTGTGTGTGTAAACCCACAATGTAAAAGTTGTTTTTTTGGGCTTTTTGTGGCTGTGTGAGGTTCCTGCTTATTGCAGGGGCCATTTTGGGTCTAGCACAGCTGCTTTTACATTGTGGGTGAGCCAGCTGATGTTTTTTAATTTTTATTTGGTGTGCATTGGAAGAGGGGTCGTCTTATACAGCAAGTATAGCCCAAACCCTATATTTTTACAGGAAAAGTTGGGGGTTGTCTTATATGCCGGAAAATACAGTAATTGTTTCAGTTCCTTACAACAACTGATGAGTGCAAGGTCCATTAAGAATTGTAAAGCTTCATAAAGTTTAACAAACTTTGTAGTGCTATACAATAAATCTGGAAATGTTGGAACTGTGGAGTCCTTGGTACTCCCTGAGCTTGGTTATTTGCTGGCCAATGTTTCCTTGTCCAACAAAATAATATTATCAGTTCTAGTGAATGTGTGGCTTGCTCTCTGACAATATTACAATAGTCTTGTTTTTGCTCTTGTATTTTTTTAAAAAAAGGTTTATAGTTCTGAAGTCTTTTACCCTTGTCTTAGGTAATAAATACTGCAGAAAGGATTGACATTTACAATTGTCTGGAAATTCTGAGAATTCTCATCCCTATAGATTTGAAGAGTATTTGGGAAAGATGCTTTATGCATTTTTAGAATTCTAAGCCACCCAGACTCATCTGCTTGAGTGGTTATAAAATTTGAACAAATGAACAAATGAATAAAAGCTGAAACTCTGAATAGGAATCAGTCCTGTGCATACTGTATGTACGTCAGATTACTAGATTTACCCAATATCCCGGTAGCTCTAGTCTCCTTACTTTCCATCCTCATTAATTCTGGTCCCATGAATGAAGTAGGATTGCCATCATTTAAAAAAAGGGGCTGTCCAATATGCTTTCTGACAGAGCCAACACACTGAATCAGAGCAAAAGCATTATCAGTGTGTCTCAATAAACTGCACATATCTTCTGCTTGATGGGATACCAACGATGTTGGTTGGCAAGAAAATCTCTGGTTAAGAGATACCATCTTGCAAAGAGTAGCATTAGCAAGCTTGGAATAAAACTAAGCTATAATGGAGCTTGTTATAAACTAAAGTTAGTAGCCTATTCTATGCCTTCTGTAGTAAAAGAAAAAAATATGTGTGAAATGTTTGATTGACCAATGCTATGGCAAGTGATGGAATTCAACATCCATGGCCCCATCTGATGATGACCATGGTTTATGGAACATTGTAACTTAGAATGGAAGTGGAGCAAATATAAAGGAAATGAATGAAATTAAATAGTAAGAAAAATAGTTATTTTTGTGTTTTGGAAACCAAGAGATGAAAGGTGGTGATAGATCTGAATGAACAAGGTGTGATATTATGGAATTGATGAATTTACGCAGGGAAATAAGGCTGTAAGTTTTATGATGAATGAAAATGACATATATATCAGAAAGTATGGATTTGTGTTAACTTAGTTCTTGTGAGTGCATACAAAAATTAGAATTCATAAATTGAAACGATAGTTGCATGCTACATTCCAGTGAATTGTGGTGCTAGAAGAAGCAAAGATAAATTTGAAGAAAAATTGTGCAACATTTTGGATAGATGTAATCTCAGGCAAAAGTTATTCTTTTAGATGGTGGGAATGAAGCAACAGAATATAGAAAAACTGACTGGATCAAGAATGTATGATAGTAGTGACTGGTATATAGCTGCTTAGTAAAAGCTCTTTGTTTTAACAATATGGTTTAAGCAAAGTGTGTTTGTATACACACACACACACACACACACACACACACACACACACATGCATGGCAAAGGTATGAATGTAGATCTAAAAGACTGTTTCATTATAATACAGGATGGCAGGGTGGGAGCATTAGCACACAGTTCTACAAGAGTGATGAGAGATTTTCAGTATGAGACAGATCCTTTTTTTAATAACACCAGAAATGTATCTTGGAAAAAATGGACATGGAAGAAAAGGAAAGAAATTAGAATGAAAGTAGAATGACTGCAGGAAGGGAAAGTACATGTCACATACATGCCGATTCTCTGAACTACTCAAAATTTCCGCTACCGGTTCTCCAGAACCTGTCAGAACCTGCTAGATTTCACCCCTGATACAGATGAATCTCCCAACAGAATGAATGGCTGTAAGTTTTAAGTGGATGTAAGAAAATAAGTTATGGAAGCTGTTGTGAATTGTACAAATTCACAACAGCTGAATGCCTTAGCAATATTTGGAGTCATGCTAATGGAATATATGAAAAAGGATGCTTACTGGAATAATAAGTGAAAGTGGCTGTGAATAAGCAAAAAAGCATATAAGGATATAATTTCTGCAAAAAAAATATAATTATCATGTAATAAGCACAGAGAGAAACAAAATGCAGAGAATATAATCGAAGAGAGTAAGAAACTATTAAGATTAAAAAAGGCAAGAAATAGATTGCTGTTTTTTTTAAAAAATAGAAATAGGTGAAGAGGGCTGAATTAGGAATGCTTTAATGTTCGTTCTAAGAAAATTAATGTCAAAACAATCATATGTCCTATGAGAATGTCAAAAAAATTGTAAGGTTGCAGAAATTGATGGTATGACTGGAGAAATGAATATTTAAAGATATAGTTTGAGGTTTTATTTCTGCAAGCCTTCCAGAATCACCATGAGTGAGTGCAGTAGCCATATACATTTTCTTAATAAATAATAGATAGATGGATAGATGATAGATAGATAGATGATACATGATAGATGATAGATAGATAGATAGATAGATAGATAGACAGACAGACAGACAGACAGACAGACAGATGATACATGATACATGATTGAGAGATAGACGATAGGTAGGTAGGTAGGAGTGGCTGTGTGCTTTGTTTAAAGTATGCGTGAAGACTGCACTCATCCATGCCTCACAATTGGAAGAGTGTCATCATTGTTCCCCTGTGCAAAATGAAAGGGTGAATGCAAAAACCATGTGTCCCTGGCACCAAGTATAAAACACGACAATAGGCATGGGAAGTGCAGTACAGTTTCATACAAGGCAGGGAAAACGCAGATCAGGTTTTTGTTCTTCAGTAGGTCTTTAAGAAATACTTGAATGAGAGAAATAATGTTTATAATACATAGATAGTTTAGAGTAAGAAATGAATAGGCTTGAATTGTGAAATGTTTTGCATGAACGTGAAGCTGTTGTTGAACACAATAAAAGCAGTATATAATGGAGGTAAAGTGAGAATAAGTGTGATACTCAGCAAGCGCTTCTACATAGAGCAAAGAGGCTCTAAATTGCCATGATTGTTTATGAATAAATGCATCAGGAATGCTAGTGGTAGTGATGATAATAGTGTGATTGGACACATGAAGAGCGATGTAGTTTTGCATGGAAGTGATGCTACATTGTGACTTGCAGTGAACATTACACTATATGGTAATATAAATTTACCATATATTTACCATACCATATATACATGTACAGTACGCTAATGTATATTACATTGCATGGATCTGAAAATTAATGTCAGTGGTGGAAAAACTAGAACCAGCAGGTGAAAATGTATCATGATAAACTGGAGATAGATGTAGAAAAGTTGAAACATAAAAGTTAGCAGCAAAGTAGCAGGCTGTGTATGATCTGTTGAGCCCAGAATTAGAGTAGTAAATTGTGGTGGTTTAAATGGGTTACCATGTGATTGCGCCCAACTTTACAAATTTTGCGGTGGTTGTTAAGCAAATGACAGAATTATCAAGTGAATACTGCAGCTGTAAAGCGAACCTGTTCTCCCCATTGGGTGGTTTTTTTTTCCAATGAGAAGTAAATGTTGGAAACTGGCAAAAAAAAAATGCCAAAACTCTCAGTCACATGACTGTGGGATGCTGCAAACAGCTGTAAACAGAAGCCAGTTGCCAAGCAACCAAAATGCAATCCTGGGATTGTGTGCAACTATCTGAACTTCAAAAACGGATCATCAGTAGCTCTGGGGAGATCTGTCTTAACTTCAGCTAAGCAACCCGTTGTTGAGTGAGGACTACTTGTATATAAGAGCATGCTTCTGGTCATCTATGCCATCCGTCTGGTAAACTCACAAGAATTGTTTTTCTTGCCATATATATGTATACATCCGAACTAGACTGTGTTGTTTCTCTGTATCATAATATATGTGTCATATAACATATATAACATATTGTATATGCGTATATAATATACACATAAATTTGTATTTCTTTATTTATTTTGTCATCTTTCAGTAGTGTATATTAGAGGTGGCGACCCTTTGAGAGCTGTATGAAATGAAATTTCAATTTAACTTATGCCGATTAATGTACATTCAAAGTGACAATAAAGTTATTCTAAGTCTTACATGAGAATGAGAACTGAGTAGAAACATTACAGGAGAAACATTAGGGTATACTGAATGTGTAGCAAATGGGATAGTTAAATATGCGTTGTAAAGCAAAATAATAAATAGGGACAACAATTAATGAATGATGAATGAATGTGGATTAAATACAAAAGAGAGTGTAGATATTGTACTTGAAGCAGGTTGATCATGTAGAACAGGCTTTCATTGTTAGTTTGTTTTCATTGTTCATTTTGGTGTTTGAACTATTAGGAAAAGTGTGTACATTGATATCACACAAAAGAGAGGTCTGGTGGCAAAATGTTTAGGAACCCCTGATATAGGGAGAACAAATGAGGTATACGTTACAGGATAAAAAAATGAATGAGAAGGTCATGTTTGGATAGAGTTGACCAAATTTTCAAGAAGAAACAGGTGACAAATTTAAAGACCAAAAAAAAAAAAAAGGTGTATGAATATGGTGAAAGCAAGAATGATTTGCACTGACACAAAAGTATGGACTTCTACGGAGATTCTCAGCCATCCAGGTCATGGTTGGCCCAAAGGTGCTTTTTCAAGAGGCAATTGGATTTTCTGGTTTTTCTTTGAAGACGTTTTGCTTCTCATCCAAGAAGCTTCTTCACCTTTGACTGGATGGTGTGGAATGGAAGGATCTATACTCCTTGCAGACAGCTGGTCGTTTGCATTCTTTTAGAGAGTCAATGAGGCCATCTATATGGACAGTGAATATAGTGAACAGGGTTGGCTGGTGTAAAATAAGAATATTCCCTTTTCTCTTTAATTTAGTTGGTTTCCCAATTGAATATGTACAGTGTGAGCAATTACACCAGACCTGGTCTAGAGCTTGTTAGTTGTAATTACTTGTAAGTGTATGGTTTTTCATGTTTTCCTGCTGAACCTGATACAGGTCATCCTCACAATGATAATTGGGACAGGCAACTTTGCTGCTAAGCGATGCAGTAATAAAGCACTACGACACATGACTGCACTGACTTAACAATGGTAGTTTCAGCAGTCCCAGTTGCCATTGTTAGGCGAATCCCACGTGGTTGCGGCATTCGGTAGCCACATGATCACCACTTGCAACCTCCTGCCAGCTTCCCCATTGACTATGCTTGTTGAGAAGCCAGCAGTGAAGCTCGCGAATAGCGATCATGTGTCCACAGGATGCTGCAATGTCATCATTGCAAGCCAGTCGCTAAGCACCTGAGTTATGATCTCATGACCATGGGGACACTGCGACAGATTCAGCTATGAGAACCCAGCATACTGTTGGAAGAAATGTCTATCTGGGTTCAGTTCCAAGTGGGGAGAAAGACCCTGGAATATGGAGGCTGTCTGGAAAGATGGTTTAATGGTGGACAGGGCTACATGGTGTTTTGGGGTCCTGGGTAAATGAGCACATGGAAGAAAGAGAGAGAGATTGATACCCTTTCTTGGGCCCTGCCTTGAAGCTTCCTGTTCCTGTGTAAGTGCACGTATTCTGATTGGTTATCAGACTCCCATGGGGCCATGCAGAGATAACTTTGTAGGTAGTCTTGAGTCCCTGGCTTGGTTGAATCTTGCTGGGTAATGATGTAATGAAGAGGGTTGTGTTCTGAAAGGGTGTTGGGCAATTCCTATTATGGCTTAACAGCTTTGTCCTGGTTTGGATCTTGAGTGAATGCTAATCCTATCATGTCCTGAAGGTGAAGGTCTTTTGTTTTGTAGATAGACTGGCCCAGTCTTTTGTCTTGTAGATAGGTTGGCACCAGTCTTTCTGGGGATATTAACAAATGTGAAGGCTGCTTTCCAAGAGCATGTTTCTCCTTTTCTCATCCAGGGAGATCTAATATTCTGCCTTTTTAATATTTCCTGGAATATTTCATTCTTCTAGGAGAAGGGTGGGTGCTAACTTTCTACGATACCTTTGAACAATTGCTGAACAAGTGGTTGTTCAAGGAGGCCTATCTGTAGTGTAAAATACTAGCAACTCCAAACACAAAGGAACCATTTTGTCTCTTGCTTTGTACCCCAGCAATAAGGCCGTTGTTCTGTTAGTTTTGAGTAGCACCGTTGCCAAGTGTTTAGGACATGGCACATTACTTCTCTCCCCTTCTCCCTCCTGCAGCCCAAACCTTACAACATTTGGACCCGAATTACTCCACGGCATTTTCGCCGCCCTCAATAAATTCTGGGTGGATTGTTAGTTTACCTACAGGCTACGTTAACTCTTCTTCTTCTTCTCCCTCCTCTCCCCACACCTCCCTTTCCCTTTGAGATAAGCCAGACAGCCTTTAAATGGCAAAACGTTACAATTTTCCACCTCATTTCCCATCTCCTCTACAGTTAATTTTTACCAGCCCTCTCTATTTATTTCCTTGCAGTGCTCCAGAGTGGGAAGCATGGGGAAGAAGGGAAGGTGCATCTGGAGTGGGCCCTGGGTGGGGGGAGGCTGGGAGAGAAGCAGGGACTCCCCCCCCCTCTTTAATTTAACAAACTGAATAGAACAACTTAATTAGAGTCATCTGGAAAATAACAAGTCATGTCAGGCTGCTTCTGAGGGATGCAAATAGCAAGGCCGAGGCAGGCTGGGAAAGCTGAACGAGCCACAGGGGCTGCCTGAGCTTTGCCTGCTCCTCCATCACAGCCTGCAGGCTATTTGCCTTTCCCTGAAAAAGAACAGAGCAGATGTCGCTAATTATTGGCAGGGCCTAATTGGATTTATCAGCAGTTAATAGGAAATTAAGCACTAAAGCTTCAGAGCATCCCTGATGGGGTGGTGGTTATCACGCAAGCCTCAGGAAGCCATGTCCTGGGGCTTTGTGTATTCCACACAATCATTTTAACCGTTGCCCACTTTCTGGTTTTTCTGGTCCTGCCTTGATTTCCACACGGGTAAAAAGCTCCCCACTCTTGTTTCGTTCCTGTTTTTAAAGATACCTTTATGTAATGCCTTCTCCCGGGGCTGTCACCAGATAAGTTGCAGAAATTTGGAGAGTGGGTTTATGGCCGTGAAGAGAGATAGAAAATTCAAACCCTGTCCTGCCATCTATTGGTCATTTGGATTTTGGAGCCTAGAGAGGGCAACCTGAGCCTTCCACTCTTTTCTCCCTCCGCTCTCTTTTGCTTTCAGAATTAATCAGCATAAAGACATGACTTAACTAACCCTGAACCGTTCATTTTTTTTTTTGTTCTGCATTTTTTTTTTAAAAAATCCCTCTTTATGTTCATTTATTCAGCTGGAGATCAATCTGGCTGAAAAGGAAAATTTAAAAAGTGGTTAGGCAACCCTTAGCAAAGATTCAGAAATCCAGAGGGGTAAAGCAAGCCTCATCCACTTTATGAAAATTGGTTGCTTTGATCACTGTATTCAGATCTCCAAGAAACACTTAACTGAAGTTCCTTGTCTCCACATATCTGCAAGAAGCAGAGTTCTTCTAGATCAGTGTTGGAAAATATATCCAATCACCTCCAAAATTAGGATGGGAAGGAAGACTTCACTCATGAATTAATGTCCAATGTTGCAAACAGGGGTGGGACTGAAAATGTTTAGCAACCGGTTCTCTGCCCAGTTGCTGGGTCGAGATGGCCAGGTGGTGCGTGGCTTACTCAGTCTCCTGCAACATGGCGGGGGGGGGGGAAGCGTTTGCACCTTCCTCAGACTCTGGAAGCTTTCCTTGAGCCTCCGGGAGGGCAAAAATGGCCTACCCTGGGCTACGGAGGTCCTACGGAGGCCAGAAACGGGCTTGTTTCTGGACTTCCAGAACTTCTAGTAGGTCTGTTTTTCGCCCTCCCAGAGCCTCCACATGGGCCCTGCACTTACCTCACAATTTGCAACTACCAGTTTGGTGAATCAGATGTAAAATTAGCATCCGGATCTCCTGAACCGGTCCAAACCAGCTGAATTCCACCCCTGATTGCAAACTCTTGGAAAATGACATGGATTTTGCAGGAAGTGTATCAGAGATGACAAGATGTGCAATTCATACTTGCAGTGCTAAGATTGAGTTCTGCTATTCATCCCATGGGTGTTTTTACATCCTTGCCTCCTAACATGTTACAATGGTCAATTTAACTGAGCTAGATTGCATGAAAAATCCCTCAATTACTGTGTCACTCTCATCCTTCTTCCTGGCAAGCTTTATGTATGCGTTTGCATGCGTAAGCGCAAACATGCATGCATGTTTTAAAGAGTACACCATTCCTCCATATTGCCATCTGTAAGTCCAAACTTATTTGATTAATCACCCCTATTTCTCTTGACATCTTTGCAAAAGGTCAGGAGACATTGCAAGTAATTGAAAATACCACACTGCAGGCTGATCTATACATCATTAAGGGGTGCGATTAGCACCTGCACTTTGCATAAGGTGCAAAGATAGAGGGGGAAGAATGGCAAGGTGATGTGAGAAAGAAATAAGTATAATACCATATATCCTTCCTGTTTAGCTAAAGTATGATTGAACTGAATGAAGGGAGGTTTCCATATTTGTATGTGCAATTCTGATAGGTGTTTCGTGTACCCATCCATGGTTTTATATATATTCACAGAATATGAATTCCAGGCAGTTTTAAAGGATTAATAGGTGTGATTAGTTGATTGGCATCTTGATGTTGCAGATTAAAACCAAGACTCCATTATCATTAGGCTGAGGATCTCACTGAAACAGGTGGCGCATGAAATGGGAATGTGGGTAGGCAGCAAACACAGGTAGTCCTCAAGTTATGACCTTAATTGAGCCTGAGATTACACTTGTAAATTGAGGGAGGTGTAAATTTTATGACTTTTTTTTTTTTTTGCAACATTTGATCCGGGATCAGCGACCCAGACGGTGAAGAGACTATTTTTTTTTTTTCAACCTGAATGCAGAAATGGACACACGGATGACATTCAGGGTGGAATTTCATGCTTAAAAATGCTGCTGGTTGCTGTTTTTAAAAATCGACCATATTGGGTGCTGGGGAAGAAAATTCCTTCATGATCCCTTGATGGTCAGGGAGGTGGGTGGCTGGGAGGCCCAATTTTTTTTTAACCCGAACACAACAACGGACACTGAGATGAAATTCGGGTGGAATTTCATGCTTAAAAAGGATGCTGGTTACCGACCATATTAACCATAGCTGGTACCCAGGCAGAAAATTCCTGATGACAGGGTCAGGGACGCAGCTGTGGAGGGCCCAAATTTTATTTCAATCCAAACACAAAAATGGAGGCTGGGATGAGATTCGGAGTGGAATTTCATGCTTAAAAATAGTTGCTGTTTTAAAAAATCAAGCATATCGGGTGCCTGTCGAAGAGAATCCTGATGCCAGGATCAGTGATGTGAGTACCTGTATTCGATATTTTAAAAGATGTTAAAAGTTTTATTTTTTAGATTTTTTTTCTGTAGCACTAACTACTTTTCTCTCCAGTTTTGGTGTGGAGCCTCTGGCTTGGCATTTTAGCTTGAGAAAGGTTGACTCTGATTTGGCTCAAAGTGGACGCAGTAGCTCAGCGGCTAAGATGTTGAGCTTGTCGATCAGAAAGGTCGGCAGTTTGGTGGTTCGAATCCCTAACACCACATAACAGAGTGAGCTCCCGTTACTTGCTCCAGCTTCTGCCAATTTAGCAGTTTGAAAGCACGTTAAAAATGCAAGCAGAAAATTAGGGACCACTTTGATGGGAAGGTAACAGTGCTCCATGCGCTTTCGGCATTTAGTCATGCCAGCCACATGACTACGGAATCATCATCAGACAGCGCTGGCTCATCAGCTTAGAAACGGAGATGAGCACTGCCCCCTAGAGTCGGGAAAGACTAGCTTGTATGTGCGACGGGAACCTTTACCTTTATCTTTATAGGCTGAGAGCTCCTGGCACCCAAGTTAACAGTGCAGTAATCCGTTCTTTGTCTTGTGGTAAAGATAATCATTCAGAGAAACCGTGTGAAAAACAGGGTGTTAGCAAAATTTTGGCCCCATAAAAATCCATGAATGTTCTGTGGGCAGGCAAGCCGGGAATTATTCAAGTTGCCTTTCCTATTTTGACAATGGTGAAAGCTTCCTCTGTGGTTGTAAGAGGTGGAAAATGGTGTAAGAGCTGCTCAAATTTCTTTTCAGAACCTTCCAGGTGAAAATAAATATTTCATTAGGAATGAGGATGGTCCTCCTCACCCACCCCTCTGAAAATTCACCTCAGGTTTTCATGTTCCATTTACGAACAGTGACATCGTACTACCTCTTTGACAGCTCCTGTCATACCTGACGGAACAGTCTGGACCAGGAAGAAACTTTGACACCAAATATCTGCCAGTTAGCAACAACAGAGGGCAACCTTTGATGGCCAGCAGTTCATAGCTGCTTAGACCTTCTAGACAGCAACAATGCCTAGCTGTCGCTGCCAAATGGAAGAAAACATGATTCTGTAAAAAAAAAAAAAAGCAGATTAAAAAAAGAAGAAATAAATCCATGAGGTATCATTGCTCCTGTCTAGCCAGCTGCTTCAGAAAGTACCAAAAATCACTCCTCCCCATCCCCCGCCCCAAGAGATCAGCCATGAAAAATCATTCACTTCTGCTCCTGTGGCATTGGAGGCCCTTATGTCCAAGCTGAAGTTTCTTTTCCCGCCTTTGTCCGAAAAGAAAACGAAAGAAAGATGTGTCCAATCTTGCCTCCCTATAACTTCTTTTAGGGCTGTGTAATCTTTGGCCCCAGGGCATGAACCCCCCCCCCTCACCCACCCCAAAAAAAGCTTTGGAAATAGCCTTGAGAGGCTCTCTATCAACTGCCAGCAAGTTGTAATTTTTAACAACCCAAAGAGAAAACTATTAACCACAAGAGTAGTAATGAGCTCTATTATGTTTAATTGAATTAATTTTACTTGAAGATCAATTAAAATGTAATTAAATCAAAATTAGATTTTCTTCTCGGCCCCACAAACACAGTTCAAAACCACAGCATAATGAATAATAGCACATGGATGAAATTCTAATAGTTGTGGATGCTTTCGAATTGGGGTGTTGGAGAAGACTCTTGAGAGTCCCTTGGATGGCAAGGAAATCAAATCGGTTAACCCTAAAGGAATTCAACCCTGATGGTCCTTTGGAAGGACAGCTACTGAAGTGGAAGCTCAAATACTTTGGCCACCAAACGAAAAGAGAGGACTCATTGGATAAGCCCCTAATGTTGGGAAACATTGAAGGCAAAAGGAGAAGGGAACGGCAAAGTATGAGATGGTTAGATAGTGTCATTGACACAGTGAAGAATTGTTGGAAGAAATGTCCTTCTGGGTTCACTTCCAAGTGGGGAGAAAGACACTGGAAACATGGTGGCTGCTTGGAAAGACGGTTTTAATGGTGGACAGAATCACGTGCCTTGAAGATCTTGGGTGAAGAAAAAAAATGGGAAGAGATCCTGAGAGTGCCTGGGTTTTATGTCCTCTCTGGGCTTTTGAATTTAAGCTTGTATTCTGATTGGTTGTCAGACTCCAATGGGGCCCTGCAGGGGCAACTCTGTAGGCTGTTTTTTTGAGTCCCAAGTTTGGTTAACTCTTGCTGGGTGATGATATAATGAAAGGGCTTTGGGCAATTGCTACTATGGCTCTGCCTGAAGGAGGTAGGTCTTTGTTATGTAGAATAGACTGGCCCAGGCCATAATGGCTCATTGACAAAGGTGGGGAGCAATGATGGGTTTCTACTGGTTTGCCCCAGTTTGGGTGAACCGGAAGTGGTGGCGGCAGATGGCTCTTCCCACCCACCCGGACGTCATCATGGATGCTCTGTGCATGCGTAGAAGGTTCTGTGCATGCGCAGAAGCGCCGCATGTAAGCTCCCATTGGGAACATAGCAAAGATAACCCACTACTATGGGGGAGGGCTGAATTTCTGCCTCCTTTTTAGGGGAAATATTCTATCCCTTTAATATTTCCTAAAATATCTCATTTTCCTAGGAGAGGGGTGGGTGCTAACTTCCTACACGTGAATTTGGGCAAACTCTGGAAGACAGTGGAGGACAGGGTGGCCTGGCATGCTATGGTCCATGGGGTTGTGAAGAGTCAGATACAAATTAGCAACTGAACAATATTTGTGGGATATTGGTCAGGAAAACCAATGTTAGACACTTGATCTTGGGTGGCGGGTGGGGGGGGGGATGGAGGGGGGAATCCGGTCTCAAAATTCCCATTTTAATCTCTTGGAACCAGTTTTCATCCTTCAAACTAACCTAACTTGCAGGGTTGCTGTGAGGATAAAATTGAGGATTGGGGAAACTGTGCGCCCTTTGAATTTCTAGAACAACTTCCCTTAATACTATTTATACTGTGTTGGGATTAGGCTTGCAGAATTCCCATCAGTGTCAAAAGACTGGAAATTCTAGCAGGAGTACCTACATTGTTATATAGAAGGAGACAGCTCCATAAAGGAAATGTCAGCCATGATGGCACAGTGGTTACAATGCAGTATTGCAGGCTAATTTTGCTGACTGCCAGCAGTTTGATCCTGACCGGCTCAAGGTTGACTCACCCTTCCGTCCTTCCAAGGTCAGTAAAATGAGGACCCAGATTGTTGGAGGCAATGTGCTGACCTCTGTAAACCACTTAGAGAGGGCTGTAAAGCACCGTGAAGCGGTATATCAGTGCTATTGCTATATGAGATGCCAGCAAAATTGTTTCTAGGTCCTGCTTGTGGGCATCCCATTGCTATTTTGTTTGAGCTGATGGGAAAAATAAACCTGGGTTTTTGCTCTAATCCAGCCAGGCTCCTATGTTGATTACAAGTCAGGTCAGCTTTGGAAATAGAGGAAGAGTAAAAAAATAATAAAAATAAAAAGATTTTATGCTATTTCTTTCAGCAGATATTTTTCAGATACACCACTAACTGGCTTGCTTTTGTTATTAGACACATTGATAGAGCATGGTGTGGTTATCAGCCATAATCCCAGTAAAAATGTTCAATAGGCAAGATATCGTTCCCTGATTCTCTTCCACAACCAATTTTGCTTTATGTTCTGCCCTCCCCCACACCACCACCCGCCCTTCCCCTGCATTCCTCAATCGAAAGCGCCTGAAATCTGGTGATGCTCTCCTGAAAGAGGTTTGTGAGCACATTATGCTAACAGGATCGGGATGGCGGCGGCAGAGCAGCTCCAGGGGGTAATACAAATTTCAACACCCCGGCACTTAAATCTCAATCCGTGAAAGGCCTATTAGTCTAATCACAGTGCTTCCCTGCCTTATATCAGCTGAAATAGCAGTTTTCTGTTCTCCCTGACAGATCAATAGCAGCAGGATAATAAATATGCCCAAGCACTTGTGTCCAAATTTAATTTCCATTACAAGGCCCAAGGAAAGCAGGAGTGATGGAAGCTCCGCCAGGGATGGGACTCATCACAATCAGCGCTTGGGTTTTCAAGCTGTTTCATGCTTTTGTGGCTCTGTTTGCAGGTTTTATGGTTTCTTTTTCTTTCCTTTGTTTTTTTGTTGCCTCTTGCAATGTCTTTATTAGATTCAGGGAAGCGGGCGAGCGGGGGTGGGGGAGGAAGTAATTTCGAAGCACGGGGAAGAAAAGGTGGTTACAAAAGGACAGCTCCACAATTTCTGCCCTCCCTCAATTCCAAACGCACTTTGCTTCCCTTCGGTAGCTGGCACATGGACTTCAAAGTGCCCATTTGCACAGCCGTAGCTCTCAATTAATAAACAGCGTGCAACATCTGAGATGGCTGGATCAAACAGCAGGGCTCAGCTGCTGGGCAAGCTAATTTTCGGACAGGGGGGTGCCGGGGGGGGTGGAGGAGAAAGAGGAAGTGTGTATTTCAGCCAGGAGAGGGGTGCTGATGAAAACAGCATCCCTCCGCCCTAAGTAAGAAGTGAAATATTGCAGGGCTACTGGATCTGAGTTCCCGTTTTTAACCCCACCCTTAGGAAAAAGGCCAAGGCCCCTTGGAAAGGACTTTGAAACTGAGATTCATTGCTAACACATCCTGGGTAAGCTGTCACACTTAAACATTGGTAGCTGTGGTTTTCAAAATCTTGGCCAGGAGAAGAAAGCAGTGATCATCCTTGTTGCAGAACTTATTGCCCTCTGCAATAATATAACAATAGCATTTAGGGTTATATACCACCCCATAAGTGCTTTACAACAATTTCTGGGTATTTTACAGCAGTGGCTCCCAACCTTTTGGACACCAGGGACTGGTTCTGTGGGGAGAGGATTTTCTGCGGATTGGAGGGGCATGGTTTCATGTGCAGCCTGCATCCCACGGATGGGACTTCGCTTGTTTATGCAGTCTGGCTTCTGGCATGCCACAGACCAGTGCCAGTCCACGGATCAGGGATTGAGGACTTCTGATTTAGAGTGTAAGAATTATTTGCATATTACCCCCAACAATCTGAGTCCCCATTTTACTCGTTTCAGATGGATGGAAGACTGAGTCAAGCTTGAGCCCCTTCAGGATCGAACCAGAGGTGGGTTTCAGCAGGTTCTGACCAGTTCTGGAGAACCGATAGTGGAAATTTTGAGTAGTTCGGAGAATCGGTAAATACCACCTCTGACTGGCCCCACCCCCATCTATTCGCTGCTTCCCGAGTCCCAGCTGATCGGGAGGAAATGGGGATTTTGCAGTAACCTTTCCCTGGAGTGGGGTGGGAATGGAGATTTTACCGTATCCTTCCCCTGTCATGCCCACCAAGCCATATCCATCAAGCTATGCCACACCCACCAAGCCACACCCACAGAGCCAGCATTAAAAAAATTGAAACCCACCACTGGATCAAACACAAGGCTGCGGGCAAAGTTTGCCCGCAATATTGCATTCTAATCACTGCACCACCAGGGACCAACATCCCCCTGAGATTTGTATCACCACTGACCACATTGAAAAGGCCCCTCAAAAGCTAGCTCTTTTGGGGCTAGGTTGGGGATGGGCCTCTGGTAGAAATGGTGCATGTTAGAAAAAGGGAGTGTACTTCTCTTTCTTAATGTTTATCATCTAAAAAAAACAACCCTATGTTTTTAATTGGTTTTTCATACACCATAAACATTGCCTGTGATTATCCTGGAGTTGGAGAACCTTTTATATTTGACAAATAAATAAATAAGGTGAGAGATAATATGGTGTAATAAAATGAGTACCCAGTTCGGGAGAGAACCAAATTCTATTCTGCAATCCTTCTTGTCCTGTCCTTATATCTCAGCTTGTTAAACTGCCCAAGGGAATTGAGAGGAGAGGTACATTTTTCAGACTCTTCTGGAAAAAATGGGAGTGACATAAGAGTTGGCACGACATAGAGGCTAGGGCAGAGTGCTAAATATAACAGAAATTCCCAACTTCTAATTTGCATGCTACCACAAATTTATACTGTAGATTGAATTCACACAAGATAGTAGACTGGGTCAGGTGACTCAACAGTTATGGAAAACTAGCTACTATCTTAGCAAATAGTATGAACCATACTGTCACATTAAACCTAATGCACTTACTTCTGGTACAGCAGCTTTGGTTTGATCCAGGTTTAAGATTTAGCATGTGGTACGAATCCAGTTACATACATGGAAGTCCTTCTTTTTACCTCAGCCATCAACTTCTGCTATTAGCAGGGAGGAGAACAATATCATGCAGAGTTGTTTGCCAGGATAATAACGGATAAATATCTCTTCTGAAGTATTTCAAAGTATTAATAAAAGAGAATATCTGTAGCTCGGGATTGACATGTGGGGTCCTTGGTGGAGTCCCTCTCTGAGCTTGCTTGTTTTCTTGCAAACATTTCATTATCCAAATTAGGAAACATCACCAATGCTAGTCCTGATGATGTTACCTAGTTTGGGTAATGAAACGTCTGCAAGAAAACAAGCAAGCTCATATTTAAAAGTCTCACAAGTACTGTATTAACATTAATTATGATTAGAGCTTTGGAGAGCTGTTGTTAAGCAGGCAGCAAGGGATTTAATTTGGAATGGGCAGAGGTGGGACAACATTCCCAGGTGGAACAATGGCCAATATCTGGTGGTCCATGTATTGTCTGCTAAGTGTTGATAGTTTCAAAAAAGAATGAGGATATAGGTAGGCCTGCTCTTCTCTGTGGCTAATTAGGCCATGGGTGTCAAACTTGTGGCGTCGCTTGCCACCACATGACGTTCCGCAATGTTTTTCCCATCTGTGAAGCTGGAGTGGGCGTGGCCTGTGCGTGACGCAATCTGGCTGCCAGTTTGACATTCTTGAGTTAGGCCATAACTGCTCAGACAGAAATAAGAACTGTGTTGCGTCAGTTGGATGTCTGCTGTGCTTGACACCAGGAAGCGGAGCCAGAGATCAGAATCCGAATTCAACACCACCCATAGATCAACCTCACAATCCACAAACGTTATGCATTCTTGCTTGGCATTTCTGTAAATTAGGGTGTTTTCAGGAGAGGGGAAAAAAAAGTCAGGGATGTTTTTTGCAGGGGCTCATATGTTAGTCACCGATGAACAATCCAGTCCCTAATGGCTTGAAGACTTGACTTTAAGCCTTTGTTGGTTCAGCCTTGCAGTGGAATAAATGTGACAGACAACCCAGAAGGCTTGAACCCATCTCTCCTAATTTGAGCAACATCCAAATGGTTCTTTGCTTCTTCAGCAGGTTTGGGAAAGAACTCTTCACCCTGTGAGGGGAAAAGACTGGTTTCTGTATCAGTAAGATGCTGTGGGGTCATCACAGGAAGAAGAAGGAAATGGAGGAGACCCTTGGAGAGCTGTATCGCAGCTGGTAATAACTAGCACCAAGTTCTGCCCGAGGCCCCTGGGCCCAACAGGAGCCTTGTTAAATACATTAACGAAGGAAGGACATCGGCAAAGCCCCTGGCTATTTGCTGAAGTGTCATATGTCTGTTGGCTGGATCTTGGAGCTGTGCAAATTCTCTTCTCCCTCCCATCTGGCTTCCATTTCCCAGCTGCAGGGTTTGCTTCACAGAACTGCAAATGTCCTAGATATTAAAATTGGAAAAGAGATCTGGAAGGCAACAGAGGGTATCGGCTGGACTTATTTCAGTAGTGTTTCTCTGCTGACACCATCCAGTTGTGTCCCATGCCTGCCTGCTCAAGGAAATGGGTACGCAATCTGAGCACCAAGTGCTCCCTCATTAACCTCCCATATTTATTGAAAATAAATATGGGAGTTGTGATGAAGCTGTTTTAAGGGCAATGAAGCAGGGGGAAGGCAATCAGGAAATAAATGGATGTGGTTTAAGAACAATGGGGGTTTAATTCTGCAGATGCCCACCCTCCACTGGGGTGACACCCACTGGTTCTTACCCCAACCTGAAACACATTCCTGAATGGTTCCAAATGGTGGCATTAGCTTTGTGCTCTGGATTACCAAAGCCACCAAAAGAAGCAATACAGTGCTGAGTGTTGGACTTGGAATAGGTTTAGTATAAGCCACTGCAAACTTTTCAAAGGAAAAACGACGTGTATTCCTAGGTAGAAAATTAAATTTTCCCATTGGCCCGACTGAAAGATACATCATGCATATCCTTCCCGAAACAAATTTTCCTCAGGATATTATATCTTTCATGGAAAAGTTTTACAACTTTCTTCTGGAGATTCCCAGGGTCCGTAATGCACTTTCCCTGTAAGGAATAATTAGAATATCAGCATCTTTTAGCTTAGAAAGAAGGCAGCCGAATGTGAATGTGTTTGGTGTGTATAAAATCATATCTGGCATGGAGAAAGCAGACAGGGACGTTTTCTCTTTCTCTCAAAAGCTATTTGGAAGATTTAGAATAGTTAGAAGAAAGCACTTCTTCACACATCGCATAATTAACTGGTGGAATTCATTACCACAGGATGCAATGGGAGTCACTAACCTGAATGGCTTAAAAAAAAATTAAATGTAAATTCATGGAGAACTGATCTACCAAAGACTATTGGTCTCGAAAACTCAACATTACTGTTGAGTTGGAGGTACATTTGCAGGGGAAGAATGGCATATCTCATGCTTAGAGCCACTTTAAGAGCATAGAATTGTTCAACCTGGAGGAGAACTTAGAAATAGTCCAATCCAAGTTTCTCAAACTAAACTGGCAGAATATGGGTCATTTTATGCAGCCTCAACAATACTTTATAGGCATGGAAGACACTGTGCATGTATATGTGGACTGACCAATGTAGAATGCAGAACTTCTCTTGATCTTGACACTAATAGTTCTGCCCCTAAAGTATTTGCTTGTTTTACAGATGCATTTCATTTTAGCTTGTGATCTTTTCAGACACTGTTGTGGCCTGCCAGGATCATGGCTGATCCCAACGATGAAAAAGCTGGTGTGGTGTCGCGCCAGCAGCCAGCACAGCCGGCCCCCTGTCGGACAGCGAGGAGGCCAAAGAGGATGTGATTCCAGAAGCAGAGACTCAACCAGGGCCTTCAGAATCTCCAGAGGCTCCTTCCAGTGGAGAGAGCGAAGTGGAGGAGCCTCTCCTCAATGCTCGGGCACGCAGGGCTGCCAAAAGGCAGGAGTGGCTACTCAGGAGGAGGAGGTCTACTCGAGAGTAGGGCTTGAGGATAATTGGCCACTCCCTTAGCCTATTTACATCGCACGCAGCTAGTGCTTTCTTGCTAGAAACAACGTCTCATTACTACAGAGCATCTTGGAGAGTGAGCGACTTCTCATATCTGGTTTTCTGGGCTGGTTGCCAGCCTTTCTTGGACTTTGTTCTTAATAACTTTGATAAGGACCCTTTGCACGGGAAGCCTGCATCCTTGAAAGGGGTTTGTTTGGAATTAAACAGTGTTTGTGAAGCTTGGTGTGTGTCACATTCTCTGGGAATCCAAAGCTGGGGCAGAACAGACACCCAGATCCATTTTGCATGTTTTGCTGCCCAGTACAGTCCTCCCCATCCCACAACCGATTCCCCCCACCCATCCAAATATAGGACTTGTTTGGTTCCCTCACCCTCCCATTGTCACTGAGAGAAATACATTTCAGGACTACGATGGACCTTCATCTGTGTTCTCTCCCATTTCTGCACTAGCTTACTATGTTTTTATGAAAATGCCCATATATTTAAATAAATCTTCCCTTTAAAAACATTTTTGTACACCTATTTTATAACAGAATAACAAAGTTGGAAGTGACCTTGGAGGTCTTCTAGTCCAACCCCTGCTCAGGCAGGAAACCCTATGCCATTTCAGACAAATGGTCGTCCAATCTCTTCTTAAAAACTTCCAGTGTTGGAGCAACCACAAATTCTGGATGCAAGTTGTTCCAATGATTAATTGTTCTCAGTGTCAGGAAATTTCTCCTTAGTTCTAGGTTGCTTCCCTCCTTGATTAGTTTCCACCCATTGCTTCTTGTTCTGTCATTCATTATAAAAACATCTACTTTGTCACACATTCCTAATATAACCCATTTTCACGTGCCTCTTTCTTTAAGATCGGGAAAGTGTGAAAGACCATCTGTTTTCTTTAATTTACACTAACAGAAAATTGTGGAAATATTAGTGTTGATGTATCTAGAAGTTGGAGAAATCAGCCTTATCACATCGGAGTCTAATGCCTTGTTTCAAATTCATTGTTACCCAAAGTATAAGAGCATTCTTTATTTCAAGCCTCTCAGCTGTACATTTTTGAAAATTTGATTTGGCTGCCTTTGCTTGAAGGAAAAAGGGTTAAGGAGTAGTTGCCACTAACAACTCAATTGCCTGGGAGACCAGATGAATTTACATGCATTATCCATCCTGGTGGAGACTTTGCTAACAGGGACTGCTGGTCCCATCTAACTGCAACCGGCTGCTCCATTTGATAAGGAGGAGGCTCACTAGAGATAATAATAAAAAACAGAACATTTATACCAAAAGTTATGGGGACCCAAAAAAATATGGCCACTTCCAAACGACTTGTTACAAATGACTTGCTCACTGCCTGCTTCTTTCCATTTCTTGGTTGCGTTTATGTTACAATGGAGAGTCCATCTGCTTGCTTTAAGAGCCCAGGAAGAAAGACCTACAGGGGAAATAAATAATGATGGCGAGAAAATGCTGCATTCTGAAGCACAGCCAAGAGAAATAAAAGAAAAGAAAAATGGTAGCTGTGAATATGTTGGGACTATTCTTGTCAACAGCTCTCCTGGTATTTAAACAATGCCTCTCAGTCAACATATAGAAAGTATAAGCTGAACAACCGCATGCTTTGGGACAGGGGTGAAATGCTCCCAGTTCGGACCGGATCGCCCGATCCGGTAGCAATGGTGGCAGGTGGTTCGGAGAACCGGTAGCAAAAATCCGTCCCCTCCCCCACCATGCTCAGCTGAGTCGCACGATCATCAGAGGCTTTTTTTTTAACTTTTAAAAGCATTTTTTCTACAACCTCTTCCCACGAAAAAATGCTTTTAAAAGTAAAAAAAAAAGCCTCTGATGATCATGTGGCTCAGCTGGGATCCTCAGAGGCTTTTCAAAGCATTTTTTTCAGCAACCTCTTGGCCGAAGAGGTGGTAAAAAAATGCTTTGAAAAGTCTCTGATGATCCCAGCTGAGTTGCCTGATTGGCAGAGGCTTTTCAAAGCATTAGAAAAAATGCTTTGAAAAGTTAAAAAAAAAAAGTTGGCCACGCCCACCCAGTCACATTACCACCACCCCTACCAAGCCACACCCACAGAACCGGTAGTAACACATTTTACATTTTACCCCTGCTTTGGGGTAAAAATGTAAACTTTTTTGGGAGGGAGAGGGGTTGCCTTCAAACCAGCTTTGACTCCTGCAATTGCCTGGACCAGTCCCTGCAGGTTTCTTGGCAAGGTTTTTCCAGACATGGCTTGGCTCCTGGCTCCTTCCTAGAGCTGACAGAGAGTGTGGCTGGCCCAAAGTTTCATGACTCAGGCGGGACTAGAACTCACAATCTACCTGGTTTCTAGCCTGGTGACTTAATCACTACACCAGTCTGGCTCTTTCAGAAACCCATGGTGACATTGAAAATCTTGAGTCTAGTGGGGAAGAAGGGATCCAAGAAATGCAATCGATTTCTTGGATTTTCACTTTTATCAGAGCCGATTTGGAAATAAAGTGGAACATTTTCTCTTCTGGGGCCCAAAGTCCCCCACCAAAACTAATGCCTTCACAAGCCTGCAGATGAGAAGCATCAGGGAGGATCACACCGAAGACAGGTTTGGTGCCAAATAGCGGTTGATTTTAAACATGGCCTGGGATCCATGGCCTTTGTCACAAGCAGGTTTTTAAATGAATTCGTAAAGGCTGAAAGGATTCCTGTTAGCATTTACAAAGCTTAAACAATGCATTTTCCCTTTAAATTCTCTAAACCAGGGCTGTGAAACTCAAGACCCATGGGCTGCATCCAGCCCGTGTGGTGCTTAGAACTAGCCCACTGGTCTGCCCTGGAAACAGTGAAGGACCGGCCCATGGTGCCTCTGCCAGTAAAAATGGAGCTCGGGAGGGCCACGTGCGACCCTCCCGAGCTCCATTTTCGCTAGCAGAGGGTTGCAGGAGGCCGTCCCAGTCGAAAACGGAGCTTGGGAGCCTGTTTTCTCTGGCAGAACATTCAGGCTACCACAAGTGGCCCCTGACATGAGTGACGTCAAGCTGGCCATGCCCTCTCTGGGCATACCCACCCTCAAGGTCAAAGACAACCCTGATGCGGCTCTCAATGAAATCAAGTTTGACACCCCTGTTCTAAATCATCACCACCACCACACACATAAGCACACAGATTTTTGGCATTGCCCATGGGGAGGGAGGGTGTCGAAGGGCTACTGAAGGAAGATTGACTAGCTCCCTATGGTTCCTAGGCCAACTTTTATTCATTCCTGCGTTAGGCAGAGATTGACACCTGATAACAACCTTACGTAAAGTGATGAGTGCCAGGACTTAATGTAGCAGCATCCAAAGCTTCAGTTTCCCATGCTCCCAGAAAACCAAGAATATCTTCATAATTCCCGCTTTAAAAAGTCAGAACAATAGATTCTTGCTGGAGGCCACACACCAGCTTTTGCTGGAACTGAGATTTGAAAATAGTATTCCTGGCCTCTGGATGCAGCTAGCTGTCAACTAATCAGGATATTGGACTGGGTTTTTTTTTTTTCCTAAGGTGCTCTGTGGTGTAGGAGGATTTGTTGGACCACAGTGAAGCCCTCTGGGAATCGCAAGCCTTTCGAGGGATGTCTTGTCCAAGAATTTTCCGGTCTTTATTCTTTATGTCTCCCCCCAAAATAATGAGACTTCTGGCAATTGAGGTGCTGGATCTATCTTCAGGCCTGTCTTTGGTCTCATTTGAAAGTGAGCTTGAATAACATAAAAGCCAGGAGGATCAACCTTCAGCAGCTGGGTGCTGAATGCTGAATCCTTTTCATCTTATACAGATCCTAGAATAATCGGAAGCTCCGACATACGGAGATTGCATTTCAAGCCCTCCCAGATTTCGATGAGGCGAGACCCCCCCCCCACCTACAATACAAATGTAATTGTTTCTTGTCCAGAGGGGAACGGTGTGAAAATAAGAATCTGAGGTGACCGTGTGTGTGTGCTTTATTTGGATTCTTATTTTTCCTCGCCTTTTTCAATGCATTACGGGTAGCATATTCGTCGCCTCAATAATCTCCCTCTATTATTGCAAAAACCGTGGTGTCGGGTCCAATTACGTCAAAAAAAAAGAGCTCCCCCCACCCATCCACGTTTCAGGGGTGGGGTTTTTTTTTTTGTTTTGTTTCTCTTTTGGAATGGAGGGTGAAGGAAAAGCTGAAAATAAATATTATGTGAAATAACTCCAAATCTTCTTTCAGCCCAAGGCTTCGCCACCTCCCATCTTGATACGTGTCCTTTCCAGGCCCCAGAGCACATGTGGGGAATTGAAAAAGCATCTTTGCATAGCACAGATGGCAGGGATGAATGTTAACCTCTCTATTCCACCCCCCCTTTTTTTCTTCTCTTGTAATTCACATCTGGCTGACAAATGCAATACCTGGAAATCTATACCTAAGGTGGCAAAACTGCATCAGAAAGGGAAGTGTGTTTGTTCATCAAATTGATTATTAAATGTGATTGCACTTTCTATCTCTCACTATACGTGGGGTATGGAGGGGGGCGGGGAGACGAAAGCACCAATATGCTAGAGTGGTTAAGGTGCTGAAGTAAAAGTGGAGAGTCCTAGGTTTGTTTGTTTATTTTCTGTCTTTATTACTTTTTTAAATAACTCAAGCTAGAAAATAGACCTAATTGCAATAGCAATAGCACTTAGACTTATATACTGCTTCACAATGCTTTACAGCCCTGTCTAAGTGGTTTACAGAGTCAGCATCTTGCCCCCAACAGTCTGGGTCCTCATTTTACTGACCACGGAAGGATGGAAGGCTGAATCCACCTGGAGCCTAGTGAGATTCAAACTGCCAAATTGCAGGCAGCCAGCAGTCAGCAGAAAGTAGCCTGCAGTACTGCATTTTAACTGCTACGCCACCGCGGCTCTTTATTAATGTTTCTTCCTTCTCCTATTTTCCCCACAGTAACAGCCCTGAGAGGTGGGTTGGACTGAGAGAGAATGACTTGACTAAATTCACTCAGCCAGCTTTCATGTCTAACGCGTGACTAGAATTCAGTCTCCTGGTTTCCTTAACCACTAGACCAAACTGGGTCTATTCTTCCCTCAGGCACAGCTCATGATTTTGGATTAGCCACTCTCTCGGTCAGATTAGAGAGCTGAAAAACATCCAACAATCCACCTACACAAGATCAATTATAATCCATAACTTTCAGTAAAGAGGCCTTCACCCTGCCGATGGTAGATTCATATTGATTATCCTTACCATCACAACACTTTATTGTGATCAAAACAAAATTAACTGGAGTTTCTAAAGCTACAGATCTAGAATACTTCCTAGGAGACCAAACTAGAGATGTCACATCATCATGTTTGTTTTCCCACTCTCAAATTGCTTGCCGGCATCAGTCAAGTGGCATGTCAACCTGTCACAGGAAAAGGAAGGAAGCATTTTTAACAGAAAATGTGAGGGCATCCTGAGGTTAGAAAATGATGTCTGGATATTGGGAAAAAACTTTGACTGGAGCATGGGATGTGGGCACATGATGATCTGCTTCAGGCAGGAAAAGACTTGAGCCAGCACTTAGGGAAGGCAAAGCAGAAGCTCCTTGACAAAGCACATTTTTGCCTCTGGCTTGGTCCACCATTGCATTTCTTGGGGTGGATTTAGTCCTATCTCAGACCTGGAGAGCTGCTGTTAATCAGCAGCTATGTTCACTGTCAACTGAACTCCATCTTATAAATAAACCCAATAGTCTCAATTCTCACAACACACTGGATGTCAAATTAGCTGGGTTTACTCAATGTTACTCAATATACTCTACTCAATGTTGTGAAACAATCTTGCACTCTTGGCTAGATGATGGATGGTCAAGGTGACATGGCATAAGTTAGCATCTCTTTCCTTCTTTTCCCTTAAACTCCACATTAGATCAGCTGCTTGAAAGTACTCTTAACTATGTCTAAAAAGGGGACGGAGAAATGTGAAAGGCAACTCCTGCCCTCTTTCTCTTTCTTCTTGGCAAGAAAAATGACCTACCTGACCAGGTTGTATCAGGTTGTCATACAATCCAACAGGTATCATATAATGAATGGATAGATGAAGTTGGAGAAGATTTTACCATTGGTCAGCTAAAGGCAAACTGAACAATTCTTGTTTGTGCCCAATCCTACTGAACAAATCCGAAGTATATACACCAGTCACGGTTCCTTCTGCTTCCCTCCGCTCTTGGGTCAGGGGATGCTCCCTTCCCCTATGCTGCTAGATCCTCATGCAGCCTATTGTAATTGGCTTGCTTTCCTCCACAACAAGATGCGTAAACAGGAGCCCAAGTATGTGAGCAGGCAGTGTTAATTAGTTAAATATTTGAAGATGGGCTGAGGAGGCATCTGGGACTCTAATGACAGTCATTGCCAGGATTGTGAGCCCTCTGGAGGGATGGGTGGAGCTTTCTGCTGTTTGCATATTTCTCATTTTGCAAATGGCTTCAAAGGACCTCCTGTTAATTAAAATCAAACAGAGCTGCTTGATACCTTTCTGCTGCTCTGCATTTTGTTGTTGTCATCAAGCATCCTGGGATCACGCCTCTACGCCCAAAACTGAAGACAAGAAGGAAGGTTCAACTTTCCCCATCTAATTGCTTTCCTTCCTACCATGGGATAAACCTTAAGTATAGTTGATCCCCAACTTATGACCACAATTGAGCCCAAAATTTCTGTGGCTAAGTGAGACCTTTGTTAAGTGAGCTTTGCCCCATTTTACGACCTTTCTTGCCACAACTGTTAAGTGAATCACTGCAATTGCTAAGTTAGAAACGTGGTTGTTAAGTGAATCTGGCTTCCTCATTGACTGTGGTTATCAGAAGGCCACAAAAGGGAATCCCCAGATGCTGCAGCTGTTGTAAATATGAATCAGATGCCAAGCACTTGAGTTTGTGTGAAAAACGGTCATGCGTCACTTTTTTCAGTGCCATTGTAATTTGGAACGGTCATTAAATGAGCGATTGTTAGTCACTAGAGGACTATTTGTAATTAATTGTACCTTTCTCTGTTCTCAATTGTCTCAAGGAGTGAAGAAGTTAACAAGTTGGAATATATAGCATGAGGAGGAGGAGTACTGAAGCTTCCTATATCTCAGAATGGAGGGCTTTGGATTAGGAGTTCACAATACTTAGCTGGTTACTACTATCTGGAGGAGGGAGCTCAGAAATCTCTCTGAACAACTTTGGTTAGCTTCAACTCCATAGCAAAAGATTTGGCCAGTAGTTAAGTGGAAGAGTTAGGAATTCCAGGCTTATCCCGTAGACTTCTTGTAGAAAGCCAGAATATAAATTTAACCAATGAATACATGGAGACAGGCTTCTGTCTGTCCATATTGATGCATCCATCTGAACAGTGGTGAAATCCATTTTTTTTTACTACCGGTTCTGTGGGCATGGCTTGGTGAGCATGGCAGGGGAAGGAATCCGCAAAATCCCCATTTCCTCCCCACTCCTGGGGGAAGGATATTGCAAAATCTCTATTCCCACCCCACTCTGGGGCCAGCCAGAGGTGGTATTTGTTGGTTCTCCAAACTACTCAAAATTTCCGCTACCAGTTCTCTAGAACCTGTCAGAACCTGCTGGATTTCACCCCTGCATCTGAGTGACTTATAATTAGGCTATTGGAACAGCAGTGGTACCTTCTATTCTCAACAAGGATGTACAACAGAACTTCGGGGGCTCTTAAACATTTACCCCACATTGCAAAAAAGCAGAGACTTTATAATCTCCAGCTCTCTGCCAAGGAGATGAGGAAGACAAAGAGCTGGTGTGATATCCCAAGCCTTCATTAGCTTGATATATCTTTTGATGTTTATCCAAAATATTTTAATTCTTGTTTTTAGGGTTGGCTTACCTGCTTTCTTCCTGGAATGATTTTTGTTTTCTAGGATTGCTGTCTTGCAGTGAGCTGCCGTGCAAGGATGCACTTCATCTCACATCTCAGATGTTTGTTCCTGTGGTGTCTCTGTCACATTTCAACTGCTCAGAGTAGTTTACTCAGTGACAAGTTGCTTCCTATACAAAGGCAAATGACTGAGTCTTCATCATACATTAGGTGTAGCAGCCAGTCACAAACATGCCTTATTAGGCATACACTCCTGTATAGCTAAGAATATGTGGGTGAAAAACAGATACTTTTTTTTAATATAAGAAGAAAGTGTGTGCAAGCTTAAGAACAGGCCACTGCTTCAATTTCTTGAAAGGTCACCAATATTGCAGAACTAAAACCAGGCACAAATGCATCCTGTTGAAAGCAGGAGGATATCCAATTTAAGGCCTGCTCACTGCTGCTAGACTTACTCAAGATTAATGTTTGTTGAACTGTGGCCTGTGTGTGAGATTAATCTGTGTTAAACAAATATCATTTTTTTGTGCCCGAAATGCACCTCCCAAAGGGACAGTTTTTTACTTAATTAGTTCCCAGTGTTTTCCTGTCCGTTTCATAACATATTGGCACAAACACTTTTAAAATTCAGAAATCTAAAACATGTTTCATTATGGTGGACAGGGCTGGATTTTCCTATAGGCTAACTAGGCTTCAGCCTAGGGCCTCAAGATCAAGAGGGGCCTACATTCAAATTGTTAGCAAAATTAAAATTACATTATTCTAAAAACAGTGAACACTAAAACACTGAACCGAAAAAAATGGGAGGTGAAAGGGCCTCATAAGTGGAATAGCCTAGGGCCTCTTTTCATCTAAATCCGGCCCTGATGGTGGATGAGAGGTAAGGTATATGGTGGATTAAAAAAAAAGATGTCATAAGCAGGGAGGGTTCTACTTACCTTTTACTACCAATGGGAGTACATGTGGGCATTTGCTTCGTTTGCACGTACGCACTTCTGCACATGCGCAGATTGTCAGTTATGACGTCCGGGTGGGTGGGCAGAGCCTCCTGCCGCTTTTACTACCGGTTCTAAAGAACCGGACAGAACCGAGAGCATCCCACCACTGGTCATAAGGTCAACTTGCAGGGCAGCAGCAGAAAACAAAAACGAAGAGCACAATAGTGCCGCAAAAGTGCTGAGGACCTCAACTTGATTGGTATTTTGGTGCCTATTGAAAACCTAATGCTTCAGTGGGCAGGTACAAATTGTTGTGGCCACTGTGAAAAAGCCTGCAAGATCGCTGTTTGTTTGTTTTTTCTGCTGTAGATTTTTTATTTTTCTCAACATTATTATATTGCTGTTTTTGAATGCAGAGGTGGGCTTCACATAATTTAACAACCGTTTCTTTCAGAATCAAAAATGTGAGTGCGCGGGCACACGCTCGCTTTGCTCATGTACACACCCTTGTGCGCACGCCTGCTTCGCTGATGTGCATGCCTTGTGAAAATGCATGCTACCTCAAAAACATGGCAATTGTGTAGGATGGGATAGCGCCAGGGTGGGTGAGTGGGCCCAGTGTAACTACCGGTTTGCTTGAACCGATCTGAACCAGCTGAATCCCACTCCTGTTTGAATAGTTGACTTGAGTTTATTGTCAACACTCAGACTCTTTTTTAATGAAGGGTGAGAGGGAGAGGGAGAGAGAGAGAGAGAGAGAGAGGAAAGGAAGGAAGGAAGAAAGGGAGAGAGAGAGAGAAAGAGAGAGAGAGAAAGAAAGAAAGAAAGAAAGAAAGAGAAAGAAAGGAAGGAAGGAAGGAAGGAAGGAAGGAAGGAAGGAAGGAAGAAAGAAAGAAAGAAAGAAAGAAAGAAAGAAAGAAAGAAAGAAAGAAAGAAAGAAGCCAAATACACTCCCATAGAGAGGGGCTTCTCGAGGTGCCATCGGTCAAACAATGTCGGCTGGTGGCCCCCAGGGGGGGGGAGCCTTCTCTGTGGGGGCACCTACCATCTGGAACGAGCTCCCACCAGAATTACGGAGGATCCTGGATCTGTGCACTTTCCGCCGTGCCCTTAAAACATTCTTATTTAAACAGGCGGGCCTGGCCTAATCTTCCCTTTTTAAACTGTTTCAAATCTATCCTAAATTGGGTGTTTTAAATTATTAGGCCAAAATATTTATTATAGTCTAAATGTTTTTAACATTATATTATATGCACTTCATCTGACTGTTCACCGCCCTGAGTCCTTCGGGAATAGGGCAGTACATAAATTTAATAAAGTAAATAAATAAATAAATAAATAAATAAATAAATAAATAAATAAATAAATAAATAAATAAATAAATAAATAAATAAATAAATAAATAAATAAATAAATAAATAAATAATAAATAGGCTCAGCCTTAACTAAGCTTTTAAATTCGGTTCCTGAAATTTAGTCCTTGCAGCAAGAGGGATAATAGTAGAGAGCTAAGAAAAATTACCACAGCTATCCCATTCTGAGGATCTTAGCTTGAGCTAGTGGGACTGCCTAAAGCTGTTTTATAGCTGTTAGATCAGGTGCAGGAACAAAGACGCGACCAGCTCAGGTCCATTCAGCACTTTATTAGAGTGAGAACAAGACTGGCGCGGCACTGCCGGAGCTCTCCTTATATTCGCTCCGGCAGTCGCACCACCCATAGACAGTGGTTTGAATTTCCCGCCGATGAAATTTGACCAATCCCTGGCGGATGTCCTTATAAGGATGTAACACTCCTCCCCCCTGGTTCTCAGTCTGTCCATCAAGTCTCTACAGCACGTAGCTCCTGTCTCTCCCGGTTCCCTCTCCGGAACCGGACCGGATCCAGCCGTCGAGTGTGCAGGCATCGTCCCAGGACCTCCGGCCGAGTCGTGGAGTCTTGTCTGCTGGCGCTGTTGGTCTTCTTCCTGGCCTGGTTGCTGTGGTTTGGTATGCTGACCATTGTTGCTGACCGGCAGGGAACTGCCGAAACTCGGTAGGTGACTGGTGTTCCCTTTACTCTTGGCAGGTCCGGCGTTGGGTGGTTCTGGCTCGGTAGTCAGTTGGGGTGAGTTCGGGCAACCCTCGGTTGAGGCCAGTGACCTCCCATGGTGACGGCTGGGTCATGGAGTCTGATGTCCGTCCTCGCGGGGGTGGCAGTGGCCCTCCTTGCTGGGGTGGCATTGCCTGGGTGTACGCTGGTATTGTTCGGGACCAGTCCCCGGTGGATGTCCTTATAAGGACATAACAATAGCCTCAGACAAAGACAAAATGGCACCCATCCCCCCGCACATTCCATTCCATATCACAGAACCTAATAAGACTGGCAGTCAAGTCATACTTCAGTCCTGGTGTGTTCCAGCAGTGTCTTCACCTGCACTTGGAGGTAATATGGTGACTACAAGGATGCAGAAAGGACCACACAGTACACACCATTCTATCATCCAATCAATGGAATGAATGGTGAAGTTAAGAAGGAAGAGAAAGGAGGCTGCATTTTAGCATCTGTTGCTTGAGGTGGCTGCTTCTATCCCTGATGTGAGGTTGTTCTAAAAAACAAGAGTAGATTGCTTTGGTGTCAAAGGACGCATGCCAATTTGATAGTTTTGAATGAGCAACTCTTTCCCCCACAGTATGAGAAAAGTTAAACGTGAAATAGCAGGAGTGTCAAGATGTGTCACAGCTGATGGGGGAAGATATGGAGTTTGAGTATCACTGACCTCCAGGAAGGCCTGCGGAGTTGGGGGAATCTCAAGAATTGAATCAGAATGATGCAGATGAAAGCTGAGGGATGTTGGGTAACTCTGTGATAAATGTCAGTTTTTCATGCAACTAGTTTCCTGTGCCACGTCCCTGATCTGTGGGATTGCCGATTTGTACAAAATCATTATCTCAGATTTAACAAAGGAAATGCTGATAGGTAGAGCTCACCTCCCTTGCCTCTGTCATCTCAGCCCTTGCCATGTGAACCAAATCCATCCTAATTACAGCTGATTTGCGTGGGGAGATGAAAATTAATCTATCCTAAATTCTAGTCATTTAGTGAGTCTGCTTGGGCTTGTCACAGAAGCACTGTGCGTTGGCCAAGGTGCTGCATGTGTGAGTTGTTGGAGGATGTGTGTGTGCTCTCATTGCTAAGCCAGCACTAGGCACCCTTATCCAGAGTATGCAACAGCTTTCATCAAAGAGAAATCACTGTTAATTTCCCCAGTGAGCTGCTCCTCAAAGAGTAGCCAAGATATGCTCTGCACAGATGCAGAGGAGCAAATATTCTTGCCTCAAAGAGAAAAGTCTGGTTCTTTTGAAGAGGGAAAGTTTGGAAGCATAGATTCCAGAAGTGAGGAGGACAGTTGGAATCCTTGTTTATGCACTGGAAGTATATATATTTCATTAGGATCCCTGGATTTAGGCCTTGCTGATGGTTGGGAGATCTTACAGACCTTGCTGGGCTGTCTCACCACCTAATTAATGAATACCAGCTTCAGGGATGCCATATTCTAGATTAAAGTCTCCACTCCCACATATCTGAGACTATGTTGTTTCACATGCTTCTTGTTGTGTTCCCTGTAGCTTAAATAAACTCTGTACATACATAAAACATATGTGTTGTTACATAACTTCACCCCAGTTTCAGAATTCATTTTCCTCAGATGAATGTCTCCTAAAAAAATGATGGTGCTCTTTTGGTGCATTGATTTCTATGTTAAATGTATACTATGGTGACCCCACCTTTTATCCAGGAGCTGAGCATATGTTGGGATTGTACACCATTAGTATCCCAATAGATCTCTCTATTTTAGGATTTCTCAACCTTAGCTGGCTTCTTCATGCTGATTGGGGAATTCTCAAATCCATATAGCTTAAAGTTGCCAAGGTTGAGGAATATTGCTGTATTTGTTTTCTACAAAAGGCCATAGTTCTGTAGGATAGGGATGGGAGGCCATCCTATGATGATCTACAAGTTGCTGAACCCAAATCCTAGCAGAGGCTAGGGATGCTGGAAGGTACAGATCAGCAACATCTGGATGGTGCCAGATGTTCTATCCAATTGGATTTCAATTTTTCTGGGTAATCGGACAACTATACAAACACATATACACATTAAGTATATATATATATCATTTCCCCCCAGCAATGTGTCAGGGTGGCTGACAATGAAATATAATTGAAATGTTAACATTAAAATGGAAATGACCACTCTTTAAAGTCTAGAACCACTATCTAAACATCCTGTTTTTAATGAATTAAATTCAAGGGGGAAAAAAAAACAAGACTAGGTTAAAATACAGTACAGTTCCATGAATATAGCTAAATAGAAGCAAGAAAAACAGAGGAAATGGTTCTGTTAGTTATCTTTGTAATGCCTTTCCCAGGGCAGAGTATATTGATTTTAATTTGATGTGAACTTCTCAAATGCTGCATAAAATGTTCATAATTTGAGAGGTAGTCCCTGGCTCACAGCTCATGCTTGATGAGCAGATGGCAGCTATGGCTAGGAGGGCCTTTGCACAGCTCCATCTTGTGTGCCAATTATGACTTCTCCTAGTACGGAAGGCTCTTAATCACTTCTTGCTTGGACTATTGCAATGTGCTCTACATGGGGCTGTCTTTGAGGAGCGTTTGGAAACTTATAGCTGGTTGCCCATATAACACTACTATTTCAAAAGCTAAACTAGTTGCTAGTTAATTTCCAGATGAAATTCAAAGTGCTGGTTGTCAGCTTTAAAGCCCTTCATGCCCCAGAACCTAATTATCTGCTGTACTCATAATAGTATTTGCCTGGCCAATATTATCTGGTAGGGTAGCATCCCTCCAGTCCATTCACTCAGAAAATTCCATCTCCAAGATCATGGAAGAGAACCTTGATTATCTCCTTCTGGGATTAACATTCCCCAGAAATCCAGATGACTGGATTGAAAACTTTGTTTTTAGGAATGCCAATCAATCTTAGATGTTCCAGCGGACTTTAGAAGCTGAGATGTTCAATGTTGCTTCCTCTGGCATATATTGGAAGCATGTTTCCAATATATTTATTTAATATATGCAGATGTAGTTTGGTATTTATTAGTGTTATTCTATTTTGGTTGTTACCTGATCTACAGCCATCGACAATGTACGCCACTCAAAATCATCCATGAGTGGAGCAGCATACTCCACGTAAATGACTAAATAACAGATAAACATTGCTAAGCATTTCCAATTTTGTTTCATTTATAATATGAGAGTTGTAATATCCATAGTGGATTAAAACATAAAGGTTTTCAATATTCTTAATAGGTGTGGTGGGTTTTTTTAGAATTTTGATGAGGCATATCAGATGGGTTTAATTGGGAAGAAAATTCTATTTATTAAAATAATTGTACTGAGTTTAAAAAATATAAAGGATAGCAATTGAAAATGAAACTTACTAATATTTGAAAAAAGCTCTGTACAAAAGACTAAATAATGCAAGCTAAAAAAAACCACAAGAAATGCAATAATACAATAACATTTCTCTATTTTTATACAATATAGAAATAGTAATATCAGAATTATTACCAACACAGCAATACCATTACTGTTACATAATTAGAATGCTCCAACACTGGAAGTTTTTAATTGGACAAAGATTTGTCTGAAATGCTATAGAGTTTCCTGCCTCAGCAGGGGGTTGGACTAGATACCTCCCAGGTCCCTTCAAACTCTCATTCTGTTAATTAAGCTTAGACCATACAAAATTGTATTGTCCAATCTTTGGAATTCAAAAGTTGAGAAGAAAATTCAATCTTTGGAGTTCAAAAGTTGAGAAGAAAATTCTAGGATAGAAGAATCTCAGCTGAGAAAAAGGTCAGGAAATATAGGTAGTTGCCTTATACCAAGTGAAACTTCTGGTCTGTCTAGTTCCATATCTAGAACTAACCTATTATTCAGTAGAATAAGGCTTCAGCTTTCTGCCAAGTCTATACCTCTTAATTATTTTTCCTTGGCTCAGAAGGCATACAGTCTGCCTAGGGAAACTTAAATAAGCTTCCTTCAACCTCAGATAGAATAAATGCCATCATATCGTGTCAGCCAGTCTCTTCCAACTACGAAAAATGGCTGGGTCTTGTTCTTGTTTTTTAAACTAAAAGTCCTCACCGCAGAGCATCAGTGAGAGATCTGGCCCAACTCAGTTGGCGACTAAATCCTGAACCTTCCATGCAAAGTATGTGGTTTAAACTAAAGTCTTCAATTTCATTATGTACATTTACTAAAGTGAATAAGAACATAAAAATACAAAATACCTTATGCCAACAGACTTGAAATTCTGGGCTTAGAAAACTTAGAACTATGCCTCCTTCAGTATGACCTAAGCGTAGTTCATAAAATTATCTCCTACCTGTCAATGACTACTTCAGCTTCAACCACAACAATATATAAGCACACAATAGATACAAACTTAAAGTGAACCGCTCCAAACTCGATTGCAGAAAATATGACTTCAGCAACAGAGTGGTCAATGCCTGGAATGCACTACCTGACTGTAGTTTCATCCCAAAACCTCCAAAATTTTAACCTAAGACTATCTACTGTTGACCTCACCCCATTCCTAAGAGGTCTGTAAGGGGCGTGCATAAGAGCACCAGCATGCCTACCATCCCTGTCCTAATATTTCCTCTATTTGTATCTATTTTATGTATCTATGTTTATATTTATTACCTAATACATTCTTGACAAATAAATAAAATAAATAAATCACTGGGTTTTTTTCAAGATAGGCTATCAGTTTGACCTCTAATGATAAAGATATAGAAAGTACATTGATTACTTGATACTTGAAAGTATAGCTAAGAACCCAAGATAAAATGGAAATTATTATTATTATTTATGTACCCTCATATATATATCTTTCCCTATGACTTAATGAGATCTCTATATCTTGAGAGACAGATGACTCCAGCTGCCGGACTCTATGTGAAAGGATATCTCTGAATTGTGAAACAAAATTGTCTATTCCTACTTCTGACAATTCACTACTAAAGAGCTGGAATTGAGATACTGCTCTAATATGAAAATCCTTGTTGAATGAAAATGATCTTTTCATCTTTGCTAATCTCATAGGCTGTTGAGATCATCCCATTGTGAAAAAACACAAGTGTACCAGCTGACTGGAGACAAGTCATTGCTTCATTTATTATTTATTTAGACTTCTATACCACTTCATAGTGCTTTACAGCCCACTCTAAGCGTTTTACAAAGTTAGCATATAGCATATAGCATATTAGCATATTAGCATATTGCATTAGCATATTGCCCCCAACAATCTGGATCCTCATTGATGATGTATATCACCAATGTACATCCATATCCCCCACCCACTCAAATGTACAGCTTCATTAGTGCCTCTAGTCAATTAGACTTCAGGTTTGCTTCAAAATTGTGTAATGCTTGTTTATTCAGTGAACATAGGTCAAGTAGGAAATACACAGGACTCTATACAAGTAATGGTAATCCTAGTCTGTTGTCTTCATCTCTTTGGGGAAAGATGTTTTCCCTATATGATGTATTAGAGGTAAGATTGATTTTGCCTGCCTTGGGTTAAGTAGATGTGGCAGATTCTAGTAATTTATCAAAATCTGTAAAACCTCAGCCACACAGGGAGATTGGTGGGCACCAAGTAGGCATCACAGGGGTTTTGGTATCCAAAAGTACAGTGCAGTGACTTTGGTCCAGTCATTCTCCCTCAACTCATCTCACCTTCCAGGATTGTTATAGTGAAGAAAAACAGGCAGACAGAGCATTACAGGGGTGAAATCCAGCAGGTTCTGACAGATTCTGGAGAACCGGTAGTGGAAATTTTGAGCAGTTCGGAGAACAGTCAAAAATACCACCTCTGGCTGGCCCCAGAGTGGGGTGGGAATGAAGATTTTGCAATATCCTTCCCCCAGGATGGGGAGGGAATGGGAGTTTTGCAGTATCCTTCCCCTGCCATGCCCACCAAGCCACACCCACCAAGCCCCACCATGCCCACCAAGACAAGCCCACAGAACCAGTAGTAAAAAAAATTGGATTTCACCACGGGAGCATTACCTATACCGCCTGGAACTGCTGTACAAAAGATAAGTGGGATAGGAATGAAATGAAATCAATCATCATATTGCCCACTTAGGTAACAATTCTCTAAGATTAGAGAGTTTTCTGCTTGGCTTGTCCCTGAAGCAACCTGGGAACTTTCTGAATGCAAAGCATAAGTTTTCTCCATAAGCAGTGGTCTTCCTCAAAGGGTGTGGGGGTATCACATTTCTGGTTTATATTGTAGCAGGAGAGGACTAAGCAGGGCGTAACTGTGCCCATTTGATGTGTGCCATGTCAATTGTTCCATCTGCCATCAGATGGGGGAAAAAAACTAGATCAGGAGAGACACCGTGAGCAAATTCACCTGGATTCTATAGGCAGCACATTTGGAGCACATTCCAAACAGTAGGTCAGGTAGACAGGGGAGGGGGGAACGCGGGATGGGACGTGTGGCCAAATAACGGCAGAGCTTGCATGCCAAGCAGCTTCCCTGTATTCTCATTCAGGAGGAAGGCTCTGGGTTGCGTCCTCTTCAGAGACCTTTCGGCAGCTCGAAATATATGCACTTCCATGATTAACTCCTTCCCCATGCTGGGTGTTTTTTAAGCGCTTCATTTGTATGGGATGCAGGCATGCGGTCGCTCGGTCCTGTTTATTATCATAATGCTTCATGAAAAATTAACCAGCAGGGGAGGATGGAGATTGCTAGCCTCTGCCACACTGCTTGGGAAAGAGAGGCGACTTTGATCTTGCTTGTGATGGGCGAGAACCCAACGGGATCCGTATTCAGTGGAGACAGCCATGGGAAGCATGTGGGTGCAGCAAAGGGCAAGCAGTACCAGGGGCAAAGGAAGGGGGGGGGGAAAGAGGCAAAAGTTTGTTCCGCATAGAAGATGAACTGCTAACAAAGATGGTGATGACAAAGAAGAAATAGAAAGTTGTAAGAAATTAGGCTGTTAGAACTTTTGAATACATTAGGGCTATATATTATATTAGACTGCAGTATGCAAAGCTCAAATATGCAAAGCTAGGGCAGTGAATTTGCTGAACGTTATGCCTAATGTATTTTCTTTATTCTGATGAGCAGCCCTCCAGAGGGTGCGGAACTACGGCTTCCAACAGCCCGAGTTGGCACATCCATTGGTAAGAGATTCTGTAGTTAACAACATCTGGATGGTTGCTAGAACCCCATCTCTTGTAGAGCAAGATCATAAGCTGAAGGTGAAGTGACCATGCTGTTAAAATATATGCAGAACAAACATGTACGTGGGCTGCTCAGTCCATTCTGAGAGTGAGGCAGTCAACCTAAGGCAATGGCAGAAGCTTGATAAATTTAAACCTGCATCCTCAACAGAAGACTAGGATGAGGACTCCCTTTCCGTATACCTTAGGTTGTATGGCATAATTATAGGGAGGGGACCTGCAGTCATAGTTCAACTTCAACTTCTAGTGATGGGAGGGGTAAAAAATCACAATCATTGATCCTTTGAAATACTGGTTCCAAAAATTTGGATTTGTACTGTATTAAGTCATGTGGCGGGGAATATCTGTAGCTTGGGTGTAGGATGAGCATGAAGGTTCATCCTCCAAGCTTGTGGATTGGTTTCTGAACCTACAATCATCCTACGAACCCCTCAGAATCTAAATCAATCTCACAGCCAACCAGAGACAGATCTGGCCCTCAACCTATCCACGGAACTCCCTACCCCCACACACTAGCAGTTCACCTCCCAATGACCCTGACCTGATGTAATGTTCTGTCAGAAGACCAATCACAAGACTCACTGATGACTCACACCTGACCCATCACTTGACACACCCACACCTGAAGCCAGTGATGAAATGTAAAATTTGTTACTACTGGTTCTGTGGGCGTGGCTTGTTGGTGGTGGGGTAATGTGACTGGGTGGGCGTGGCCAACTTTTTTTATGTTTAAAAGCATTTTTTTCTACAACCTTAAGAGGTTTTAAAAGCCTCCGATGATCAGGCAACTCAGCTGGGATCCTCAGAAGCTTTTAAAGCATTTTTTCCTACAATCTCTTCGGCCTAATTTGAGCCATCAAATCAAACCAGCTGTTCAGGGAAGGAATCCAGAATGAATGCACCAGAGAAAGGAAATTCACTCATATTGGTGGCTGTAATCTTTCAGGGTGTTTACTAACTGGCAACTCCTACTTGTATCTGCTTCATGGTGGGTTTCTACTGGTTCTCCCTGGTTTGGGCGAATTGATAGTGGTGGTGGCAGGAGGCTCCGCCCATCTGTCCGGATGTCATCACGGATGCTCTGTACATGCATAGGTTTTGCACATGCACAGAAACACCACGCAGAAGCGCCATGAGTGACCGTATGCTCACAGTTCCAAACCGGTAGTGAAGGTAAGTGGAACCCACTACTGACCTGCTTCCTCTAATACCAAAGTGGACTTACTAACAGAAGACTGATACCAATGCCATACACTTAGAATTTCTAAATTCTTTACACATGACTTATTTTAAATAAACTATCTTCCCACAGAAAAATCTACTTTTGATTAATCTCAATTTTCTTTGCTTCAACAGTATAAACTTTGGTGTAATGATTAAAATGCTGGCCTAGAAACCAGGAGCATGTGAGTTCTAGTTCCGCCTCAGGCATGAAAGCCAGCTGGCTGACTTTAGGTCAGTCACTCTCTCTCAGCCCAACCCACCTCACAAGATGGTTGTTGTCAGGAAAAAGAGGAGAGAAAAAGGGAATATTAAATATGTCCACCACCTGGAGTTACTTATACAGTAATAAAGCAAGGGTAAATAAATAAATAATAAAATAAATCTCCTGTATCAGTAAAGATACATTAAGGATCCAAGTAACATTCCTTGATATCTGTTTTTGGCCTAAAGTAGCCATTGACTGGTGTAAATGTTTTAAATTACAAATCCATAAAACGCAAGCAAAATAGCAATGTTGTGCAGAGAATGGGAGATAAACCTTATGGGATTTTTTTCGACATTTATGAGAAGAAGGAGTTGCAAAACGCGATTCTAGTTCTACTCAAATCTCTGATCCTGATTGGTTTGCCCACAAGGCTTGTGGCTACAAATTTCCTTGAAAATACATATTTTTGCTTGTGGCCGATCTCTTCTTCCCAATGGTGAGATGGAAAATGAAAGCTCTTTTGTTCTTTTCTTAATTGATTCATTAGACCAAGAAAGAGATTGCAGGAGAAACACAGCAGAATGGGAAAATGGGGTGTTGGATGGGGTCTTTCAGTAAATCATCAGAAACTGGAGTTGAAGGCACCCTGCTAAAAACCTTGCCTCACCCCAATTAAGTGAAACAGATGCAAAAGAGAACAGGGCTGATCTTCTACAGGTAGTCCTCAATTTATGACCCCTAGCAAATGTCGAAAGTTATCACAAACACTTCCAAAAGCTGTTTATGACCTGATTTCAAAGCTACAATTCCCTCTCAACACAGACCTGGGGTCCTGAGATTGCATTTTGTGTTCTTGGCAACCGACTCATTTTTACAACCATTTGCAGCATTGTGGGGTCACATGACCATGATTTTCAGGGATTTTTAGAAATTGGTTTCTGTGATTTATTTCTGGTTTCTGGCAAAAAACATCCATTGGGTGAAATGGATATGTTTTAACAATTGCGGCCTTCAATTAATGACCACTGTGTTCACGTAAAATTATGGCATTCACTTAATGACTGCCATAAAATAGTTGTAAAATCAAACCTAGTCACATGACAAGTCATTTAACAGCTGCAATGACTTATGACCATATGTCCAGCTCAGTTAGAGTTGTAAGTCAAGGACTGCCTTTATCTTTAATTATTAGCCTGGTGTTTGCCCAATGCTATGGTAATTTATAATGCAGTTTATTTTTTTTTGTCTTGTTATGGCAAGAAAGTTCATCCCCAAAGAGAACCCATGGTATATGTTTTATATATTTAAAAAATCATGATTCATTGGTGGAATGAATGAAGACTTTGCAGTTCAGTTGTAGCATTTATCTTCAGTTCTTTAAAGCAGCAACGTCACTGGGATTATAGGACTGCCCCCTCTATGTCCAGACAATATCTACACATGGCTGCTTTCAAGAGTTGTAGATAGATATCACATTTTGCAGCCCATTTTGGAATCAAATCTGAAGTACTACAAGGCCCACTTAGGTAGGAAGAGCAGAGGCAGCCCAGAAAACTAGCAACTGAATTAATTACAGTGGTTATCTGGATTTTTGCATCTCAAGTAATGCCTATTGTTTAAAATGAACCGCATGTAAAATAAGCAAACCATTTATAAAAACATACCTGCCTATGGATATGCCAACCATACTGGGGGGGGGGGGGGCTGTTCCTCCTCTTGCCACAGGTGGAAGACGAAATAGGGGCAAGAAGCAAGAGAAGTGGATCTTCTCTCTGTAATCAAGGATGGGGCTGTCTGAAGAACCATCTGTCCTCACTTCCCTTCCCCCTAGAGGCCAAGAGCCTTTCCCATGGAGGAAGGTGAGAGAAATTCTTTCTTTATTTGTGTCAGAAGCACCTTCAAATTATACATACCCCACCCCCCGTTTCCCTGAAAATAAGGCCTATCCTGAAAATAAGCCCTAGCATGTTTTATCTATGCACCTAATATAAACCCTACCCCCCCAAAAAATAAGCCCTACTTAAGAGCCCGCACAGCCAGCCGGCCTCCTATTCCATCTGATTGCTCATGGTGCTGCAGCCACAAGGCAAGGTGGGGTGGTGGTAGAGCTGCCTCATGTGCCCCACACTGGCTCAGCTCAGGGCTCCTGCAGCCATGCCATCCATGCCCCAACAGCTACCTTATGTGCTGCAGCACAGCACCCATGTGCAATAGAAGCCCACATGACCTCCGGCCCACTTCCTCTGCTTGCTTCAGCCGCAATGGAGCAGGAGTCTGAGTGGTGTGCTGGAGCTGTGGCCATGAGGTGAGGCAGGTGTCAGGGAGTGGATGGCCTGGCTACAGGGCCCTGAGGTAAGCCAGTGCAGGGTGTCTGAAGCAGCTCCACCCACCCTCACCGCACCTCATGGCCGCAGCACTGCAACATCATTTGATCTCCTGCTCCGTTGCATCTGCAAGCAAGGAGAAGACATGGCCTGATGCCACTCGGGGTCCTGATGGACAGGGATGCCAGAGCCACCACGGTAAGACAAGTGTTGGGGCATGGTGGCCTAGCTGCAGGACCCTGAGGTAAGCCAGTGTGGGGTACATGGGGCAGCACCACCACACCACCTCATAGCAGTGGCACTAGTGTGCCATGCACCCTCCTGCCCCACTGCGAGCAAGCAGAAATGGGCCTCCCATACATGGAAAAAAATAAGCCCTAGTACTTATTTTGAGCCCAAAAGAAAATAAGACCTGGTCTTTTTTCCAGGGAGACACGGTATATAAGATTCAACACTGAGCTAGTTAAAAAAAAGTATAGAATAGATCATGGAAATATAGCATATGTAAAAAGTATGTAAAATAAATAGGATTAAAACTAAATGTCATTCACACAGTACTAGTAGTCCTCGATTTATGATCACAATTGAGCCCAAAATTTCTGTCGCTAGACATTTGTTAAGTGAATGTTGCGCCCCAAAGGCGATCTTTTTTGCCACAGTTGTTAAGTGAATCACTGCAGTTGTTAAGTTACTGATATGGTTGTTAAGTGAATCTGGCTTCCCTAGTGACTTTGTTTGTCAGAAGGTTGCCAAAGGGAATCATAAGATCTTCAACCATCATAAATATGGTCTATATGGTTTGCCAAGCATCTGAATTTTGACCCTGTGACCGTGGGGATGCCGCAACAGTCATAAATGTGAAAAACGGTCCTAAGCAGAGGTGGGATTCAGCCAGTTTGGACCGGTTCAGGCAAACCGGTTGTTAAAATTCTGCCCAGTTCGGCGAACCGGCTAATCCCACCACTGGCTGGCCCCACACCCACCTGTTTTTAGGGCTGTTTTTCAGGCATTCTCAGGCCATTTTTCAAACCGTTTTCAGGCCATTTTTGGATGTAGTAAGACGGAAATTGAGTCAAAGGCCTCAACAAGGTACAATTTCCCTCTCTATTTATTTACTACTACTGAACATCCAAAAAGACCTGAAAATGCCCCCCAAATGCCCAAAACGGCCCAAAAAATGCCCCCCAAATGGCTGAAAATGGCCAAAAAATAGGCCAAAAAATGAAGATTTCAAATTTTCAATTACCTCTCATGAAGCTGGATTTGATAGGGGAAGAGGAATTCATAGCTTGTGTGGGCACACACTTCAGACCTCTCAATACCTCACATCCGTTGTGCTTTTTCCTGCCCCACTGTACAAATCTTTTAAACATTTGCTGACAAACACAAAGTGAGCCTTCACCCCAAAGTATATTCCCCCTTCTGAATTTGGATTATTACACAACCATATGAAATAGTATAAAATCGCACTACTATGCACCACAACAACTGGACTTTGTGAAAAAGAAATTGATATAAGTTCCCATATCCCATATATAATGTTGAACAAATGTAATGTCTTTGGTCCTAAGTAACCTTTTTCAGTGCCATTGTAACTTTGAATGGTCACTAAGTGAACTTTGTAACCTGTATTGGGCCATATTGACCGCATTTGCCAGCATTAGGTCTTCTTTTGTTCTTTGTTTCCTTTGTTTTCAACAGAGTCTTCCATTCTTCTTTGTGAATATAAAACATCCAGAGGTCATTCACAGGTATTATGGGGGAAATATTCTTTTTCCTACCAGGTAAAATAAGTACAGTACATGTTTTCATTTGCCACTGTAGGATGCTATATTATTATATGAAGGTCAACGTTCAGGAAATTGAAAATAAGATTGAAGAACACAAAAGCAGGAATCTTAATTTAATTGAAAATGCCCCCTTAATAGAACATTTTAAAGCAGGAGTTATAATGTTGAGTGTATGAGATGTTTTTTTGACTGGGAAACTTTGATTAAGTTCTGGAAGATCGTATTTAACAATATTGTGATTGTGAAGAGAGGCTTTCTAGACTGTTGAGAAGGACAAAGTTCATCTTAAAGGTCTAAACAATTTTTTAAAAAAATATAAAATATGGGAATATGTGGCTCATATGCCACTGATTGAAATAAGAGGCTGATATATATGTAAGATATATATATCTTGTAAAGCATTTGGGCATATATGATGGCTATTACCTCTCAACAGATTTTGATATGGACTATAAGTAGGATGTTTTTTTTAAACTTTAATTTGCAAAAAAAAAACAACAACCTTGAATTGTCAACATTTATACCAAGTGAAGCTAGATATTTTGGGACTATATTAAGATTTATGAAGCATCTGACAGATATGTTTATATTCTCACCACAGAGAATTTAAATGCTATTGTGGTCTATCTCCTGAGCATGTGTTTTGAAGTCATTAAACACTGCATAGTTTTAAGTAATGTGAATATGAAATGCAATCGTCTAAAAATATTGTAATTAAAGGTTGCAGAAATTCTATATACGGTATATTTTGTATTGCAGTTTTATATGTTTAATCGAGGATCAAGATACAACGTTTTATGTCTTTTGGAAAAGTTCAAATACAGGTAATCACTGTATATCAGAAGCAACATGAAATATTGTCCCATTGCACAAAAATGCAAAATGTTCTTGCATTTTGTGTACTAAATGCCTTTATTTGCTGGAAATTAGTTTGCAGCCTTTTCTATATAGTTTGTGAACTCTGGCTTTTTTTAAAAAAAAATCATATCTTGCCTTGATGCCTGGACTGAGAATTTTAACTTACACTTGGTTTGGTTTTGTGTTTGATCCATTATTTCTGAACGCTGGCAAAAGAAGTTGAGAAATCCAATCAGGAATTGGCCTAAGGTTATGAATGGTCTATGGGTCTGCAAAGCTCATTTGTCTGCCAAGACAAAGTTAAAGCAAACCTTAGCATAATATTATTTGTCAACTATTGTGGAGAAGTTGGAATTTTGCCTGAGGAAACTTACTTGACAGTTAGTGATTAAGGTGTCGTACTAGATTCCAGGAGATTATGGGAAGACTCTGTCTTCTAGTCTATTTACCTCATTGGGACATACACAGAACCTTTGGAAAAAGTGTTACGTATCCCCACCCCCTCCACTCATCCATCCAATCTATCATTTGTCTGTCTGTCTATTTCCTGTCTGCATCAGTTTTACAAATAACTCAAGGTACGAAAATACATAATGCTCCTTCCTCTTCCTATTTCCTCTAGAAAAGCAGCCCTCTGACATAGGTTGATCCAAGGTCACTGACCCAAGACACCCAGCCAGCTTTCATGGTTAAGGTAGGATTAGAACTCACAACTCCTAGTTTATGGCCTGGTGTCTTAACTACTAGACCAGAGGTCTGCAACCTTAAACACTCAAAGAGCCATTTGGACCCGTTTCTCACAGAAAAGAAAACACCAGGACCCACAAAACTCTTCCCATGCCTGATTATTTCTTGAGCGGCCACAAAACTACCACATGTAGTTGAATTAAAAGTTCTGTTTTCTTCTGAAACTTTTCTTTTCTTGGGTTTTTCCATGGTTGGCCTACCAGAGGTAGGCTCAAGAAATCGCGTGCCAGCAGGTGCCGCACATTGGTGGTTGTGACACATATTTTGAGTGCCAGGGAGCCACAGCAGAGGGGTGAAAGATCCACATGCAGCTCCAGAGCCACAGGTTGCTGACCCCTGCATTAGACCAAATTGGTCTTTCCTTCTTTTCTTTCCTCAAGAAAAATTCTGTATTTTTCTTTATCAGAGCCAAGTCTGCAGAAAAAGAATAACATCTTTCTTTAAAAAAAAAATTAAAAAAATTAGGAATAGCTTATTAAAAAGTACCTGCTTGAGGGCTCCCCATAGATTAAAAATAATAATAATAATCTGAGAACACAGTGTAGCTGTTCTCAAGTATAAGCTTCCTTAACATCAGATATGGTACAGAAATGAGAAATGACAAGAGGTGTTAGATCACAATTAATATGGCTGAGGTGGTAAGAAGCACATACTTAGACTAAAGTTTTTGCTACTGCAAAAATGTTGTGGTTTTTTTTAAAAAAATGTATTACACCAAACTAATTAATAGGAGAAAAATATACATACAACAGTATTAGTAATGTAGCGTAAATGCAAAATTTATCATTTTGACAATAGAAACAGGCTGGGGGTGTGGGTAGATCCTGAAAAATTATGTTTTTCATCATTTACATTTTTTTAAAAAATGTACTGTGAGAAAGTCTTCATCCTTGGAATTTGGTTGAAATCAAACATTAATACATATTTGGGAGACATACATTAACAATCCACTGCTGAAAATTTTTGTAGATGTCTCCTTCCAACATCGCTTGTTAATTCGTTTCACTGGCCTTTGGATTAGTGTGACATAATATTGAGGGAAACTATAAAGAATAAGCTTATGAATGATTTTTTTTTATTATGGTGGTTTATTTTACTTCTGGAATCATAGGCAGTTTCCTTCCAAATGCAGTTCCTATAAGGATCAAGGGCAGGAAAGTGCAGCGATTCCAGTAACCAGCATATGGTTTTATGGCAGGCAATCAATTCCTACTTGAGGGCAGTTCCATGTTAGTTACCTCATTTGATAGATCTTTGGAACCATTCAACTGCAGAGCTTCTGCAATATTCTTATAATGGTTTTATCGTCTGGAAAAACTTCCAAAACATATTAAGAACTCCTTGTAAAATCAGTCTGGGAAACAGTAGTCCACACTTAACTGAGTCACACTTTGATATGAGCAAAATAATTTCAGATGAGACTTTTCCATCTCAATTATAGTATCTGGAAAAGGTACTATACATTTGGGACTAACTCTGCTGAGATTTGTTTTCCCTAATATCTACAGGACATTCCAGCTTCCAGCTGATAACCAGTTTGGTCTAGATCAGGGCTGTCAAACATGCGGCCCGCCAGCAGGAGTTTACCGAAGGGGGGGAAAAGTCACAATACGTCCTGTGACGTTGATGTAACAACACCCCTGGTCTAGATTTTAGTGGTTAAGTCAACAGGCTGAAACTAGGAGGCTGAGTTCTAGTCTTGCCATAGGCATGAAAAACCAGCTTTGAGCCAGTCACTTCACAGGGTTGTTATAGTGAAGAAAATAGGAGGAGAAAAATGTATTTGTATGTTCACCACTGCAAATCATTTTATAAAAATAGTAAAGGTGGGGGGAAAATATACCCCTCTTTAATAATAAGCTGGTTATTTCTTAGCCTTTAAATAGTAATCCAAAGCTGATCTAAGATAAGAGTATAATGGCCTAATGTTAAAGCTGGCCATCACTCCCTTCGAGTTTAGCTGTTCCTGCCGATATCATTTTCTGGCCCAGCCAAGCTCATTAGAATTGCCTTGGTAAAGTCACCTAGCATACATTAAAGTAGAAGCCACCATTTTACACCACAACCTGTCCATTGGTCTAGTTTTAGGCCAAATCGTCTTCATTATAGTCAGAAAACTTAGTTAAAAAAACTAAAAGTCATTAAGGTCATCATATATACTGCAAGACACAATCGCTTACTTGGTTGTCAATTTGTCAGGGCCTGACAAGTTGCAGAGAAGAACAGAGCTTTGCCACCATGAGAGAGACAAAGGCAAAGCAAAGTGGGCCGAGTTGCCTTTTGAAAATCCACTTTTGGAACTCAGTGCCAAAGGCAGGGGTGAAATCCAGCAGGTTCTGACAGGTTCTGGAGAACCGGTAGTGGAAATTTTGAGTAGTTTGGAGAATTGGATAATACCACCTCTGGCTGGCCCCAGAGTAGGGTGGGAATGAGGATTTTGCAGTATCCTTCCCGTGGGGTGGGAATGGAGATTTTGCAGTATCCTTCCCCTGCCACTCTTACCAAGCCATGATCACAGAACCAGTAGTAAAAAAAATTGGATTTCACTACTGGCCCAAGGTAATGTTTAATAGCAGAAAGTAAGTCAGAGACAGGTATTGATATTAGGTGGTCACATGAATTTGTTTATAAATACACCCTGTTTCTTTTCTGAAAGACATGGTTTTGCCAGCGGGCCTGGGGACCACGGATGGAGATGGAACCAATGAATCAGTTGACTTGATTATGTTACCTCTGCCATGGGGGGAGAGGTTATGCTGTAGATTTTTAATGGTATGAGTTGCCTAAAGTCATCTATGTGTAAGTTGGGCAGCCATATAATTATATAATTTAATAAAAAATTAAAAATACACTGACAGTAAAACAAAATACATATGAGCTGCTGATTTGATGACACAGGTAGTGCATGAGCATAGTTGGTCCATGTATGGAATTTTCTTGATTTTTTCTTCTATAACTAATACAGAGCTGAGGTGGTGCAATGGTTAGAGTGCAGTACTGCAGACTATTTCAGCTGACTGCTAGCTGCAGTGCAGAAGTTCAAATCTCACCGGCTCAAGGTTGACTCAGCCTTCTATCCTTCTGAGGTGGGTAAAATGAGGACCCAGATTGTTGGGGGCAGTATGCTGACTCTGTAAACCACTTAAAGAGGGCTATAAAAGCACTATGAAGTAGTATATAAGTGCTATTGCTATTGCTATAGAAAGGCTATTAACATGGCGTATGTATGTATGTATGTATGTATGTATGTATGTATGTATGTATTTGTCAGGTTGATATCCTCTGGATTTTATTCCCCACCCTACATGCAGATTTTAGAAAGGATATCTACTGTTCCACCACTGTTCGTTTGTGCAGATATTAGCTGCTAACTTCATTTTTTATTTTTCTATTTTTATAATATTGCATTAAGGGCTTTTTTATTATTATTATACCTATAAGAATTTGTAGCTGGAGTTGTATGGTATTGGTTCTATGTGATTGTATTCAAACTTTGTACTTTTCAGTATACTATTTTAAAATAATTGTGAGGGGGCCTGTTTAAGGTTTCTAATAAATATAAAGGCACCATAAATAGTTAAATCTCAATGATCTTGTTAAAAAAATATCAGATGTACGTTTTATAGAAGACATCACAGTATTTCTGTAACAACAGAAGCTCCTATCCAGTCAACATGGAGTACCTGGACAATTTCTACTGCAGAGTGATTGGATTGACTTCCCTTGGGGAACCTATATTTATATATTGTATTTATATTATACTTAACAAAATTGGAGGCAGTATGTTGACAGCCTGCAGCAATTCCTATTTTTAAGCATGAGAGCTTAAAAATGAGAGCTTCCTCTTCCTGCCTTACACCAAAGCAGCAAAGATGCAGCAAAGGCCTCCTGTGGATCAGACTTTCTAGCACGTTTATCCTAATGCTTTTTTGATGACTGCATTTTGTGCCTGGCAAATATATAAAGTGAAAGCAGTTTGGGGTGATGATTAAGACACCAGACTAGAAACCAGGAAATCATTTAGGCATAAAGTCAGCTGGGCCAGTCACTCTCTCTCAGCCCTAGGAAGGTGGTAAGGGCAAACCACTTCTGAAAAAAAACCAAGCCAAGAAAACTGCAGGGATTTGCTAAGGGAGAAGGAAGACCTTACCTTTTCCTGTTGTTTTATCCCCTGACTTATTTTGCTGTCCCTGGATTCTAATTTAACAAGAAGAATATTTCAAGCTGCAAATCCTGGGCAGTTACCTTGAAATAACCCGTAATAACCACAATAAGATTTACTTCTAACAGACAAGCAAAGGGGATGGCACAGTAAACATTATCCTGAACACAGAGATACTTTGCTCATTCCAACTTCCATTCTGGCATGTCATCACTTTAGGGCTACTTTTTAAAAAATATATTGTTAGAATGAAAGTTGCAATGAGATCTAAAGCATATGTTTCATACACAATTCAGCATTTTTTTAAAAAAAAAATCAGCTTCCGAAGCTACTCTAAAATCAAGAAGGAAAGAAATCAAAAGATCAGACATTTGAAAGCATTGCTCTGAGATCAAAGTAAAGGTGGTGTTTCTGTGGGCAGAAGATCTTTGGTTAAAGTGCACATCATGCAGTCAGAAGTAAGCGTTGGTGAATTCTGTGGTGTTTACCCATAAAAAGGACTATAATCATACTTATTCCAAGTAACTCTCATGCTACAGAGAACAATTCCTAGGTACCTATGTGCCTTTGCTATGCTGAGTGCCTTCATTCTAAAATTTACCAAAGCTCCATTCCTATTCTGATTGGAACTTGTTGCAAATATGGGGAATATTTCCTGTATCTCTTGTTCAGTCAATACACATCCATAAATCCATGAATACACATACCTCTTGTTTAGAGGGAGAAAGAAATCTCATTGCTTCCTTAATCCTAGGGACACAGGTGGCTAGGAGAGTGGTGAACAATGTTCTTCTCCATCCAGATAGCCCTCTGAAGATGTATGCATGGCACACAGAATCCCCAACCAGTAATAGCATTTAGACCTTTCCCCCAAAATAAGACATCCCCTGATAATAAACCAGTCAGGTGTTTGAGCGCATGGCAATAAGGCCAAGCGCTTATTTCAGGATTCAAAAAAATATAAGACGGGATCTTATTTTCAGGAAAACACAGTATATATCACTTCACAGTGCTTTACAGCCCGCTCTAAGCAGTTTACAGAGTCAACATATTGCCCCCAACAATCTGGGTCCTTATTTTACCAACCTCAGAAGCATGGAAGGCTGAGTCAACCTTGAGCCAGTCAAGATCGAACTGCCGAACTGATGGCAGTCAGGTCAGCAGAATTAGCCTGCAACACTGCATTCTAACCATTGTGCCACTGCGACTCGTATCCAGAGTTTTTCCTCTCCGTTCTCCTTCTGGGTGTGTTGAGACATCTCTCTTGATCTTGTGAGGCTTTTATCCCCTCTAGGTTCTAATTAGTTGTCTTCTGCTAATGGAAAAACAGCTATTTTTACCAAGATTTCCGGGAAAACTTGCTTGTAAACTTTGCTAATTATGGCAATGAAAACCAGCAATCTTGATTACCACTTGATTGTGATTTGCACCCTCCTCCCTCTCCGGGCTTATTAGTGGCTGTGGGGAACCTGCAATTTCTCCCCTGCCAGTCCCGAGTTAGCTAGTGTAGGCAAGGCTTCTGGAGGGTTCGGTGGCTTGCAGAAAAGATAGCTAATCCACTATAGGGACCTTAGGTTGCACATCCCTGGTTTACAGAGTGCACCAAAGAGATGTGCTTGTTGATTATGATTAATGATTATGTTGAGGGATGTTGAGCTACCGAAGAGGCTTTTGAAGGATGATATAAACAATAAATTAATTAATGTTTTACAGTAAGTGATCATTAGGGTGAGGTATATCATGCATGTTTTCAAGCATCCCATTCTTGCTCGGTGTATTTTTTCAGAGGGGAGCTGAAAAGCCATGAAAAAGGAATTGCTAGGGCATGGCTGGGATTGTTTCTTTAAGCCAGTCAGATACATCCATTGGCCCATATATTACTTTTAATTTTTTTAAACAAGGACTAAGGTACCTTATTGTCAATACACACTGGATAATTGAGAAAACCAATGAAAGTCAATATGTGCTTCATTGGTTATAGAAAGGTCTACGATTATGTCAGTCATGTCAAACTGTGGAAATCTGCTTTTTGAAAATAGACATCCCAGATCATCTCATTGTCCTTATGTAAAACTTGTAACACAGATCAGGAAGCCACGCATGGTTCTCTACAGAGACAATATGGAAAAGCAGACTGACTCCAGGTTGGCAAAAGAGTGAGGCAAGGCTATACCTTATCCCCTTATTTATTCAACGTATATGCTGAATATATATTAATGGAGAATTAGATTGGAAGAAGATCCGTGTGGTTTTAAAACCAGAGGAAAAAAAACATTAAAGAAACCCATGCCTTATTCCGATAACACCATCGCTGAAAATGCAAAGGATTTTCAAGATCTAGTAATTTAAAAGTTAGTGAACACAGTGAAATAGTGGAACTAAAATTAAATTGAAAGAAGACCAAAGTAAAGACAACAATCGGCTTTAGAAATGACAATGAATATATTAACATAGTACTCGATTTCTACCTTTTGGAAGCAACCAGCAGCAGTAAAGAAACCAGCGGCCAAGAAATACGTTGCAAAGTAGGCAGAGGAGCATTTGGTAGGGTAGCCAAAAAGGCCTTGGGAAAGACATTTAGATGCCATGAGGTATCTGTATCTAAAAAGATCAGAATAGTATGGGCAATGGCAGCGTACTCTGTGGGAGCAAAAGTTGGCGTTTTAAGAAGGACAGAAACAAGAGCCTGGTGGCACAGTGGACTAAGTGCCGTTAAAGTAGCACTTAGTTGCCAGTTGCCTGCAATTATTGCAAGTTCAAATTTCACCAGGTTGACTCAGCCTTCCATCCTTTCGAGGTAGGTAAAATGAGGACCCGGATTGTGGGGGCAATAAGCTGACTTTGTATAAAAAAGAACACCGCTTAGGGGGGACGAAAAGCCCTACTAAGCAGGTATATACAAAAGTATGAAGGCTATTGCTTAACGGATTGTAAGCCGCCCTGAGCCTCCGGAGAAGGGCGGCATATAAATCTAATAAATAAATAAATGAATAAAATGTTAATGCACTTTAGTGTTGGTGAAAATATCTGAGACTACAACAGATAGCCAAGAAGACAAATGGATTGTTGAATAAATCAACAAGTTTTAAGCACAAATCACTAGGTTCAAATTAGTCTACTTATGTAAAGACTTAGCTCTCTGGAGAAGACCATATTTCTGGGGAAAGTAGAAAGAAGAGAATGACCAGCAGCAAGAATTCAGTCACACTGGCAACAAATACTCTGTTGGAAGAGCTGAAAAATCAGGCTGAGGATGAATCGTCTTGGTGATCATTTATATATGCGGTCACTAAGAGAAAACACCAACGTGTAGGCACACAATCCATCTAGCTAAGCACCATGGGCTGTCAGGTGAAAGGTTAAGGCAACTGCATGCAACAACAGCTGTGAAATGTATGCATATATTTTACCTGGAATTAGTAACAAAAGGGCAAAACTCATACCATTTTTAGAATTTCATTTGTATCTCCACATCAGTTGCTTGGAATAAGAAGAGTTACCTTTCTCTAGCAGCAGGCACAGAGTTAACATAAATCATTGTAATTCATGACCGCTGTATGATTTCTTCAAAATGCCACCCCAGATATTGCATTGATGCCTTTCAGGAAAAAAAATGGGCAGCCCAACAGGGCAGGCATATCATTCTGGAAGAGAAGGGCATGATTTTCCTTCTTAAAGCCTTCTCTGGCTGTTGAATTCTATCTCCTTTCCTTCCCAGGTATGCTGGTGAAAGTTGATGCAACATGAGTGCACTGCAGGGTGCAGGGTTCGAGACCTCTGCCTGGAGTTATGATATTGTAAGAAGAGCCATGGTGACGCAGTGATTAGAATGCAGTACTGCAGGCTGACTCTGCTCATTGCCAGGAGTTCGATTCTAACCAACTCAAGGTTGACTCAGCCTTCCGATCCTTCCGTCAGTAAAATGAAGACCCAGATTGTTGGGGGCAATATGCTGATTCTGTAAACCACTTAGAGGAGGCTCTAAAGCAGTATGAAGTGGCATGTAAGTCCAAGTGCTATTGCTATACTAGGGCAAAGCAGTGCTCAATAAAAATGAATCTAAATATTGCACTTGTGCAAGTGATCTACAAAATTCCGCCAAAGAATTACATTTGACTGAATCAAAGACTGATTTTTTTCCCCAGGCAGGTGCATACTTTAATTTTGAAAATTTGAGTGACTACAAGATGTAATTAATGTTATCATAACGTCAGCAAAAGGCAGGGTTGTAAAGTTTTGCTCTCTTATTTCACATGTGGGGCAGGGGTGGGTTCTACTTACCTCCGCTATTGGTTCACAATGGGAGTGCGCGCTTCTGTGCATGTGCAGATCATTCATGATGGCGGGTGGGCAGGTGGGCGGAGCCTCCCGCTTCCATTACTACCAGTTCACAAGAACTGGACTGAACCGGGAGCAACCCACTGCTGATGTGGAGAAGTTAAAGGTGCAAAACAAGAATGTAAACTAAGTTTGGCACCTTCGTTTTACAATATTTGGAGGCAAACAAAAAGACAACTGGTGAAAATTAATTTTGGCAGATTGATTTGTTCTGTGTAGGTTGCCTGCAAGATAATGAAATAACAGAATAACAAAGGAGGTCTTCTTGTTCAACTCCCTGCTCAAGCAGGAGACCCTGTACCATTTCAGACAAATGATTGTCTAGCAGGGGTAGGTTCTACTTATCTTTACTACCGGTTCGCAGTGGGGCCACACACTCTTCTATGCAAGCACAGAAGCTTCTGCACATGCGCAGAAGCATTTTGATGATGTTGGGATCAGTGGGCGGAGCCTCCCGCCGGTTTTACTACCAATTCTATAGAACCGTGCGAACTGGTGGCAACCCACCACTGTTGTCCAGTCTCTTCTTAAAAGCTTCTGATGACGGAGCACCCACAATTTCTGAACGCAAGCCTTTCCACTGATTAATTATTCTAACTGTCAGGAAATTTCTCATTTCTAGATTGCTTCTCTCCTTGATTAGTTGGCATTCCCTGGATTCAGTGGTGGGTTTCAAAAAATTTTGCTACCAGTTTGGTGGGCATGGCTAGGTGGGGGGGGCATGTGCCTGAGTGGGCATGGCCAACTTGACGTCACTCACACCCATTCAGTCACATGATATCCCTCCCCCAGCCATGCCCACAGGAAAAGGTAGGAAAATTTTTGGAATTTTCACCTATCTACCCCCGATCTCTCTTCACCAGTCACCCCCGTCTCCCCTCCTTTAGCAGCCCTGCTTTGTCCTCCTCCACAGCCTCTTTGTTCAGGCTGCTTACCTTCCATGGTGGCTGGTCCAGAGTCCAGAAGGCAAGCTGACCGGAGTTTTCAGCAGCCCCCAGCCAGCTGCTGCTGCTGGAAAGCAGCTGGCAAAGAAGCATCCCAGCCACAGGCTGCTGAAAGGTAACGGAGGTTGCAGAAAAAGCTGCCATCACCGCCATGTTCTTCACACATGCGCATTCCATTGGACTTGCAAGGCAATGCGATGTGCATGCTTGAAGAACATGGCAGCAACAAACATGATGGGTGGGGTGGGCGAGAGAGTGGCGACCAGGGGACCGTTTCAGGGGCATGACCAGCCTTGGCCATGTTTCCGCCAACGGTTCATGTGAACCGGTGCAAACCGGCTGAATACCACCTCTGCCTGGATTAAACGACAAATCTGAACTGAAAAATCACCCAGCACAAAAACCAAACTGAATCATCTCCACATACACCTGTCTGACTAGTGAGAGTAATCCAAACACTTTGAGATTATCCCAGGAATTCAAGAAATGATCCCTCCTCTTTCTTTTGGGGTGCTAGTGTTGGTTTACTAGTGGCCCCATGAATGGGGGACGTCGGGGGGTGGAGTAGGCTGTTGAGAACAGCCAAGTTGGTAATCACCTTGTATTGTGTTGACAACCACAGGGGCAGGGCTTCCACATTCCCTGATGTATCATGACTTTTCCCCTCTTTTGCTAAACCAGGGGTGGACATGGCCAGTGTGTGACACATCCGGCCCATGGGCTACAAATTTAACACCCTTGTTTTAGGACCTCAATTGCCTTCTAAGGCATTCCACTGATAAACTTAGGCACTGCAACCAGCAAAATGATGACATCAACATCTTTGGTTTATCTTTAGATCCTCCATCTTCCCTTTAGATGCCCTCCCTAATTTTCTGCACCTTGTTCATCACACCAGTAATACTCAGTTTGAAATAACTTCAGTTTTCAGCAATACAGTGATTTTATATACAGTCTTAGCCATTTTTATTCATATAGTTTTATATACAGTAATAGTATGCCTCTTAAAAGTTATAGTCATATTCATTGTTGATTTTGAAATGCTGATTATATATATACAGTATATATAATTATACACACACTCTCTCTCTCTCTTAAAGGTATTGATTTGTTCGTACGTTTGTGTTAGCCTTAAACCTTATTCTTCTTGTACTATTCCAGGTTAAACTATTGGCATAATCAGATGACTTTCATTTTAGCGCTTAAGGTTGATGATCAATGAATGAAATAAATCACTGATGGATTATTAGGTTATATGTTTATTCCCCCCCCCCCCCACTTATTGTCACATCAATTCACCTAAGGGCTATAAATGGCAATAATCCAATGTGAATAGGGAGCTATTTGAAAATGGGGCTTTTCCCCCCTGGGAGGGTTTGTAATGAAAAATGTAAAATATAATTGTTCTGGACTTCCACATACCATGATTTCATATTATATAATCACAGTGTTATCTTTGCCATTTCTTTGGAGAGTTATTTAACTCTGCCTCTTTCAAATGAACTACAGAAAGGCCAACCTTTCCACTCAGCTTTTTGAATAGTCTCCACATGCAAAAAGTACATAACAGATTTAACAGATTAACAGAGTTGGAAGGGACATGTGAGAAACAAAATGGCAGCCACTCTGATTCTCTTTCTTCTGCCTCTTGGAAAGAATTACGCTTCAGCCCTTCTCCTTGAAATACAGCCAAAACAAACCAGGGTGGAAGACAAGAATTGAGGAATAAGGTTGGCCAATTTAGTTTAGTCTTATGCATTGACGTGTCCTCTGTCTGCCATTGGTCCTAAAATGGTTTGTATCCTTGCACCAGAAGACGATACTCAACGTGATCCAGAGCTGTTTCCCTTCAAAACAGTGCAATTATTCTGGGACAAACTGCTGAGGAGGGCAAAGCAAGATAGCTGTGCCCCTCCTAAGATGAAAAAGGATGGTTATGGGTCTCCAGCCTTCCTTTTACAGGGATGGCATCTCCGTTAAACCTGGCTGCACCTGCCTGTCAGAAGGAGAAAGGACATGCAAGAACCACCGGAAAGGGGAGTGAGGTGGACTGTCAAGTGACAGCCACCCCAGGAAAGCCTGCAGGGGGATTTCAGCCTGGTTGACAGGCACCCAGACCTTTGCTACAACAGCTGTGAAGGAGACTCACATTAGCAAGTCAAATGAAAAACACAGAAAAGATAGGGGGAAAGGCATCTACCAAGGTGGCAGAAACAGGGTATCTGATGGCTCCTGAACAAAACCGATTTAGTTAGAAGGAGGATTCAACCAAGAGTGAAGAAAAGGCAGACTTCACACAAGGGCACATATTTTAAAGGAAGTCTGTGTGATGTCATAGAGAAAGCGTCACGACCACGACTCAAGTGGTCCCACTCAACCAGGAAGATTATCGAGTGACTTTTAACTACCAAAAATGACCACTGTCACAAAAAAGAGTAGCCAAAATGTCAAAACCTCAAATTTCAGAGAAAGTGAAACCGATAGCTTTAGCTCTAAGCTGACTTGGCAATAAGTGCTGAACAATTAAAACTGAGCTTCTATATATTCATGTTTGCGATCCTAAATTAGCATTACGTGTTACTTTTTTATATGAACTTCCAGACACTTGAACGTTTCTTCATAAATGGGATGGAACAAATTTCAGATATAAATTGTTGGAATTGAGCAGAAAATACTCCTGACCAATCTGCTCTTTCCCACCACACTCTGATTCTAACCAATGCTATAGGATTGTAAACATACTTTACATTTCCTTGAGGAACATGGATTTCAATCACCAAATATATTCCTTCCATGTTTGAGTAATCTCAGATGAACTTCATCTCTTGTCCTAAATGCTGAGCTGCTTATTCTTCAGTTTTGTTCAGTGGAGAGGGTGATAAGAATGAAACAGAATGCTGGGCAAAGAGGTGATATAACAGAATAACAGAGTTGGAGGTCTTCTAGTCCTGCTGAAGCAGGAAACCCTATGCCATTTCAGACAAATGGTTGTCCAGTCTCTTCTTAAAAGCATCCAGTGTTGGAGCATTTACAACTTCTGCAGGCAAATCATTCCACTGATTAATTGTCCTAACTGTTAGGAAATGTCTCCTTAGTTCTAGGTTGGTTCTCTCATAGATTAGTTTCCATCCATTGTTTTTTGTCCTGCCTTTGGGTGCTTTTGAGAATAGGTTAACTCCCTCTCAGGGGTGAAATGTAAAATTTGTTACTACCTGTTCTGTGGGTGTGGCTTGGTGTGTGTGTGTGGGGGGGGGGTAATGTGACTGGGTGGGCGTGGCCAACTTTGAAAAAAAAACTTTTCAAAGCATTTTTTCTAATGCTTTGAAAAGCCTCTGCCAATCAGGCAACTCAGCTGGGATCGTCAGAGAGGTTTTTTAAAAAATGCCTCTCTGCCATCAGGCAACTCAGTTGGGATCGTCAGAGACTTTTCAAAGCATTTTTTTAAATCACCTCTTCGGCCAAGAGGTTGTGGGAAAAAATCCTTTGAAAAGCCTCTGACAATTGTAGTTGAGCCCCGCGATCATCAGAGGCTTTTTTTTTACTTTTAAAAGCATTTTTTCATCAGAAGAGGTTGTAGAAAAATGCTTTTAAAAGTAAAAAAAAAAAAAAGCCTCTGATGATCATGCAGCTCAGCTGGGCATGGTCGGGGGTGGAGGGGGGCAGGGATTTTTGCTACCGGTTCTCCGAACCACCCGCCACCATCGCTACCGGATCAGGCGATCCAGTCCAAAGAAGGAAGCATTTCACCTCTGCTCCCTCTTCTTTGTGGCAACCCCTTAGATATTAGAACACTGCTTTCCTGTCATCCCCTAGTCCTCCTTTTCATTTAACTAGACATACCCAATTCCTGCAACCATTCATTGTATGTTTTAGCATCCACTCCCCTGATCATCTTTGTTGCTCTGGCTATGGATTCTGGAATTTAAGAGAATTTAAACTAATCTCTGCTTCAGTTTTTGTTCCCATTTGCATATATTTGAAGCAGCGCAAACACTTTGCACCATCATATTCCTTCTTATAATGATTGTCTGGAGCCATAGGCAACTAGACAAGATCAGGGGATTGCTTGTAATGAAAAAGACAGATAAAGATACCTCTCAAGTCATGGTGTGAGATTATGTGATGGTGTGGCAGCAGTGGTGTGCTAAGGAATAAAATACAGGGAAAAGGGGGAATGGATTTATCAACAATAGCACGACCTTCTTCCACATTTTTTAAAAACAGAATTAATGCATGCTCTGATTCAGCTTGACATTGGTTTAACTTGACCAGAGTACTTAATTTTATTTGCAGGTTTGTGAATACTGTTCTCTGTTCAAATAAGCTACATTTTGGACCAGATGACCTACAGAGATGATGGAACTCGAATACATTTGCAGACTTTCTCTTCTGAAATGTTTGCATAAATTATATTGATTGTGCTGTCATGAGGGTGGGGGAGCAAAGACAAGGAAGTCCTGCCCCCAAAGTATGTATACCTCTTTCTTGCTTTTGATATGCGATTATGGCTTGTATAATTTTGAGGATACATCCTTAAAAAGTACCATCTCTGGTGCTTTTCCTGAACTTTCACAGAACTGTTCTATACACACACTATTCTACAGTCTTCTAACTGGATCCGGAATGGAAAATCTATGGAAGTGATAGTTTTTCACATTCCATCATCCCCATTCATCAAAAGCTCTCATTTATTAAGCACAACAACCGAGCTCTGACTCCGTCGCAGCCAACACTGACTTCCTGGCCCCAAGCCCTCCCTTTCCTTTCCCCACTCCCCTGGTCTCATTGGCCATCTTCCAAGTCACTCTGCCCCTAATCTACTACTCCAGCTCAAAGGAATTTCCCCCCTCCCATGCCATCTCCTAGGGGATATCATCTCCAGGGAAAATAAGTAGGTGAAAAGTCAAACGTCCTCTTGCCAGATGCCCTCTCTCTCCTCCTTATGTCAGCACTGGAGTGACTGTAGCTTGAAGTGCTGACACACATCTTGCTGAGGTTGAGAAACACTGTTCTAAATAACTATTTGGGGATGGGAAAAAAAGGATATCCTGGTATCCCAAAAATTGGGTGAGACAGGCATTTGCAATGTGAGCGAAGATAATAAAATGAGGAGGGGAACGAAGACTTTTCCATCCAGTGAAAATAAAGAAGGACACAAAGCAGAAATAAGTAGATCAGGAAGAGGAAGTCCCCTCCTATAAAGAGATGGGATGAGAAAAAATATATTTCTTTGTCTCTTCAATTTATTTTTTACTGGCTAGGGATTCTCAGCAGGTTGCAATCATGTCACTATAACATCCACAACATAATATGGTATGTAGGCAATCATGTAAATAAACATAAAATAAGAATCATAAAAGTAACTAGCTAAAGATTTTTTTAAAAATAGCATTGTTTAAGAACCAAAGGCTTCCTTAAACAATTCTATTTTAAGTCATTTTCTGAAGCCTAATAAAATAGGAACTAATTAAATTTCAGGTTCATAGATGAACTAATAAAAAGCCACCTCTATTTACAGTACAAGATTTATACTTGGTCTCTCTCTTCTGGTGTATACCGAAGGTGGTGATCCACCATCTTAAAAACAAAAACAGTATACAGTTAAATGCTAAATGCAGGCCAGACACAATTCCAGCAGAATTGCCTGGGACCAAAGCAGAAAACTTTTGTTTATATGCTGGAAAGATGAGCCTCTGAGACTGGGAATATCTTCAAAAGGACTTCTTCAGCTGATTTTAGCAATCAGGCAACGGAACAGGGAGTCTCATAATCAGGTCTTAAACTAGTTAAAATATTAAAGATGTTGGATACATTTTCCTCATCCAACAGATTGTTTCTTTAGTGGTGCAGAAGAAAGGAAGGATTAGTGGCATCCTATTTTCCATCTCTAGTCTGCTACTGTTGTGTACACATGCTGTGATGGAGTCCTTGGTGCACTCTCAGCTTGGTTGTTTGCTTGCAGATATTTCATTAATCGGCAGTGATGTTCAGTTAAACGGGGATTAACACCAGACAAAAAATCAAGCAGAAAACAATGTCCTAATCAGGGAACTACGAAGAACAAAACCATACCACACCAGCACTGGCAAGGCAAGCTACTACTGGTATATATGAACAGGGAGCAACCCCACGCTTACTACCATTGATGATGTTACCTAGTTGGGTAATAAAATGTCTGCAAGCAAACAACAAAACCCAGAGTGCATTAAAGACTTCACAATTCAACCCTGAGCTGCATATATTCTCTTCCATTAGTACTGTATATGCTGCTATTGTTGAGTATTGAATGGCAGATTTGAACGGACCAATCAAGGACAAGAGCAAGAAATTCATAGGACCGTCAGTGGCTGAAGCCACGGACAGCTCCTAGCTATAAAAGGAGCTGCCGCGGCTAGGATTGCCATTGCGATTTACGGAGCTAATAAAAGCGTTAGACTCAACGGCATGTCCTGTCCTTTCTTGCGCCCACGACTTAAGAGTTATGTCTGTTGCTTTGACTGGGAATAGTGAGTGCAGACCAAACTGGAAATTATCCATAGTCACTTATGAGCAGTGGTGGGATTCAATTTTTTTTTACTACCGGTTCTGTGGGTGTGGCTTGGTGGGCGTGACATGGAAGGCGTGGCAGGGGAAGGATACTGTAAAATCCGCATTTCTTCCCAATCAGCTGGGACTCGGGAGGTAGAGAATAGAAGGGGGTGGAGCCAGTCAGAGGTGGTATTTACCGGTTCTCCGAACTACTCAAAATTTCCGCTACTGGTTCTCCAGAACCGGTCAGAAGCTGCTGAATGCTACCTCTGCTTATGGGTTATGATAATTGCATCTTAAAGCAGCAAGCAAATGTTAATGCTATTATTTGGCACAGGGAATACACAATTTTTGTATTTTCATCAATCACTAGCCTAGCAGCTATGCCTTTATGACATGTTTGACTTCTGGATTCTTCAAGGGTGGCTACCCCAAGAGCACACTGCAGTACTCAAGCCTGTTTGTTTCAATCAGATTCCCATTTTTCCAACATCAACTATTTCTGCTTCGTTGTCATATCACTTGCAAATTTGGCCAAAAGAAAAAAAAATCTGTTATAAAGACTTGTATATTGTCCGGGCCAATAATACATACTAATACATTTAAAAATATCCACATTGTTTTTCTTGCTTCTCATTTACACATTCTCATCAGCAGTTTTTTTTCCCGGATACACATTTTTTGCAAGTAATATTCCCTGAAATAATGTGTTTTATGCATATCATAAGTATGTTGTACAACTGCTATATTGCAACATCTCAGAAAGGGTGGAATAGCAATGTACTATGGATTACACAGAGTATCCACAGGGATCAATAAGATGAATTCCTTTAGAAAATTCTCCAGTATCCCTTTGTAAACTCAGTTAGACTTCGGTCCCATAGACTGGGTACCCACTGCAAGGTTTCTGTTCTTTTCTATTTCTTTCTCCAGAGAGATCACCCTGCTGGATTCCAGTCATATTGTGATGGTCTGATCCCTCATTCTCATACTCTCACCATTTTCTCCATCCCTGAAAAATGTCAAATGTGCAATTAAACTACTTTACACATTCAGAGCTTTGTGTGTCTGCCAAATTACTGGGTAAGGCAGTAATAAGGCAGCAAACAGAAGTAGCAGAGTTAGCTTTCAGATCAGACTTTTTATTTTTCGGTGGTTTCCTTCCTAGTGGATGTGCACCTCTTTACCTGTGTATCTTCAGTAAACACTCAATTAGGACCGTATTACTGTACCTGTCTCCCAGTAACCGCTGGTAATTATGTAGGTTTTCCGTGTCAGCACAGCAGGGAGGCACTATTAGAGCTAATTAAAGCATCTCAGAAGCTCAGTGAGTCCTGAACTCCCGGCAGCTGTATCTAGTGGCATTTTGCAAACAGCTGCAAACACTGCCAGCCCCATCATTCCCCCCCCCTTTCTTGAGGCCACCAACACAGGTGTCAAAAACTGTTGATAGAAGAGGAAGTGTGTGTTGTCCCCTGCCAGCTGGACAAAAGAAACAGGAAAATTTCACTCATGATGCACAGTTGAAAGTACACCTCCTCAGCCTCAACAACTTTGAGAGGTGTGGGCTTCAGCTCCCAGAATTCCCTAGCTAACTGTGGTTTGAAGCAGTGGTTTGTCTAGCAATGAAAAGGATGATGGTAGCCTGATGCTAAATCTAGAATAGCTCAAATCTACTCCTAGGAGGACAGTATTTATCTTCTTCAGTAATTGTTCACTAAGAACAAACAAGACTCAAGAATGTCTTCAGGACTGTTTTCCAGAGAAATTCCTGATGTCTGTCTGTCTGTCTGTCTGTCTGTCTGCCTGCCTGCCTGCCTGCCTGTCTGTCTGTCTATCTACCTACCTACCTACCTACCTACCTACCTACCTACCTACCTACCTATCTCTATCTATCTTTCTATCTATCTCTATTTTTCTCTTTATCATCTATCATCTGTCTACCCATCCATCTTTCTCTCTCTCATCTGTCTGTATGTCTATCTATCTATCATCCATCTATCGTCCATCTATCATCCATCTGTCATCCATCTCTCTCTGTCTGTCTGTCTATCTACATACCTACCTACCTTATTGTCTGTTGTCCGTCTATTGTCCAATTGTCTATCATCTGTCTATCTGTCTGTCTGTCTATCTATCTATCTTTGAATGAATGAATGAATGAATGAATGAATGAATGAATGAATGAATATGGGTGTATTTACTACCGTTACTCTATTGCTAGCAAAGGCGGCTAAATTATATACATGGATGGCAGCATCCTAAAAGAGAGGTTGTTTGTCATTCAGGAATATGCTGATGCAGCAGTGTGATCCATCTTCTTTCTAAGAATCCTGCTTGTTTTTTTTTTACAGTTTTAAGCAAATTTCTAGATCTAGTTTTGACAATCGAATGTGAAACTTGTGGTTACTGAGTACTCCGAAGAAATAAAAATTGACATTCTTTAAAATGCTGAACCTGCCTTTCCTAAAAAACAATATTCTAGGATGGCTATTCTTATCTTACAGATGGGGCGCCAACTGTTATGATTTGACAATATTGTGAGCAAACATGACTGAAGAAGCTTGTTCGCCCAGTGATGATGTCATTCCCTCAATTTAATCGAAGAGATTTAAAGTCATGCCCGACTGCACCCCAGTCTCCCAAGGGCAAATGAAATAAGTTGTGCTGCATGGATAGATTTACCTGCCATGCTGCTGAAGCAAAACCTGTTGTGAATGTCACACAAACATTAGCCCATTCAGTCCTTATCACAAGACATTCCAATACTTGAAACATTTTCTTCCACTGCAACTTCAGTATCCCAAAAACCTAGCTAGGAACACATTGGTGAAGTAATGGAGACCAGAATAGGAAGAAGGAAGCACATCTAGCATAATCTGTTTTATCAATGCCTTTTGTTTAATCCTCTACTTATGACCACAATTGAGCCCAAAATTCCCATTGCTAAATGAGACTGAGTTTTGCCCCATTTTATGAACTTTCTTGCCATAGTTGTTAAGTGAATCACTGCAGTTGTTAGTAACACAGTTAAGTGAATCTGGCTTAACCCCATTGACTTTGCTTGTCAGAGAGGGGATCACATCTTGAGGGACATATATAATTATGAGCCAGTTGCCAAGCTTCTGAATTTTGATCACATGATCATGGGGATGCTGCAATGGTCGTAAGTGTGAAAAATGGTCCTAAGTCACTTTTTGATGCTGTTGTAACTTTGACTGGTCACTAAACGGTTGTAAATCAAGGACTGCCTGTATAATGAACCACTACCTTTTGTATGAACAGAAGAGACAAGTGAAGAAATACATGTGGCTGCTCTCATTGCAAATGCTTTGACACATCAGAGGAAATGTCCCATTTTGAAAAACAGGAGGTAGTAGGCGAAAGAAAAAGTGCTATATTGGCACTTTAAAAAAAAATTACATCACGGACATAAGCAAATGCAAAAAAAATGGTTCTGCAATGTTGCTTTTTTAAAAAAAAGCAATTAAATTTTGAGAAGAGCAGTTGGGGAGCAATCTCTTCTAAATGATAACACACACACACCCTACATATACACATTTCTTAATTCAGAACTCTCCCTTCCCCTAGTATTGTTCCCTTGTGGAAATTAAGGTTCATATTTTGATGGAGATGTGGAATTCTGTATAGGGGAGAAGCAATAGCAAAGTTAAGTTTTCAGCAGAAAATAAGAAAATTATTTTGACCCTTTCTTGTGGTTCCGTTCCATGTATAAAGCTCTCAGATATTTTACTTCTATTGACATTTCAATTGTTGTGGACAAATTCCAGAATAGAAAGATTAGTTGTAGATAAATAAATCCTGAAGATTTTTCATTTATACAATTTTTTAAAACTATTGGTATTTTGGGAAAGTTTTCAGGGAAGTTTTACCTTTGGCTCCCATTTCCTCTAGACTTTCCTTTCCTTTCCTTTCCTTTCCTTTCCTTTCCTTTCCTTTCCTTTCCTTTCCTTTCCTTTCCTTTCCTTTCTTCTTCCCTTCTTCCCTTAATTCCTTCCTTCCTTTCCTTTCCTTCCCTCTTTCCTTTCCCCTTCCCCTTCCCCTCCTCCTTTTCCCTTTCTCTCCCTCCCTCCCTCCCTCTTTCTTGCCATCCATCTCACTAATGCAGCTCTGGGCAGCTAACTGCAAGTTAAAAATCAGAAGCAACAACTGCTCCAAATCATTAAAAGCAATTATGATAAAATCAAACACAATGTGCCTGAAGGCTGAAAGAATCTTCCCCAGCTTGTGAATCAAAGAGCAGGCAGACAATCAGCCAGGTCACCTAACATTTTGGCCCCAGTGCTTGGGGGAACAAGCCAGCCTTTCAAAGCTGCTACCAGGATCTCTGGGATGAGGGTGATGATGTTCTATAGGGCAGCTCCGTGCCAAAGAAGTCTAGAATTAGGGGGTAAAAATCTAAGAATCTGGACTATTGCCAAATTTACAAGATTCTATATCTTATAGCTACCAAATACAAGATTTTGTATTTGGTAGCTCTTTTTGTAGTCAAAGCCACAGAGAAAGTGGTCCTCGCTTTGGTGGAACTGGGTGGGTTTTCTAAGACCGGCCCCAGGCTATTCCACCAAGGATCAAAGGAACAGATCTGCTATAAACATTACACCTCTTTTCTTGACCCCACTCTTTGTACCAAACTCTTGTATTTCATTTATGAATTCGGAAAGACCGAGTCACCCTGTTTCATCAAAACCTTGCAAAGGAATGCTGAATTCATTGATTTAGGTTCAGGTGGTTTATTTTAACTGAACTTGAGCATTTAAAGAGCAGTTTTACAAAATGAGATGAAACTTCAGGCCATGGTTAGAATGCGGGCTAATTCTGCTGACTGCCAGCTGCCAGCAGTTTGATTCTCCTCACTGGCTCAAAGTTGACTCAGCCTTCCATCCTTCTGAGGTTGGTAAAATGAGGACCCAGATGGTTAGGGGCAATATGTTCAGAGGTGGTATTCAGCCGGTTCAGACCGAACTGGTAGTGGAAATCGCAGGTGGGCCTGCCACTCACCCCGGCTCTATGCCACCCTATTTAAGCATGTTTTTGAAGGCCGGCACATGTGTGGAAGGCTCGCTTGCCAACAAAGCATATGCGCACATGCTCACATTTGCAAACCGGTAGGGAAAGTAAGTGAATACCATCCCTGAATATTGTTGACTCTGTAAACCGCTTAGAGAGGGCTGTAAAGCACTGTGAAGTGGCATATAAATCTAAGTGCTTTTGCTATTGCTGTCCTGTCCTCAGCACTAGGATTCAAGATTAAGGCTGGGAGAGATGAGTTGGTACCTGTGGGTCTCCCAGTGGAAAGTGATGCAGATCCTGAAATACTGAGATGTAAAATGGGGCCAGCTGTTCTGGGCAGCTCTCAGGTGAAATGCATGCAGAGGAACCTTTTCTAAAATCTCGATCAAAGATGTCTTGTTATAGATTCCCATGGATATCTTCTTGACTAATGTTATCCTCCTTTGTTACTCTCATCCATTTAGTTCCTCTTTCTCTGGAGGTCAGATAACATATTCATATGATTTTTGAATCTTGATCTGTGCCTCAGTTTGCCACAGGTGAAATACCCAATAATTTCTTTTCATCTGCCTTACGGGTGTCATTCCTGCTGCTAATGTCTTTGCCAGTTTGATGCACATAGGCATTCCTATTATCTCTGCTTGTGTTTTGGAACCAACGATAATTAAAATAAATTGCAAACTCATTCCTTTCTAGATACATTTCATGGATTTTATTCCCCAACAGAGAGATAGGACAGTAGTACCTTGATCCCCCTGTGAGTTCTAGAATTAGTTTTCTTGAAAATGACAATAGCACTTTTTCACAGGCTTTTGCTGCCTGTTGCTGTTGGAAAGGGCGGTAGGCATCCTGCAAGGAGATCAGGCTGGGAAACACATAGATCAAGATGTACGGCCAATTTATCTGAAAACAGCACCAATCCTAAATTAGCACCACAAAGATCTAGGTGACCACTAGAGGGAAGCAGAAACAAAACTCCTAATGGCCAACTAGCGCTCATCTTTGTTTTAGCAAGCAGAGGTGTAATATGTAGTCCTGCCCTGAATGAGACTATTAGAGTGAAGCAAGCTTGCACAACAACAACAAGGAGATGGACTGTAACCTCCTTTCTGATATACAAACAACAACCGAGGCTGAGTATAGTTTATTTGTTTGTTTGTTTGTTTGTTTAGTCAAGCATGTATTTTATGACAGATACAAGTGTAAACATAATTATAAATACATGAAAAGGATACGAATAAAACATTAGGACAGGGACAGTAGGCCCGCTGGTGCGCTTATGCACACCCCTTACAGACCTCTTAGGAATGGGGTGAGGTCTACAATAGACAGTCTAAGGTTAAAGTTTTGGGGGTTTGGGGAAGAAACCACAGAGTCAGGTAGTTCATTCCAGGCGTTGACAACTCCATTAGTGAAGTCGTATGTTCTGCAGTCTAGTTTGATTAGTTTACCATGAGTTTGTATCTATTGTGTGCTCTTGTATTGTTTTGGTTGAAGCCAGTGGTGAAATCTAAAATTTGTTACTACCAGTTCTGTGGGCATGACTTTGGGGGTGGGGGTGGGGTAATGTGACTGGATGGATGTGGCCAATTTTTTTTTTTAACTTTTAAAACCATTTTTTCTATAACCTCTTCGGCGAAGAGGTTGTAAAAAAATGCTTTCAAAAGGCTCTGACAATCCCAGTTGAGTTGCCTGATCGGCAGAGGCTTTTTTTCTTTTAAATGCCTCTGATGATCAGGCAACAGCGCTTGGATCATCAGAGGCATTTAAAAGAAAAAAAGGGGTTTTTTTCTTTTAAATGCTTCTGATGATCCAAGCCGAGTTGCCTGATCATCAGAGGCTTTTTTTTTAACTTTTAAAAGCATTTTTTCGGCAGAAGAGGTTGTAGAAAAAATGCTTTTAAAAGTTTTTTTAAAAAGCCTCTGATGATTGTGGGGCTCAGCTGGGCATGTGGGGGGGTGGGGGTGGGCAGGAATTTTTGCTACCAGTTCTCCGAACCACCTACCTCCACCGACCAGGAACATTTCACATTCAACATTGGCTGGTAGGACATTGTAGCAGATGATTTTATGCTTCGGTTATGCTTAGGTTATGCCAGTGGTGGGTTTCAAAAATTTTTGCTACCGGTTCCGTGGGTGTGGCTTGGGGGGGCATGGCATGGCTTGCGGGGTATGGCTTAGTGGGCGTGGCAGGGGAAGGTTACTGCAAAATCCCCATTTCCTCCCAATCAGCTGGGACTTGGGAGGCAGAGAATAGATGGGGGCGGGGCCAGTCAGAATTTTTACTACCGGTTCTCCAGAACTGGTCAGAACCTGCTGAAACCCACCTCTGGATTATGCTCTGAATTTAGGTTCAGAGATGATCCATTTCTTAATTGTGTGCACTTCTGTCTGCCTCTACTTTGCACCTGTTCTGGTGGTGGACCTCGGTGTTCTAATGAAGGAAACACACACTGTTCTACAGTAGATCCTGCAAGTCTGAAGCCTACCCAGGGTTCACTTGAGCTTCCTGTTCTTATAAAGGTCATCAGCCTTGTTTTTCCTTGTCACCAGTGCTGAACAGCCACTAGGGGGAAGTACAAGACAATGAACCAACCCCAACTTAGAACATCAGTAATGGGGTAAAAGAACCATCAAAGGCTTTCGTCAGCCCATGGCATATTGATGATGGATGAGCATTTGCTGCCAAAAGGGCCCAATCCCCTCTCAGACGCGCATTTTTTGCTCTGGCTGGTTGGAACTGTGCGAAGCCCTTGGAAAGAACTGCTTTGCAAAGCATTTTAAGCTTTCACTTCTGAAGACGCCTCCTATTCAGAAAGTGAAAAACAACTTGCCCCCATCTGTCTCCATATGCATGTTTTTGCATAGCCATTTTGCTTTGTGGGCAGTCCCAGTATAAGTATTGTGGGTGTACTTCCGTTGCCATTGTATATTTCTCTATTTTGTTCAGAAAATCAGAATGCCCCTTTAATCCGAATCTTGCAACACAAAGCTGAATTCATGGACTCATTTCACACACACCCACACACCAGAGTGGGGACAATTTTCAAAGAAGCCATATGACCTGTGAGAAGAAATATCCATTTGGTTCAGTTCCAAGCCAGGAGAAAGACACTGGAGACAAAATGGAAGCCGGAGGCTGATTGGAAAGAGGGTCCATTTATTGATGAACAGATCCACATGTTTGTGGTCCTGGTGTTGAGAGTGGGGAGTTTTTATACCTTCTCTCAGGCTTTGCACTTGAGCTTCTTTTTTTTTTACTTGAAAAAGCTTTACAAATACAAATTTTCCCCCCGTTTCCCACCCTCTCCCCTATCCCATAAACCCCCTCCCGTAACCCCACCTCCTCCTCCCCTCCCCTCCCCTAACCCCCCCCACTTCCTCCCCCCCCCGACTTCCCCAGGTGAAATCCAAATCATACCATATCATACATTACCTTCCTACAACCCTAACCCATGACTACACTATAAATTTCTACATCTTGACATTCAACTAAAAACTATCTGGTACTTCCTTGTTTGGTATTTATTCTGCACATAGTCTATACATTTCTTCCTTTCCAACATGTAAATTTCTTGGGTCTGGTCTTTTAAGTATGCTGAGATCTTCGCCATTTTTGTAAAGCTGGCCACCTTCAAAGTCCATTCTTCTATAGTAGGGATAGAATCTTTTTTCCAGTATTGGCCAATCAGTAATCTGGCCGCTGTAATCATGTATAATATCATTTTTGTCTCAGTCACTAAAGAATCCTTAACTATCCCCAATAAAAACAATTGAGGAGAAAATTTCAATTTTTTCTTCAAAACACTTTGCATAATCCACCATATTTTAATACAAAAAGCCTTCACTTTCTTGCAAGTCCACCATATATGATAATATGTAGCATCTAAGCATTCACATCTCCAACATTTTGCCTGCAGATTAGGATACATACATGATAATTTCTTGGGATCTAGATGCCACCTGTAAAACATTTTATAAAAATTTTCCCTCAAGTTCTGTGACTGCGTAAATTTAACATTCTACACCCATATTTTTTCCTGCACTCGAGCTTCTTGTTCCTGTGCAAGAACATGTATTCTGTTGGCTGTTGTCAGACTCCCATGGGGCCGTGTAGGCATTATGTAGGGGTCACAGCTGGCTCTATAGGCAAAGTACAAATCATAGGTAGGTGTTTGTCTGAGCTACATTTGGTTGAACTTTCTGTGGGTGATGCAATATTTGAAAGAGTGTTGGGTAATTCCTATTGTGGCTTAATTGCTTTGTCTCGGTTTGGCTCTTGAGTGAGGGTGTTTGCTTATGAATAGAGCTTTCTAGTTTTCAATAAGCTCTTTATCTCTTAAGTGTGACATTTGCTGAGGACTATTAAGAAAGGTGGGGGGCTGCTTTCTGTCGCCAAGAACATGTTTCTCCATTCCTCCTTTAGGGAAATATAATATTCTGCCTTTTTAAAAGTATTCCTCAAAATATTTCATTCTTCTATGAGGGGAGTGGCTTCCCACAGACCACAGGATGCAGATGTTTTAACAAACAGAAGTGTTTGTCTTCATTCTAACCATTGAGCCTTGGTGGCACACTGGTTAGAATAAGTTTCACAGGCTAACTCACTGCTCACTGCCAGAAGTTCAATCCTGACCAGTTCAAGATTGACTCAGATTCCCATCCTTCTGAGGTCAGTAAAATGAGGACCCAGATTGTTGGGGGCAATATGTTGACTCTATAAATTGCTTAGAGAGTGCCATAAAGCATTATGAAGCAGTATATAAGTCTAGGCGCTATTGCTATTTGCTCACATAATCTGCAAAGACCCTCTTTTGAATCCTTTGCATAACCCTATGGGTGAACACCTGCTTCGTTTTGAAGGGACCTTTTACTTGGTTTTTCAAAATAATCTGCACAGCCATTGATGATTTAACCAGGGCCAGATGTGCACAATGCTAGCTGCTTGATCACACCAAAAACAACCTGCTCAACACTTTCTTGTGCGTGTACTTTCTTGTCCAGCTTGGCATCTGTGGAAACCTCTGTCCACACTTACATGTCCGCAGCTGGATAAATAAGATGAAGTGCAAAAGGAAGATGTAAATAAGAATTAGTGAGTCACTGACAACCAATCCCTGAAGGTTTGGAGATGCACACCTCCCCTTCACACTTCATGCATTTAGTGTAAATTGTTTACACTAAGTCAGCAAGCAGTAGGATATCCTGCAGAGCCACATAAGTGTGAAGCAGCCCCGAGCTTCCTTTTCTGGAGTAAAAAATAAATCCCATCTGTTCTCTTTAATAGACCTGAAATGTAATGGAACTTGCGGGACTCCCACTGTTTCTTGAATTTCAGCCCTTTTGTTTCTAACCAAGAGAGTCGTCCATCATGGGAAAGTAAATATCCAGCATCTGCTCTTAAGCCCAAGCAGCACAATTGAAAAAATACTTCCCTTGACTAAGGGCCATCAAGTTGCTTTCATCAGAACATAACTACCCAGCTAACATGCTGTTGGATTGGGATCCTACTGAGACCAAGGAGAATTTTAAAAACACCCCTCAAGTGCCATTGATTTTAATGAGGCCTCAGGACTTCTTTTTTTGGCATGTCCTTCAAAGATGCCTACGAAAATTTAAAAGAGGAATCTTCCTTGTGCTGCAGTTTAAGCCTTTATTCTACAAACGGGAAGACTGCTGCCGCCTAGATACTGTGCAAGCTTGTTTTCATTTTTCTGGGTCTGTTGCTGTATTCCCTCCTTAGGTTGCTGAACTGGCAGTTCTGGGTAAGTTTGAAGTAGGCTGGTCCTTTGTGGAGGTTGTAGTTGCTGGTACTTTGGCTGCTCTGACAGTCACTGTAGCCTTAGCTGTTTAGTTGTTGAAGTTATTGAAGAGACTTCTGCTGAGGAAGAGTGGTTCTGGACAGGCCGAGTTTCTGACAGAGGAAAAAAAATCTCTGTTAGAGGTATTATTTCTTTATTGTAGACGAAGAGTGAAATATCAGAAGGAATACCACATTTTGCAAAAGGACACACATACACTTTAGCTAGAGAGAGAGAGAGAAACAGAGATAGATAAATAGATAGATAGATAGATAGATAGATAGATAGATAGATAGATAGAGAGATAGAGAGATAGAGAGATAGATAATAGATAGATAGATAGATAGATAGATAGATAGATAGATAGATAGATAGATATAGATAGAAAATAGATAGATAGATAGATGATAGATAGATAGATAGATAGATGATAGATATAGATAGAAGATAGATAGATAGATAGATAGATAGATAGATAGATAGATAGATATAGATAGATAGAAAATAGATAGATAGATAGATAGATAGATAGATAGATAGATAGATAGATAGATAGATGATAGATAGATAGATAGATAGATAATTCTATATTAGGATGGGGAATGTGGATCAAGACAACAACAACAGAAGGCCTAATAACCATAGAATGCTGGCTAATGATTGACAGCAGGTCAAGTTGGAATGGACTATCTCAGAAGGTGGTGTGGTTTTCAGGAACTCTAAACATGGGTGCGGAGCACTGACTCATTCTGCTGCAATTCCCACTTTTAGGTCAAAATTCAGGAAAGATGTCTTAACCATTCTCCTCTTTGCTTCTGCACCAGAAAGATAAAATTACTCTGGATTTACAATCCTGTATTACAGATATAGGCTCACTTTCTGTTTTGTGAATTGACACTCTGTCAATGCAGTTGAAAGTGATGAATATTGTCTTATGTGGTCAGAGTTTAATGATCTGTTTAAAATTAGGCTGAATTATATTCTTTTCTATGCAGTGCAATTTTTTGTGTATGTCTGGCTTTTCTCCTCTCCTTAAACAAGAGGAAAAGACAAGACAGAAATAATAGAAAAGTTCAGTGTCTCTATCCACTTGATTTGTAATTTCTTATTATTTCATTGTGGAATTATAAGGAACAGCTCAGTTAGACTAAATGGAATTCTTTGCCAAAACCTCTTTTAGAGATTAATGGATTTTTGTTGCCTTTGTCTAACCTTGAACAGGAACAAGTTGTGTTTTCTGTTCCTTCAGTTCTGGCTCAAGCTCCACTATTACTTTTTTAACCGTTTAAAATGTTTTTATCCTGATTTTATACTTAAAAACTCCCAAAGCAGCTAACAAAGATAATTAAAAACAAGATTAAGGATGCAGCCTACATTTAAAACACAATTAAAAATACAATATATAGATACATAAAACACCAATCATTAAGAAGGGTAAGAAACAATTAGCAGAGCAACTAAATAAAGCAGAGGAAACTATAGTGGGAAAACCAGCTTTTCAATTTACACTAAAAATGGGGATAGAACTACACATTACACAAGCTTCAGGCAGGAAGATGTTTCACAAAACTAGCAGCTGTTGAAAAGGTCTATTTCCATGTGGTTACTAGCCTAGCTTCAAGGAAATGGGCAGAACCTGCTTTTCTAGTCCAGATTTCCCCAACGTGACATTCTTCAGTTTTATTAACGTTGCAATTCCCAGAATTCTCCATCCAGGATGGGAACTGTAACCCTAACACACCTGGGAGAGGCCAGCTAGGAGGAAGACTGCTTTATCTGTTCTTACAGGATGAATGTCCCAAAGGTGCTTTTTCAAGAGCCAAAACAAAGCTGAAGAAGCTTCTAGGATGAGAAGTAAAACATCTTCAAAGAAAAAAAAAACAGACAGTCCAGTTGCCTCTTGAAAAAGCACCTTTGGGACAACCATGAACTGGATGGCCGAGAATCTCCATAGACATACAGGATGAATGGATGAATTATGAGGGAGCAGATGATCATATAGATGCTTTTGTTCCAAGTCATTTAGGGCACTGAAAATAAAATATTGCAACCCAGGATTTAGAGCAGGTGTGGAGAGAAAGACGTTTTAGGAACTAATGTGATATCTCTGGAGGATTTCCATATGGTTTAAATGAAAAGGTGTCTTCTGCTTACTTAGATAGGGAGAAAATTAGTAGTTTGGGGTGTGAATGTGTTATGTGTGAGCTATGACTGGTGTTGAAAGTATGTGTTGTGTTGCACATCTGCTCAGGGAGAGACACCTCAATATTATTACTGATCATTTACTGCATGTATTTTGGAAGTTGGGCCATGGGGCTCAAGAAAAAAAATCAGATCCTTCAAATCGTCTCACCTTCAGAACGATAGTTCCATTTATTTATTTATTTAATTTAAATGCTGCCCAATTCCCCATCCAGTGACTCTGAGCATCTTATATGACATCTTAAAAGCACAATATAAAAACAATGAGTGAACGGGGTAGAGGTGGAATCTTCTCCTAATTGGTGTGTGTCTCATTTCTACCCCTTTCCAATAATGTGTTGACTGTAGAAGCGTCTGCTATGAGTTTTTGGTCCTCAGATGGAGGCGCTTCCACCTCCTCCTCTGAAGGGACCCCCTTACCAATCTCAGAGGGAGAGGTCCCCACCCAAATCCCGTAGCATTCAGGATTGCAGCCTTACTTCACAATTTCTGACTTGTAAAGAGCAGTGTGCTTTTCCATATTAATGAGGATAAATTTAACTAGAATTTTAACTGCAGGCCCTTTTTTTTTTAACACACACACACACACACACATATATACCCCCATCATTTTCCATTTTGAAAAAACTCTTTCTAGCTGCTCTCTTTTTAAGGACTTCGGTTAATTGGCACAAATTCCTGTCGTGGCATGGGACAGCCTCAGGTAGCAACAAAGCGGTACTTTTAAAAGGAAGCCACATTTAACAAGCTAATTGGCCGGTAATTATTGCTTGGTAGTTTCCAGGAAAGGAAGACACGGGGACAAGGCTTGGCAGGCTTAGAAATGAGGCAGGCTTTCATGACAAAAGGCCTCCATGCCTTTTTTTCCAGATATATCGTGTTGTCTTCAAGCTCCTGAAACTGTGAGCTGGGGAGGGGAAGCGTCACAATATGACACAGTCTAAGGTGTGAAAGCATTGGGTTTGCAGAGCAACTTGTTATCGGGTGGGTGTCTGCAATATGACAGAAGGCAGCCCACCGTATAACGTTATGCTATGGTACAGAACTTTGGGATGCAGCGGAGCAGACCGTGAAAAGATACAGTGAAGGTAGATATCTTGGTTAAGTTATCACTCTTTTAAAAAAGAGTGATAATTCTGTCTGCAAAGAGTTCAAAATGGGATGCTAGATTTCTCTCTTCCTGCACTTATAACACTTCTAGCTTTAAAGCAGCCTGTTATTGGCTGCAGAGAGAGAGAGAGGAACCAGTAAGTTCAGTCGCTTAGATCACTTCCTCTGCAACAAGTTAGAATGTCTTCTAAAGTCATCCAATGATTGTGGACCAAAACAATGGTAATGTAGGAAGTTAGCACCCACCCCTCTCCTAGGAAAATGAACTATTCTAGGAAATATTAAAAAGGCAGAATATTATACCTTCCTGGATGAAAAAAGGAGAAACATGCTCTTGGAAAGCAGCCCCCACCTTTGTTAATAGCCCCAGAAAGACAAAAGACATCGTATCTACAACACAAAAGACCTTCAGCTCCAGGGTGATGGGATTAAGACATGGCCCTCAGGACATGATAGGATTAGCCCTCTACCCATCTCACCACATGGCACCTGGGAAGATTACATCACCTAGCAAGGTCAACCAAGCTTGGGACTCAGGACAGCCTACAGAGTTGCCCCTGCATGACCCCATGAGAGTCTGACAACCAATCAGAATACAAGCTCAAATTCAAAGCCCAACAGAGGGCATAAAACCAAGGCACTCTCATCATCTCGGCCTTTTTTCTGCTCAGGAACTCAAGAGCTCAGGAAGCCATGTGATCCTGTTCATCAATAAACCTTCTTTCCAAGCGACTTCCGTGAATCCAGTGTCTTTTTCCCCACTTGGAACTGAACCCAGAAGGATATTTCTTCCAACAGTAACAAAGACAGGTTTTCTTTTACTTCAGTGAAGGATGGATGGATAATATTGCAAAAATACTGTTGAATCACTTCTGTGAGTATTTAGGTTGCGTAGCCAGTTGAATCAAAAATGTCCAGGGGTCAGATTCAACCCTGATCTGTTGCTGCGCTACTATCCAGATTCTCAATTTATTTTGCACACGAAGACCAAATGTAAGGTTTTCAGCCTTATCGCAATGATGCCTATGTGTTTGTGAATCTCTCTCCCACTCCACCCATCCCCCATATATGCATACACACATCCTCCATTGAAGTCTGTCTGTGAGAATGTTGCCAACAATTCTGTTCAGAGTTTACTCCAGAAGAGTGGGGGGGAGGTACATTTGGATGGAACGATGCAAGGGCTATTGCTCCATGGTGGGACATATTCTTTCATGTAGAAAGTTCTCATTTCAGCCTTTGCATTTTCAAGTAAGGATTGGGGAGAAAAACAGTCTGAAATTCTGGAGAGTTGGTCCCTATCAGTAAATACAAGATCGAGTTAATTGGACTAAAAATCTGCCCTATAAGGCAGCGTCCCGTGTTTGTTTGCCTTTGAAAAGCCATTAAAGAGCCAGATGGCACCCACTTTGATTAGAAGAACCACTAAATGGATTGATCTTTTTAATCAAGCTCTGCACACTGACTGAACTCAAAATGACCATATCTGGAGACAGGTAGTTGGAAAGTGCAAGGGTTTGTAAAAGCGAACCTTGCTCTGAAATATCTCTGTTGAAAAAAGGAGCACAATGTACAGTTCCGCATAAAACAAAAGGACATTAAAATGCATTTATAAGTGAGAATACAATGCGAGTAGACCATACTTTGAATGGGTAATCTATGAAGAAGGAAATCATTTAACCCAGTAACAGAATAACAGAGTTGGAAGAGACCTTGGAGGTGTTTTAGTCCAATCCTCTGCTCAAGCAGGAGATCCTATACAAAATAAACTTGATATCAAAAAGTAAGATCCTCATCTGAAATCAGCACTCAACTAACAAGCCATTCCAGATTTCTTACTTGCGACATAAATGACCAGGCTCAAATTATCCTAAAGGTAAAGGTTCCCCTCGCACATATGTGCTAGTTGTTCCCGACTTTAGGGGGTGGTGCTCATCTCTGTTTCAAAGCGGAAGAGCCAGCGCTGTCCCAAGACGTCTCTGTGGCATGTGGCTGGCATGACTCAACACCAAAGGCGCACAGAACGCTGTTACCTTCCCGCCAAAGGTGGTCCCTATTTTTCTACTTGCATTTTTTTTTTACGTGCTTTCAAACTGCTAGGTTGGCAGAAGCTGGGACAAGTAACAAGAGCTCACCCCATTTATGCGGCACTAGGGATTCGAACTGCTGAACTGCCAACCTTTTGATCGACAAGCTCAGATTTTAGCCACTGAGTCATGACATCCCTAATCAAATTATCCGACTTTGGATGTATTATGCAATAACCTAGCTCTTTAGAAGAGGCATTAATGCTAAGAAAGGGGAAGGAAAGATGATGATTAGCAAGAAGGAGGATTGACTCAGAGTGGTGATGGAGGCATCATTGGAAAAACTGAAAGACAACGTTGGGGACAGATTGTCATGGAGAAGATCTATCCATGTGGCCGCTAAGAATTGAAAATGACTTGGTGGCATCTATGTAAAACTAAGTGTTGGCCTTCAATGGGACATTTGTAAGACTGGCCAACAGCTACCCCATACAAGTCTCTAGCTACTATGTTGAAGGCCAAATTCCTTCAACATAGTAGCTTTTGGGAGTAGGGCGGTATATAAATTCAAATATATAAATAAATAAATAAATTCTGCCTTGGTGGTTATATTCAGCAAGCACCCAAAAGTTTTCCCATGGCAGTCTCAAAATTAAGTATCTGTTCCAAGAAGGACATCTTCCAAGCCCTTGTAACAAAGTTGTGCACCTGCCTAGGCATGGGTGGCATGGAAAGTCAAATTATTCTGGAACCCCAATTTCCCTTTATCAATTTCTGACATAAAAAGGCAGCTGCAAATAACTGTAGCAAGATCCCACTTCCCAAAATTCTGCTTTAGCTTCTGGAAAGTCACAGCTCTTTTTTGAACACTTTTTTGGTTCTCCTAAGAGAACATCATCTCTTCCTAGAGAACAGATGATAATTACATTCTGAAATGGTTTTCTCCCTATCTAGGATTCTCTCATGTTCAGGGCTTGAAATTTGTGGGTTGCTATGGCCCTCTGGATTGCTGAACATTTCAGACTGCATGGTCAGTAGTGAGAAAACTGGAAACTAACACAGCATCATTGCATTCCTTCTTCAAAGAGTGCCAGTCTTGCTTATTTGATCTTTTTGATCAAATGTACCTCTTTGTAGTGATCTGCTTTTTAGTTGTCTCCGAACTCTTATTTCACTATGGATTAACTTGGCTTCTTTGCTACAGGACCTAGAACTGTTTCCATTCAAGGTGGACGGTGGGGGAATGTTACTTAGTTCTTGCAGTTTCCATTACTTTTCACCTTTGGCTATTTAGGAACCATGGTGCCGTAGTGCTTAGAATGCAGTATTGCAGGCTAATTCTGCCAACTTCCAGCAGTTCGATTCTGACCACCTCAAGGTTGATTCAACCTTCCATCTTTCTGAGGTCAGTAAAATGAGGATCCAGACTATCGGGGTAATACATAAACAGTTTAGAGAGGGCTGTAAAGCAAAGTATAAGTGCTATTGCTATTTAGCTGGTGTTGATGAGAATTGGATGCAGCAATATCCAGCACTTTTTACAATGCTCATGTCTGATTTAGATCAACTGCAGTGTTGTTCTAAATAATGGGTGTCAAACTCGGGGTGTCATGTTGCCGTCATGTGATGTTTCATGACGTTTTTCCCCTTTGCAGAGCTGGGGTGGGTCTGCGTGAGATGCATCCGGCCCATGAGCTGCTAGTTTGACACCCCTGCTCTTAATCATTAACGTTCTTCAGTGTTGCTCTGTTTTTCCAGAAGACATCCCAGTTTGAGAGTTAGCCTGAAATCAGGCTGTGATCTGTAAATTCACACTTTTCAAAGCTGTGGGGGGGACCCTTAAAAGTTGGTACCCATTGCACTTCAACCAAGATAGCCAAACTTACTTTAATTGGTTTTTCTTTCCACACACTTTTAGACAGCTGCTTGATTTGCAGACGTTACCAGGTGAAATATTTCAGAAGATGGGGATTGGTGATAATTCAGGAGCAAGGCTCATGTTTTGTACATTGAAGGTCCCAGATTCAAGCCTTGGTGTTTCTCAGAGAAGCTGGGAGAAGACCCTCTTCTTAGAGAGAAATAAGGTAGCTGGCTACCAGCCAGTGCAGAAAATAGTGGTCTTAATGGTGAACAGTGTGACTTCATTCATTTCAGCCTCTACTTGTGGGATAAACACTGTCACCTAATCATTTTGGCCAGATAATGTTGTTCTAACACATCTCAGAGGGCTAATGCAAAAATTAAATGAGATACACACACACACACAAAGAGCCTGAATTCAAACCACTGGTAACTTTATTGTTCTCTTCAAGGGAGGAAGAAGCCTTTTGGAATGGGATCACAAATTCAATCAGCTGTCAGAACTAAAGGGCCACCATCAGTGAGCTGTTGGACAGCATTACTTGGTCTGTTGTGTGGATGCTTGGGTGGTTTTAGGGGTGGGGCATTTTTGGTGGGTGGGGGTATGCCTGGGGATTGTCATGTGAGTTGGGTCTGGTCTTTGGGTTTTATGTAATTTCATTTTATGGGTATACTGTGTATACATGTACAATGACAATAAACTTTATTATTATTATTATTATTAAAATTACGGTGCAAACTGTGGTTTGCGTAAACATGTTTATGAGGGGGGAAAATGTTTGCAAATACTGTGCTCCAGGTCAAAACTGCAAACAAAATGTGTGTGTTAGAATAATAAGTTCAAATGTTCATATAAACTGTAGTGTGACTTTTTTTTTAAGTCCCTTGCATAAATAAGACAGAATAAACATAGGGAACAGAAAAATGAAAAACTGAGAGAAAAAAAGAACGAGATAAATTTACAAAAAAAATTTAAAGCTCTGAAATATCTCCTATTTTCTACAACGGGAGAAGAGTGAATCATTTTCCTCTTTATTTTCTCTAAACGGCTCCTTTCCCAAAATATTGCAATTAGTTGTGCCAGCAGAAAAATTATACTTCTCTTCCTTTTCACCATCCCTTTCCACCCCATCTCTTCTGCAAATAGCACCTCTGTGGATGCGCGCGTGTGTGTGTGTGTGTGTGTGTGTATACAGAATGATTTGGGTCAGAATGAAAATGTAGAGAAAATATTCAGTCTTAATTCTCTCAGTGCTGTGGCCCAGATCTAAATCAGCTCTGCCTGCTTTTAAGAAAAATACTCAAAAGTCACCAGGGGAATCTTATTAACGGTTCCTTCATATCACATCTGCTTTGTTCTGAAGCTTCTTGGAAAAAGGAGAACGTACAGCTGCGAGACATCTATTCAGCCACCATCTTGCCAGCTGTTCTGTGCATTCTGTTGCCTGTGAAAACCGAGACCTGCCAATCAATCACTCGATCTCTTGGCTATCTGCTCTCCATTTGGTCCCCATTGCTGTTAAACAGTCTATTGCAGATTTCATAGGTGACCTGGCTTAATCTTGCATTTATTCCACACAGACTTTATTTCTGCTTAAGGAGATATAGTTAATTGTACAAAAGCTGGATTCAGGGTCAAGGAAGAGCTAGACAGCACAAGAACCTGTTCAAATCTGAATCTTTGGTAGCATCTACCGTACATTCTCCAAAAGGTTCATTTGTGTCACAAATGCTTCTCCCCTATCAGAAAAGAGCACAAAGATAATTTCAGCCTTATTTTTTTACAATATACCATGTTAAAGATATAACTTTTCTGGAATTGTTGTTACTACTGGGAGATTGGTGACTTTCCAGCCTGAGAGACATAAAGTAGACTGACATAATCCTCAACTCCATCAATAGCTTCCCTCTTTATTTTAAGTGTGCACAACATCAAGGGGTAGATGTTCTTGATCTAGCCTTTGATCATGTTCCTGAGATCCAAACCTCAAAGGCCGATGGCTGTTATTGAGAAGAGCAGCCTTTTGCTCATAATGTCTTACGTAATAGGACATTTCCAAGGCTCCTCAACTCTCCTCCATTTTATTAACTGCATTTTACTATGGGCATATCCGGTTGACTTTGGTAGGACTCCAGAGCACTGACTGATCTTGCAAGCAGAAAGAGTCATAGAATCAGAGAATGTGAAGACTAGGGGGGAACTTTAGATATCATCTACTCCATGCCCAGTGCAAGAATACACTATTACAGGATTCCTTTTTTTCATGTTTTATTTGTTTTCTTGATGTAATATTCAATTTCCATCAAAGAATGTGTGGGTATGATTGGGTAAAATTGGGTAAAATATATTATTTTACCCTGATAAAATAATGGGGTACAATTATTTTTGAACAATCATAATCCACATATTTGTTGTAGTATTCATCATAATATTAGTAATATAATAACAATAATGCTTAACATCATCTTAACAACTCTTCACATTAACATTTCCTCTTCTTATATCTCCTCCTTTCTAATTTCTGTTTCTATTATCTAGCCATTGATAAAATACATCCCATATCAAAAAATATTCCATTTCTTCTTTATCCTTAATAGTGAGTGTTAATCTATCCATTTCTGCGCATTCTAATATTTTCTTAATTACATTCCCCTCTGGCAGAATCTCTACGGGATTCCTAACAGATGACCATTCAGCCTCTATCTAAACACAGCGAAGGAAGGTCCAGTACTTTCCAAGGTCATCTGTCCATTTTAAACAACATTTTAAAATTCTTGTTAAATAGAATTCTTAATTTCCATTGTCTAGGTGCCTTCTAGAAGGTCGGTGGTACATTCTGAGAACCTGCAATACATTTCTGAAGATAAACAGTTCTATGAAGGTGTTCATCTAGCCAGTGTTTGAATTAGATACTACTTGACAGGAATGAGAGAGAGAGAGAGAGAGAGAGAGAGAGAGTCTAAGACACTCCAATTTATATTGATCTGTAATGGGGCTTAAAGGAGATCCAGTTCAGTCCAATGGTTAAGACAACAAGTTAGAAACCAGGAAAAAACATAAATTTGAGTCTCACTTTAGGCACAAAGCCAGTTGGGTGGCTGTAGGCTATTGGTGGGTTTCAAAATTTTTTACTACTGGTTCTGTGGGTGTGGCTTGGTGGGCATGGCAGGGGAAGGATACTGTAAAATCTCCATTCCCTCCCCAATCAGCTGGGACTTGGGAGGCAGAGAATAGATAGGGGTGGGGCCAGTCAGAATGTTTACTACCGGTTCTCCAAACTACTCACCATTTCCGCTATTGGCTCTCCGGAACTGGTCAGAACCTGCTGAAATCCACCTCTGCCATGGGCTAATCCCTTTCTCTCAACTCGAAAGAAGGAGGCAAAGGCCAAAACACTTCTGAAGAACCTTGCTTATTACTTCATTTCTACTGAAGTTGTTAAGCAAATCACCATTGGGTCATTAAGTGAAACATTATGTGTGCCCGCAAATTGTGATTTTTACTGCTGGTTTTCTTCATTGATTCCACTTGTTGAAACTGGCTGTGAAGCAGCCAAAGGTTGACCTGGGACACTACCACAGTTGTAAATTGAGGACCATTTGTATAATTAGTGTTTCAGTGCTATTTAACTTTGAACAGTTGCTTAACGGGACAGTTGTTAAGTGAGGTCTACTTGTATGTACATTTTTAAAATGGGAATCTTGGAGGACAAAATGTAATTTTTAAATTTTTATATTTTTATACTTACATTATTTTGCATGATGCAAAGGCTTTTAAAAACAAACAACCCTGTGATTTTATTATTTAATCCAAACCACTGGCTTGTAACCAATAAAAATAAATATAGCTCATCAGACACATAAAAAGGTCTAGAAAGAATAAGACTTTCGGGAGGACAGTATAGCACAAATTGGCAAAACTGAATATGCCCATGAGTGGTCAAAAATTATGGCTAAGAGGGTTCAGTTGCCTTGGAAGGTCAGAAGACATATCACAAACTGTCCGATTATATAGCACATTGCATCTATTTTAATTGGGAAAAAAACCCCCAAATGACCAAGTAATGATTTTAACCCATTCAAAAGTCCTGAATAATTTGAATGTTTGCATACTCTTGTTTTGGTGTTAGGTGCCAACAATTGCTTGGTCCCCAAATTTCTTTTTTTCATTGCCTGAGTTTACCTTCCCCCCCTCCCCCTCGCCATCCCCAGATTGTTGCCTTATTCTGTGGTGGGAGGTTGGATGGGGGGGAAGAGTCAATTGTGGGGGATGATGAGCCAGTCATACCGAGACTCCCCATTGATTTCCTATTATGAAGTTCAGTAAGAAAAATGACATTATCTTGTTACAGAACCAAAGCTCTGATTTGTCGCATTCCATTCGTGTCCTGGCTGGAATAGGAATTGATTTTGTAGACTCCGGTACCGAATTACTCATTGGTGGTGTGAGAAACGGCTGGGGAGGAAAGGAGATGGAGAGGGTCAGAGAGGCTAACTGACTTCGTTTCGGGGATAATGGAGACCTACAGTGACCCCTGGCAAAACATCAGCTCCAGGTGCTTAGCCATAAACTCTCGGTGCTCTCTACTTGTAGTAGGGGCAAGACAAGATGAAGAACGAGCGAAGAGCGGAGAGGGTCATATTTATAAGATCAGGTCTAGGCTACTTGGGAGAGAAGCGCTTGCTACATATTGCAGATTACATTTTAGAAGCATTGTCAAGGTTCGGGCTCTAAGGAAAATGATTTACATTAAGCCAACCATGGATCTGTCTAATCCTGTGTTGCCTGCCCTGAATGTCTGTGGCTCTCCAGTAATTTTCAACATCAGTTTTTCCCCAAACCATGCAGAATATTCTAGGGACTAGATCTGAGATTGAGGAAAGTGGCTGTCCTGTGGAACAACAGAGAATCTCCAGTCCAGATTTTAAGGACCCCACGAATACTATACAGCAAGATAGGCATTCCCAAATGGGCATCTTCCAATTATTCTTCACCTTTGCAAATGTTTATCCTCTAGTTCAGGGGTGTCAAACTCCAGGCCTGGAGTCCGGATCCGGCCCGCAGGGTGCTTAGATCTGGCCTGTGGGGGCTGCCCTGGAAACAGTGAAGGAGTGCCTCTGCCAGTGAAAATGGAGCTTGGGAGGGCCTCATGCAGTCCATTTCACTGGCAGAGGGTTGCAGGAGGCCATCGCAGCCAAAAATGGAGCTCACGAGGGCCACGGGCAGCACTCCCAAGCTGTTTTTGTTGGCAGAGCGTTTCAGGAGGCCATCTCATCTGAAAATGGAGCTCGGGAGCCCGTTTTTGCTGGCAGAGCACTCCAGCCATCACAGGTGCCCCCGACATGAGTGATGTTGAGATGACCTGACCACACCCACCCTGACCCCCTCAAGTCAGGGTGGGTGTGGCCTCAAGTCAAACACAACCCTGATGCAGCCCTCAATGAAATCGAGTTTGACACCCCTGCTCTAGTTTTATGCTTCTTTCCAGCTTTGTGGAATTATTGCATGAATGGGGAGTCTGAAATACAGCAATTCGTAAGCAAATGATACAATTGTCACTGACATGGCACTGAATTTACTAGAACATACATCATGATAAGTATTCGTGGGGCACCAGATTCTTGTTATACCTTCTATTCCCTTTGGTAGAATAAGCTTCAAGATCACCCAGCATTCTTCTTCAAAATCAGAAGCCAACTATCCTAACTACAACTATGAGCAATTAATAAAAATACATCATTTGGAATCCTATCACTCTTTTCAAACAATTGAAGTACCAGCTATTCCTATAATGACGGGCCACTTTGTTTCGTTGTTTGACTGTAGGGAGAAGGCTTATACCAAGCCAGAGCATTAGTCCAACTAGCTCAGTAATGTCTACAGTTGTGTCTGTAGGACAAGAAGGAATAGGTCCTCCAGGTACAGGAGCTGCAATTTCCACAGTCCCCTTGCCAGACAAGCTGGGGCTGACGTGGATTGGTTCAAAACTTCTGAAGACACCATAGCTAGATGTACAAATGAACATATATGTGAAACATCTCAGTTATCATCAGCCGCTTTTTTAAACAAGACTTTGGATTAATTTCTAGTCTTGCTAGAAAATAGCAATAGCTAATAGGACTTAGATTTATATACCGCTTCATAATGCTTTATAGCCCTACACAGTTTACAGAACCAGCCTATTGCCCCCAGCAATCTGAGTCCTCATATTACTGACCTTGGAAAGATGGACGGCTGAGTCAACTTTGAGCCAGTCAGGATCGAACTCCAGATTGTGGGCAGAATTAGCCTGCTATACTGCACTCTAACCACTTCACCACCATGGCTCTTCTCTTCAATTGCTCCTGAGACCCTCCTTCACGTATATGTTTACCCATCACTCATTCAGATTATCCTACTTGGCAAGCAGGACTGATTTCTCATTCCTGGTTTGGCTGTCTGGGAAAATTCGAAGATAGATCAGAATCACTAGACTTCAGCAAACTCTTAGAAAAAAAACAAAACACAGTGTGAATTGTCTTCTGTTAAAGGAAGGTACTTCAAGGTCACAATTAACATTTGCTAGGGAAAAAAAAACATTGGTGCATTTTATTTTCCAGAGAGATATATATAGTGACTTAAGGACAGGCAGGAAAGTTTTCACAAAGCAGTTGCCCTTGGTGGTTACAGAGCCCTGCAGCTTGCTCCAAACCATTTACAACTCAGACAAATCAGGCCTGATAGCCCTCGCTTCTCTTAGTCCTCCCTGAATCTTCAAGTGAACAAACAGTAAAGTAAGACACAAGGCAGGTAGCAGCCGCACAAGATCTTAGCATGTTTCCTTCATATGACATTTCACACAGAAGTAGCTGGATACTTATTTATATGTGGCTAAATTATTCACAACTATATGTATTGATCTACTCAGCACAGCTAAGGATTGAAGCTCTATGTATAAATATGTGCACACAGCTACACATACACGGAATCAAGGGCCATCTAGAGAGCATTAAATCCCCTAAAAACAAATGAATGATACTCCTGCAATATATAAAGGAAAAGAAAGACATGATAGTGGCTTAAGGTTTACCCTTTATAAGGAATCTGGATCCCTTCAGCTAAATTGTTGTGTGAATGTTTGGATGGTTTAGGGGTGGGGAATTGTGGTGGGTGGGAGTGTGTTTGGGGATTATGTGTGTGGGACCTGGTCTTTGGGTGTCAAGTAAATTTCGTTGTATGTGTATACTGTGTATGCACATACAATGACAATAAAGTCTATTTATTTATTTAAATCTGTTCAAAAGATATATTTACTTCAAGGGTGATTAGAATGGTCTTTTAGTAAAAAATAATAATCTAATTTCATGCACTGCTATAAAGTGTGACACACCCACATAGATGACGATTACCTATATTTTTTGAAGTGAATACAATTTCTCAAGTCAGATTTTGTTTGACTTTTACTTTGTCCCCAAATGTGTGGAAACGGGCTTCCTATTATTCCCAACCAGTACAGAATGCTCAATCAAAAAGGAGGGAGGTTGTAGCTCAAAATAGTGTATGGATTGTTTTTCAGAGGCGTTCATTCATTCCCTTCTAAACAAGCAATCCGCCCTTGATGCTTTTTCTACATCATCCTGCACAATCTGGATGATAAGAACGGAAAGGAATATATCTGAAGATTAAATGTATCTCAAAAGAAAGAAGTCCAGGTAATCCAAGCTAAATGGCATCAGATTGCTGCAGAAACAAAGTTAGCAAAAACAAGCAAGCAAACAAACAAACAATGGGGTGGAGAGAATTCTTTCCTAATAGCTATGGCAATCAATCATGCTCTGGGCATCACCAAATCTCATTTAACTGTCTTTCAGAAATGTTTCTGGAATGTAATTGGCTACAGAGTCTTTTTAAAAATTGTGACAGTCAATGATTTATTGATTTGCATTTAGTCCCCACCCCTCCCCAAGAAGCTATTTTTGACAGGTGTAAGTTGCTTTTCTCTGGTATTTTATCCTTACATACTGTACCTTGCAGTAAGTTTCATGGATGGGAGACATCTTATCCAAGATACAGTATCTTCAATTGCAGACCCTCTGTTTCATCATAGAGACCCTTATAATGTACTAGAAAAAAGAGGGTGAAATTTAGAATCTGCACTAAGAACAGAATTATCTATTTTCGGATATACTTCCAGCTCTTGAACTCTAAGATGTTATTTCACCTAGAGCTAGTTCAAGAAGACTATCCCACTATTACACATGAACAATTATTTTAACCATTTCTTATTTATCAAAATTACATTGGTGGAGGTTGATGTATATAGAACCCATATATTGACTCTGGTACTAAAAGTTCAGGATGGTCCAGGAATGAAAAAAGATACTGCAGGAGAAATGATTGCAGTTGTGATTCACAATGTTATTTTTTTCCAGCACCAAGGATAGCACCATATACTGTACTTGGTGATAGCTGCCTTCAGAAGATTTATTTATTTATTTATTTATTTGTTTAGATTTGTATACCGCCCTTCTCCTTGCGGACTCAGGGCGGTGAACAGCCAAATAAAATAGTACACAAAAGTTAAACAATTTCTTTAAAAAAGCATATAACTTTGGCTAAAAATTAAAACCATTAACCATTAAATATTTAAAATACCCAACCCTATAATACAGATCTTAAAAATTCAGCGGGGTCAGGCTAGACCAGCAAGCTGAAAGAGATGAGTTTTCAGGGCCCGACGAAAAGTCCGGAGGTCAGCAATTGTTCTCAGTTTTGGAGGAAGATCGTTCCAGAGGGTAGGGGCTGCCACAGAGAAGGCCCTCCCCCTGGGGGTCGCCAGCCGGCATTGTCTGGCTGACGGCACCCTGAGGAGACCCTCTCTGTGGGAACGCACCGGCCGGTGGGAGGCTATTGGCGGCAGAAGGCGGTCCCGTAAGTACCCTGGTCCTAAGCCATGGAGCGCTTTAAAGGTGGTCACCAACACCTTGAAACGCACCCGGAAGTCCACAGGTAGCCAATGCAGCTCGCGCAGGAGAGGTGTCACATGGGAGCGTCCCGTCGCTCCCATAATCCCCCGCGCGGCCGCATTCTGCACTAGTTGGAGCCTCCGGGTGCATCCCAAGGGGAGCCCCATGTAGAGAGCATTGCAGTAGTCCAGGCGAGAGGTGACGAGTGCCTGAGTGACTGTGCGTAGGGAGTCCCGATCTAGAAAGGGCCGCAACTGGCGTATCAGGCGAACCTGATAGAAAGCTCCCCTGGCCACAGCTGACCACAACATTTACATGTTCATCTAGCCCAAGAGTATCAAACTCAAGGCCCGTGGGCCGGATCCGGCTTGCAGGGTGCTTAGATCCGGCCCCCAGCCTGCCCTGAAAACAGTGAAGGACTGGCCCGGAGTGCCTCTGCCAGTGAAAATGGAGCTTGGGAAGGATATGTGCAGCCCTGCCGAGCTCCGTTTTATGCTGGCAGAGGGTTGCAGGAGGCCATCGCAGCTGGAAACAGAGCTCAGGAGCTCTGAGTGCTGGCTGAATGCTCGGACCACCACAGGTATCCCTGACACAAGTGACATTGAGCTGGCCACGCCAACCCTGGCCATACCCACCCCGGCCCCCCAAGGTCAAACACAACCCTAATGTGGCCATCAATGAAATCAAATTTGACACTCCTGATCTAGCCAAAACTTTATATGCTAGACACTGGAAGCTAAAAGGAGTTTTAAAAGAATGCATAATTTGTATACCTATGGCAAGATTCCAGTTTCCAAAATATGGTGCAAATTCTACCCACAAGTCCATTTTGGAGAACACTACTCTATTCATAATATCATGCTCTCTCTGCAATGAATAACTCCCCCCCCCAAAAAACCCCAGCCCTCAAGATTTGCACATTTTTAGGCAGTAGAGGACACTCAAAAGATAGATCCAAGTCAATTCTAGTAAAAGTCTACACATGCAGAATTCTTTTACCTGCATGAAAAATTAAAGTTCTTGTCTAATAGCTGAGTTACTGTATTTCTCCCTGCCCTCTGGAATTCTACATTCCAACACTCCTTTAAAATTTAAACTTCCTTTAAAATTGCTTTAAAATCAAATGTTCAGTTTAAATGTGGAGCATCCTTTGTGGAGCATTCTGTGTTAGAGATTTTTTTTTTAAAAGGCAGGTTATAATACCTTGCATGAAACAAGCATTGTTTATGCTTCCGATATATAGAAAACTTCACAGTGAATTCCTAGGATCATACTTAAATAGGACCAGAGATCAAAATTGCATTGCTTTTGTAGCAATAATTATTGCTACAATTTATGAAATAATCTGCAGATAGCTACACTTGGCAGAAGTTATTGTTCTTATGTTCCTCAAATAGTTAGTTCACTCTTCTACTTCCATTGCATACTGTCCATATATTTCCACATCCTTTCCCTTTACTATCTAGCACTTCCCAATAGGTTAAATGTATTTGTTTTTTTTTTTTAAAGATAAGTTATATGATCAACATCATGGCAATTGGTATAACTGATCAGAAGAACATTGGAATTCTGAGAGAAAGAATTGGGCGTGGACCAAAAAAGTTTTTAAAAGGCAAATGTCTTATTGGGAATCATTACAAAAGGAAGTGAAAATAAAACTACCATTCTATTGATGCTTTTATGCAAATTTCACAGAGTGATTACAGAAGTCGTGGGTGCTTCATCGCTGGAGGCTTTCAAGAAGAGCCTGGGTGGCCACTTGTCATTAATGATACAGAGTCTCTTGCTTGAGCAAGGTGTTGGATTAGATCAGTGGTGGTGAATCTTTTACTCACCGAGCACCAAACAGGTATGCACTTTCGTGCGCTCATGCTATCCACACTAATGTGTGGCTCCTCCCACATGTGCTGTACGTGCAACTGTACTTTCTGTACACACACACACAGCTTTGACGCAGCTCCCCCCGTGCAGTGTGTGTGCAACCACACCATCTGCTCATGCACGCAGGTTTCGTGTGGCCCACTCTGCGCTGTGCATGCAATTGCACCATCTGAGGTTTTCATGCATGCAATGCAGGCATGAATTCCATCTACGCCCGCAAGCAATCTGATGCACATACACAAATGCGCGTGCATGCCCAGGAGAGCTCTGAAGACCAGCTGGGTCTCCTGAATTTCATGCATGCGCACCGGAAGCCCGAACACCAGCTGGGGCATGTGCACATGTACAGCTGCAGGTGAGTTGGGCGACAGCTCATGTGCCTGGAAAGATGGCTCTGCGTGCCACCTCGGGAACGCATGCCATAGGTTCGCCATCACAGGCCTAGATGATCTACAAGGCCCCTTCCAACTCTGTTATTCTGTATTCTCTCTTTGAACCTCTGGAAAAAACAATTCCTCCTATCCAGCTTCCTGTTGCTAAGCTGGATCTAACTTCTTGAGAATGGAAAATTATACAGTATAAGCTGAGTTTATATAATAAGGTTGGTTATACCGTCTGGATGTACCATATACACTAGTTATCATTATTCGGGAACATTTCTCATTATTTTTAATTTGTCCCCTGAGCCTATGCAGGCACCGGAGCCCGTGGCCCTTGCAACAAAAGAGAGGTGTGAAGAATTAATTCTAACAGCACAAAGGTTTCTCTCTCCTTGGAAGCTACATTCTCATTTGCAGGGCTGAGGAAACTATCACAACTGACTGCAAATAAAGAGATGGAGGAGGGATGGGGAGAGGAGGGGAGGGGAGGAGGAACGATGGGAAAGAATAAGAAGGAGGAAAGTTCATAAGTTTTCCAGTGTGAGGTTCAGAAGTGTCCCCCCCTCGTTTTTCTTCTCCTTTTGTTTCATGACATATAAAGACTGTCAAAATAAGTAATTAACAAGAGGGGGGGGGAAAGGAGAGATTTCATTGCATGCCTATAATTGCTCACCAGAAAAAGAAAAAAAAAACTATTTTCTGTCATTGCCAGGTCCCAGGCATCAGGGTGACATGAAGTTCCTCGTTTGGCAATAAGTCCTTTCAGAAAATGTCTAATTGCTAATCCAGATGAAGGTTGTCTGAAGGTTACTGTGGAATCCCTGCTCTGGATGGCACTTTGTCAAGAAGAGGAATGCATTCTCTCATCCTCTCTGCTTTGCATTAATTTATCTCTCGTGGTATCTTTTCAACCTGACCAGAAGCAAAAAAGGGAGGTACCCCCCCCACCAAAAAGAACAACAACAAAGTGGACAAATGTAATGTTGACACATGACCTGCTTCATTGATTCATTCGGGAGGGGAGGAATCCTACTACTATATGGATGGAAGGAAGATCCTGTATAAAAATTGGCTATTGATCCATTCAGATTGATATCATCTCCATGCCTTAGCAAGGTCAAGCACCATCTAAACTTGCAACACATGTCTCCGCACAGAAACCCATGCCGCAATCCCATGCCACACATGCATTATCGTGTGACGTGCATTGATTGGCAAACAGAGTAGTGTGATGTGTTTATGAATTATCACTAGGCATGCACTCACATCCTTTTTAGGCTACAGAATCACTGATTCTCGGTGCCCGAGGATCAGGGGTGAAATCCAGCAGGTTCTGACAGATTCTGGAGAACTGGTAGCGGAAATTTTGAGCAGTTTGGAGAACTGGCAAATACCACCTCTGGCTGGCCCTATAGTGGGGTGGGAATGGAGATTTTGCAATATCCTTCCCTCAGGAGTGAGGAGGAAATGGAGATTTTGCGGTATCCTTCCCCTGAGTTGGATAGAAATGGAGATTTTGCAGTATCCTACATCTGCCACGCCCACCAAGCCACACTACGTCCTCCAAGCCACGCCTACAGAACTGGTAGCAAAAAAATTTGGATTTTACCACTGCCTGGGATCCACATTTCTGATGATTGTGATGATGTGTTGTGCCTCCTACCAATTCTTCCTTTTTTTGTCTTATGTACACAGAATTTTGGGACTGGCACTTCTTGTCACATAGGGAAATGTAAATTATACATTTTTTCTTCTCAAAAAGGAAGGCAGAAACATTTCAAAGGCAAGATTTGCATCCCAACACTCCTTCTAATTGCTTCTTCAGTGCCAGCTGCCTTCCTTGCTCCTTGCTTAAGAAATGCAAAATGCAATTCCCAGCATTGCCAAATTGAGATGTTTTTAAGGGGACACCTCGCTGCAGCCAAGTCGCCATGGGATAACTTGCCATGGGACAATTCGATGTGGGATAGTCCAAGAGAAGGTCAAGTAGAATTGCAGCCCATCTCAAACTCGAGGATTTCTAACTTGAAAAGGTTTAAACCAGAAGCCGCTGTAATTTACTTGTCCCTCTCTTGAATTATCCTGCGGCAAGTTGGCCGGGACAAGTCAGTTGTGAGCTGTCCTAGACTCTAGACTAGTGGTTCCCAATATGGGGCCCAGGCCCCATATGGGGGCAATTTGATTTTTAATGGGGGCAATTGGAACCTTGTTTAAACCAAATTAATGGCCTTTTAGGCTTCCTCCACATGAGTAGGAGTTCACTTTTTGAATAGTAAGAATTATATGTTACGAGGGTGGGGGGGCATCAGGATTTTAGAGATGCTTAGGTGGGGCATGGCCAAAAAAAGGTTGGGAACCACTACTCTAGACCCTTTTAAGTGGGAAACGCATAGGAGCAAATCTAGCACATTCTGTAGGCAAAGTAAATATTTCATCATAAGTTGCAACCCATATTATAATTTTTATTTTATTTATTTATTAGATTTTTCTCCCTTTATATTCATAAATAGCTCAAAGCAGCCAACATACCTAACACTCCTTCCATCTCCTATTTTTCTCACAACAACAACATTGTCAGAAGACTTGGGCTGAGAGAGAGTGACCAAAATCACCCAGCAGTTTGCATGACTAAGGCAGGACTAGAACTTATAGTTCCCTGGTTTCTAGGCTGGCATTTAACCACTACACTAAACTGATCCTCTCCATAAAGTTTCATTAAACAGGCTCTAAGGAATCATTTTGGTGTAGCGGTTAAGGCACTGGGCTAGAAATTGGGGGGCCATGTATTCTAATCTCACTTTCACCACAAAGCTTTATTTCACCACAAAGCCACCAAGTGATGTCTACACAATGCCTGTGTATCTCTTGTGAAACTATGAACAACTTCAGAGGCGAGCCAAACCAGGACATAGCAACAGGATTCTGCAGTATTCAATAAATAGAGTGGTACTGTTGGATTTTTATTTATTTTTTTTTGCGCATCAGAAAAACGGTGGTTGTTTTAACGGGTGCTGCAGTGTATGTGCTTCCAAGATGGCTTGTAGGGCATGATTTTAGGCAAAAGGATAGAATAAAAGAATTTTTTTTAAAAAAATGAAATAAGCACAGAAAATTCTGTACACACACTTTTTTGAAACAGATCATTAAAATCTGACCATATGGAATAATGCTGACTCCAAGAGAAAGCTAGTTCATAAAAAGGAAGTGAATGCCTACAATCAATCCAAGATTGTAGTCCAGGGGCGTCACAATGTGTTTCCAGCTTCAAATTTTCATGCTTAACAAAGCCACATTTCTCACTATAATGATAAATACAAACGTTTGAGTGTGTAATTCAAAACTTGATTCACATTCTTCAACTGCATGGATTTTTGCAACCCCTTATTAACAAACTTCTGGATAACAGGGCAAAGCAAGCCCATATTATGTGGTTCCTTACTCATTTTACACTTCCATCATAAATGAAGTTGCCAACCAGCACTTTTTGAACAGTCTTTGGGGTCTCTAACAAACATGAAATACATTTTTTCCATCAAGTGCATCTTTAAGATCATATGTAATATTCTCTAAAAACTTTTAACCACTGATTTGTTAAGATGGAATGTTCCAACTTTTTATTCCAGAATTCTTGCAAATAACGAATGTCCACCTCTAGGTTACTCTTTCGTTATGAATAAAGGAATACTGTAGATTTAAAATTAACTCAAGATTATACTAACATTAACCATTGCTTCTCCATAAACCTGCCAAAATCTCAGATATTTGAAGTCACCGGGAGAAAGGATTGATCTGTATGGGACTTCAAAGAGAAGAAAAACAGCAGTATAGAGAACACAAATGAAGACTTCATTTCTACCTTGTCAAGGTTCTGCCCAGAGTGCCAAAGTTTCTTTGGTACTACTACCACCAATAGCCTCCCACCGGCCGGTACGCTCTCATAGAGAGGGGCTCCTCCGGGTGCCGTCAGCAAAACAATGTCGACAGGCGGCCCCCAGGGGGAGAGCTTTCTCTGTGGGGGCACCTATTATCTGGAACGAGCTCCCCCCGGAGATACAGAGGATCCCGGATCTGCGCACCTTCCGCCGCGCTCTTAAGACCTTTCTATTTCGCCAGGCGGGCCTGGCCTAACCTCTCTCCGTTTTTAGCGCTAAATTTTAATCTGTTTTAAACTATGTGGGGTGTTTTAATTTTGTCTGGGCCAAATTTATTTAATCTGTTTTTAGTTGGGTTTTAAATTTTGTATTCATGTATTTTTATCATTGGCTGTACACCACCCTGAGTCCTTCGGGAGTAGGGCGGTATATAAATCCAATAAAAAAAAAATCATAAAAATGAAATCAGCTCCAATGTAGCTTTATATCCCTGATGGGTAGCTTAGGAGCAACCTTAGAATGCCACACAGGTGCCCAACACTGTGCCCAAGAATAAAGCATGCCAATACATCCGCATCCTAATTCTGGAAACAATACTGCACCTAATATGTTGGGATAAGGATGATTTACCGGGCTGTACTTTCATAATGAAATTTATCCTAACCTCCCTGAAACTGTCTTATTCATACAAGTGCCGTGTCTAAAACACGCACATTAATTAGATACCATATTTTCTTGGAAGATTTTGTGTATTGTAGAGAGGGGAAATTGGCGGTCTAAAAAAAATTATTAAAAAAAACCGCAAAGCCAGCAGCATTTTAAGCATACGTATCTTTTGTGCCATTCTCTTTTGAGAGAGGCACTGTGGTGCAAAGCTCAGAAAAAGAATGACTAGCAGACCCAAGAAAATCAAAGGCAGGAAATTAGAGGAAAGAAAATCTTGTTTATGTCTGGCCATTTGCTTATATGCCTGCACTGTAAACTGATTATTACAGTGCATTTGAGCCAAATTTAGCTAATTTGTGCATATTGCAGTTGTCTGCATTACATAATCAGTGCATTGTTTCTCTGGTATTGGAGGAAAACAAAGAATTAGCTATCCTAGTCATGGGGATTCCTGCTCAGTCTGACCTGAAACATAGCCAACCGTTCGTCCATATGCTTTGGAGCAGGACTAAGACCTCCAAATGTTTTAGAAGACCGTTCTTCAGAAATCCTTCCCAGTGGCTATGTTGGCTGGGCTGACCAGAACTGAAGTTTAATATATTTGACAGCTGCAGTATATTTATTTATTTATATACTATAGCTCAGTGGTGAAATCTAATTTTTTTTTACTACTGGTTCTGTAGGCGTGGCTTGGTGGCATGGTGTGGTTTGGTGGGCGTGGCAGGGGAAGGATATTGCAAAATCTCCATTCCCACCCCACTTTGGGGCCAGCCAGAGGTGGAATTTGCCGTTTCTCCGAACTACTCAAAATTTCTGCTACCGGTTCTCCAGAACCTGTCAGAATCTGCTGAATAGCACCCTTGTCTCTTTTTAGGAATGGCACTATTCTGTCTGCTTCATCTAAGACACGGGTGTCAAACTCAAGGCCCAGGGGCCAGATCTGGCCCATGGGGTGCTTAGATGTGGCTCATGGGACCTGAAAACAGTGAAGGACCTGTCCGTGGTGCCTCTGTCAGCAAAAATGGACCTTGGGAGGGCCATGTGCAGCCTTCACGAGCTCCGTTTTCGCTGGCAGAGGGTTGCAGGAGACTGTTGCAGCCTAAAACGGAGCTCAGGAGCCTGTTTTCACTGGCAGAGCACTCGGGCTCTATATCTTTGCATCTGAGTCTCTCTTTCAAGCCCTCAAGATAATACATCTTTAAAAAGAAATGGTGGATTTGGGAAGGCATTGTATAACTCAATTTCTAAATCATGGCTGTATGACATTTTGGAGACTGGGGGGGGAGGGGGGTGTCACGCCATGACTTTAAGTAGAATGTAGTTCCATTGAAGGTGAGATCAGGCAAAGCTAAATTTGACTTTTCCCCCCCTTTTAATTAACAGTTGTTCTTCTTAGCATTTGTCCCTTGTTACAGAGTCCACTTGTACTACTCTCACGTTGCTGTTGCAGAAAATCTTATCAATGCATGATTAGACTAGACTGGACTAGACTAGACCACACTAGATGAGATGAGAAGAGACTATTACTCCAGAAGACTCTTGGTGTCTTACAAAATCCAGAAAAAAAAAATTAAAACCATTAAATTGATTGAAAACCACATATAATGGGAAGGGTTTTGTTTTTTCAGCTGGCTTTTTGCCGACCTTAACGCTGAATAGGACTTTGAGAACTCAAAGCAAACCCAAAATCATCCAGTCAGCTTCGTTGCTCAAGGGAGGGCTAAAATCTGGTCTCTTTAAGATTTAAAATTCTACATGATTCAAAAGAAAGAGATGCCATCTCATTCCCTAATTTTAAATTATATGACTATCCTGCCTGCCATGGATAACAGAATGGATAAAATCCCCAAATGATAGAATATCAAGCATAGAAGCAGCTGGCTTAGCCATCGGATTTTATAGATACTCACGGAATACAATCAGGAAACAAGAGAAGAATGGGAAAGGAACATTATAAGACATTTTAAGTTTGCTAAAAATATGAAATCTTTTAAATATAAAACAGCTACACTATTAGCTTCACCATCCAAATTCCTTTTTATATAGGGCTATTACAAGAAAGATTTAATCACAATATACGTCAATATAATGCATTTAAGGCTCAGAAAATAGGCAAAAGACACAGTAATAACTGCTTAATGAAAGTAGAAATGTACCATGGCTGATAATTTATCATTTATCAAGTTACCATTAATTTATCTAGCTCTTTACAAAATGCTGGAAGAATTAAAAATGATCTTAAGAAAAAAAAAGGGCTTTGAGAAAGTTTATGCAACCTAAAACACTTATACAGAATGAAGCTCACTGATTAGGATGTATATAAAACATAAAGTGTTATTGAAATATGACATGGAAATGGAACAAATAAAAGGCTGTATGATAAAGGGGATGTAAAACCTCAAAGAAATAATCACTAGACAACTATGGAAGAGCTATGGGCAAAAAATCAATAAAATTTATTCCAAGTGATAGTTTTATAGGTGGTATATAACTTCATCCATAAATAGACAAACTGTATAATAATAATTATTAAAAATATCATATGGCGACTGGTATAAAAATATTGAAGAGGAATACGTTGAAATATTCAGAATATCCAAAAATAAAATTTGAATTAAAGCCACAAATTGTTTTTGTTAAGTATAATCCCAGGAAACATAAATGAAAAATATCACAATTTACTAAGGTATGTATCAGGAGACCAAAACTGGAAAATACACAATAATAGTAAAATTGACAGTATATATCCATAATATAAGCTTAAGCAAATTTAAGCAAAAATGACTCCATGTATACTACTCATTACATGGTAATTTTATGAAGAAAATTATGAGATCAATCAAAAACAATAAATAAAAATATTTAAATAAATGCTAGGAAAACAGTATAAATATATAGATTGTGGTTAGTAGTTGAGGAAGTAAACAGAAGGGAAGGAGAAAATCTGCTATTAGAAATTTTTCCCATAATATTTTTATTTGTGCTTAGTAGTTGTTGGATTGTAAAAGTGGTGTTATTCAATTCTTACTATCCAGTGTAGACCATTTTTTTCCCTTTGCATTCCATTATTTTTACAATAAAAATATGGTTTAAAAAAAAAAGAACCTGAATCTTCCTGCTCCTAGTTAAGCACTTCAACTTTTACACCACCAGGATTCCCATTTAATTGCAGATTGTTATTTATATTGAACAGGGTTGTTTCCAATGTGTATAGTAAGTTGCCTCTTCAGTCACGTATAAAAAAATATACACAGAATTTTGCTAGCATTTTTGGACTGGATTGATGATGGCTGTACCTACAACTGCATATGAGCCTTAGGATTTGCTCTTTTGAAATATGTGCAGGTTTTGTTCTGTTGAGGAGGAAGAAGAGGAGGAGGGGGGAGGAGGAGGAGCAGGTGGGGCAAGAGGGGCAGGAGAAGGGGGAGAGGCAGGAGGAGGGGGAGAAAGGAGGAAGGAAGAAGAAGGAAGACCCTGTCAAAATATTCCAGAAAGCATACAGACTTAAAACATCATTAAAAATATAAATATATGACCACGGGAGCTTCCTATTTTAACCCTGATCTTTTGTGGATAGATAGTTGTGAATGGACTTGAATTATCATTTTTGGTTGATTGCTTCTGAAAATCACTTCAGTCGAGGCTATGTATTTAGTGCACTTTAAAGACCACCAAGCATACAGACAATATCAACCTTGTATATTGAATACGGAATTAGCCCATTCATTGATTTATTCATTCATTCATTGATTTATTCATTCATTCATTCCACTCAGTCATGGAGGCGACTATAAACAGTTTATAGATTACAATTACAAACCAGATGATGATGGTCATGATAAACAAACTATAAGCAATGATAACATAATAAAATAACAGGACATTATAGCACTAGCACCTTGGGGGAGGAAATAACAAAGCAAATCCCTATCATAATTATACGGCAAATGATTTATAGGCAGATGAGACTAAATGAAGATGTAACACCTGCATAAAAGTAGCTTCAGGATAAAGAAGTTGGAAAGAATGCAACAATTGTAAAGTGCGATGGCATTACACAATAGAAGGAGCTTGCAGAAAGTGTGTATAATAAGTTCTTTTTCTAAGGTTTTATGAAGCACAGAAGGAAAAAATAATGTGGAAATTGCATAAAAGATCCAGTCATGTATTTAGAACCAACTGCCCGTGACTTTATCATGAAATTGTTATGGGTTTTCCGAATTTTCCCACAAAATGCCCTGTAGTTATGGTGCTTGACAATCTCCGCCTCAAGGAATTTCATCACAATGAAATGGATGAACACAACAGGGAAAGTATCAATATGGCAATCTCTCCAGTGCCTGCCGATTCTAGTTTGGGGCCCTGTCCTACCCTGACAGCAGATACTAACTTCATAAAAGAGTCAGAAATTATGCAAATTCCTCTTGAAATGACCCAGTTAGAGAACAGGTAGGGAAATGATACCAAATGTATCCATATCTGTTAAAAACAGAAATAGCAAAAACTTGGAACCCTTTGAATACTCAACAGAGTGAGGACTGATTTGTGTGAGAAGGTGAGAACTAAGTGAAATTTACATATTCCGTTGGAAGGAGAGGTGAAAGTAAGTGGAAGTGTTTGTCTGGTTTATCAGCAGATGGTTTCAAATTCAACCCATGGCATCTGCAGCTAGAATGATCGATGGGGACTAGCAATGGGGAAAAAACAAAAAAATTGAAATTTGATTTCTGTTTGAAATCATGGTAGAGTTATTCTTCATCATACAAGATCTGGCCATGAGCGGTGTGTATGGATTTTTAACGTCTCTTATTGTAGATTGTTCATACTGTCTTTGTTGTAAGCCTCCCAGAGTCCTTGGAGAGTTCGGCGGCATAGAAATACGAATAATAAATAATAAATAAATAAATAAGATGGAAAAATGGCTCAGCCTGTATAAAAGACAGTTCTCCATCCATTCAATGAAGCCTTTATGACTGCCTTTTTTGAGGGGGGTGAGAAGAGATAAAGAAGAGATCACTTTGTGAGAAGGAACTTCTTGGTGCTTAAAATATCGCTCTCAGTGGCTTTCTCTCCTAAAGAGATATTTGGAAGAATAAACATGCATCTGGATTTCTGTGGAAGGAAAAGCACTGAAAATGATGGGAAGAAGGAGGTAGCACCCTTTTCCACTCCGATTCCCTGTTTCCCAGAGCTATTTCTCATGCACAAAGCAGATATCAGGATTTCAAAAATGCTGCATTTGTGTCTACAACATCTGGTTTGGCCTTTGGAGAAGGCAAGAGAAGAAAAGGCAATGTTTAATTACAGAGGGCCAATTACTGAAATAATCATTCAGGGGAAACAATGCAACATTGTAGTCTTGCTTCCTTGTGAGCTGCATTACTTTATGTCAGGCTTCTGATACTAACACATTCGTTTTATTTACATTTAGAATTTATTTATTTATTTTATTTTATTTTTAATTTGATTTATATGCCGCCCTTCTCCGGAGACTCAGGGCGGCTTACAATGCGTTAAGCAATAGCCTTCATACTTTTGTATATTTATATTTATACAAGTCAGCTTATTGCCCTGGGTCCTCAATTTACCCACCTTAGAAAGGATGGAAGTCTGAGTCGACCTTGAGCCTGGCTAGGATTGAACTCAGAGAAATTACAGGCAGCTGGTGTTAATTGCTGCCTTTAGTAGGAGGCATTAACCCTCTACGCTACACAGGCTCCTGTGTAAAATAGAATAGTGTAAAAGCACATGAGTTCTATAGAAAGCCATTCATGAGTAGTAGGAAATGAAAAGCTGTTAACTCAGACTGCAAGGGGAAGCAAGAGAAACACCCAATTTCTGTTGCATTCTGTTCTTTTCTTGTATAAACTTATGTATCATTCAAGCAACTATTTTACTACTTCACTTCTCTAACATTGTGTTTTGTTGGTTGGTTGGTTATTTTTTAATTTATATTTCTTTCTTTCTTTCTTTCTTTCTTTCTTTCTTTCTTTCTTTCTTTCTTTCTTTCTTTCTTTCTTTCTTTCTTTTTTAAATTTTTATACTGCCCTTTTCCCGAGGGACTCAGGACGGTGCACAGCCACAATAAAACCACATATATCACAAAATTTTAAAAAACAGTTTAAAACATACTAAATGATTTGGCCCTATATTGAAACTCAAAGACTAAAACACCCATTCAAATTCCTTATTTAGCTAGGCCAGCCCGTTGGAAGAGTAAAGTCTTATGCTATTCAATACCAAGAATTCAAGCAATTTGCTAACAAGCTCTCAGTAAACTTGGGAGTTGTGATTGAACAGATCTGGAAGCTACTTCACTGAGAAAAGATCCTCGGGATCATGGTTTCCCGACCTTGAGAACTTTAAGACATGTGGACTTCAATTTACAACCCAGAGTAATAGAGTTGAAAAAGACCTTGGAGGTTTTCTGAACCAATCCCCTGCTCTAGCAGAATTTCAGAATTCTTCCAGAATTCTCCAGCCAAACTGACTAACTGAGGAATTCTGAGAGTTGGATCATGTGTTTTAAAGTTGCTAAGGTTGGAAACTCTGATCAAGATCTATAGAATGTTTTTTTTTTCAGTTCAATGTCCCTAAAAATCCTAGTTTATGCTGAGAGCTCAGTACAGAAAGCCAAGATGAAATTATTGCTGGGGCAGCGGGAGGCAGATGGAAGGATGGAAATAAATCACAAGCCCACATTGTGCCATCTTTCCAATCTTAGCTAAATTATGCCTCCACTGACTTTTTTCAAAAAGTAACTTTAATGATCAACCCAGAAGGCAAAAACAAGGAGACTACCAAGAACATGAATTATTTTGCTTGAGGTAAAGTTACTAGCCCTGGTCGGACCTGAGACCTGCCAGTCTCAGGAAGTGATGTACTTCAGTTCTGATTTCTTCTGTGTGCTTCAGAAGAACTCTGAATCAATAGGTAGAAGAGAAGAGAAGAGAAGAGAAGAGAAGAGAAGAGAAGAGAAGAGAAGAGTTGGAAGGGACCTTGGAGGTCTTCTATTCCAACCCCCTACTTAGGCAGGAAACTCTATACCATTTCAGACAATTGGTTATCCAACGTCTTAAAAATTTCCAGTGTTGGAGCATTCACAACGTCTGCAGGCAAGTTGTTCCACTGATTAATTGTTCTAACTGTCAGGAAATTTCTCCTTAGTTCTAAATTGCTTCTCTCGATTAGTTTTCATTCATTACTTCTTGTTTTACTCTCAGGTGCTTTGGAGAATAGCTTGACTCCCTCTTCTTTGTGGGAACCCCTGAGATATTAGAACACAGCTATCATGTCTCCCCTAGTCCTTCTTTTCATTAAACTAGACATACCCAGTTCCTGCAACTGTTCTTCATATGTTTTAGCCTCCAATCCCCTAATCGTCTTTGTTGCTCTTCTCTGCACTCTTTCTAGAGTCTCAGCATCTTTTTTACATCATGGTGACCAAAACAGTATTCCAAGTGTGGCCTTACCAAGGTATTATAAAGTGGTATTAACATTTCATGTAATCTTGATTCTATCTACCCCTCTGGTTATGCAGCCTAGAAAAGTGTTGGCTTTTTTGGCAGCTGCTATACACTGCTGGCTCATATTTAAATGGTTGTTCACTTAAATATGAGCCAAATATGATCATGGACAACTTCCCAAACTGAAAGTTGGGCTCAGCGGACACAGATGTTGGGTGACTGTTGAGAATGAGGGAAGTGAGGAAGCGAGAGAGAGAAATTGGGAGCAAAAAATAATGGGGGGGGGGGGGAGATAGAAGAAAGGGAATGGAGTCTCCTGGAAGAGGGCATGGTAGTCTCCAGTTGGTGAGGTTCCAGTCACAAGAGAAGGGTGGGCATCCAAATATAGAAAAATAAAATGGTGGAGTTAAGAATAACTGTAGTGCAACAGTTTCATCAGGAAACTCAAACACCACAGAGAAAAATTCCTGCTCTATTGGTTTCTCTATCTGTAGGAAATGTTTACAGTAAGGAATCGCTCAAGAGTATGATGTCCCCAAATCCACCTTTGATGAGTGTGTGCTATTACATCTTGCCACTTTTACATGGAATAGAAGCATGGACAATGATCCAGAATGATAGAATTCCTGTCAGAAGCCTTGAAATGTGGATTTCAGAAGATAACCAAAAATATAATGGGTTGAAAATGTCCTTCAGCGAAAGGACAGCAATGGCAAAATTGTGAACAACAAGAAGAAAATTATCCGGAAAATTTATGACACGTGATATGGAATGAAAAATACCAACTTCCTCCATTAATTATATGAAGAAAATATATGTATTATTTAATCTATATTATTAAATGCAGCACTGAGAAACGCCATATATCCTGGCTGAAAAATCTATGTATGTGGTTTGGCAAAAATATAACCAGCTTGTTTCAGACTGTAGCAGCAATATGCTAATAGCACTGATGCACACCAACTTTGAATAAGAGAAGATGCTCGAAGAGGAAGTAGCCCATTTGTCTTCTGAGATGGCCCAGTCCATTCTACCACCTCTGAACCCTTAACAGAATAACAGAGTTGGAAGGGACATTGGAGATCTTCTAGTCCAACCCCCTGCTCAGGCAGGAAACCCTATACCAAGGATGGCTAACCTTTTTGCCATTGCGTGCCAAAAGTGGGGGAGTGAGGGTGGGTATTGCACGCACACGTGCCCATACCCATAAATGCTCCTCCTGTGCATGTGCACGCAACCCCCCCCCCATGCAACCTGCGCTTTTGGCATGCAATGGGCCCAGTAGGCCCATTTTTCAAAAATGGCCTCCCCCCTCCCCCCGAGACCCTCCAGAGGCTGAAAACAGTCTGTTTCCCGACCACCAGTGGACCCGAAAGGCCCAAAAATCGACTGGCCAATGCACGCATGCGCGCTGCAGCTGAGGTAGGGCAACGCTCGCGGGCCAACCAATATGGCTCTGCGTGCCACCTGTGGCACTCGTGCCATAGGTTCGCCATCACGGCTGTATACCATTTCAGGCAAATGGTTGTCAAATCTCTTCTTAAGTACTTCCAGTGTTGGAGCATCCACAACTTCTGGAGGCAAGTTGTTCCATTGATTAATTGTTCTGTCAGGAAATTTCTCCTCAGTTCTAGGTTGCTTCTCTGCTTGATTAGTTTCCATTTCACCTTAGCACCTCATTCTGTTTCCTGTAGATTCCAGTTTGACTTCATGTAAAAACACCATTTACTTTTGAGTTCTCCTAGAGTGAGTGTTCCTTGTTTAATACAATAGATTGCCTTACAGTGCTTCTGTTTGTTTCTTTACCATGTGAGGCAGTTAGTGATTTGACCATAAGGGTTAGTTTGAGGAAACAATGAAAGGAAAGACTGCAGGGGTCAGCTAAGGTCATTGTTCTATTTAGTAGGTGATAAGCAGGGATCAACATGCTTATAAAAACACACATCCATCTTGGTAAGTTGACATAGAGAGATTGGCTTTTAAAGAGGGGGGGGCTTTCGATTACTGCTAGAGCAGCGGCCTCTAACCTTTTGGGCACCAGGGACCGGTTCTGTGGAGAGAGGTTTTTCTGTGGACTGGAGTAGGCGTGGTTTCACGTGCTGCCTGCATCCCATGGATGGGGCGTCACTTGTTTGCGTGGCCCGGTTTCCGGCATGCTGCGGACCGGTGCCAGTCCACAGAGTGGGGGTTGGGGATCCCTGTGCTAGAGGCAAAAAGTGAGATAGCACATGGGGAAGACCAGAAGATAAAAGGAAACTCTCTGCTAGAAATTCCCTAATGCTGCATTCAGCATTTAAGATGGTACAAATGTATTAAATGGCTCAAAGCAATTTAAGCGTGATAAGCCTTACCTGCTGCTCTGTTAAAAATAACAGAATACTTTTACTTTAGACTACCTCCTTAGGTGATCTCTGAAAAGCAGTTCAATACACAGAATGACAAACAAGCTGGATGTTTACAGTGGAGTTTCTCTGCTTCCACAGCGCTGGAAAGGAATTCCAAGGAACAGGCATATTATCATAATTACAGGTGGTCCTCAAATTACAATTACAATTGGGACCAGAATTTCCATTGCTAAGCAAGGCGGCTATTAAGTGAGTCACACCCAATTTTACGACCTTTTTTTACCATGATTGTTAAGCAACGACGGGGCTGGCCGATAAGCAAATTCTGCTTCCCCCATTGACTTTGCTTGTCAGAAGCCAGCTGGGAGGGTTACAGAGGGTGAACCCCTGGATACTGCAATCATCATAAATACAGGCAGGTTGCTAAGCACCTAAATTTTGATTGTGCGACCATGGGTATGTTGCAACAGTTGTAAGTGATGGGAGTTGTAGTTCAGCAACACCTAGAAAACCACCAAATCCCACCCTGTATCTTAAAAAGCAGATGCACAACATTATTTTTAACTGCTGTAGATAGTATTCAAATTATCGGATGCTGCAACCCGTGTAAGTAAAATGCTGGCTGCCAAGTGCCTGAATTTTGATCGTGTGGCTGTGGGGATGCTACAATGGTGATTAGCGCGAGGTCAGGTTGCAAGTCACTTTTTTCAGTGTCGTAACTTCAAATCGTCATAAACAAACACCAGTTTATGTAAATAAATAAGGAAATTGCTATGTCAATCCCAGAAATGATGAGGAAAGTGATGAATAATTGTGGGCAATTTCTGGTCATTGCAATTCCTTGGCTGACAGGCAAGCTTGGGAAGAGAATGAATTCCTTATAATGTGTTTGGTGTCCACAGATTCTGTTCCAGTGAACTATAGTATTCAACTGTTTTTCCCTCTCCCTGCATCAGTGGTGGGTTGCCCCCGGTTCACACCGGTTCTATACAACCGGTGGTAAAACTGGCGGGAGGCTCCACCCACCAACCCCGATGTCATCAAAATGCTTCTGCGCTTGCACAGAAGAGCACGCACTCATGCGAGTAAAGCGTGCACGCGTGCGCGGCCCTGGTGCGAACTGGTAGTAAAGGTAAGTAGAACCCACCCCTGCCTTGCATTCCTGCATTTAAGAAGAGACTGGATAACCATTTGTCTGAAGTGGTGTAGGGTTTCCTGCCTAAGCAGGGGGTAGGACGAGAAGACCTCCAAAGTCCCTTCCAGCTCTGTTTTTCTAAGAGAAGTACCTTCATCAAGATAAGTTTCTTTCCATTTCTGATTAGGTAGGGTCCTTGATGCTCTCTGAGATTGGCGGTTTTCTTGCAGGCGTTTCAGTGAGAATAAACTCCACTCCCTATGAACACTGATGATGTTACCTAGTTAGGTAATGAAATGTCTGCAAGAAAACTGCAAAGCTCAGGGAGCACCTAGGATCCCACAGTTCAACCTTGAGCTACAACTGTTCTCTTCTATCGATTCCTGATTATGTTCTCTGTCATTTATAGCAGTGGTCCCCAATCTTTGTGGTTGGTGGTACGGCTAGGGGGGAGAGAGGCAAACGGGGCCGCGCAAGTGGTGGGCTGGCACATACAGCTCCACTCACACACAAGAGAAGAGAAGCAGCAGTCAGTTTCAGATTAGGTTACTACCGGTTTGTACACCTGTGCGCCTGGTTCCGTGCACACCTGCCTTCTGCACATATGCCTTCCGCGGATGCGCTTTCCTCACACATGCGCCTTCCGCGCATGCGCCCGGCCTCAAAAATGTGCCTTAAGTAGGATGGCATAGAGCCAGGGCAGGCACGATTTCCGCTACCAGTTCGGGCGAACTGGTCTGAACCGGCTGAATACCACCTCTGAAGAGAAGCCTTTGGGGCATGTTTTCATGCTCCTTTAGGCTTCTCCGCACCAAAAGCTTTTGCAAAGGGACGGAAGGCCTGAAGCAGCAGGAGATCGCTCCCCTGAAGCCTTTCGTCTGTTTGCAAAAGCTTTTGGCCTTGATAAGAGAAGCCTTTTGGGGGCACGGTCCCATGCTCTTTGAGACTCACCGAGGTTGCCCGATGTTCCAAAAGCGGATCAGGTGTCCTACAAAACTACAAAGCTCAGGGAACACTAGAATCCCACAATTCAACCCTGAGATACAAATATTCTCTTCCGTCAATTCCTTCCTTCCTACCTGTCATTTAGCAGTACCCAACCATTGTAGCTTGGCAGCCCAGCTTGATGAAGCCAGCCTGGCGGGCTGGCTTACACGCGCACGCAGCTTCACTCACACACAAGAGAAGAGAAGCCTTTGGGCACCATTCATGCAAGTGGAGCAGGGGTGGGTTCTACTTACCTTTACTACTGGTTCACAACGGGATTGCACATGTTTGCTCGTTTTGCTAGTGCATGTGCCTTGCTTCTGCGCATGCGTAGAAGCTTCTGCACATGCGCAGATCACCAGTTAACATATCCGGGTCAGTGGGCAGGGCCTCCCGCCAGTTTTACTACCGGTTCTTGCGAACCAGTCCGAACCGGGGGCTACCCACCACTGAAGTGAAGGTGTACCTCTCACCGTCTGGTTCCGAATAGGCCACAGCCTGGTAGTGGGCCATGGCCTGGGGATTGGGCACCCGTGATTTATAGGAATGTCAGCCTGAAATTGTTCTTGAAAAGTTCTCAAAGGAAAGTTCTTTCCAATAACTTCTGCTTACCTTATTATTAGTTTACTCCACTACAGGCAGGCCGCTCTTTACTCCTTGTGGTTTTCACCCATTTTGATTAATATTCCTTTCATGTACCTTCACCATCCCTTGAAAAAAAATGCAAATGAAGGGAACATTAATCAAAAAATAAACATAACGAAGAACACAAGGATTTGTGAATATTAAATATCTGTGCTAGGATAAAAAAAAAAGGATGGGAACAGAACCTTCCCCCCTGCTGCAGAATTAGAGTATTAAGACCATTTTTTAAAAAATGATTGCAGCCTGCTGCTGAATATTATTCCCAATGGCCACAATCTCTAAAATAAAAAAAGTGGGGGGAAAACTTTTAGAAGGAAAAAAAAATCAGATCGGTGTAGAAAGTATTCACTAAATAACAATGAAACCTATATTCCTCAAATAGTAATTGTGAGTAGTTTCTTGCATATATCAATGTATATCCACATTTATTTCTTCGTTAAAAAGTACAGTGTCCCAATTTCCCCACTCTCGGGCAAGAGCAATGCTGACTTTTTTTCCAGATTATACATGTGATCTGATCTTAATGTATGTAGTAGGCTAGGGCTACCTCAGAGTTAGGCATCTCAGAAGGGTCTATGACAATTCGCCATGGCCAGTTCACCGTGGCCAGCTCTCCACAGCCAATTTGCCATGGTCAGCTCGCCACGGCCAGCTAGCTGTAGGACAACTTGCTGCAGAACAAAAGTTAGGCTAATATCAAAGAAATGGTGAAATGGAAGCACTAAAGAAAGGATGCAAAAGGAGGGACAAAATGAAATGTGAATGACAACAATGAAAATATTTTAATTTTTATTTTTTTTTTGGAAATAATTAAATTGAAATTGTTAAATTGTCATGCGGCAAGTTGGACGTAGTGAGTGGGCTGCAGCAAGTTGTCCCATTCTGTTCTCAGAACCCTGAGAGTCTTACCTGTTACAACTCCTGTGTGTGTGTGTGTGTGTGTGTGTGTGTGTGTGTGTGTGCGCGCACGCGCACGTATGCATGTACACATGCAAATGCTCATGCCCTCAAGTCAGTTTTGACTCCTGGGGATTGCCTGCTATCTTCTTGACATTTTTGGAGGTGGTTTGTCGTAACCTCCTTAGCAGGGGTGAAATCAAGTAGGTTCTGACAGGTTCTGCAGAACCGGTAGTGGAAATTTTGAGCAGTTAGGAGAACCGGCAAATACCACCTCTGGCTGGCCCCAGATTGGGATGGGAATGGAGATTTTGCAGTATCCTTCCCCTGCCACGCCCACCAAGCCACACCCACAGAACCAGTAGGGAAAAAAAATTTGAATTACACCCCTGCTTTAACCTCTACACCCGTGATGGTGAACCTATAGCACACGTGCTACAGGTGGCATGCGGAGCCATATTGGTGGGGCACACAAGCATTGCGTTAGCTCAGCTCCAGTGTGCATGCACGTGCCGGCCAGCTGATTTTGGGGCCTTCCAGTCCCACCAGAAGTTGGAAAACTGGCTGCTTCTGGTATCCAGAGGGCCTCCAGGGGGGTGGGGAAGGCCGTTTTCGCCATCCCCAGGCTTCTAGAAAGCCTCTGGAGCCTGGGGAGGGCAAAAAACGGGCCTACTGTGCCGTGCATGCATGCATGGGGGGGGACAAATTAAATTATGGATGTGGGCACACGTGCACGCGACCCCCACTCCCCAACGCTCCCCCTGCTTTTGGCACACGACGGCAAAAAGGTTAGCCATCACTGCTCTACACCAAAATGACTCTCCCCAAAATCTTACGATTGGGCACATTATATCCATTAGCTTGAAGGTCACACCAGGCATTGTGTGGCTTATTGAAAGAAGGACATCGCGAATGGAATGGGGTTGCAGCTTTAAGGAATTACTCTATCTGCTTTCAAGGATTCTGGGAGTCACTCAAGGATGTTGGGCAACTATATGTTATGCCTGCATTGCACTTTTTACTCCTCTGCCTTAAAATATCCTCAATGAGAGTTGGAGTTTTCTTTTGTTGTAATTTGATAACTGTGGCTAAGTAGCACTGGATGAATTTCCCAAGGAGGACATTAGCTGAAGACCCATCCTTAAAAGAGAAAAAAGCAATAATCCCTCTGGGCTGTCCTACTCAAAAATAAGGATGGAAGTCATCTGATCGGATATAATTGGAAGCAAATATTTAAAAAGAGATAGAAACCAGTGCGACCAACCAGAATCAGTGGTGAAATCCAATTTTTTTTTTACCTACCAGTTCTGTGGGCGTGGCTTGGTGGGCATGGCAGGGGAAGGATACTGTAAAATCTCCATTCCCACCCCACCCTGGGGCCAGCCAGTGGTGGCATTTGCCAGTTCTCTGAACTAATCAAAAATATCCATTAAAGGTTCTCCAGAACCTGTCAGAACCTGCTGGATTTCACCCCTAATTCATTACTCAGAATTCATTACTCAGCATCACTGAAAGATTATCTAAGAGTTAACATCAAAGGGTAAGTCAGAATTTATCCTTTGTTAAAGGAGAAATAGGAGTAAGAAGCAAGTCCAGATCAGAAAGCAAGCAAGGAACACAAGAGAGTTCATGATTATATACTACTAGCATATGTCCTATACTACCTATCCAAGTGAATGCAATGATCAGTGTAGGCCATTTAGGTAGAGGACGACTAACATAGCCTGTCCCAGTTGCTCCTTGGACTCATCTGAATGGGAATTATGAATGAATCACAGTCCTCTTCATCCCTAACATTCTGCTCTGGTGTGTAGATCCAAAGGAAGTTATAATCTAGCACTATCTGAAAGAGCATGCCTTTAAGAAATGGCCATATACAGTTCTGTGGCACATTAGATGGGACAGTTGTAAACAAGTCCAAGCAATTCCTAATACCTCTTGAGTGATGACAAGACCAAATGAAATGGGACAATCGGGAATGGTTGTTTCCTTACACCATCATTCATAACATATCAGTGCAGCTTTCCAGTATTAAAAATGATCTATTCCAGTTTCTTGTGCATGTTTAACAACAGAAGCTTACAAGCTCTGGGCTATTAACGTGGCTAATTAAAACAGCACTTAATTTCATAACATTAGCCTGCCATGTGCCATCAAAGCTATGTAATTGATTTGAGCTTTATAATGGGTTCTAAATGCTAATTTTGAGGAATATATTTACAGTGAGAGAAGAAACAATTGTACAATGCCACAACAATATTGTTATTGAGCAAGAAGGATCTTAACACATTGACTGGGCCAAATCAATCACATTTTACAACTGAAACACAATTGTTTGAATCAAGACATAAATAAAGTTTACACCAGGTTCATCCTAAAATGGGTATGACCCTTGCATTGGTATCCATGTAGCTCTGGGCCATTTTGTTTCACATTTCTTGGTTTAAAAGACTATATATTATGGTGAAACAAGGCTCCTCAAAAGCTTATCAGCAATCTTCTGGAACAGGCCTTTCTTTTAAAAAAACAAAACAAAAGTATATCCATCTCTCAAAATATGCACTTAGAACACATTTAATTGTAATAAACAATAAAATTCAAATATGCAAAACAAAGGTAAAATAGGCATTCACAAAAAAATATCCCACACTTAAAGCTATTTTAAGGCTTCCTTCTGATGCATATTTACCTTAGGTTATGTTCCATTAAATTCAGAGTGATGTTTTTCTGAATAAATGTGCATAGAATTGTGCTGTCAATTTCCCAAACATCCCCACCCCCACCCCCAAGTGCATTTTGAAAAATATTTTGATCCTTTATCTGAACATTTTGGAACTATGGATGTTCACAACAAATAACTTATCATGTCCTGGCAAGTTTAGGAAACAAGAATTATTTGGAAAGATTTAGAAAAAATATTTACTATTAGTAGAATAATGTAGCAGAAACTTGAAAGTCTATCAAATCAATTTTTTTTTGTACACAACTTCTATGTAGTGTAATTAAGGTGGACCTCCTCTATGACTCTTCTCTAGCACTACTTCCCTCTCCTGGAACAAAAAACACTCCCTTATATTTCCTTCTACTTATTCTACCTTCTTAAGGTTGTTAGGTATTCTATCACATGCATCCTAATTTGCACATTAAAGTTTGGATTAGGTCAATTTGCATAAGAATTCACAATAAAATCAAAATCTTCTAAGCATTGTTTAAGATCCAGTGTAAATGGTAACATATAGCAAACCTTGGATGACCTTAAAACTGCTGAGCATACCAGAAGAAGGTAGCAACAAACTAAATATTACATAGACATACCCATGTAGGAAGAAAAATTGGACTCAGCTTGAGGTAATATTTACCATGTTTTAGGAGAATATTAGAAATGACTTTCTCTAGCTGCTGACCTTCTGTTGCACTTCAACGTATTAGGTCATTTTACATAAGATAGGAATTAAGCCCAGCAAACCTAGCCAGACTATTCATGCCCTAAAATATCTAATGTCAGGGTTCCAAGTAACACCCCCAATGAAAAGAAACTCAGAGGCTTGGAATTCCTCAAAGCTATCTTTTATTAGAGATGTCATATTGACACATCTGGGAAAACCCGAATCTGAAAGTTTCCAGGTTCTCCCCCTCCCTCCCCAGTAAAAGTTCAAGTCCCTGCCCAGCACCCACATGTCCATCACATGGTCCAATCATTCACCATCCAAACTGGAGTACCTCCCAGTCATCCGACTCCAGGTGCCAGGGCAAGGCATCCTTGACTCTCTGAGAAAGGAATGTTATTTTGACTACATATCACCCATACTCTATGCAATCCACCCTCCCATTTTCCCACAGTAGAAAATGTGGCAGGCCTGAAGATCCAAATGTAAAAGATGGCTTCCAGGCCTGACATCTACTATGGCAGACGCCCGTGCAACAATGAGGTTATCCATACCATGATCTTTATAATTCAGAACTGTCACAATTAACTGGAGTATCTCAAGTTTCCTTTCTGTTCCTTCACATCCTCCTCCTTCTTTCTCGTCCATGTTCTGCTGCCTTTTCAAACACAGCTATTCTATGTTTCTGACCACACTGTCTTGTCCATGATGTTCCTCATTCCCCTGAGTCCTCATTACCCAGTCTTGATTTTTTCCTTCTTCGTGGTCATGGCATCTGCTTTGCTTTATCTGCTTCCAGCCATCTTACTTTATTTATCCTTATAGCTTTCTTTGCTTCAAATTTGCAATTATTCTGCTATTTCATGGAACGGAGGTATCCTTGGAAAGTGAAGAATTTCAGTGGGACGTTTTGTGATGTGCATGCTTTCAAAAACAGACATCATTTTCTAATTTAAACAATTCTAACATGTGGAGGTCCATCTTAGTAAACGTGCATTCACAATCATCCTTGCTTGAAATTATAGGAAAATATTGTCTTTCACTGCTAAACCATTCTGCCAATTTGTGTGAAATTGCGGTTGCATCAGCTAAGGTTGATAGGTACATCGGAGGACGTGCGGTGGTTTGAGAGAGAGAGATTTTAAAATCAAACATTTTTCAAACTCTGAACTTTAATGAACTTCTCTCTTGTCTACTCCTGTCTCCTGTTGGCAAACAATATTTATTCTGGATCCTTTGGGGTGGGACAGAGAGGGGATATATGTGGGATATATTTTCAATATATGTATTGAAAATATGTATTTTCAATTATTCCAGGTCCTTCTGAAAATACTGTACAGCAGAGCAATTAAATAATCTTGCTCATAGCAAGATCTTTCTTTCTCTAGTTACACATTCTACTATTTTAGAATAGAATAGAATAGAATAACGGAGTTGGAAGGGACCTTGGAGGTCTTCTAGTCTAACCCACTGCCCAGGCAGGAAACCCTACACCACTTCAGACAAATGGTTATCCAACATCTTCTTAAAAATTTCCAGTGTTGGAGCATTCACAACTTCTGCAGACAAGTTTTTCCACTTATTAATTGTTATAACTGTCAGGAAATTTCTCTTTAGTTCTAAATTGCTTTTCTCCTTGATTAGTTTCCACCCATTGCTTCTTGTTCTACCCTCAGGTGCTTTGATGAATAGTTTGACTCCCTCTTCTTTGTGGCAACCTCTTAGATATTGGAACATTGCTATTATGTCTCCCCTAATCCTTCTCTTCATTAAACTAGACTTACCCAGTTCCTGCAATTTTCTTCATATGTTTTAGCCTCCAGTCCCCTAATCATCTTTGTTGCTCTTCTCCTCACTCTTTCTAGAGTCTCAACATCTTTTTTTACATAGTGGTGACCAAAACTGAATGCAATTTTCCAAGTGTGGCCTTACTAAGGCATTATAAAGTGGTATCAACACTTCATGTGATCTTGATTCTATCCCTCTGTTTTCCAAAACAGTGGAGAATTGGCATGGTTTTGAGTGCTTTTCTTTCTGATGAAGGTAGCACAGTATGTACATGTAAGTATATATTATACTATTTTTAAGCTTTCATTAAATATGATATAACATCCCACATAACACCTAACCGTAAACCTCTGACACTCTATAAAGAGGATATTTCCTTTCCATCTAAGTAGCATGGATGACTACTCATACCACATATCATATCAAAAGAGGTCAAATGTGTATTAAAAATGTCAGCACCATGAACTCAGGAGGAAATATTGGCCTTTTAAGATGAAAACAACAACTCAAAGTGAGTGGCATTTTACCACAGTATTGTAATTATTGCTCCTCTGATTAATAAAGTGATAATCCATAGCTGGCTGGCCCTTTCATTAAGCACAAAGGTACAGCTATAATGACTCAACAGTTAAATGTGGGTGTCATAAAGGGGCATCAGATTGTTGGTTATTAGTCATTTATTGTTCATTTATTCTTGTAATCTTTTGCTTTTCTCATACCTGGATCACCTTTCAGTACATTGAACCTTGCCAGGGAGAAAAATAACATTTCCTATTTTTATAAAGGTAGCAAAGCATCTTAAGCCAATCCTGTTATTATAGCTTATGTAAAGATAATTTCAAATAATGTGGATTGATAAAAAGAGACAGAGACAGAGACAGAGACAGAGACAGAGACAGAGACAAAGAAAGGAAGGAAGGAAGGAAGGGAAAGAAAGAAAGAAAGAAAGAAAGAAAGAAAGAAAGAAAGAAAGAAAGAAAGAAAGAAAGAAAGAAAGATAGGGGGAAGGAAGGAAGGAAGGAAGGAAGGAAGGAAGGAAGGAAGGAAGGAAGGAAGGAAGGAAGGGAGGGAGGGAGGGACTAGGTGAGAGTGAGTTCCTGAGAAAAAAAGTTTGTGGGAAGCCCCTGTCCATTGTTTGATTCTGGCTTGAATTTAAATTATGTTGGATACATTTAGAACCATGATCTATAAACTATGATTTTGGATGAGTGAGATGAACAAACACAACCAATATCGGTTTTTTCAAGAAAACACTGTTAGAGAAACAACGGCGTAATTTAAAGTGTGAATTAGTTTGCCATGTGTTCATGCAAATGATACAATTCTCTGCTGCATCCAACTCTCTGCATGTTATATTGATTTCAGCAATAACCAATGTACCTCTGCCTGATCACCTCCCCAATCCAATAATCATAGCGGGTGGGGGGGTGTTTTTCTCCCTTAGCCCATTGCCCCTACCTTTGCAAGTCAACAGCTTGGCTTCCCAGGCATCAGACCAACAGCTCATTTAAGTGATAACAGTGTCATTTAAAACACAATCAAGGAGAAAGATGCACAATAAGCATAATACACTGCTTCTGCCCCGAAGGATGATGCAAAGACTTGCGGTCAAGATGGACAATAAATCATCCTGAAATGGAATTTAATTTGAGTCATAATATAAGAGCGGGACTGCAGCAATAACTAATTAAGCAGGGAAAGCCAGACAAACTTGGAGCTACAGAAAAGCCATCCTGATAAGCAAGACCCTACCTGACACTTTGGAGCAGGGGAACATTCCCATTGTGCCATCAGGTTAGAGAGAAAAGATGACCTTCCTTTATCTGATTTGCATGCCTCAAGCAAGGGACTTGACTTGGTTATTTGCTTAAGTGTTCTGGAACTTCTGCTATCTGACAAGCATCTTAAAGTGGTGGCTCAAGCTTATTTCTACCCAGTTGATGAAGAACATTGAATTAAATCTAAATGTGCAGCAACAATAGTAAATGATGAAAGATGTAGATGGAATCTGTGGACCCAGGAGAGAAATTTTGGAACTTTATTCCTCTAACAACTCTACAACTTTTATGTCTTACAGAGGTGGAGAGAATATCTTCTCTCCAGGTCCACAAGGCGCTGGTTGCGGAATCCGAACGTCAGTGCTGACGGGACTACAGAGTCTCATTTTGCCTTGCTCTTCCTTCTCATCCAGAGAATCCCAGTGCAAAACAATTATATAGTCTGAAGTCTGACTGTATAATTTGCAGAGGAGCTTTGAAATTAGACTGGAGGCCATAAACAGCCTAAATTTTACATATTGTAAATTTCGCCCAGAAGCAAGGCTGGTTGGGTAATTCTGGGAATTGAAGTTCACACATCTTAAAGTGATTGAGATTGAGAAATACTGATATAGGCTAATAGCCTAAGACAAGGATGGAAAACTATGGCCCCTTTATGACCCCGTGGACTTCAACTCCCAGAGTTCCTGAGCCAGCCATGAATTCTGGGAGTAGAAGTCCACAGGTCATAAAGGGGCCATAGTTCCCAATTCCAACCTAAGGGATGAATAGCCACCCAGCACCACGTTCTGGACACTTCCCAACAGAAAAAACTGCAAAAAGAGGGTCTCCAAGTTTAAGACCTACTAGATAGTTTAGATGGATACAAACTATGGCCAATAGCCTCTTAGGCCATCCAGAAGCCCAATAGGACTACCTCGATTCATACAGGAAGCATTTCCCTATTTATCTCGACACACATTTCTAGAGACACCTTGTCTTGTTAAATACTAGAATTCTTCTCTATGGAGATTCTCAGTCATTCAGGTCATAGTTGTCCCAAAGGTGCTTTTTTCAAGAGGCAAATGGACTTTCTTGTTTTTATTTTGGATAGATAGGACTGCTGGTTTGAAAGAGGGGTCAAAGAGATCATCTGGATCAAAATTGAACAGCCCTCTCTCAACAGAGGGGGAAGGGATACAACATCATCTATCTCCAGTCTACAACACAGTCCTTTCAACAGTTCCAAGAAGGCTCCACACCTATTTGCACTACTCAGGTGACCCTGAGACACAGATAAGCCTCCAGGTTACCTCAATGACTCTCTAAAAAGAATACAAATGACCAGCTGTCTGCAAGGAGTATAAATCCTTCCATTGCCTACCATCTAGTCAGAGCTGAAGAAGCTTCTTGGATGAGAAATAAAATGTCTTCAAAGAAAAACAAGGAAGTCCAGTTGCCGCTTGAAAAAAGCACTTTTGGGACATACAAGAATTCCTGGGGTTATTTTATGCGTGTGGTGGTGGTTGTTGTTGTTGTTTTGAGGCAATTAGTTTTACAAAGAGCTATGCTATGATCAATCCCCTATTTATTGGATATTTTCAAATTTCTTCAGAAAATGTGCCATATTCCTTCTAGGAAAGACTGCCTTTCCACATTAAGCCATACTCTTTATGTCTTGTTTTAGTGGACTGTTATACACCACACAGAGTCACTTTTATGTGAAATGAGTGGCTATACAAATCTGATAAATAAATAAACCCAACTTTCTAGTTTTTAGTTCTCATCCCAGAGCATGCAGCAGATAAGCAATACAAGAGAAGGTCAATACAGATAGTCCTTAACTTACAGCCAATTGTTTAACGACCGTTCAAAGTTACAATGGCTAGTCCTTGCACTTACAACCGTTACAGTGCCCTCATAGTCATATGATCAAAATTCACAACTGGTATGTATCTACAATGATTGCAGTGTCTCAGGGTCATGTGACCACCATTTGCCACCTTTCCAACTGACTTCCAACAGGCAGAGTTAATGTAGGAGGCCTGATTCACTTAATGACTGTGTGATTGTCTTAACAACACTAGCGATTTGCTTAACAAACATGGCAAAAAGGTCATAAAATCAGGTGTAATTCACTTAACAATCAGCGTTGGGTTGTTCTGGAATGTCAGCATTCCAGAACAACCCAACTCCAAGTAAAAACTCCGAGACAGGGATATCTCAAAACTTCCATTTATTAGAGTAGGTACACTGGCACATCTGGGAAAACCCAAATCTGAGAGTTCCGGGTTTTCCCATCAGTAAATCAAAATCCCAAATCCAGCCCCTGCACCCATCAGTCCATCACATGGCCCAATCACCATCCATCCCAACTTGAGCCACCACTGCAACCACTTCTCCTCCAGATACAGGAGCACCATGACCTTGACAGAAGAGAAGAATGCTATTATGTCTAACTAAAATCTCCCTACTAAATCCCGCCTCCTACTTTCCCAAGCACAAGAAGGTGGCAGTGTGGAAGCTTCCAGTGTTAATATCGCTTCCAAAGCTGACATCCCCTTCCTTAGCAACCAGAAGAAATTCTGGTCACAATTGTGCTTTTAAATTGAGAACTACTTGTACCAGACTATCTTACATGCACTACAGTCGATTTACCTCATCTAGTATCTAGAAAGCATCTAAGGGGCTCTGTTTGTTTATTTATATATCTGTTTAGCATAGAAGCATTGTTACATTAGCCAGGAGACTACAATGCAGAGCAGTAGTTTTGCTGCTAATTTACTAGCTCTGTTGTGGTACACAATTGTGCACTTCCCAGGATGTACCACAGGAGGGCGAGCTATCTTCGCACCAGAGAGAAAGATGAGTGGCCCTTCCTGCAGCAGTATCCAAGGCCCTCTCCCTCCAGTGGAGCCACCTTGCAAATGGGCGTCACAACTGGGGAAATTGAGAACATGCAGTAATCTGACTGCCTGCATGGAGCACGAATTCCTCTCCCCATCGAAGTGGTACCTATTTATCTACTCACATAGAACATGCTTTCAAACAGCTAGGTGGGCAGAAGCTGAGGCAAGTGACAGGAGCTCACCCCGCCACGCAGTGCTAAGGCTTGAACCGCTGGAGCAGAAATCATCTTTGGCGTCATTAAACCACTGAGCCACCGCACCTTCAGGGGCTCTGCTGAGTGAGAGAGATTAGACAAGTGGCTTATGTCCGCCTGCAATGACTTCTGAAGAAATTTGGGGTAGTCTGATGACTGAGTGAAAGAGGGTCCTTTAGAAACGGACGTTGGAAAACAATCTGCCTTTAGGACTATAATCTATTAGGAGACTTTGCTGTAAAGATCCAGAGAGGTAAATGAGACAGTGGAAAGTATTTCCCTAGGAGCAGAATAATGTGTCCTATGGCCCTGCCTGCTCAGCTTTAATTTAACTCCATCTGCTAAAAATAAAACAAACGTGATGGAGAGAATATCACATTTCCCCAGCAACTGAGATGTTTGTGATTCCTTCCGAGTGACTCCTTACACATGACATCACTAGTTTTTACAGAGTAAGAAGCCCTTATGGATTTGGGCAGGGTCTGGGAGTCAGGTCTTCTGAGTTTTCCCTTTGTTTGGACCCTAGCTTTCTGTTTGACCTCATCTGCTCTTCAAGCCGGCGATAATAAGAACGACGTCTCCCATTGGGTTGTAGAGCTTTGTTAATGAAGGCTGAGTAGCACTTCAGCGTCCTCTGGAGAACAGGGGTGGGGTAGGAGGGGGGAGAGGCAGGAGCAAGGAATTAGCCCCAACTATTTATAGTAATTCACATTAGCATAAGCACTTCCACATTTCTCTTTGCAAGGAGGCTTTCTGTTACAAGCTTGTGGTGTGGCTGGAGTTTATTCCGTTGCATCAGTCCAATCTGTACAATTAATTTTGATTGGCATTTCCTTGTATAGAATGCTCGACCTGGGACTCATGTCGTGGGAGAGGAGGCGCTGCAAGGGAACCCATTTCTTGCATTGGCCAGGCGGGGGCACCCACACAGAGGCCAGGCCTCAGGTGTCACCAGGGCCGGATTTTCCTATAGGCTAACTAGGCTTCAGCCTAGGGCCTCAAGATCAAGAGGGGCCTACATTCAAATTGTTAGCAAAATTAAAATTACACTGTTCTAAAAACAGTGAACACTAAAACACTGAACCGAAAATAAGGAGAAAAATGGGAGGTGAAAGGGCCTCATAAGTGGAATAGCCTAGGGCCTCTTTTCATCTAAATCCGGCCCTGGGTGTCACCCTGAGCAGGTGCAGAGCTGGAGGCGGGGGAGGGGCATTTATACCAGTGGTGGGTTCCAAAAATTTTTACTACTAGTTCTGTGGATGTTGCTTGGTGGGCGTGGCATGGCTTGGTAGGCGTGGCTTGGTGGGCGTGGTAGGGGAAGGATTCCCATCCCAATCCAGGGGAAGGTTCCTGCAAAATCCCAATTTCTTCCCAATCAGCTGCGACTTGGGAAGGCAGAGAATAGATGAGGGTGGGGCCAGTCAGAATTTTTACTACCGGTTTTCCAAACTACTCAAAATTTCTGCTAACAGTTCTCCAGAACTGGTCAGAACCTGCTGACACCCACCTCTGATTTATACACTTGCTGCCCAGATTGTGCAAAAACACTGAAATTTCGAAGTGAGCTGCACATTACAGAAGACTCTTCCCTCTCCTATCACCACCTCAGTTCTGTACTATTTTTATTGCATATGGCACCTTCAGGAAAATTGCCACCGGGGGGTGGGAGAGATTATTTCTGACTGGAAAATGGTTTAATTGGCGAGATGCCACTCTATGAGGTCTTTTAGGCCAGCGAATCTCAAACACATTGGTCTCAGGAACCCTTCATGTTCTTAAAAATGATGAAGGACTCCAAAAAGATTTGATTGATGTAGATCAGACCGTGTTCCTCTTGTAGGGCATTCTTGCATTGCCCTGAAACCTCCCTCCTGGCAATGGTGCTTTTTGCCTGATTAAGAAAAGGAACCCAACCCAGTATAGAATTGTGGGTTTGTTAGTATTAGAGGCAACAGGAGGCTTGCATTTTTAAAAATACGAGCATTTCTCCTAACTGTTGTATGCTTTGTCACAGACCTTTGCCAATAGGTCTTTGTTCTAGTACAGGGGTCTGCAAACCTAAACACTCAAAGAGCCATTTGGGCCCATTTCCCACAGAAAAGAAAACACCGGGAGCCACAAAACCCTTCCCGTGCCTGACTATTTCTTGAGCGGCAACAAAACTGGCATATGTAGTTGAATTCAACGTTCTGTTTTCTTCTGAAACTTTTCTTTTCTTGGATTTATCCATGGTTGGCCTACCGGGGGTTGAAAAGCTCACTAAATCGAGTACTAGCGGGTGTCACACATTGGCAGTTGTGAGGCATATTTTGAGTGCCAGGGTGCTACAGCAGAAGGGTGAAAGAACCACATGTAGCTCCAGAGCCGCAGGTTGCTGACCCCTGTTCTAGTAGTATGCATGCTTGCTTGCATGGATACAAGCCTGCATGTATGGAGGGTTTCTATATATGCACCCAGTGTTCCTATTTGCAGGTGCCTCTGGGTATATTGCATCCCTGTGATGTGATAGTATATTCTTCATGACACCGACCTCTCTCACTCAGCGCTTCTGGCACAATGAAGAAAGAGGCTATTATGTTTATTAAATTGTACTGAAGCTACATTAAAGCAACTGGCAGCTAGGAAGCCTGGTTATTTATGAAACGTACATCTGGAATCACAGCTTCCTCTGTTGGGCTTTAGCTTCTAAGAATATGGAGAGGAATCAGTATTGCCAGACACAATCCAATCTGGTTTTAATTTGATATTCACTTAAAAAGAACATGCCCAGCTGATTTCTTTTGATGTCAGGGGCCAAGAAAATAAATTAATTTTTCCAGCCTGTCCCAAATCTTTTCTCTCGCCCAACAGCATCTTAACTACACTGCTTATGCACCAGCTTATTATAATATATATCATACAGTATAGAGTACATATATACTATAGTAAATTTATATAGTTTTGATTAGTTTTAACCGTACTATTTTTGGGGTGGTTTGGTGAGCTGTGTGACCCCTGCTCTGTCAGTCAATTGATGATTCAATGTCCTCGGCAAATCCAGAATATGAATTAATTTCAGTATTCAGCAACCTAGTTTTGGAAGAAAAATCCATCTGGTTCAGTTCCAAGCTGGGAGAAAAGCGCTGGAAATAAAATGGAGGCTGATTGGAAAGGAAGTTGGTTTACTGATGAAGCAGAATTAATGAAGTTTGTGGTTCTGGGATAGCTGACCAAATGGTTATAGTTTCTGTAACTTTGAAGTTTGGGATTTCTGCAATATGGGCTTTGTATTCTGAAAGGGTGTTGGGTAATTCTTATTGAGGCTGATGGTTATGTCCTGTGTTAGATTTTTTTTGGCTGAAGGGCTGCTTGCTGTGATCCTTTCACTCTGCTTTTGTTAGCTGTCAAAATTGCTGTAAGGGGTTTCAAAACATCCAGTCTTGAATAGCGATAGCAATAGCACTTAGACTTATATACTGCTTCATAGTGCTTTACAGGCCTTGTAAGCGGTTTACAGAGTCAGCCTATTGCCCCCAACAATCTGGGTCCTCATTTTACCCACCTCAGAAGGATGGAAGGCTGAGTCAACCTGGAGCCAGTGAGATTTTTATTAGCGTCTTGGTCTTTTGGCTTTTCTGAGGCTTTTCCTTATGGTTAATATTTTACTTGGGATAATGGGGGAAGGGGGGTTGATTTCTTCTTACACTAGTTAACGACATTGTACATTGCAAACATAACCTCTCTTTCCAGAGTAGACCAAAGATAGTAATTTGAGACAAATAGCAAAAAGGATTTCTCAGAAAGCAAGGCTTGTCAACATTCCCTGTTGCACCAAGTGGTAGCTTGGGTATTCCCAAGCTATGCAAACTCACAATTATTGAAAAAGAAAAGGGAATTCTCCCTTAGCCTGCTAAACTGGACATCAGAACAAGGAAGAAAACAAAGAAACATTTCTAACTTAGCTTCCACCTACTGTGTTTCCCCGAAAAGAAGACTCTGTTTTATTTATTTTTTTTAACCCTGAAATAAGCGCTTGACCTTATTGCCAAGCACTCAAAAGCCCGATTGGGCTTATTATCAGGGGATGTCTTACTTTGTGGGAAACAGGGTAACAGTAATGAAAGAGACTATATCATCTCTGATGTTCTACAGAAAGATGCTGCTTGACACTTCGATGTCTGGTTTGTCCCAGATGTAGGGAACCTTCGGTTCATGAACTAAAACTCCCTGCAGCTTCAGCTTCTGTAGCCAGTGAATAAGGATGCTGGGAATTGAAGCAAATATTAGCAGACCCAAAGCATCTCCATTCTTGAACTGCTGAAGTCCTCAATGGTCCTTAGTAGTTCAAGGATTACAGAAAACCTTTCCTTCTGTATACTGTAGATTTTCTAATGTATTAAGCTCCCTGACCAATCTGGATTCCCCACTCCTACCCAGCTATACTGATGGTCTTTATGGAAATGTCCTTTTCTTCTTTGAATGGATTTTCTCTTCTACAGGATTTCTTTATATTTTCAGAGCGCTTATTGAAATAGTATAAAAAAAACAGTGTAGCAGTTTGCTCTTGATTTAGATTTTGGGCAGCTAGTTATAACAATTGAAATTAATGATGGATTAAGACTTAGTTAAATTTTAATGTGCTATTAATGTGGGAGTGGGGGGGTGGGGGTAAGTCACGAGTTTGTTAAGAACTGTTGGTTTGGTTTATGTATGAAGAATAAACAAATAAAGAAATTAATGTCTTGCTTGAACAGTATTCATAATAATTGACTGTAAAGTCTGCATTGATCATATTGTTTATGGTCTTTTTTATTTCCTCTTCCATGTGAAAAACACAATGAGAGGACATGTAAATAGACATGTCTTTCAGACTCGTGTTTTCAGGCAATTTTAAGAAAAAGGAAAAAAAAACCCATCAGCACATCTGAAAGTAAAAACTCAGATTAGATAAATGCATAATAATATCCATAAAGCACTTCATTGGTAAACATTGTAAATGGTGCCACATAATTATATATCAGTGGTGCAGGGATGGGTTCTACTTACCTTTACTACTGGTCCGCAACGGGGCCGTGTGCGCTCACTTTGATCACGCGTGCACTCTTCTGCTCATGCCAGAAGCATTTTGATGATGTTGGGGTCAGTGGGCGGGGCCTCCTGCCGGTTTTACTACCAGTTCTATAGAACCGATGTGAATCGGGGGCAACGCACCACTGCAGTGTTGCGTTGCTACCAGTTTGTCCCAGGTCGGGCGAACTGGTAGCAGCAGGAGGCTCCGCCCACCTGCCTGGATGTTTCTATGCATGCGCAGAAGTGTTGCACATATGCAGGAGCTTGCATGAGTAAACCAGTAGCAAACTAAATTGAAACCCACTACTGTTATATATGCCTCTCTCAAGAAGGAGAGGCAGGATTTTTAAAGAAATAGGACCCTGAGCCTCACCTACTAAGAAATGTCCCATAAAGAAAAATGTGTTTTTTCAAGAGGCAACTGGACTTCCTTGTTTTTCTTTGAAGATGTTTCACTTCACATCCAAGAAGCTTCTTCAGCTCTGATTGGATGGTGGGGAATGGAAGGATTTATACTCCTTGCAGACAGCTGGTCATTTCCATTCTTTTAGAACAGGGGTCCTCAAACTTTAAAATAGGGGCCAATTCACAGTCCCTCAGACTAGGTTGTGGGGGCCAGACTGGCTGGGTGGGCGTGGCTAGGTGGTCATGTGACTGGGTGAGCATGGCCAATTTAACAGTCCATTAAACAATGCACACAAATTAAACTTTAATTTGTTTTGCTCCTGCGGATGTTTTATTTGCTTTTGTTTGCATGTTACTCTTTTGATTGACTTTCCTTTTTACTAGATCATTTTTTCAGTTATTTAGGAATCTAGTGGTCCACTTCAGGAAACTCAGTTTTGCAGCAATTCTTCTCAGTCCCAAGGAGCTTACAATCAACAAGTTTCTTTCTGTGTGTCTCTCTCTGGCTGAAGAATTCTGGGAGCTGAAGTCCACAAGTCTTAAAGTTGCCAAAGTTGGAGATCCCTGCTATAGACGATACACCAAATTCTGCTGTTTAAAAGGTTCAGGAGGCTTCTCTCTGTAGATCAGGCTGCCGTTAAAGGCAAGAGGCTAGCCAATATTATTTTTTGGTAGTGGGTGTTTTGGCATCCCTTAGACCAAGAGATATATCTGTACCTTTGAGTCAGTGTTGACTTTTGGCGACTGGCTGGATTACTCCCTGCAGATTTCTTGGCAATATTTCAGAAGTGGTGTGCCATTGCTTACTTGGCTTTGTACCTAAAACAGGATTAGAATTTACGATCCCTCTGTTTTTAGCCTGGTGCATTAACCACTATTATACAACAAACTGACTCTCGTTGACCAAGAGATGACCTAAACACTCTTCCGAAAGATGCTGAAGTGGTTCTGCCAGCGGGCCTGGGGAACCCAGAGAGGGATGTAGCGTAGCCCATTAAATGATAAGTCTTCAACATTAATGATATGCTTACCAGAATTAGATGATCTAACTTACTGTAACTCATAAACAAAAGCAAACAATAAGAATTACAGTAACACACTTCCATGATTAGATCAAAAGCTGAAATCTTAAAGAAAACCCAGGTTTATCATCTTGATTGAATGGTTTAAAAAGTCAGTCTTCCATGTGGGGGGGGGGGGGTGTCTAACTAATCTCTCACCTAGAATCCAAAAATTCCTAAACTCATCACTGCCAACAAACGCCAATTTTGGCTAAATAGGAATCTCACATCTGAAATTTTTCCAAGCCCATTTAAATGTAATTAGGAATTACATTTGGGACAACTGTGAGAGGAAACACATGTTCTATTACAAAGCTACATCCCTTCCCTTTTTGGCTGCACCCAAATTCTGTCAATTCTCTTATATAAATCCATCTGTCCATCTTCCTGTACTGACTACAGTTCCTTTAAAATGCCAACAGCTTATGAAATGGTAGTGCCATCTTATTAAAAGGTGAGGAACCGTGCCCATTCTCTCAATCAATCAACACAAGCTGAAGTTAGCCTGGTCAATACTAGGAACCAATAACCTCTGAGAGAAATCAGACATGGTAGAGTGGATGCATTTGTCCGTTCTTTGTTTGTGAAGAGCTATAGATGATATTTGTGATATATGTGGATCCATTAAATGGCCTTTAGATCTTGTTTCTAGTTACTGTCTATAATAATATATGAAGTGTACAGGTACATTTGTATAAATACGAACTTCCAAGTGTGGGAAATTTTGATACACATACCTACCAATAGAGGTCTCCTGCAATTTTAAAATATATAACTTACTGAAAGATTTGTGAATATCACCATACTGTACATCATGGTGAAACCAATAGCAATATCTGCCATTCTTCGGTATCCAATTAAGTTTAGCCAGAATGAAGAAGTTGGCATAATGAAGAATAGTGCAAGTCAATTAAAAAAGAGTTAGACTTAGAACTTAGAATAACTTTATTGTCACTTTTAATGTACACTAATTGGCATACATTAAAATGAAATTTCATTGTCTACAGCTCTCAAAGGGTCACCACCTCAAAGGAAGGAAGGGAGGGAGGAAGGAAGGGGGGAGGGAGGAAGGGAGGAAGGAAGGAAAGAAGGAAGGAAGGAAGGCTGGCTGTTGGATGGCAAGAGAGAGACAAGATTTTGAGAATTCTAACAATTCAGACAGATTACCACAGAATGTTGTATTAGTACGATATCATTTGTGACTTAGACATAAAGAAAAAAAAGTAGCACAAGTGAAATGTTAGATAGTCAATTAGGGATTTTATGAGAAAGAAGTTCATAGAGCTCACAGAAACTCCCACTTTAATGTATTTACTAATAAATGGAGAAAGTTCATTTAGTTTCCATGATTCTGTAATTTACCCATAGTTCTTTCTTCCTCATATCAAACTGGATTAGGAAAACCCTGTGTCAATCATATTTCCTTGATCATGGGCTGGTTTCGAGGGCTTGACACATATTTACATTTATTGCAGATCGATTTCTGAAACATTCCACCTGTCTATCCCAAAGATGCTTTTCAAAATGCAGCCGGACTTTCTTGGAGGTTTTTTTCCCTTGAAAATATTTCGCTTTTCATCCAAGAAGCTTCCTCAATTCTTCTTGGATGAGAAGTGAAATATTTTCAAGAAGAGAAAAACACCATTGAAGTCCAGCTGTGTTTTAAAAAGCACATTTGGGACAACTATGATTTGGATGATTGAGAATCTCCACAGACCAGTGATGGCTAAACTTTTCTGGACCAAGTGCCCAAACCACATGTCCACGCCCGAACCCCCAAAATGCAATGCGCACATGTACCCCTGCCCATGCATGCCCACATGGCCCCCCACATGCGCCCTGCCTCCCCACAGGTGCGTCTCCCCACGCCACACCCATGCCTGCACGGCAAAGAGCCAAAGACCAGCTGGTATGTGCGCATGCACAGCGGAGTTGAACTTGGGCAGTGGCTCCTGTGCCATCAGAGAGGGTGCTGCATGCCACCTCTGGCACGCGTGCCATACAGTGGTGAGTTTCAAAATTTTTTACTACTGGTTCTGTGAGTGTGGTTTGGTGGGCATGGCATGGCTTGGTGGCCGTGGCTTGGTGGGTGTGGCAGGGGAAGAATACTGTAAAATCTCCATTCCAACCCCACTCCAGGGGAAGGCTACTGCAAAATCCCCATTTCCTCCTGATCAGCTGGGACTTGGGAGGCAGAGAATAGATGGGGGTGGGGCCAGCCAGAATATTTACAACCAGTTCTCCCAACTACTCAAAATTTCCGCTGCTCGTTCTCCAAAACTGGACAGAACCTGCTGAAACCCACCTCTGGTGCCATAGTTCGCCATCACAGCCATAGACATTAGACTGGCCTCTTTCTACATGCCCAGGAAAGAGGGGAGTTGGCCAAACTGCTGTTTTGCCTTTCCATCCACTGCTTCTTGCAGTTCTCATTTCCTCCTTTCCTATTTCCAGCCTTATTCAGCCTCTGGCTGTCTCTTATCTCTGCTTTGGATTAGGCATCCATGAAGCTCTGGGACTTTATAGCATAGAACTTCACAAATTGTAGACTCACTCTCTCTCTCTCTCTCTCTCTTTGTCATAGCCCCTTCTTAATTTTTGGAAGACAGAGAGCTGGGTGAGTCTTTTTCAAATAGGTTTATCAAATAACGGCAATTTGGCTCCCTGGATGAAAGACTGTCCTCACTTTAACATCAGTTTACAGCCATGTGATGATGGTCGTGAGACCAATGGTTATGGCAACCTAGCTGAAAGGAATTATACAGGGATGAAGTGTGGCATAAGTCTCTAAGGGTCCCATTTGGGATTACTTTCATGGGAAAGTGGCAGTGGTGGGTTTCAAATTTTTTTACTACTGGTTCTGTGGGTGTGGCTTGGTGGGCGTAGCATGGCTTGGTGGGTGTGGCTTGGTGTGCATGGCAGGAGAAGGATACTATAAAATCTCCATTCCCTCCCCACTCCAGGGGAAGGTTGCTGCAAAATCCCCATTTCTTCCCGATCAGCTGAGACTCGGGAGGCAGAGAATAGATGGGTGGGGCCAGTCAGAATTTTTACTACCGGTTCTCCAAACTACTCAAAATTTCCGCTACTAGTTCTCCAGAACTGGTCAGAACCTGCTGAAACCCACCTCTGGAAAGTGGGTCATCCTGAGGCTGTTGGGTATATTCCCTGCCCTTATGGCCTCATTGTAGTTTGCTTTCTGTTATTGTCCTAAAGCCAGGAGGGGGATGTCCCAAGAAATAGCACAGTGCCACGTTAAGCCCCAAATGATGAATGGATGGAATTACTCTGATAATAGCCCTTTAAATGAAGGTGCCACTTGGAGATGATGTATTTCTGTGTAGAGATGATGGATGCAGGCAGATTCTATTCCTTGTTGCCAGAGGCAGTTTGTACTTGGAAACAAGTTAACAGTGGAACTGGGAGAGGGTGAACGATACAGAGGATATTAGATGCATGATGGGAGATGGACCTTGTAAGATCTCTTAAGTCTGGACTTGCTACCAATGATGGCATCTAGAATCCAGAGTTTCCCAGCCAAAAAATATGTAATACTCTGTAATACGAGGCATTATAGGGTCAGAAAGGGCCATCTGAAGGTTCAAGGTTGACATGGTTTATATGTGTTTAATCCAGGGGTCTGCAACCTTAAACACTCAAAGAGCCATTTGGACCTGTTTCCCACAGAAAAGAAAACACTGGGAGCTACAAAACCCTTCCCGTGCCTGACTATTTCTTGAGCGGCCAAAAACTAGCATATGTAGTTGAATTAAACATTCTGTTTTCTTCTGAAACTTTTCTTTTTTTGGATTTATCCATGGTTGGTTTACTGGGGGTTGAAAAGCTCAATAAATCATGTACTGGCAGGTGTCACACATTGGCAGTTGTGAAGCATTTTGAGTGCCAGTGAGCCACATTTACAGAGGGGTGAAAGGGCCACATGCGGCTCCAGAGCCACAGGTTGCTGACCCCTGGTTTAATCCAAGATCATCCTGGCTGTAGACATTAAGCAGCATCTACGAGCAATAGTAATAGCACTTGGACTTACATACTGCTTCACAGTGCTTTACAGCCCTCTCTAAGCAGTTTACAGAGTCAGCCTATTGGCCCCCAATAATCTGGATCCTCATTTTACCGATCTCAGAAAGATGGAAGGCTGAGTCAACCTTAAGCCGGTCATGATTGAACAGCTGGCAGTCGGCAGAGTTAGCCTGCAAGACTGCATTCTAACCACCGCGCCACCATGGCTCATCTACAACACAAAACTAACTTCACCATCCACTTATTTATATTATTACAAGCTTCAGGTTGCACCGTGATTTTGTAGGTGATTAGTAAAATGGTATGGGCATCCTTGTAGGCTGGATGGATGTATATCCATTCACAGGATTCAAGCAGACACTTAAGACTACAAAGAATCAAGCCAGCAAAAGCAGCCAGGAAGTTATATGGCAATAGACACAGATTAGCAGGAATAAAAGCTTGAAGTTTATATACTGTAAGTGGCATTGGAAAATGACCTAATTTTTCTTCTTTCTTGGTACTATGGGTTTGTGTAAAGACTAGAGACACCGTATTAAAAATGATTATATTTTTGTATCTTTTGTATCTTCTGCGTGCGCAGAAGCGTTTTGATGATGTCGGGGTCAATGGGTGGAGCTTCCGGCCGGTTTTATTACCGGTTCTATAGACCGGTTACTGCCATTGAGCCAGGTTCTACCTATTCTATACCTGTACATTTGGCTTTTCTTTGCTAAGCAAGAAACCTTACTTTTCTCTACGTTGAATTTCATTTTGTTAGATGGGGCCCAGTGTTTAAATCTGTCGAGATCCTGCTGTATCTTGACCCTGTCTTTTGGGGTGTTGGCTATTCCTGTCAGCTTGGTGTTGTCTGCAGATTTGATGAGTTCCCCTTCTATTTCCTCATCCAAATCATTAATGAATATATTGATGAGTACTGGGCCTAAGACAGAATCTTGAAGTACCTCACTGCTTACTTCCCTCCATGTAGATGTAGTTCCATTAAGGATTACATTTTGAGTGCCATTTTAGAGCTAGAAATCCATCTCATGGTGATGCTGTCTATCCCACATTTTTCAAACTAACTTACCAAGAAGTACTTTATAGTACTTCTACTAGATCTACTAGTAGATCTAGTACCAAGATCTACTTTGACAAAGGCATTCCTGAAATCCAAGTATACTATGTCCACAAGCATTTCACTGGTCCGCGAATAGAATAGAATAGAATAGAATAGAATAGAATAGAATAGAATAGAATAGAATAGAATAGAATAGAATAGAATAGAATAGAATTTTTTATTGGCCAAGTGTGATTGGACACTCAAGGAATTTGTCTTGGCGCATACGCTCTCAGTGTACATAATGGAAAAGATGCGTAATTGAGTCACTTTGTCGAAGAATGAAATAAGATTTGTTTGGAGTGATCTGTTTTTGACAAACTCATGTTGACTTCTGGTTATAATTTGCTTGCTTCTAGGTATTCACGGATCTGTTGCTCAATTATCTTTTCCAGGATCTTCCAGGTATTGATGGCTGGCTGATTGGTCTGTAGTTTAGTGGATCCATTTCTTTCCCTTTTTTTGAATGTGAACCACATCAGCTCTTTTCCAGTCCTCTGGTAGTTCCCTGGTGCTCCAGGACCTTTGAAAGATATTATTCCATAGTTCCAAGATCATGTCTATCAGCTCCTTCACAACTCTGGAATGTAATCCATCTGCTCCTGGTGATTTGAATTCATCGAGAGTGGACAGGTGTAATGTGTGGACCCATCCAAGTAGTTTGCAGGTTTGGATTTACCAGTCTGGGTCCAATGTGAACTAACTTTCTCTATCCCTCTCTCTGTCTCTCTCTCTCTCTATTGAGCTTTCGCGCGTGCGCTCTCGCGCGCTCTGTTGACCCCCCCACCTCTCTCTCCCTCTCATATTCTCTCTCTCTCTCTGTCTCTTACACACACACACACACACACACACACACACACACACCCTTTCCCCAATGGCAGCCATATGTGATGTGTGAACTAGACTACTGAAGGGGCCGGAAATTCATTCAGTTGTTGCAAAAAGAGACGACAATTGAGAATATGAAAGTTGACAGTTGAATTCAGGGTGCTAGGCTAGGTAACCAACCCTAAACAATTCATATGAGGATGTGGGGAAAAGTTACCAAGGCAGCAATCCACTTCATGGCAGACATAGGAGATCTAAGCTCCTCTGAATTGCTCAAAGAGCTGTGTACCCGCACCCATCCAAAAGGGACACTGAGTTTCCATTAAGCCTCCCCACGGCTGCAGACTTATGTATTTTTTTTTTATTTCAAGTTTTGGGTTTGTTTGTTTGTTTAATGTTCCGCTTCCTGTTATGCTCTCTCCTCCTTCCCAAAGAAAGGGGTGGAAAGGAGGGAGGCAGAGAGAGAGAGAGAGATTTACTGAAGAGGAATGCAATTTGATGCCGTATCTTAGCCTCTGCCTGCCGTGTTGCCAGGATTGGAATAAAGAATCCATTAAAATAACAAAGCACAAAGCAAAAAAGGGAGAGAGGAAGAAAAATAGACCTACGTGCAGAACAAACAACGGCCAATTTGGATTCTAGATAGCAATAAGCATGAAGGCGGGAGGGCTTGGGGTACAACAAGACAGCGATGAGGGGCGGGTGTGCAATAGGGAAGGGCGAAATAAGCTGGAGGAGCCATTTCTTTATGGCTATTGTGACTATCAGGCCTGGCTTCAAATTTAAAGATCACATTCACAACTTCTGGAGGCAAGTTGTTCCACTGATTAATTGTTCTAACTGTCAGGAAATTTCTTCTTAGTTCTAAATTGCTTCTCTCCTTGATTAGTTTCCATCCATTGCTTGTTCTGCCTTCAGGTGCTTTGGAGAATAGCTTGACTCTCTTTTCTTTGTGGCAAACATGCTATCATATCACACCTAGTCCAGGGGTGGGTTCTATTTATCTTTACTACCAGTTCACATGCGCAGATCACCTATGATGACGTCCGGGTCAGTGGGCGGAACTTCCTGCTGGTTTTACTACTGGCTCTTGTGAACCGGTCCTAACCGGGGGGCAACCCACCACTGATCTGGTCCTTCTTTTCATTAAACTAGACATACCCAATTCCAGCAACTGTTCTTTATATATTTAGCCTCCAGTCCCCTAATCATCTTTGTTGCTGTTCCCTGCACTCTTTCTAGAGTCTCAACATCTTGATTATATTGTGGGGACCAAAACTGGATGCAGTAATGTGGTCTTACCAAGGCATTATAAAGTGGTATTAACACTTCACGTGATCTTGATTCTGTCCCTCTGTACAATTCATCCAGGGTTAAAAAAGCAGCATCTTTGATCTATTGTATTTATACGCAGGCATGAATGGATGGATGAACAAGAGCAGGTTATGTCAGAGTCTGCAGCTATCCAGCCAGCACACAAGTAAATAATTCAGCAGGATTCATTTATAGAAGAAACTTCTTTATATACAAAATATAAAACATGATGCATGTATACAATTCCCTGCAGTACTTGCAACATGGTAGCAAGTACAAGGACAAGAAGTAGAAGTAGAAGTAAGGACCAGAACTAGAAGCAAGGAGTAAAGCAAACGATACACAGAATCGTTTATATACACATAACAGTTAAACTAAGCCCTGAGAAAGAAAAGCATCTGCCGCTACCTAGGATTGAACTCTCAACCTTCCAAGTGGGAGACGAGCATCTTCACTAGGCCACTAGGCCACTCTGTGGGATGTAAATAAATGCATATATTAAATAAATAAATGCTTTTACATTTGTCATGTGGTAGTTTTATGTCATCTGTTTGTTTTGAGGGCCTTGCTTTGAAAGCATTTTTCTTTTTAGAGTGTCTTTTAACCAAATTCTAATTATTTGTTGGCTTAAAGGATAGGGTGGTGGCAAATTATTGCCACTTTAAATAAGGAATTAGGATTAGGCATAAAGCAATGTTGCCATAAAAATGGCCTTCATTGCAGTGGTGAGTTTCAAAATGTTTTATTATCGGTTCTATGGGTGTGGATTGGTGGGTGTGGCAGGGGAAGGATACTGTATAATCTCCATTCCCGCCCCACTCCGGGGGAAGGATACTACAAAATCACCATTCCCTCCCCAATCCAGGGGAAGGTTACTGCAAAATCATCATTTCCTCCCGATCAGCTGGGACTTGGGAGGCAGAGAATAGATTGGGGCGGGGCCAGTCAGAATTTTTACAACCAAACTACTCAAAATTTCAGCTACCAATTCTCCAAAACTGGTCACAACCTGCTGAAACCCATCTCTGCTTCATTGCTTTTACCTACCTTCCTCCCACGGCTGACAAAGTTTAACAGAAATTTACCCACTTTAAGGCTGTCCTTGGGGATTGTTAAACTAAGGGGACATTAGAAAAAAGAGATTGCCAGGGCAAGCTTTGGAGCTTTGGAGATACAAGTGGAGAATAGCTCGATGAAGTGAATAAATTATCCCTCCCCCAATAATAAATTTGGAACAAAAATAGGGCATGAGATACAAACCTCAATAATGGACTCTAAGAAGCCCATAGCAAAATAGCTATCTCATTGGAAGCAAATGGTGATGCTCAGAGAAACATTTGAACTGTCTGGATATAAAACACATGCCACCATCACTGAAGAAATTAGGCAATACATATAGGTAACCTATGGAGGAGTGGTCTGGTAGTCTAGAGGTGGAGCTCTCGCCTCACAATCAGGAGGCCATGAGTTCGATCCTAAGTAGAGGCAGATATTTCAGCACAATGGGAATATATCAGAGGTGAGTTTCAGCAGGTTCTGACCAATTCTGGAGAACCGGTAGCAGAAATTTTGAGTAGTTCAGAGAACTGGTAGTAAAAATTCTGACTGGCCCCACCCCCATCTATTCTCTGCTTCCCAAGTCCCAGCTGATCGGGAGGAAATGGGGATTTTGCAGTTACCTTCCCCTGGATTGGGGAGGGAATGGAGATTTTACGGTATCCTTCCCCTGCCATGCCCACCAAGCCACACCCACAGAACTGATAGTAAAAAAATTTGAAACCCACCACTGGAATATATCTGCTGAAAAAAACTCCACATGGGTGACAAGAAAGGCATCCGGCCAGTAAACACGCAGCTCCATTCAGTTGCCCAGACTCCACCCTGCAAGAGATTATGGGGTCATTAAAAGACGAAGATGATATAAGTGATGATATGGCCTATCATGATATGGCTAGCAGAGTGTTTTAATGGCCGGATGCCCTTCCTGTCACCAATGCGGAGTTTTGTCCAGCAGATATATTCTCAGTGTGCCCAGAGAGAGAAATATCTGCCTCTACCTAGGATCGAACTCACAGCCTCCTGATTGTGAGGCGAGAGCTCCACCTCTAGGCCACCGCACCACTGCCAATGACGGCTGGTAAGGGAGAAAAATGTTTGTTCCAGCACTAGGACAGACAGATTAGAGACACCAGTGTCTGCAACAAACCATAATCCCATTATCATGGTGAAATGTGTGTGATGGCATCATTCAATGAACAACAAAGTTATTTGTTTGCAATTAATGATAGATGCAAGTAGATCAGGGAGATGATATCATCACAAGCGTATTGTCCTTTGCCCCTCCCCCAGACCTGCCCACAGACACCCATGCTAATTGAAGTTGAAATTCTGCAGTAAAATGCATTGATTAAGTCCCTTTAGAGTCAGTGAGATTTCAACAGTGCACTTGACTGTACAATAGCATTTTTGATTATGTGACATCAAGTCAATGTCAACTCAGCAGCCACGAAGATAGACCCTCTCTAGGATGAGAACAAGCGCTAATCTTCCTTAATGTTGTCTTTAGTCGTGTTCATTCTGAAGAAGTCAAAACTAAATGACTACCCTTGGACAAACTAGTCAAACAAATGATTGTAGAAAATTGAAGAGTCTGAATAGGCAAATATTGAATATTTAAGCCTATTGTAGAAATGACTCCTTCACTAAAGCAATGGCTGATATAAAATAAATCACTCAAATCTATAATGAATCAAATTAATTAAACAAATGTCACTGATGAATATACTCCCTGAGTTAATGAATGGAAAATATCAAACTTTTTGAATTACTAAAGTTGGACTGAACAGAGTTTGGTGGAAAAAAATCACTCCCAATGTGATCTGCTGCGTTACTCAGATGCCGACATAGGGACAGTTCTCACTGCTGATTGCTCTCCTAGCAATTTGGTTTCTTTTATTCTGTTTTAATATGAGATTTCTCAACACCCCCCACTTCCAAGGCGCTAGGCAACATACAAAATAAAGTCAGAGTGCAGTACGTCATAATCATAATGCTACAAATAATAATCATAAGTTATAATTTGAACTTTTAAAAAGTGCCTTCTCCAGATTAGTGTTAAAGATCTTCCGCCTCTACACCTTCAGCCTGGAGGTAGGCAGGCAGGCAGGCAGGGATAGAGGGAGAGAGAGAGAAAGAAAGAGAAAGGAAGAAAGAGAGAGAGAGAGAGAGAGAAAGAAAGAAGGAAAGAGAAAGAGAGAGAAAAGAAAGAGAAAGAGAAAGAAGGAAAGAAGGAAAGAAGGAAGGAAGGAAGGAAGGAAGGAAGGAAGGAAGGAAGGAAGGAAGGAAGGAAGGAAGGAAAGAAAGGATCAAAGTCAGAATTCACTTCTTGACCAAATGGGATCTAGTGATGCTTCTTATGAGAACAGGGGAGCAAAAAGATCCAAGTATGTCATGCCCAAACCCAGAGATGACACAAAGAAATCCAAATGAGTTTGATCCTTTGCTTACACCTAACAGAATTAAAGAACTTTGCCAAGCTAAAGTTTACAGTAACCTTCTAACCTACTAGGGATATCCTAAGGGATACTAGAGGGCTACTCTGAACCTCTTTCCCCTCCCCCATCTAACCTTGGAATCTGGGCCTCGCTCTGAAAAAGTTCTGTGTTGCCAAAAAAATCAAAAAACCACCCTCCCTCATGGTCCTCCAGATGCACATTCCATCACAAGGTGGTCCCCTCATCTATAATCCTCTAGAAGCTTATGATCACTGCCATTTTTATTATAAACCCTGGCCAGATCCTAGAACAGATGCTAGATCGGTGCTGCTCTAGGTTCAGAAAGGAGGAAGAGTGTGAGGGGTCTTTGTTCTCCAAACACCGGACACAACACAGCATGGCAAACATGTGCACAATACTTTATTGCAGCACACACCTTCTAGCATTTTGCAAGGTCGTGTTTCCACTTTGCCTCTTAATACTTAGTCCTTTATACTCAGTCTGTCACTACAGAATAGAATAGAGTAGAGTAGAGTAGGGTAGGGTAGGGTAGGGTAGGGTAGGGTAGGGTAGGGTAGGATAGGATAGGATAGGATAGGATAGGATAGGATAGGATAGGATAGGATAGGATAGGATAGGGTAGGATAGGATAGGATAGGATACAATACAATACAATACAATACAATACAATACAATACAATACAATACAATACAATACAATACAATACAATACAATATAATACAATACAATACAATTCTTTATTGGCCAAGTGTGATTGGGCACACAAGGAATTTGTCATCAGTGCATAAGCTCTCAGTGTACATAAAAGATACAAGCGATAAATCACGATCATAGTCATCATGAATACATTCATCATGAATCATAAGATACAACACTTAGTGATAGTCATAGGATACTAAATAAGCAATCAAATCATGCTAGGAAACTAAATAAAACAATATAAATCGTAAAGATACAAGCAACATGGCTATAGTCATAGGTAGAAAAGGAGTTTCTACTAAAGTCTCAAGTCAGTTCGAGCTAAAGTCCCAAAGCAACATACCTTTTTCCAACTGTTCTTCCCCTAGTTGGGATGAGGTGTTGTTTCAGTGCGGTTGTGCCTTTCCTAGGTGCTGCTGAATTCCAGGTAAAACTCCAAAAAGGTCTCCAACCACCATAGCTTGTGGTCCTGGCAGTTGAATGAAAGTCCTCTTGCCTTTTGTCTCCAGACGTCACCTCTTCTTCCTCATGTATAGGTCATTGGTTTTTACCTTTCCTGCTAGACACACAGCCTCTTTTCCACCCTGACTTAGTATTTGCTTTTCTAAGCCTAAAAGACAAAGGGGGTGAAGTGAAGCTGCCCCTGGATGTCACCACAACCTTGAAAACTCCATAGTAAAACTATCATAGTAAGTAGTAGGTATGAATATTGTGTGAATACCTGAGGGAAGAGGGATGGGGAGCTTGTCTTCACAACTGTAGTTACTTCTGAAACAAGCAGGTAGCAACCCCACTTTCACTCCCTCACATAGAGAAAGCTAGAATAGCAACAAGTTCAGAGATGGATAGAGGTGTGAAAATTGCTAAGTTTTCTTCAACTCATATTTTAAACTGCATAATGCAAGAAAACAGGCCACCATGTTCTCCCTCAGATTTGGGACGAACATTACCAGCCTTATAAATATTCCCTGCAACATAAAGTGAAGTATCTTTTGAGGAAAACCTTATTCTTGGTAACTACATGGGTGTAGAAGAAGAGCAGGCAGAGCTGGGGTGGAGGCAGAGTTAAGCATGTCATCAGCTTAGAGTTGTTATGTTCCCACAAATCATCTAAATCCGACCCCTCTTGAATTCCATTTACCTTTATCTGCTCCAATTTAGCACCGAACTTTAGTTGACTAGATTCCTGTAAATAGGATGAGCAATAAATTTTCTGAATGCAACTTAATGTATGGTCCTGATCCTTTGCATCTTAGTGCCAAATAGTCATCTTGGCAATAAAACTGAAATGTTTTTCTGTTAGTATCTTCTGGAATATTTTTTTTCAACTTCCCAGTCTAACTGGGAAGAAAATGGGTACATAATAGACATCCATACTCAAGCGGGGTTGCTGGCTTTTATGTGTAGTAACTGTGTGAGCAGGGGGTTGGATTAAATCACCTCCAAGGTCCCTTCCAACTCTGTTACTATTACTGTTCTCCAAGGAGGAACAGCCACATTTCTTCTCTTTCCCCCACCACTCCATTGGGACTTAGTATAATCTGAAATCTATTTCCTGCCCGGCTTCAGCTGTATTAGTTTGCATGCTGAAGCATCTTTTGTATCTGTCTTAAAATAAATAAACTACCGACTCAGATGCTCCCTTGGCTAGCATGCCAATAAATACCTTTCTTTATTCTCTCTCCCCACCCGCCTATTCCTTTCCTAAACAATTAGCCTGAAGAAATATTTGAAGCAATTCAAAAAGCTTGCTCACTTTAATTGGTCTTAATGAAAGGGATTACTCCCAGGATGGAGAATTTGTAGCCCTCCAGGCATTAAGAATCTCTCTCCCATCTGCTCCAATCATCTTGGCCAACGGTCAAGAATTGGTGGGAATTCTCGTAACGAGCTTCTAAACCTGGATTACACGCCCAACCTAGCAAGCATTTTCTCCCTGTTTGGTCTCTGATTTTCAGATTAACAGAAATAATTTCCTGGTGCATTTCTCTAAATCCTTTTCAAATTGCCGGTAGGGTAGAAAATCAATTCCACATGAGGTCGCCTGCCCGCCAGGCCTATCCATACCTTCTCAATATCTTACGGCCTCCTTCCCTCTCCCTCTCCCTCTCCCTCCAAGTCCTTTGGGAAGCTTTGCTGAATGAATCTGCCTCCAACACGAGCTCATTTCTCTCTCCGAGAGCTGGTGGCAGTTTAGGAATGAAGCGCAATCGCCAAGCAAGGACAGACTCATCAAAAGGACCATAATACAGACAGGGGGAAGTGAGAAAGAAAGACGGGGAAGAGGGAAGAAAAATCAAAGAAATATTAGTGCAACGTAATAGCCAATACACAATGTGAAATAGGCACCGGGAAGGGTGGCTTTATGAGCTCTTGGCTGCAATGAGAAAAAAGAGAGAGAAAGAGAGAAAAAAGCAACTTAAGGCAGGCGTGCAAAAGGAATGCCACATCTCCATCTTCTAGATGAGACAGGAAAACCGGCCTCCCATTAATCAGAAACATCACTTCTGTTTTTGTTCGTATTGCTAAAGTCAGAGCAGTTAATAGAATGAATATAACCAGGGCAAGTGGAGGAAGAATTACAGACTCTTGGGTTTCTCTCCTTTGCAATGGGATCAGGAAGGTGAGGGCGGTTTCAGGCATTTGGTTCATGGCTTGCAACTGGGCTACACCCTACAGATTGGCCTGTGTTGGAATCAGGGGTGGGTTCTACTTACCTTTACTATCGGTTCGCATCGTGCCTGCTTCTGCGTATGCACTGATGATTTCTGATGACATCTGGGTCAGTGGGCCGAGCCTCCCACCAGTTTTACTACCAGTTCTATAGTACCAGTCCGAACTGGGGGCAACCCACCACTGATTGGAATACAGATGTTGAAAGGAAGCAGGCGTGCGTGTACATGTTTCTCAAAGGCCGGATCCCTGGGTTTCAAATTTCAGAGATGCCTGCCTGGATACAACATCTTCTTTCCAATGACAATAGCCAGCGTGACAAACCAGAACTGGGAAGTAGAGCCAGTGTGAGGGAGAGCATGGATAGAGGGCAGCAGGTGGATTCCCAAATGAAGGGTAGTATATATAGTCCTCAATTTACAGCAGTTCATTTAATGACCGCTCAAAGCAGTGGTGGGATTCAGCCAGTTCGCACCACTTCGGGAGAACCGGTTGTTAATTTTCTGAGCAGTTTGGCAAACTGGTTGTTGGAAGAAATCATTAGGGCAGAGAACCGGTTGTTAAATTACTTGAATCCAACCACTGGCTCAAAGTTACAACGGCACTGGAGAAAATGAATTATGGCTGCTTTTCACACTTACGACCGTTGCAGCATCCCCATGGTCACATGATCAAAATTCAGACGGTTGGCAACTGACTCATATTTATGACGGTTGCGGTGTCCTGCGGTCATGTGATCACTTTTTGTAACCTTCTGAGAAGCAAAGTCAATGGGGAATCCTGATTTACTTAACCCCCATATTACTAACTTAACAAACACGATGATTCACTTAACAACTGTGGCAAGAAAAGTTGTAAAATGGGGCAAACTCATGTGACAAATGTTTCACTTAACAATCTATATTTTGGGCTCAATTGTGGTTGTAACGTGAGGACTACCTGTAATTCTCCTGGAAGGCTTCAAAGTTCTCATCCAATATTTTTTTTTTTAATAGAAGTTAGAATGGGGTGTTTCAAGTCCGGTGGAGAACCGGTAGCAGAAATTTTTAGTAGTTCAGTGAACCAGTAGTAAAAATTCTGACTGGCCCCACCACGATCTATTCTCTGCCTCCCAAGTCCCAGCTGATCAGGAGGAAATGGGGGTTTTGCAATAATCTTCCCCTGGAGTGGGGAGAGAATGGAGATTTTGCAGTATCCTTCCCCTGCCACACCCACCAAGCCCCGCCCACCAAGCCATGCCACGCCCACCAAGCCACACCCACAGAACTGGTAGTAAAAAAATTTGAAACCCACCACTGGTCTGCTGAGCTAACCAGCTGAGCGAAATATACTTTTTCACCAGTTGGTTAGTTAGTTTGGTTTTCATTTCCTTTATTTTTATTTTGCCTTTGTTTTCAGACAAGTCAAGGCAACATGTATACCTGGCATAGATATTTTATACTCCTCTCTCCTATTTTCCCCACAGCAGCGACCCTGTGTGGTGGGTTGAACTCAGAGAGAACGACAGGCCCAAAGTTATCCAATTAGCCTAGGGAAGGACTAGAATTTATTATATACAGTATGTATATATACAATATACACATACACACACCTACCGTATTTTTTGGAGTATAAGGCATACCTTTTTCCTCAAAAAAAGAGGGTGAAAATCTGGGTGCGTCTTATACTCTGAATGTAGCCCTGCCCAGCTTCTCAAACAGAGGTTTCAGAGGCTGAAAAAAGCATCAGAAAAGAAGCTTCAGAAAAGAAGCCCCCAAACAGAGTTTCAGAGGCTATTTTTCTGAAGCTCTGTTTCAGAGGCTTTCAGAGGCAGGAAAAAAAAAGCAAAAAAAAAGCAAGGCACAGAGCTCACAACCAAGGAACCTATTGCTAAAATTCACCTCTGGGAACAGTTGATTGGGGGTATTCCTGGCCGATTCACCTGCCAATCAGCTTTTTTCTTATTTTCCTCCCCAAAAACTAAGGTACATCTTATACTCCAAAAAATACGGTATATATAATTTCTAGTCAGCATCTGTTATTGTACCAAACTGGTTTATAGATTTCCAAATATGTATATGTACACCTAAATGTTTTTTATGGGATTTTATTATGATTTTTAAAGAAGCTTAATTCTGAAATGGGGCGGAATGGGGCTGCATATAAAGGTTGAATGCAATAGAAAAGTAGTATGAAAAAAAAAAGAATTGTTTTTCTATTTCTACTTCCTGGTGACCACAAGAGAAATGCATCTGGCCTATTCTTTGTAGTGTCTGAAAGATCTCACCAACTAAAAAAACATTGCTGTGTGCAGAAATCAGCCAAACCGTGAGGCTGTAAGGAACAATTCTGCCATGGAGTTCCTATATGCTCACTAAAACGTGACTTCTGTAGATAGAATAAGTTGTGTGCTTCCTCCAGCCTTCAGCTACTAGACATTTGGGTACGAAAAGGCAGATTTTCTCTCCACTCATCCCATCTCTCAGCCCAAGTCATCAGTGGAAATAAATCCTGTTAATTCACTGTTTAATTATTGCCCGCTGCTTTATTGTTTGTTTGTATTAGTTCATATGAATTTTTTATTATCGCGAGACAGAAAATAAGCCGCTAAGATTTACAGCGCAAGGGATCCCATTCGGGAGCAAGCTGAACTAAATAACGGAAGAGACAATAGGTGATTTGTTACACAGAGGGAGAAAGAAATAAATAATCATGAAACAGAAGCTGATGGCACCCTCTCTGAAATATATAAATGGAAACTCTGAAATGCCAGGACATTGTTTATAGAGTTACAGCAAACTCCATCACGTTGTGGGATTTGATTCATTCAAGTCAGAATGCCCTAAATCTCATTGGGACTCCTGACTGCTGTTTCTGACTGTTCTTTATACACTGAATGGTCTGTCAAGGGACATGAACGTATTTGCCATTGAACCTATGGGTGTCTGAATAAGGGGCATGATTCTTACTTATGTTGTAAGCCTGGGTTCGAGAACTGCCCTAGATGTACACTGCCTGCAGGTGAGAACATCTTGAAACAGAATCTTTATCTCTTGAGGATCACTCATAAATGACAGTGAGCAGCTTTTGACCAAGCCTGGAGCTCTTGAGACCACATCCTGAAACCTAGATCAATCCATAAACATGCTTGTTCCTAGGATAACCCTTTTCTACCCCAGCTTTGCTGTCTGTTGGACTACAAAATCCATTCCCTTCAGCCAGTACAGTCTTGTTCAGAAATGATGTTGTAAGTGCTCGTAAGCATTTGAATGGAGTGTATGGGGGTTTTTAAAAATGTTTTTTAAAACAACTTTTAAACCAACTTTTATGGTATGTTGTTCGCATTATTTTATGTTGTAAGCCGCCCAGAGTCCCCAGGGAGTTGGGCGGCATAGAAATGTGACAAATGCGACAAATAAATTATAGTAGAATAGCAATAGCAATAGCACTTAGACTTATATACCGCTTCGTAGTGCTTTTACAGCTCTCTCTAAGCGGTTTACAGAGTCAGCATATTTTCCCCAACAATCTGGGTCCTCATCCTTACCTTCCCCTTATGATTTGACTCTGTCTTTTGGTACCTCTGAAGAGGGAGGTACCGTTTAGCATTTAACGTTTGATTAAAATATTTGTAAACTATTTATGTCCAGACCATAGACGATCCCCAAGATAGTAAAAGACAAAGTTAAAAAGAGTATATGATTTCAGAATCAAAATTAAAATAAGAGCAGAGAATGGCACGAATCAGAGCTATGTAAGCAAATCAACAGAAAAAAATCATTCAAAGGAAAGACCCTGTAAGGAAAACAAAACCTTTGAGTTTGGCAAAATGATGATCAGGAGCTTGCAAGGATACAGCAGTAAGGGTATTCCATAAACTGGGAACCCAATGAAGGAAGATCTATCCCCACTACCTCCAACAGCAATAGGGTTACTTAGCATGCAGTGTGCAAAACCATAAACATCCTGGCCATAGTCCAAAGAGGCTGTTTAAAGGCACCTTTTACTTCTATTTTCCTAGCCTCATGTTTACATCATAATCACGGAAGAATGATAAAACTGAAGACCATGGAAGGCCTTGAAGCTGTCAATCAAGACTTGGCACCAGGAAGCAGGTTAAAATAGAAACATGCCCATTATCTGGTCACCATCAATGAAAAGAAACTTCAACTTCTTTGTAAATTTGCATTGGGCAAATAGAAACCAAGGACATTTCTTTGGAATTTAAGTTCAACTCATTAATTCATTTTTACTTTCCCCACAACTGCTTGTAGAAACAGCTTACATGCTAAATTATACTACAAATCAATGGAATGTAGTTCTGATCTCCCTAGAAGCTCTAACCACCTCCCAGCTTGAGGAACACCTCAGAATAAGAATGCAGGTGTTCATTTCATTGACAACAAGGTCATCTCTTTGGGACACACATGTGTGTCTCTCCCTGACATCAAATTCAGGTCACATGGCTAAGAAATGTGTGAATTGGGAGTCATGCAGCATACAGAACTGCACCTTGATTTTGCTTCTCTACTCCACCATATTATCCAGAAATGAAAAGTCGGAGAGCAGCTTGGTCTCAGCAGCAATTCCCATAGTCTATCTGAAGCTGGGAAAAACTACCATTGTGATTGCAAATGTTCCTGTTGAATATCCACAATCTCTTGGTTTCCTGTTGCCATTCCAATAGAAATTAATGAAAGGAAAGTTTCATAGTGATTCCAGGATACTAATGTGGAGGTTCCTTAGCGGGACATTCATGTCAACTAGGGGTGGGTGGTTTCAAATTTTTTTACTGCCGGTTCTGTGGGCGTGGCTTGGTGGGCGTGCTGTGGCTTGGTGGGTGTGGCTTGGTGGGCATGGCAGGGGGAAGGATACTGTAAAAACTCCATTCCCACCCCAATCCAGGGGAAGGTGACTGCAAAATCCCCATTTCCTCTCGATCATTTGGGACTTGGAAGGCAGAGAATAGATGGGGGCAGGGCCAGTCAGAATTTTTACTAGCGGTTCTCTGAACTACTCAAAATTTCTGCTACCGGTTCTCCAGAACTGGTCAGAACGTGGTGAAACCCACCTCTGGTGTGTTCTACTTACCTTTACTACCGGTCCGCAACAGAAGCACGCTCACCGCTTCTGCGCATGTGCAGATCACCCATGATGATGTCGTGGTGGATGGGCGGAGCCTCCCACCAGTTTTACTACCAGTTCTATAGAACAGGACCGAACCGGGAGCAACCCACCACTGATGTCAACCTACATACAAGGTAGTCTCAATTTACAACCATTTCTTTATTGATTGTTTGAAATCCCAATGGCACTGAAAAAGGTGACTTATGACCATTATTTCCACCTTCAAAATTTGGATGTTTGGCAACTGGCTCATATTTATGACAATTACAGTGCCTGGAGGTCATGCTGTGAACTTCCGACAAGCAAAGTCAATGGGGAAGCCAGATTCACTTAACCACCATGTTACTAACTTAACAACTGCAATGATTCACTTAACAACTGTGGCAAGAAAGATCATAAAAATGGAGTGAAACTCAGTCTTGCTTAGCCACAGAAATGTGCAGCTCAATTCTGGTTGTAAGCTGAGAACTGCTCTAACTGCCTTCCCTACTACATATCCCCCAGATGGGTTCAGACCTGGATTCCTGCCTAAGAATTGTAGTCCAACATGTCTGATGGGCAACAACAGATTAAAGGCTAGTGAGGTACGATGAAAAATCCCCTTTGGATTTAATAGCACTGGATATTTCACGACATTTTCACGATGGATTTACAAATGTATTGTTTAAACAGGGATTACGGGCAACTGCAGAAAAAGCAAGCACACAGCAGGCTGTTCTAGTCGCTAAGCAGCGTTTAGTATCCTACATTTTTTTCCTTAAATAGTGCATCTCCTGAAACCTCTTAGCAATACTGTCAGATAACATTCCCCTAACTAATGAGGTTTTCCCCAGAAATCTAGAAGGAAATTGTTATGTCCCCTCCATTTGCTACCTGCTACTACCCAGGAGTAGCCATTTCTGCCACCTCAGGCTATACCAAAGCCATTTTTCTGAGACTGGACAGTATGATTCTAAGCATTTTTTTCCTTAGGAATGAGCCCCTAGTACCACAATCTTGCTGTATAACTCTTCCCTACTAGCAAATCACTATGCTATATGAATTCAGTTTAATAGCCTCTCGGGAATGAGAGGCAGATGGGAGCTCCTATAAGGATATGGAGGAAAGGGGTTTGGGGGAAAAAATGAATGTATGGGCACGTCAGGTGTCAGAGAAGCTGTTGAATCAGGCAGCATCTGAGCTGTTGCATCTCCCATTAATGAAGCATTTTATCACAGTGCAGAGAGAGGAATCCCAATTCGGGATGATATATGCCCAGCGATGGCTAGCTGCCTCTACAAGCTATGATTCTCCTTCAACTTGAATAATATTTTTGGAGAGGCCATAAAACATGCCATTCAGAAGTGGTTCAGTGGAGAACACCAGCACTCTTAGACTTAGCAGCTTTAATGGTGGGGTTTAGCCAGCCAAGTACTCAAGAGTTTGTTGGAAGGGTGTTGTTGAAGGGAACAGTTCAGTTACACTTATAATAAGTGTAGTAAGCCCAAACTCTCATGCAGAACATTTAACTAAGGTCTGTTCCTAGAATAATATATAAGGTCTTTATTACATCCTGTGGTGTTTGCAATTTACCTGCAATTCACCAAATAGAATTTTCAAATCCATTACTGAAAAGTTTACAGATTATGCTAATCTACAGTTTGTTTACCATAAATTACAACTAGCCAGCTCCAGATAATATATTAGGCTTGATTCATAGATTACACTAAGCCAAAATGACACAAATCCTCTTACAGAAAATAGAACATGTGACCCAAGCAGCTTTGATGTCCATTAAACTGGTTTAATTCCTCCAATTGTTCCCTGTTTTAAGAATCCAACATTGAAGCTAGTCTAGGAGCTGGGCAATTCAGCCAAAACAGCAGTGAATGATCAAGGAAGCTGGATTCACATAGTCTCCTGAAGCAGGTTTAATGTAAAGGCAAAATAGTTGGGTTGCAGAATTTTGGAAATCAGAGAAGTCATATCCAGGCCTTATTTATTAGTGAATATATTAAGGTGGTGTCTCTACGACTCCTTTGATCTTCTTTTTCACAGACTCTTTTAAGGGATGGACTAAGTATTTACGTAATATATGACATTGGAATGTCCATCTGCCTCTCATTTGCTACATTTCCAAAATTTCCTTTTTCTTTCCCAGAGAATTCCATTACAACTCCTCTCATTAAAATTCTATACTGGGGATTTTGCAGGAGAAATATAGCAAAGGGCACGTGGTACAATAGCAGAGCAATCACTTTGCCAGCAGAGAGTTCTATCTTAAGATAAAGGTAAAGGTTCCCCTCACACATCTGTGCTAGTCGTTCCCAATTCTAGGGGGCGGTGTTCATCTCCATTTCTAAGCTGAATGCTGTTTGATGACAATTCCATGGTCATGTGGCCGGCATGACTAAACGCTGAAGGCGCATGGAACGCTATTACCTTCCCACCAAGGTGGTCCCTACTTTTCTACTTGCATTTTTACATGCTTTTGAACTGCTAGGTTGGGAAAAGCTGAGGCAAGTAACGGGCGCTCACTCCATTGTGCAGAGCTAGGGATTCGAACCACCGAACTGCCAACCTTTCTGATCGACAAGCTCAGCGTCTTAGCCACTGAGCCACCGCATCTCCTAAATTCTATCATAGGTATCTCAAATTTGAAAAAAGGATTTCAAATAACCAATAATGTGAAAGATTCTTGCATTCAAACCTTGTAGAATACCAAGTAAATAAGAATCAGGGTCTGACCCCCTTCAATACTACTTGGAACAGCCCTTGGGAAAGGAAGAGGACCTTCATGCCTCCTACTGCTAAACATTGCAGTTGGCCCAGAAGGTACCATGATCAATGATATCAAGAGTGGGGGGGAGCGGAAGGATCAAGGAGAACCAGGACTGCTATCCTGTTCTGCCAGAGATCAACAAGTTTGATCAATACAGCATGCCTCATACTATCGTGTTTCCTGAAAATAAAACCCCATCTTATATTTTTTGAACCCCAAAATAAGCACTTGGCCTTACTTTCGGGGAGGTCTTATTATTTTGGGATGCATGGAGCAAGATGGGGCTCTCTTGCCGTCTTACCTGATTTCCAGCTCTATCTCCCTAACCCTAACCAGAGGAAATGGCAGGGACCAACTGAGTATGAAGTTAAATATTTTTGGGGAGGGCTTATTTTCAGGGGGGGTCTTATTTTAGCACATGCACTCAAAAGCCTGATTGGGCTTTTTATCCAGGGAGGTCTTATTTTGGGGGGAAACAGGGTACATCCCAGTCTGTCTTTTGATCCAGATAATCTGCTTTCCTCCAGAGATCTTTAAAGCTGCAATCCAATCACCTTGAAACCAACAAACTTTCTTCTAATGGGGAAAAATTGTTTATTTTTTATATTCTATGAAGATTCTGAAAAAGCACCTTTGGACAACCGTGACCCGGATGACTGAGAATCTCCATAAACTTTTAGCTCTGCACTTTGGGATGAACACCTTTGCATGGTGTGGGAGAATGAACGGATTTCCAGAAAAATTGCAGGCTACAGGAACCATTTGAGCTTCGGTTTGAGATGCCATTTGAGATGCAGACAACACAGACTCATCCCCAATGGTCTGTGTGCCTGTCTTCAACAGTGAAGACACACAGGACAGAAAACATCCTGCAGCCAAGAAGTCTCCACACCCATTTGCACCATTAGGGTGACCCTGAGGACACCGATAAACCTCCACGAGTGGCCTCAACGATTCTCTAAAAGAATGCAAATGATCAACTTGTCTGCAAGGAGCATAAATCCTTCCATTCTCCACCATTCAGTCAGAGTTGAACTGGATGATTCTTGAATGAGAAGTGAAATATCTTCTAAAAAAACAAACGAACAAATAAGAAAGTCCAGTTGCCTCCCGAAAAAGCACCTTTGGGACTATTTTTTATATTGCTTGTAAGCCATCTTAGAGACACTGTGAGCGAGTAGGCAGCCATATAAATTTACTAAATAAATAAAAATTGAAGATTGGGCAAAAGTAATTCAGTATCACTGAGAACAGCAATAGTTGTTGGTTGCTGTGAGAATATGTGTGTGACTCTGTCTTGTACTATACCTAGATACAAGCACACATGAAATGAAAATGCTAATACTGTAACTCACTACATAGTAATCAGAAGGTGGCTTTGAAATCTGGCTTTTGGAGAAAGGCAGGAGGCTGAATGAATACAACAGTGCCTTCAATGCCCCATTACATGCTACATACATATCATCCAACTCTATATTGACTTCCCAAAGGTGCTTTTTCAAGAGGCAACTGGACTTTCTGGTTTTTCTTTGAAGACCAGATGCTTCTTGGATGAGAAGCGAAATTGTCCAATTGCCTTTTGAAAAAGCACCTTTGGGAAAACCATGACCTGGATGATTGAGAATCTCCAAAGACATCTATATGGACTTATATTATAATCTTGAAGGATGCAAAATTATAGGAGGTGCAGCCAGACAGATCTGAGGGAAACAAGTTGAGAAAGACTTTCCTCCAACCAAAAACACTTATTACCTCTGTTAGAAATATTCCAAGGCCTTTGGGAACTGAAATACGTATTCAATTTTGGGTGGTTTGCCAAATGTTGAGGAGGGCATTTGAAACAATTGATGCTTTTACTTCAGAACGGCAAACAATTTTTTTTTGTCTCTATTTTTAGGAATTCCTCATGCACCATTTCATGTTTTACGTACAAATGATGGCCTTCAGCAAGGAAGTGGGGCGATGATCACACAACCAGTTTTGTCATTCTAATTTTATAGTCCCCAACCCCACCCTTTCATTTTCCTCGCTTGACAAATGGCCGCATGTGAAAAAAAGAGACCATGTGAGAAAAGGAACCCTGCTTTCTTCTCTGAAAAGGGCCATAAGGGAAACCTCTGGGTGCAGAATGATGGAAATATCATGAAGTCAGCTCACATTGCCTCAGTCCTAACACCTCTCCATCACCAGTGTGGTTTGGGGGGGGGGGTGTATGTCTCTGTGTGTGTGTGAGAGAGAGAGAGTGAGGAGAAGCAGGTACATGCACCTGTTTCATGTCATTATTTTCTCTGTCAGTTCCCTCACTATTCTCACCCCTCCAAAGTATTTCCCTGGGAAGTGTATATTTTACCTTGACACCTCTTTTTTATTTATTAGCCTGCGGCTGGTGGTAGTAATAACATCCCTTGGCCGTGTATGGATCAGGAGAATGGAGAGAAAGCAAACGCAGTTTCCCCCTCCTCTCCCATCTTTTCTTCTCTCTTTTTTCATCCACATCTGCTTGGGCACTTGAGGAGGGGAGGGGGAAAGGAAGGACTGAATCTTATTTTGAATGGTAAAATTAACATAAAAACAAACATTCATGTATTCCAGAGCTGAGGAGAGGACCAAAACAAAGGAATGCAACTTGGAGAAATTTCCTTTAAGCGTGTGCTTTGGTGTAAATTTGCAGGTCAGAGAGCCACATGCATCATTCCATATTTGTTCCATGTAGGGAATAAATGCTCAATAAAGTAGACAATAGTTGGTACAATAGATGGGCAGCTTGCTTAAATATAATGCAATAACACATGCCCATAGACATCAAAGGGATTGTGGGAATTTACACTTTTGGCAACCCTGGATCAGTGGTGGGATTCAAATTTTTTTACTACCAGTTCTGTGAGCATGGCTTGGTGGGTGTGGCATGGGCTTGGTGGGCGTGGCTTGGTGGGCGTGGCGGGGGAAGGGTACTGTATAATCTCCATTCCCATCCCACTCCAGGAGAAGGATACTGTAAAATCTCCACTCCCTCCCCACTCCAGGGGAAGTTTACTGCAAAATCCCCATTTCCTCCCAATCAGCTGGGACTCGGGAGGCAGAGAATAGATGGAGGCGGAGCCAGTCAGAGGTGGTATTTACCGGTTCTCTGAACTACTCAAAATTTCCACTACCGGTTCTCCAGAACTGGTCAGAACCTGCTGAATGCCACCTCTGCCCTGGGTATGTGCTTCTTACTTGTCATGTGTCCTGCATTAAAATCAGAACTATGAGAAAGGTTTGTGGCAAAGAATAACAACTGTACAGGTAGTCCGCAACTTACAACAGTAGTGACCATTCAAAATTGCAACAACACTGACAAATTTCCATCTGGCCCTCATCTGCCACATTTCCAAAATGTCCTTTATTGTTTCATAGTTTTATTTTCATAGTTACCACCTTTGCAGCACCTCCATAATCATGGGATCAAAATTCAGATGCTTGGCAACTGGTTCATATTTATGACCATCGCTGTGTCCCAAGGTCATGTGATCCCCTTTTGTGACCTTCTCACAAAAGCAAAGTCAATGGGGAAGCCAAGTTCACTTAACAACTGGGTTACTCACTTAACAACTGCAGTGATTCACTAAACCACTGTGGCAAGAAAAGCTGTAAAATTCACTTACCAGCAGAAATTTTGGGCTCAATCATGGTGGTAAGTTGAGGACTATCTGCATTGTTATTTAGAGGAATCTATGCTTTTTTATTCCACTTTCAACCCCATATTTTGAGTCGGGGTAACCAGTCAGGAGAGTCCCATGGCCCAGGCTAAAGGAAATTATCTACAGGAAGAGATTCAGCTCAGGAATTCAAAGATAGCTAAAAGTAGCAAGCACTTAATTTAAACAGAGGACCTGTATTTTATAGCTACCCCACCTGTTTCATAAATGGTGGTAAGCACCACTTGAGGCAGTCTAGTTTGTCATGTCAACTAAATTCTTTGGGAGAAAAACCTCATAATCTTGGCAATAAAAATAATACAATAATAATAATAATATATTAATAATTATGAATGTGCTGCTTTTTTATGAAACCAAAAATTGGCGGGCTGGGTGTGCCCTCCTCACTCCATCCTGTTTCTCACTTGCTGTGTTTTCCACACAGAACTGACTTGTAGGGCTATATAAATCCTTCAGAAGGAATGCTTTGCAAAGTATGGGAGCATATAAAAAAGCACCTCTCTTTAAATCAACGAAGAAGCTACCGCTTTTTCTAAGCTGACGTAGCTGTTTTATAAACTATTCCTGCTTGCCTCCACACGTTTGCACAGCTACTGGGAAAAAAGGAAAACTGATCAGAGACTGTTAGGCCATTTCTATTAGCAAGATATAGACATGTATGCACAGTGTGTATATTTCTTGATTTATGCTTGTATTGTACTTTTCAAAAAAGAGCAACTTGAAATTAGTAAAAGTCACAAATCTCAGGATTTATAAAAATAAGTATAGCTGAATAATAAAATAACAATTGAAATAATAGCTAACAATAGCACACACTGACATATAGACACAGACACACATATCTTACTGTTATCTTTGTTTACAGCTTGTCTGTCTTTCAAACAGTAGTCTGAGGCAACTAGCGATAATTTAGTGAAAGTGATGTTACACCGACGCTACATAGACAATCAGATTTGATTACATCCTTATAGCTAACTGAGAACAAATGCATTTAATTAAGGTAGAAACTTGATGTTACAAAAAGCTGTGATCTTCTAGTTTAACAACAACAAAAGCCAAAATCTCCCAGTCATAATAAAGAAAGAGAGATGCTTAAATTCTTCCCTTTGATTATTTTTCGACTCTTTTCTATTCACAAGAGGAAAAAAGAATATTCCTTGCATTTTTTTTTCTCTGCAGACTCATTGCTGAGGAGGAGGAGGAGAATAAGTGGAGGGGGACATTAGTTGAAGGATATCTCTTCTTAAGCTGAGGATCTATTCTACATCTTGCTCACTGCCCATCAAATTTTACTTTTTTAGATTCTTTTGCTCTGAAGCAAAACAAATGAGAAGCTAACTTGCTGAAAAAAAAAAGAATAACTTCTGGCATAACTTGAATTTCCAGGAATGTCTTTGGGCCCTATAATGACCTCAGGTGTACACAGCAGTGGTGGGTTTCAATTTTTTTTTTATTACCGGTTCTGTGGGTATGGCTTGGTGGGCGTGGCAGGGGAAGGATACTGTAAAATCTCCATTCCCACCCCACTCTATGGGGAAGGTTACTTCAAAATCCCCATTTCCTCTCGATCAGCTGAGACTTGGGAGGCAGAGAATAGATAGGGGGGCGGGCCATTAGAATTTTTACTACCGGTAAAACTACTCAAAATTTCCACTACCAGTTCTCCAGAACTGGTCAGAACCTGCTGAAACCCCCCTCTGGTCTTAAAGTTGACAAGGACCTGATTAGCCTATGAGCTGTTTTCATTCTCTTCTATATAATTACATATTCGAGGGTGTCTGCAGGTTGTGAGGGAAAACTCAAGATGGCATCCAGGATGCTGTGATCAAAACTTCCACCTGGTTTGATCACAGGTCTATGCAAACTACTCAAAATTTTCGCTACTGGTTCTCCAGAACTGGTCAGAACCTGCTGAAACCCACCTCTGGTACACAGGATTGGAATCTGAAGCAGCAGATGATGCAGGTCTGGTTGAAGGCACTTTTTATGTACCCATCAACTGCCTAAGAAAGGATGCAGGAGCCCTGCCCAATACAGGACAGAACACTACATACCTCTATTCAGAGCCCTTCTTAGAAGATAACATGGTGGATGGCTGGAGCCCAGGTTAGTGGCTTCTGTCAGCCAGGTGTTTTATTCCTGGATGCTCCCAGCAAAACAACGCTTTTGAAAGAATGACCCCACATGTTCTCAGTATTCCAGATGTGCCTGGTAGCTGGGAAAAAAGTTGTAAACTCTGAAAGGACATGCAGAAACGTGGATATCTTTATTGCCTTTGCAATAGGTCTCATTACAACCGTCAAAATGAAAGATGCCTTTTAATTGGAATAAAAACATTCCCAAATAGACCTGCACCATGTGTAAATAAATGGCGTTCTCTCTTATGTTTCCCTTTTGAATGGAAAGAGACCAATTTGCCCAAGGCTACCCATGCAAATTCTGAGTCAGGTTAGGGTTTAAAATGTGTAATAAATAATAAAATATGAGAGGAGTGTGATGACTCAGTGGTTCAGGATGCTGAGCTTATTTTCTGGAGAGCTGACAGCCCAGGTTCCAGGCCTGAGCACCGCATGACAGGGTGAGCTCCCGTTCTTGCCCTAAGTCCTGCCCACCTAGCAGTTTGAAAGCATGTAAATGTGAGTAGACAAATAGGTACCACTTCAGTGAGACGATTACAACATCCCATCACCTTTTGCATATAGCCATGCTGGCCAGATAACCTCAGAAAATGTCTTTGGACAATGCTGACTCCTTTGGCCAAGAAACGGAGATGAGCACCATGCCCTAGAGCAAGGGTCTGCAACGTTAAACACTCATAAAGCCGTTTGGACCCATTTCCCACAGAAAAAAAAATATCAGGAACCACAAAACCTGGGTGGGCGTGGGCAACTCCACGTCATTTACTCCCACCCAGTCACATGACTCCCCTAGCTACGCCTACCCAGCCAGTTATTAGGGCAGAGAACTAGCTGTTAAAAAACACCGGGAACCACAAAACCCTTTTCTTTCTCTCCCCCCCCCCCGATATCTCTCTGTCGCTCCCACCCCCACCCCCCCAGTATCTCTGTCTTCCCCACTCTCTGTATCTCTCTCTCTCCCTGTCTCCCCTCTCTCTCCGTATCTGTCGGATTTATAAGGCCAGGTGAGCGGTGACTGGGAGGGAAAGGCGAGGGGTGGGGCCAGCCCAGTGATGGGATAGGAAGCCGCAGCAGAAGGCCCAAAGAGTCGCATGCGGCTCCAGCGCCATGGGTTGCTGACTCCCGTCCTAGAGATAAACATGACTGACAGGAAAACTTTTACTTTTTACCTTCTAGTACCTGTGTTCTTCATGTATTTATATTCACTGAGCAGACTATATTGACTCTAATAGTTCTTTTGTCCCAGAAGACTTATTTTGAATAACCAAACTGGCCCATCTCCCTAGTTTGTCCGTTTGCTTGCCCACAAACTGCAGTGTGGTCCAACCAAGTTTATGGAAATGTAAAGATGATATTTCCTTTTCAACTTGCTTTCTCCTTACAAGTGGCATGAAGGAAAGCATCATGATTACCATTGTTCTTATCGAAGAAAGACATTAGAAAGAAAGGAAGGGGAGGAATATGTGTTTCAACACAATTGATGGCAGAAATAAAATTAAACATCATAGCCAAGTGGCTCACAACTGAAATCCCATTGTTCAGTGCTATTATTGAAGGAGAGTTTTGTTTTTTTGGCTCATTGGTTCAATATCAAAACAGCAAAAAAAAAAACCCTCCCTCCAACCCAATCTATTTTTTTTCCTCCAGTTTGTGTATTTTTATTTGTGTGTGCAGATGTGTGCTGCTGAGGTCAGGCACAATAATTCTTTCATCTCTGGAGAAAGATTCTCAACGTGTCTCTTGCCTTTTTTTCCCCCCCAAACTGCTGAGCCATCAGATCTCAAAGGTAACTCGGAGCAGAGAAAGGAATCCATAAAAGAATAGGAAATTCAAACAATTCCATTTTGCCTGATATTTATTGCACTCCATATTGAGGGGGGAGGGGGGAAGAAAAGGCGGGGGAGGTTTGCGTGTGTTTGCTTATTTTTCCATTCAGCCATTTCAAAGTTGAACTGTAAAAGCTGCTCTTGAAAATATTTCCCTTCCAAGAAACAAAAGAAACAAGCTGGCTTCCCACCTGTAATTAGCAAAAAAGGAGAAAGTGACTAGGCTAAACTGAAGCAGATCATAATTATAATAATTAACAATGGAGGTTGTGAGTAGCACCTAGGAATTAAAGATTTCCATATGCCTGCGGTGGGATTTTTTTTTTTTTAGCGACTACGTAACTGATTTGATTCTTTCTCATTACTACCACCCGGTGTCTACTCCCTCCTGTGTCTGAGCATCTTCTGAGGGTACATTAAGCAACACAACTAACATCTGTCATGTGTGATCTGCAGCCTTGTTATGAGAGGGCCAGCCGGTTTGGGCAGTGGGCCACAAGTCAGGAAGATCTGGGCTCGGCTCCAAGATCTGCCATTGGCGTGCAGAGCACATGACCTCAAGCTGGATTTCCAAGGACATTAAAAAGTTTCAAAGGCCTGTTCTGAACTGCCCAGCATCTGACAATCTGCTTTTATTTTTCTCAAAAAATCCAAGTATAACAGAGGGCCGGGCTTGAAGGGATTATGTATGCCAGGCAGCCTTTTCAGTATCTAAGCAGTGTCCATCTTCTCCATTATTGTCTCCCTCACAGTCCACCTCCATCTGAGCGTATTGTTGTAGAGTAACTAGGCTGCCAGACTGTAGAGAAAACAGCCCTGCCTTTCAAACCCTTGCAATACATTCTCCGGGGAACAAATATTCCATCTAAGCGCGTTCAACGCCAGGCATTTCTTAGCAAGATCCACTTTTATTCATTTGCTGCCATTTTCCCTGTTTCTGATTCAAGGGGAAAGTGCATCAAAATGTGGCCACCTGTATAAGGCACCCATTCACGATGCCAGATGGCTAGTCAGCGTCTTTGCTAGAATGTCCAATTCTCCTCTATCCACTCCTTCACTCAAAAATAAAAATGGCAACTTATAATGGTACCTTCTCCTTCAGCAATCAGCAAGCATTCAATGCCACTCACCTTGAGCAATTCTCAGTTGGCTCAGATGTATGATCCGCTCTAATCTTTCCCCTACTCCTTCCTAAAAATGTTTTTGAACTTCTGCCAATCTTTGGGTTTTCCTCAGAGCTAGGGATACCTTCTTCTTTTGTGTGGAGGGTGCCGGGAAACACATTTAAACAATGTTATTTAGCTCAACAATTGATATTTTTTTTTGCCACAGTCATTCACCTTTAAAATAGGAGGGTGATATTAAAATCACAAAAGTATTGTAATAGATGCCAATGAGAGTTTTTTGGCTTGTCACAATTTCCTTTAATGGCAGAGAACAACATAAATTCAGAGCTTCTTCCTTTTATGTAAATATAGTTTAGGTGCAGCTTAACTATAACTTCCAGCTTCCATCACTATTGACAAACAAACTTGATACTTCAGTCACATCTGGAGAACCAGCAGTTCTCTTTGTCTGGCATATTGAATGTCAAATTGGGGACTTGGGAAAGAAATTATGGAGTCAAGGGCCTTTTTTTTTCTGAAAGCCAAAAAGCAAGCATTTATTTATTTGATTTTTTATTTTGACATTTGTAACATCCTTAATCCACTATGATTCTGAGAAGCATATAATATCCATCCATGTTTTATTTAATATAAAACAATTCAAACCATACAAAAAATTTGGCAAAAGCAAACATCATCTCACAAACATGATTTTATTTATTTTTTATTTTATGTATTTGTCAAGCACGTATTTTATGACAGATACAAGTGTAAACAAATTTATAAATATATGAAAAGGATACGAATAAAAGAAAACATTAGGACAGGGATGGTAGGCATGCTGGTGCACTTATGCATGCCCCTTACAGACCTCTTAGGAATGGGGTGAGGTCTACAGCAGACAGTCTAAGGTTAAAGTTTTGGGTATTTAGGGAAGAAACCACAGACTCAGGTAGTTCATTCCAGGCATTGACAACTTTTCCACTCTTATTGCATCAGCAGATAACCACCCAGCTGCCCTGTTAAGGGTGACCCGCTCCCTCCTCCATCTGGGAGCACGGGAGGACCCCTTGCAAGGACGAGCTGAGGATTTTGCACAGTATCTGCATGATAAAATCGCTCAGATTTGGGAAGGCTTGGACTCTGACTGGGTAGGTCCCAGCGAGGTGTCTGAGGCGGGTCTTGAGAATGTTATCTGGGACGAGTTTGACCCTGTGATTCCCGAGGATGTGGACAGGATCCTGGGGAGGTTAAATGCAACCACATGTTTATTGGACCCGTGTCCCTCCTGGCTAGTGCTGGCTTCCCAGGAGGTTACATGAGGCTGGCTCCAGAGGATTATAAATGCTTCATTGAATGAGGGTTTCTTGCCTCCTGCCTTGAAAGAGGCAGTGGTGAGGCTCCTCCTCAAGAAGTCTTTTCTGGACCTGGCTGTTTTGGCAATTATCGTCCAGTCTCCAACCTTCGCTTTGTGGCGAAGGTTGTTGAGAGTGTGGTTGCGCGACAGCTCCCGCAGTACCTGGATGAAACTGTCTATCTAGATCTGTTCCAGTCCAGTTTCAGGCCTGCGTACAGCACGGAGACAGCATTGGTTGCATTGGTTGATGATCTCTGGAGGGCTCAGGACAGTTCCTCTATTCTGGTCCTATTAGACCTCTCAGCGGCTTTTGATACCATTGACCATGGTATCATGCTGCACCGGCTGGAGGGATTGGGAGTGGAGGGCACCGTGTTGTGGTGGTTCTCCTCCTATCTCTCCGACTGGTTGCAGTCCGTGTTGGCAGGGGGGCGGAGGTTGAGCTCGAGGCGCCTTGTTTGTGGGATGCCGCAAGGGTCGGTCCTCTCCCCGCTCCTGTTCAACATTTATGTGAAGCCTCTGGGTGAGCTCATCCGTGGTTTTGGGGTGCAGTGCCATCTGTACGCTGATGACACTCAGCTGTACATCTCCACCCCAGACCACCCCAATGATGCCCTCGAAGTGATATCCCAGTGTCTGGAGGCCGTACGGGTCTGGATGGGGAGAAACAGGCTCCAACTCAACCCTTCCAAGACCAAGTGGCTGTGGCTGCCGGCATCCCGATATAGTCAGCTGATGCCTTCGCTGGCTATTGGGGGGAGTCTTTGGCCCCAACGGAAAGGGCTCATAACTTGGGCGTTCTCCTGGATGCACGGCTGTCTTTAGAAGAAGATATGACGGCCGTGGCCAGGGGGGGCTTTCTATCAGGTTCGCCTGATGCACCAGTTGCATCCCTTTCTGGATTGGGACTCCTTATGCACAGTAACTCATGCCCTCGTCAGTTCTCGCCTGGACTACTGTAATGTTCTCTACATGGGGCTCCCCTTGAAGACCACCTGGAGGCTGCAGTTGATCCAGAATGTGGCTGTGTGGGTGATTATGGGGGCGACTTGGCGCTCCCATGTGACACCTCTCCTGCGCGAGCTGCACTGGCTCCCAGTGGTTTTCCGGGTGCGCTTCAAGGTATTGGCTCTCATCTTTAAAGGCTTAAGGCCTGGGTATTTACGAGACCACCTTCTGCCACCAATAACCTCCCACCAGCCAATACGCTCTCACAGAGAGGGTCTCCTCAGGGTACCGTCAGTCAGGCAATGTCGACTGGTGACCCCCAGGGGGAGAGCCTTCTCTGTGGGGGCACTCACCCTCTGGAATGAGCTACCCCCAGGAATATGACTGATCCCAGACCTCCGTACTTTCTGCAAGACCCTGAAGTCTTTTCTATTTCAGCAAGCCGGGCTGGCTTAAAAAGATTTTAATGGGTTAATTTTTAGTGAGGGGTTTTAAATTTGGGGAAGCCAAAATTGATTTAATTATGTTTTAAATTATTTTAATTTTCATATGGTATGTATTTTAATTTTTGGCTGTTCACCACCCTGAGTCCGTCAGGAGAAGGGCAGTATACAAATTTAATAAATGAAATGAATGAAATGAAACTCTGTTACTGAAGTCGTATTTTCTGCAGTCTAACTTGGATCAGTTTACCATGAGTTTGTATCTATTGTGTGCTCTTGTATTGTTTTGGTTGAAGCTGAAGTATTCATTGACTGGTAGGACATTGTAGCAGATGATTTTATGTACTATGCTTAGGTCAGACTGAAGACGGCAAAGTTCTAAGTTGTTTAAGCCCAAAATTTTGAGTCTGGTGGCATAAGGTATTTTGTTGTGAGCAGAGGAGTGGAGGACTCTTTTTGTAAAATATCTTGGGACGCATTTGATTGTATTAATGTCCGATATGCAGTGTCCGATATACAGACAGATGAGCTGTATTCAAGAATTGGTCTGGCAAACGTTTTGTATGCCCTAGCTTGCAGTTCAATATTACCGGAGAAGAAGCTATGCAAGATTAGGTTAACAACTCTTAATGCTGAAATCTAAAATTTGTTATTACTGGTTCTGTCAGTGTGGCTTGGTGGTGGGGGGGGGGGTAATGTGACTGGGTGGGCATGGCCAACTTTTTTTTTTAACTTTTAAAAGCATTTTTTCTACAACCTTAAGAGGTTGCAGAAAAAAATGCTTTTAAAAGTCTTTGATGATCAGGCAACTCAGCTGGGATCGTCAGAGGCTTTTAAAGGCATTTTTTTCCTACAACCTTTTTGGCTGAATTGTAATTGACATACAGGTGGTTCTCAACTGGATACCTCTCATGCACCTCCAATCCCCATAGTATTTTCCCACACATCCTCCCTGATCCACTCAGTACCTCTTGCATTCACTTATGCTCCCTTCTTGACTGCACAGCACTCTCATACACCTTCACGCATTCTCCTTTTTCCCCCTCAACCCTACCCAGTGATCTCCCTGGCAATTATTGCAATAAGATTATTATATGCTCTGAAATGGGAGGTGTTGAATATGCAAGTAGAAGTGAGTTTTACATCAGCCTTCACTCATTGGTTCATTTTCCCCGGTGGGAAAATGAACAAGTGTCAGTGGCTGACAGGCTGGACAGCTCCCTGTAAAAGGAGCTGCAGCCTTGGGCAGCTCTCAGTTCATAGTTATTTTTGTTGTTGTTCCTGTTGCCTGAAATAAACAGTTGTTTATTTCAGTGAATATTGAAAGTGAAATTTTCACTTTCAATTAAATATTATTTAATTGAAATAATTATTTAATTGAAATAATTGAAAATATTATTTCACTTAATAACAGTGAAATGGATAGCTCTTGTTGAGATGGATAAATTAACTGTGATTAAAGAAAAAGACACTATCAACATTTATTGATGACTGGAAACCTCTCATGGACTTTCTGCATAAAAATGGGGGGGGGGAATGAGCTTCTGATTTATGGCTTTGATTAGTCAGGATAGATTATAGAAAGAAGAGCAACTGATGTAATTTTAGACAGAAGGGTTAACATGTCATTATAACTGCTGTGAATATCGGAAGCCACTGCTTTATATCTTTTTTTTTCTTTTCTATTTTTCTTTTTCTTTATTTATTTTTGCATATTTTTCTTTCTCTTTGCTTTCTTTTTCTTTTTTCTGCCTTACGCTATAATAGTTGTATTAGTATCTCCTTTTTAAATCTCATTTTAAAATCATATTTAAAAAGAACAAACACTCAACAGTCAGAGGAGTACCCATCCATTCCCACACATCCATTCCCAACCACCACTAACTGCTTCCTTCCAATTTGCCCTAACCTCTCAAGGCACAAGGGGAGGACAGATTGCGGATCAACAGTGGGATCAATCTACTCCAGATTTTTGCAGTGTGAGGTGGCAAGAAATGGGTACTAGCTGGAAAATTGAAAATTGGAGGATAGACAGGGCATAATGTGTGGAGGATAAAAAGCAGGACTTGAGTTAGGACCATCCAGTCCCTCAGCCCAGTTCTGTTCCTGCTACCCCAACTCTAACCAATTGTGCCTTATTTGTTGCTCATGAAATTCAGTTCTGAGGAAAACAATACAACGCTGTCACACTATTGTCATACCACACTTCCCAGGCCCCAAAAATTTCTCTTAGGAAGAAGACTGCAGTCCCATCACCTCACAGATGCTGACAATTATGTAGACAGCAAACTTCTGCATTTCCTGCATCAGATGAGGAGAGTGTATCTTTCTCCTTCTGTCCTGGCCACTTTTTACAGAGACACGATTGAGAGTGTTTTAACAAACTGCATCACTGTTTGGATTGGTGGCAGCAGTGCCTCAGATAGAAAGTCCATCAACAGAGTGGTAAGGACAGCCGAGAAGATTATAGGAAGCTTACTTCCTGTTATTCAGAATACTGCTTATACGTGCTATGTGCTTAGAGCTCAAAGCATTGTTAGAAACCCCACACACCCACTTTACATCTGTTTCTGTTGCTCCCCTCTGGGAGGAGGTTTCAAAGTATTTCTAGCTGGACTAACAGATTCTGTAACAGCTTTGTTCCCTATGCTATGGGGATCAAGAACAGCTGTGCTACTACCATGTCTGATACTTCAGTGAGAGGTCAATTTCATGATAGTTTAATCAATAGATTAATCAGCTAAAGATATAATTAATGAATTGAAGGCTGGCTTGAATGAACTGTAAGTTAAAAGTATCCATATTAGCTTTTTTAGAGGTAATTTGGATCACCCCCTATGTGACTAACATAGGGAATGAAAAAATATATCAAAGACGGCCTCGCCTTTTAATATTGAGCAGTAGCTTTTGTTTATTAAGTTATCTCAAACTTTTCAGTATCTCAGAAAAATGCTATATTGGATACAGATGCAATTTGATGATATTGAAGGAAATGTGAAATAGCTTAAATACATCAAGGCTAGGCTGGCATGCAAGTGTATTTAAATTTCAATCCATAGAAAGGTTGAAAGGCAGATGAGTTACCAACTAAAAAAATCTTTACTTATTAAAAAAAATATTATATGAATTATTTTTCCTGGTCTTTCTGCTTGACACTTAATCACTGCTCTTTCTCTTTCTCAAACTCAGTAACTGTTATTTCACAGTTAGTGCAGAGAAACTAGAAACAGAATTAAACTTTGGGTCAGCATGAGAGATATTTAGAAAGCTGATGTGACTTCGCTGAGAACTGCCCAATGCATGCAAGGTCTTTTCCTCAAACCATAGGTACTCCAATCAATGTCCTTGGCTACTTAAGGCCATCACTTTAATGTCCCACAATTGTCAGTGGTGAGAAATGCTGGGAATTGTGGTTCAGCAACATCAATCCCTGTCTTAAAGTGATAGTAAGGTTCACTGTAGAAATTAAAATATCAACCTCCAGTTAGTTAGCTGGCTGTGTTGAACTATCTCTCACTTGTATCACCTGAGATCTTATCTTATCTTAAAATTTCCTTATCCCCACATAAACATTCCATAAAGAAAATTGTTACCTGTGGGGAGAAAGGTGTGGGAGTCATGTCTAGATTATTCTGGTGGGAATCTGCCGTTCCTGTATTTAAGTATATCAAAAGTCAAGTCTTTATTCTTCAAGTGAAGCTCAACACCTGGCAACTACATCCTTCATGCAGTTTTCCTGAAAACAATATAGACCTACTCATTGCCTACTTCCGAGATGCTGCTCGAATGATTACAGAAAGCCAGCTTTTTGTTAGAATATAGGTTCATCCACAAACTGGTTAACAAGGATGTTTTAAAGGAAAGGTTGTTTAACACAGCATAATATCAAATTATGAAACTTCCTCTTGCTACATCCCTGAGGACGGACCATATTAACTGATTAATAATTTAATCCCCCTTTGGATAAGTTTGGAGTATAAGAACTAGGAACAATAGATAGCCCTGCACCTTTTCAGCGTGTACAGTAGAGATCATTATTTTCATTATTAACTACAGGATGGGTAGAGAATTTGTCGTCTGTCAGATGTTGGAGGTATCCAATTCGGTTAGCCATGATGCAATATGTCCAATAGACAGCAATGTCCAATAAGTAGGAATTACGGGAATGTATGCATTGTAACCACATGTGGAGATTCTTCACTCCCGCGCTAGAAACTCTGACACATAATCTTTTGAAGGAGATTCTACCCCACCCTGAATCGAGCACTATAATAAATGTGTTAGCCTTTAATGTACTCTAAGATTCCTTTTCTTTGACAGAAAACAGAAAACAAACTGACACATCCTTACGTGTTGCCCCCGCACATCAATACCTAAAGGAAAGAAATTCAAGTGAAAGAATGTTGTTTTCAAACAGATTTGAGCTTCGACATTTTTCCCTTGGAAATTAAACACAGGAGCCATCTATCATTACATCAAGTTTAGGGTGATAATCATCCAATGTATGCATGACCACATTCTAAACTGGTGTTCACTGTGCTGCAGTAGAATTTTTTAAAAAATATATCATGTTCTATATGAAGTTATCTTGTACATAAAGTGATCTAAAGTCGCACCAATTTGTCTCTGATTTACTCAGGTCTTTTCTTGCAGGGACACTTTTCTGGAGAAGAAAGTATCTGTTATAATGCTCATGAATGTAACAGCATATGAAGGTGATATGTACTTGTTATTGGCCTTACAAGAAAGAATCTATAAAAAGACTATAAATATATAGAAAGGCAGCTATTTAAAAGGTGCAAAAAAAAAAAAGATGCTGTGATGCACAGGTTGTGATCTTTCCTGTTGAAATTCTGCTGGCTATGTTTAATGGCCCACAAGACTCACCCAAAAATAAAAATGGCAACCTATAATGGTTTCCACAATTGTTAAGTAACAAACTGACTCCACTCTGCCTTACACCTTTAGAAAAAGTGCCCACCAGGACTCATGTCTAGCATTTTGGATATAAAGCCAAAAGATATTTCATGGCACTTTTAGGCAGCATGTGCTTGCAACATGTTTCTCCCCTGGATCATATGATAACCCTACAGGGCTTAGGCCCAGGGGACTTGCAGGACCATCTCCTGCCTTCCTCCCATCGTCCCGTGCGCTCCCACAGAGCAGGCCTCCTCAGGGTGCCATTGGCCAAACAATGTCGAGTGGCGGCCCCCAGGGGGAGAGGGTTCTCTGTCGGAGCGCCGACCCTCTGGAATGATCTGCCCACCAAACTCAGGATAGCCCTGGACCTCCTCTCCTTTCGCCGCAAGCTGAAGACATGGCTTTTCCGTCAAATAACTTGATCTGCTAGGGATTGCACAAACTGTGATAATTTTAAATATGGTTTTAAAGGGGTTTTTAACTTATTTTGTGATTTGTATTATTGATTGTTGTTGTAAGCTGCCCTGAGTCCTTCGGGAGAATGGCAGCATATAAATCGCAAATAAATAAATAAATAAATAAATAAATAAATAAATAAATAAAAATAAAGAGTAATCCCATAATCCTGGAGAAAAATACACTTTTTTTCCTTTGGAACTAAAGAGCTGCACAACCATAGTCCTCCTCACATCCATTTCTCTGATTTTGTATGGAAATTATTACACAGGTGCAGAGGTGGGTTTTAGCAGGTTCTGACCAGTTCTGGAGAACCGGTAGCGGAAATTTTGAGTAGTTCGGAGAACCGGTAGTAAAAATTCTGATTGGCCCCGCTCCCATCTATTCTCTGCCTCCCAAGTCCCAGCTGATCGGAAGGAAATTTACCCAGAGACAAAGGTTTGTTGCCAAAGTGATCTTTAAAGTGTTCTTTGTTCAGGCCCCTGTCTCTGTCCACCTTATCTATGGAGTATCCCTATAGCCTTGTGTAGGGGCAGCTCTCCCTCCCCCTTGGCCAAGTTGTTTACTCAGCAAAATGCTTTCAGGATTCAGGATTTATAAGGCAGGAAAACTCCCTACTCTGGTACCTTTATCTATGGGGCTGATATTCCTGGGTAACAGTTTCTTCTATATTTTTAAGGATGTGCCTAGCTTTGAAGGCAAGAATAGAAGTGAGACACAGCAGTGAGATAACAAACTTTGCACTAATGCCTACCAGTATTACAGTTACAATTTACTAAGCTAGAATTAGTTCCTAACAATTAATTTCTGACAGTATATAATAATATAAGCAGAAGCCAATAACAAATAATAATAATTTCTAATAAATGCTTTCTAGTAGTATATCATATCAACAGCAAATATTGGTTCAATCAGTAACAATTATATAGTAGCATAATTCATAATTCATAATAAAAGCAAATAGCCAATATTAGTTTGATTCATATACTCCTTCATTGGCATGGTTAAAATGAGGCAAAACGTGGTCACATAGTAAGGATGCAGCCTTAGCTTTATTGTTATATGCGATATTGATCTTCTCAGACGCAAGTTTTTGGTTAGTATTACATTTAGTAGAAAATGAATAGCTCTCTTTCAGATTCACAAATCAAATTCAAATATTTACTTCTGCCAGCAAGCATTTTAAGTCCCGGGTCTTATATTGCAGAATCATGCATTTTGTTTTAGGTTGCTTCCTATGCTTGGGGCTGTTTAGGCCAGACCTGGTCCTTTGCAAATCCTATTTTTGCACAGTGGATATCCTCATCGGTTCCAGGAAAGTGAATACCTGAAGCAAGTGCACCTTGGCTTGCTCTCATCTTCTCCCATCTAACTGGAGACCTTTAGTTGTTAATTTTTCTTGTCGTTGTAATCATTGCTCATCTCACAGCAACGATTGACAGAAGGGAAATGTAGAGGATCAGCAACTACACCGGTCTTCCATAAGCAAACCATCACAGTTATAGTTCTGTCTATTTGTTAGTTATAATATCTGTTATTTTACACAGAGAAAATATAGCACTTCATACAAATTCATCCCAATGGGTTCAGAGATCACTGTCAAGATGTTCAAGCGGAAGCTGTGAAAAATTTCTCAGTGTTCTTGAGGTCACCATTTTTTGCCCTGTATGATTACAAGACCTTTGCTTATGACCTCCAATCATTTTATCTTAATCATACTTGCACCTTGATTGCCTATCATTTATCCACACCTCTCCACATTCTTACAGCATCACTTGAAAGCAGACTAAAATAATAAAAGAGAACAGGAGGAAAAAAAAAAAAGCCGTCCGGCTTCAAATACTGGGCTTGGAATACTGCATACAAATGAAAGGCATTTGTGTGAAATAAACAATTGTGCGCATATTGTAGTGGTCTGAATAATTCATTCTGCAGAAACCCATCTGAAAGGGAGCTCCTTCCTTTCACTACCTGCCATCTTCACTGCCTCCTGGCTCGAAGCCCACATTTGAAACAACAGAATAAGAGAGAGAGAGAGAAAGAGAGAGAGAGAGAGAGAGAGAGAGAGAGAGAGAGAGAGAGAGAGAGAGATCCAGGAAACACAATCAGCTTCTAGCTTCCACAGATACCTGGTCATCCCTGATATTAAGCCAGCTACAAATTTCTCCCTTTGTTATAAAAAGCAAATGGGGACAAGTAAGTGGTGAGCAGTGGAGAGAGTTTCTGTGGCTGAGGGCTAAATCATGCTGATAATTGTCCATGCCCAAACCTGTTGGTATTTCTCATGGCTATTTATTTAAATTCAGTTTAATGATTGGAGAAGTGTCCTTATATATTCTCAAGCCAAGTAAAATGGTTATTATGCACCAGTTGCATGCTTTCCGTCATTAGAAGACCCTTCAGACAGTCATTCTTGACCTGGTCATCTCACAATGAAATTATTGCAATGTAGTCTACATAGAGTTGCCCTTGAAGCTACACCCAGAAGCTACAGCTGATTGAAAATGCAGTTGCATGAGGAGTAATGGGCACCTCACGGCGCGCCATGTGTCACCACTGCTACACGAGCTGCATTGGCTGCCAGTTGGCTTCCAAATGCAATTCAATTACTTACAAAGCTCTATATCAGGGGTGTCAAACTCAAGGCCCGCGGGCTGGATCCGGCCCATGGGATGCTTAAATCTGGCCCGTGGGGCTGGCCTGGAAATAGCAAAGGACCATTCAGCTATGCCTCTGGCAGCCAAACTGGGGCACAGGGAGGTTCATGGCCTGTCTTTGGCCTGGAGAGCCTCATGATGCCCTTTGCTGGCCAAAACGGCAGTGCTTCAGGAAGCAGTCCAAGCCGAAAATGGGCTGCAAAAATGCCCTCCCCCAGTGAAAACAGGTGGCAAACACACACACACACACGCCAGCCCATGGAGGAGAACTACAATGCTGATTCAGCCCTTGAAGAAATCCAGTTTGATACCCCTGCTCTATATGGCCTGGATACCCGGGAGATAGCTTGTCTCCAATCATTTCTGCCTGTCCAGTGTTCGTTCCAGCAGAATGGCTGGACTTCAGATCCCTTCCATTAATTTTTGTCATCTTGTGGGACCTAGGAAGGGTGACTTCTCTGTTGTGGCTCCCATCCTCTGGAATTGCATCCCCTCAGAGTTAAAGATAGCTCCCTCTCTCCTGGGATTTGGGAATGCTTTAAAAATCTGGCTTTGGCCCAAGCCTGGGATGGCCATTTGTTATTTGTTTAATGGTCCTTGTTTTGTTTTGTGAATTTTAGAGCATGTGAGTCCACCCTGTCCATTGATTTCATATTTTTAGCTGTCTTTATGTCTCTTTTAGTTTTGTGCGCCACCCAGAGTCCCCTGGAGAAAGAGAGAGCCAATAAATTTACATAAATAAATAAATTTATTTCTAGATCATACCAATTATCTAAAGAAAACCAATTTTGACAACTTAGTGGCCTTCAGAGGCATCAATTCAGATTTAAACAAATTAAATCTCACGAAAGGATGCCAGCACCAACTGGTGAATTAGAGTAGTTAAATGGTTCTATATTAGAATATATTAGCTGATTATCTGCATATATTAGCTTTTGTGATTATATTCCCATTTTTCTTATCGTTAGGTAAAGTGGCTTAAATGCAAATAATTCTCTTACATGTGCTTAATATATGCACAAGATTTGTTTTGATTACAAGTAGTGCTCAACTTATAACTGGTTGCTTAACAAATCTACTTACAACCTGTCTCAAAGTTACATCTGATACCGCATCGTGATCTTGTGATCGCATTTTAGTTGCTTAGCTTGCATTTACGACTGATTGCAGCATCCTCTGGTAACTTGACCACAATTTGCAGCTTTCTGTTAGAAATGGCAAAAAAAATATCTTCGCACCAGATATGCTGGATTTGCTTAACAACCATGTGGTTCACTTACCAATCACATGATTTGCTTAATAATCACAATGATTCACTTTACAACTGTTGTAAAATTGAGTCAGGTCCCATGGTGACCTGCTTAATGATCGCAACAAACTGCAATCGAAATTCTGAGTTTAATTGTAGTCATTAAGTCAAGGATTACATGTAATATATTTCTTAAATGGGCAGACATCCTTTTCTCTCATTTTCCTTTTTCTTTTGTACATATTTTTTAAATGTGTCTTTCAATCAGCATTCATTCACACACACATTTTACATCTCACTTCTTCTCAAAAATTCCTGTACTTTGACTAACAATTATATTCAGAATTATATAAAAGCAGCAAAGACAAATAGTTTCCAGAATAACCTAATTGTCTATCAGTATGTACTGTATGTGTCTACCTGCCTGTCTGTTGATACATTTCTCAATCAGTATGAAGCAAATGTGTTTTTCAATCAATATCCGTTCATATCCCATTGTACCTCTCTTCTTTTACTCAAAACTTCCTATATCATTCCTAACAATTATATTCAGAGCAGAATAACACATTTGTGTCTCTGTGTTTGTATGTGTGTGTGTGTCTGATGGCCTATCTAAATGTAACAGTCAGGATAGCAATGGAAAAACCAGTCAAATCCTAAGGCTACAAAAAGCCCAGCCATGGTGCCATATTTAATGTCAAATGACAAGTATAAATTAAAAAAAAGGCTGACTTGACTGAAGTCTCTTCTGACCACAGTGATGTTCCTCCCCCCCACCCCACCCCCACCCCATTTGTTTTAATCATTCACTTTCTCATGACTTATTTGGGAGCCTCATCTGCCTAAACCACCATACTCAGCAGGGAACCCCTTTGAAAAATGAATATTCTAGTTCAGACAGAAAGCAAGGAAAGAGCTTCTAGCATTTTCCAACATTTTTTTGTTTCCTAACATTGGGGTAGAAATCACTATCTGATGTTTTCCCCCCACTGGTCATCAGAAATATTTTTTTTAAAATCAAAATTGCATTTTGATTTATGGAAAGTTGAAACTCAATTCTTCTGAAGGGTTGAGGAGGCTGGTGCCTATGAGGAGAACAAGGTGTTGAAGAATCTAGGACCCGATCCAATTGCATCATGTGAATTTGTCCTATGATCAAGATGCCTCATTTGGAAGAGCTCGTTCATATGTGGACTGGAAACCTCTAAGAATGAAGAAGACAACATAACTCTCTTTAACGTCATCGAAATGTCCCCAGCAACCTATCTTAGCTACCGGTAAATAAAAGAACTGTCATATCACCCAGTCAATGATAGAGAAAGTAGGCAGTTTTTATTTCTGCCCCTCCCCTCCATTCCTAGTCAGCTTGAACCATGAGATGGGCAACAAATAAATTTGATAATATTGGCATTGATAAAATCACCTCCAGTCAATTGCAAAAGACAGCTTTACTTGGAAAAGCTTACATTCTGTAACAATACCTTGAAACACCATCAAACATCCACATCTGCCTATACCAAGTCCTTGGGAAGGTATCGATAGGAGGACAAACATGCCAAGTCTACTCTGAACACCTGGCTGTCTGTGTAATGAATCATTAAATAATAACACAAAACCCTGCAAATACAAATAGATTGGCTGTGGCAAAAGAAAGCAAGGGTGGTACCAATAGTGATAGACACCTTAGGTGCAGTCTCAGAATAGTTGGAAAACATCATCGGCATTGACAAAATCACCATCAGTCAATTGCAAAGGGCAACTTTACTTGGAACAGCTTACATCTTGTGACAATACCTTTAACATACAACAACAACAACAACCTCAACAACAACAACAACAACAACATCTGCCTATCCCAGGTCCTTGGGAAGGACCCGACAGGTGGATAAAAATGCCAAGTCCACTCTAAATATCTGGCTGATTGTAAATCTAACCATAATAATAATTTATAGCACCATCCCTAAACATGCTTAATCTGACACTTCAGATTCCCGGGGCAGATTCTGTTCCTAGTTATAACCAGCTCATAACAATTTATACCCAATCCTGTTTCTTTCATAGCTTGGCCCTTGGTTCTGTTTCATTGCTGTAGTGTACGTTGACCCCAGTCAACTATTTACCCCGGTTGCTGAATAGGTAAATTCCCTAACCATGGAGAACATGTTGGTAGGACAGGTGGCAGATCAATGAGTTTTCCTGGTACACTTTCTTTTGTTCTTTTTTGCAGTGTTGGATTTCCAAAAGAGATGCAAAGATCAGCTTTGAAAGTTGGTGATGCTACAGAAAGGTTCTTCTGATGTCGGATTTTCCCCTCCAGGAGGAGCTTTCAAAATATGGGAGCCTCCAACCCACAGCACACTGCCTGCCTGTCAAGTAGGATTCCCCCATCCAATTATTGCTATTGTTAAGCAATTCAGAACCAGAACTCTAGTAGCAAAATCAGCCAGAAATCTAGCAGTGCCAATCTATCAAGGTAGTTCATTCGCGCAGTTCAGCAAATTTCCATTGTTGACTTTCTTCTTGCTTTTCTTGCTCACTAGGAATTCGCAGTGAGGTGTATATGATAAGGTGAAAGGCTAGATTTTACCAGATGTCAAGAAGCAAGGATTTATTCAAGTCAATTCATCTGGAAGGGTAGCTAAATATGGGGGAAATCCAGTGTTTGGCAAAGGGCGTGCAAACTCTATTATCAGCCTGAATAAAATGCTTGTGGGAGGGGGCTGTGAGCAGTAAAAAAAATGTTATTTTGGGGCCTTCTATGGGTTACCAGACACAGATGGCCTGAAATATCTTTTACCCCAGCCTACATGTAAGAAAATAAGTCTTCAACATAATAGACATTATGGGTAAATTATTATATTAAAGAGACAGCTAGTGATAAGCTTATGCTCAGAGCAAGCAGACTGTATGGTGTGTAGGCTGCCATTTTGGGGGCACCTAAGTAAAAAAAGATGGCCGATAACAAGCAGGCCAAACACAAATGGGTCTCATAAACTAATTGATTAGATAGATGGAAATCAGAATTAACATCTGGTTTTGGGTTACATTCTCCAGTGAAAGGATCACGTTTTTCAAAATGAAAAGAAAAACAGTTTCTAAACTAGGCATTCTGGGGTCACTATTAGTGCGCTCTGAGAAATAAATTCATCAAACCAGGTTAAGCTCTTGCGCACCCAAAATATCCATAAAGTGATTTCTGTCATGACAGCGCTCTTGATTTGCCTTTTTCCAATCAGTCTGGGTTAACGGTGAGTAATTCATCTCATTGAGTCCGGCAATCCCTTCTAATTTAAAGATGAACCTCAGTTTAGTGAGCTATGGATTATCTATAGAATTTTTACAGAAATAACCCCATATACTGTATTCCAAGAAGCCCTGGGGAAAACTTGTATAAAATCCTAGAAAGCTGCTATGGATCAGGCAGAGAAGACTAGAAGGCAGGATTTTTCCAATCTCATACCCTTCAGGTAGATTGGATTCTAACTTCCATAACTCCAGCAAGTAGAGCCTTCAGCCCATTAGATATGATTTCTCAGATAATGCCAACTGAAGCTTAATGCAACTGGAGAACACCAGATTGGAGAAAGCTGGGGTGCTTCCAGGGGTGAAATGCTACCAGTTCGGACTGGTTTGGCCGAACTGGTAGCGGCAGCAGCGGGTGGTTCGGAGAACCGGTAGCAGAGGAGCGTGCACTTCCGAACCGGTAGGGAAGGTAAGTAGATTTCACCTCTGGGTGCTTCCCATTCTAAGTTATCACTCTTGGAGTTGTTGGGGGGTCTCCCGTACAAATAGCGACCAGGTCTAATATTCCTTAGCTTTTAGAGATAGACCAAGAAAAATGCTGCTCTCTAGATGGACATTTTCTAGGGCATTTTCTAGGGCACTCAGCTCAACAAAGATGTGCCCTGCATTACTCAATAAATATATTGGTATTTCTTCCACCTAACCTTGTTGAGTAGTAATTAACACAGAAGCAAATTGCTATTCCTGCCTTTTTAGGAAATGATATCAACAGTACTTAGACTTATATACCGCTCCACGATGTTTTACAGCGTACTCTGGGTGGATTACAATGTCAGCATATTGCCCCCAACAAACTGGGTCCTCACTTTACTGGTCTCAGAAGGATAGAAAGCTAAATTAACCTTGAGTTGAGTGGAATCGAACTGCTGGCAGTCGGCAGCATTAGCCTGCAATACTGCATTCTAACCACTGCGCCCCCACAGCTAAAATCAAGATTTAATTCGATTTAAATTTGGAGAGAGAGAGAGAGAGAACTGTATTACAAGACCTAAAAGTTTTAGAAACCAATGTTAAATCAGTCCTTTGGCTTTTGTGCATTTTATACACTAAAAGAACATTCTGAAAATGGATATGAGAGACAGACTACCGTACAAAGCCTGGTGTGGGCCAAAGGGTCTGTGCATGCAAAGTTCCCATATTCATTCATTCTCCTTCTCTCTTATGTGAAATCCTGCCTCTTACCATCATTCCAGCAAATTCCAGCAGCATTTTTTTTTTGCTGGAATAACATTGCACTTTACATTTTAAAAAGTCAGATTCCAAAAAATAGAAAAAGAGGAACAAACCTGCCCTACTCTCTCGGACACTGTTGCTGAGTCACTGCTACACCTATGACTTTCAGAGGCTGAAAAAAGAAATACTTTTAAAAAAAGATTTTACACCCAAAGTTGCTTGTCCCCACTTTGACTGCCACCACACCCCTACCCCCATTGAAACAGCCAGGTCTTGTGGCACTTTGGGTACCTTCCTCAAACCAAGGTTTAAATAAAAGCACTCTGATGGGTTAAACTCTGAACTGGAAGAGCAGGAGTGGACATAGGCTGATTTTGCTACTCAGGAGCCAGTGAGGCTCTTTGAATGTGAAGATCAAGCTTAGTAAGAACTGGAGTTGCTGGAGGAGGAGCCTACAGGCCAGGAACAGCCAAGTAAATTGGTCATTTATTGCAGAAGCTTAACTGCAGATTGGTTCTCCTTCAGAGCCACTATACTCTAGGGCAGGGATGTCAAACTCAAGGCCCGGAGGCTGGAACTGGCCTGCAGGGTGCTTAGATCTGGCCCACAGGGCCACCCTGGAAACAGCAAAGGACTGGCCCGCAGAACCTCTGCCAGGGAAATTGAGCTTGGGAGGGCTGAGGGTGGTTTCTCAGGTTATAAAGGTGAGGGGGAAGAGGAATATTTTCAGACTTGCAAGATTTTCTTAATGTAACCTTACAATAAAATCAGAGCTAGTACTCCTGTCTGGACTACCTTCAAGGTTGATATCAGTTTTGAAAGTCTGACAGCACTTTCTCACCTTTCGTTTTTACAAACCAAGAAACTAGGGAGGGTCCCTTCTGAGATGTTTGCCATGCCCCCATTCCTTTTGTGGGTTCAGTAGTCTCTTATCTGACCGTGGCTTAGTCTGTGGCTCTTCCTCCTCTCTCCCAACATCATATCCACGTACCATTACACCAATGTCATATAGGCCAGGAGTATTTTTATTGTTACAGCTATAGCTTTGGAATCTTACAAGTCTGAGCATGCTTCCCTCCTCCCTCATCTCATGCCATGACATGATATGATCTGTCTCTTACTCACACTCACTCACACACACACACACACACAGAGGGAGAGAGAGAGAGAGAGAGAGAGAGGGAGGGAGGGAGGGAGGGAGAGGGAGAGAGTCATTCAATGAAGTTCCTCAGAGGAAGAAGCATGACTTGGGTTAGTGCTATCAAGAAAGGCTAGAGAGTCAGATTTCTGTTGACAAACAACTTTTTAATTTTGGACCTGATTCTTTGAATGTTATGCTGCTTTCTCTGATTAGCCTTTGGATCTGTACAACTGTCTTCAGCTATGATTTGAGATCTTGGCTTTATCTGCACAAAGTCTCAGCTTCTGAAATAAGCTTGTTTGGGGTCCCCCCCACTTCCTCATTGTCTCTTGCACTCTTATGCTCTGAGGAGATTTATAACTCTCATTAACACCTGTGATCTTTATCTGACCTTCTGCACTTGTAACCACCAGCACAGGACCCTACCAGCAGTGGTATGGTTTTCCCCACATGTTCTCTTGAAACAAAAGAAAGTCGCATAAGAGTTTGATAGCCCCAGGCGGGTAAAATTTCTTCCAACAAAGAAAAGCAGAAGCATTTAATTATATCAGAGCTAAATAGAAGCCCCTAGCTCTATAACAAGCGGAGTGTCTCCTAAAATGGCCCCTAGAGGGTGCTGCTGAGAAGTCTTCCTTAAGGATGTCATCCCAAATTTACAGTTCACGCATTACAGTTAATGACATTCTGATGCAGAATTTTACATTTTTACTCACATCTCAATTGTGTCCCGACAAAGGAGACACACACACACAGATAAGAAAATCTTCTAAATAAGGCTGCTTAAGGAATTTGATCTGTGAGAATTCCAATATATATTGCCTTAATCCTGGCTTAAGGGGTAAATCAGAATTCAGTCCCTCTCTGGCTTTGGGAAAATTTCCAAGACACCGAAGATATATCAAAATAGATTTACAAGGATATATTTCCCACATAATTTATTAAATTGAAAATTAATTCTGAGGGCGATCCAGACTAGAGGGCAAAGTCCCAATATTATATACCCAGGATAAGAAATTAAAGTGGGAGGGGAGGACAGTGGCTTGCGAGAAAGCACTGTATCATATTTGGCACCAGTTTTGCTCCTTATGCACAGATACACGAGCGAGAAGCAAATGAGGAGAGATGTGAATGTTCTCTCCTCTCCCCTGCCCTGACTCTGATTCCCCAAAGATGTATATATTTTCGCCCAATCAATTAGGAAGAGCTTTGTAGCACCTTGAGAAGTTATACGAGTGTCTGTGATAGCCAGGAGTGCCAGACTTAAGATATATGCACTTCACCCCTCCTTCCCTCTTCTCCAGATATTGCTCGTCATGTTTTTTCAAGTAAAGGAAAGATTGCTCCGCACTCCAATGATTGCTAAACTCGGAGTTTCTGCAGCGGGCGAGCTGCATCGGGGAAGAAAGGATGCAATTTGTCTTGGGGAGTGGCACTTGATCAATTCTATTTCAAAACTCTAATTATATCAACAAAAAGCTCTACACAGTGCTGCTGGCTGAGATTCGAGGGGTGTTTGTTTTGTTTGGTTTTTTGTTTATTTATTTCCAGGCACATCCAAAAAGTTCTCCCCTTTGTCCTTTTTAGACTTGCTGGAAGAAATGAGGTCAGGTTGGAGGCGCATCAGCATAATGGCTCGTGCGGGGGAAGCAGGGAGAAGTGGTGGGATTGCTGGGAGCTGTAAATATAGTTGGGGTGAGAGTTGGAATAATAACAGGCAAGACTGAAATTTGGGGCAGACGGGGCGGGAAGGAAGAGGCTGGATTAAACTAGAATAAAGTTTGCTACTTTCACGTGTGAGCAGCCCATTATAAGAAAGCAACAAAGATGATAAGGGGACTGGAGGCTAAAACATACGAAGAACAAGAATACGAAGAACAGTTGCAGGAATTAGGTATGGCTAGTCTAGAGAAAAGAAGGACCAGGGGAGACATGATAGCAGTGTTCCAATATCTCAGGGGCTGCCACGAAGAAGGGATAGTCAACCTATTCTCCAGAGCACCTGAAGGCAGGACAAGAAGCAAAGGATGGAAACTAATCAAGAAGAGAAGCAACCTAGAACTAAGGAGAAATTTCCTGAGAGTTAGAACAATTAATCAGTGGAAAGATTTGCCTCCAGAAGTTGTGGATCCTCCAACACTGGAGAAGATTGAACAACCATTTTTCTGAAATGGTATAGAGTTTCCTGCTTGAGCAGAGGGTTAGACTAGAAGACCTCCAAGGTCCCTTCTGATTCTGTTATTCTGTTAATATCTTAGATCAGCTTTATCTAATGCCTGCTTGGGATTCTGGGAGTTGAAGTCCAACATGTCTAGAAAGCACCAAGTTGAGGAAAGTTGCCATTGCTTTAAGTGTTATATAACTGGTGATGGAGTCAACCCACATGTCCATAATATTAAAATTGATATCCAAATAACAGCCAGTCTGCATGTCCTAGGAACTAGCCCAGAACTGCATAAACTGGAGAACAGAATAATTGAGTAGAGTGTCTGGGTTAAACATAAGATTCCTCCTTGAAAGATGTTTATTATACAATCCATGGTTGTGTAAACAGAGGCATAGAGTCAAGATCATGTGAAGTATTACTACTGCTTTATAAAACCTTAGTAAAACCGCACCTGGAATACTGCATCCAGTTTTGGTCACCACATTACAACAAAGATGATGAAACTTTGGAAAAAGTGCAGAAAAGGGCAACATAGATGATTAGGGGACTGAAGGCTAAAACATACAAAGAACAGTTGCAGGAATTGGGGGTGGCCAGTCTAGAGAAAAGAAGGACCTGGGGTGACATGATAGCAGTGTTCCAGTATTTAAGGGGCTGCCACAAGGAAGGGGGGGCAACTTATTTACCCAAGCACCAGAAGGCAAAACAAGAAACAATGGATGGGAACTAATCAAGGAGAGAAGCAACCTGGAATTAAGGAAAAACTTCCTAGCAGTGAGGACAATCAACCAGTGGAACAGCTTGCCTTCAGAAGTTCTGGGTGCTTCATCACTGGAGGGTTTTCAGAAGAGACTGGACAGCCACTTGTCTGAAATGGTACAGGGCAGTGATGGCTAACCTTTTCCAGACCGAGTGCCCAAAGCATGCACATGCACGCACTAATGAGTACGTGCGTGCCCAAACTCCTAAAATACAATGCGCATGCACCCTGCGCAGGTGCCCCACCTCCATGCATGAACATGTGACCCCAGATGCACCCAGCCCCCACACGTGCACCCCCTGAACATGCCCCACTCCCATGCATGCACATCAGAGACCCGAAGACCAGCTGGCTGGAGGGAGGCACACATGCATGTGCAGCAGAGCTGAACTGGGGCAATGGCTCGCATGCCATCAGAGAGAGCGCAGCGTGCCACCTCTGGCACACGTGCCATAGATTCGCCATCATGGGTATAGGGTCTCCTGTTTGAGCAAGGGTTTAGACCAAAAGACCTCCAAGGTCCCTTTTAATTGATTCACATTAACTAATGTGAACCAATTAAAAAGAAAGAGAGAGAGAACCCTGCAGCACAACACTCCCCAAACACAACCACTTCAAAGGCATTGGGACTGGTTAGTTAAGGATGCCCTGTTTAGAAGATGTGATTTGTGAGAGTCCAACAATTCTCTGAACTTTAGGAGAGAAGGACAATTGAGAAAGGAGCCCTGGTGGTGCAGCAGACTAAAGCACTCTTATTAACAGTTATTAACATCAGCTGCCTGCAATTACTGCAAGTTCAAATCTCCCCAGGCTCAAGGTTGATTCAGCCTTCCATCCTTTCTAAGGTAAGTAAAATGAGGATCCAGATTGCAGGGGCAATAAGCTGACTTTGTATAAATATTCAAAAGTATAAAGGCTATTGCTTAATGCATTGTAAACTGCCCTGAGTCTCCAGAGAAGGGCGGCATATAAATCAAATTAAAAAAAAAAAAGTCGTTGGAAAACAGAGAAAGGATCAAAAATATTGGGCTGGTTTTTGGAGGAGATAGGAATTGCAACTGGAGAGGGAGGCCAAACACAAGACAAGGAAGGGTGGGAGGGAGGATATTAAAACTATATTATTTCTGGGACAGGTTGAAACCTACATTAGCCAATTAGCCATATTCTCTCCCCTCCCACCCCCAACAAATGGACCAAGTAGATTCCCAAAGCCACAAAGCTTAGAATGTTAACCTGTGGCAAGGTCAGATTCAGAAGTGGACAGAAAGCAGAGAATTCAATTTTATAGAACTTTGTTTTTCGTCTGGAGAAAAACAAAAAAAAGCGAGTTATTATCTTTTAGAGACACAAGGCTGAGCTTGTGAGTAATGCTTTCTGAAATTTATGAAATTCCCCAGGGGCCTGTCTAGACCTATTTATTTTCAAAACCATTTATGTAGCATTTATCAATAGGTTTTCCATGGTAAATTTTTTTTGTTCTTGTTTTTGTTTTCTTTTTCCATACAAAGCATCTTAACATAACAATCAGCAACAGAAGTATTGCAGTGGGGTCACTCAGCTTACATTTTTCGAGAGCTAGTGCATTTGGGCAACATACAGCCTCATCAACTTTAACCTAACCGGGCAGTCTTCTCCCTCTCTTTCCTTGTTCATGAAATTCTAAAATGTATGCAAGTCCCAGGCCAAGCATAGACGTTTCTCAGTTAGAAAAAGGGGATTCACAGAATAGGGGAGCATTGGATCCAGCAGATCCAACCCTTTTTTTGCTGGCACACCTCTCTCGGACCTCCTTTAATTCTGGGGTGGAGGTGAGGTGGAATTCCAGAGACCATTTTAAAACAATGAGAAAAATAAAGCAAAATACTAGGGGAAGAGCAAGCTATATAAATGGGTCAGTCAAAACACATGAAAAAGTTACGCAACATTGCACCAAATTCATGCAGGTTATATAATAATAATACCGTGATTATTATGAACAGTGCTGTTGCATGGAAGTAACACTTCCTGTAGGGATGGGAACTGCTTAGTCCGTCCCCCCCCCCACCCCACATATACAGTTTTATGTCACTCAAAATCTCTTCCTCTGTTCCCATAAAACTGCCTTGTTCAATGAGATGAGAAAAGTGATCAGGATAAGTGACTGGAAAACATTCTTTTCTCCCTTGTTTTTAATGATCATATTTGTACTCTCCCACCATCGTTCCTCACCACCTTTTTAAGGATGACTATGTTCCCTACTCTAAAGAGAAGATAGGTTTTTCTTTGAATGTGTCCTCTGAAGACTGTCCAGGTCAAGTCAAGTACTACTATGTTAAAACTATTTTGCAATTTTTCAAAGGTATTCTTGCCTTAGTGGGTAAAAAAAAAAAAGAATTATATTCACGTCATGCTTGCTTCCACAACAGATCTATTAAAATTGGAATGCTACAAAATCATGCTCAGATTGTCCGAGAATATCTTTGAAATGTATCTTGGTGATATTTCCATGTTTACTTTTTTGTGGAGATGGGATTATTGTTTTGCACTGTATGTTGTTCCTTTCCTTTGAATTCTTTCTGTTATCTAATTTAAAAAAAAAATCAATGGAGAAGCTTCATGATGTCTTCTTATAGGATTTAATTGAAATAGGTTTGGGGGCGTTCTGAAAACTGCAGGAGAGATGATCGCTCAATGGATGATGGGACATTCCTAAATTTACAGAAACCTAGGTCAATTTATAATATCAAGTCAAATCTTACCCACTTAGAGTACATTGTATTTCTGCTTATATTATAGTACCATAAGTCTTTCAACATGTCTTTCTATATTGGTGTATTTGCGTGTACTGTTTTGTGTGTATAAGTAATTGTCAATTTACATCCTTAATTAAGGCCAGAATTATGGTCATAAATTGTGCTGGTCGTTAAGTAGATCACCATGTGACCGTGCCTGATTTTACTACCTTTTTTGCGATGGTTGTTAAGTGAATCACTATCGTTGTTAAGCAAATCCATTGTATGCAATGAGTTGTGTTGTGGGGTTTTTTTGCCAGAAAACAGCACTTTTTGGCAAAAAACATAAATGCAAGCTGATTGCTGAGTGCCAAAACTACAAACACATGACTGCATGAAGGTGGGACAGTTGATGGAACTTTAAATTCATTTTTTAATTATTCCTGGGGAGGTTTGTTGTAAGTTGAAAGCTCCCTGTGGTCCAGTGGTGGAATTCAAATTTTTTTACTACCAGTTCTGTGGGCGTGGCTTGGTGGCGTGGCTTGGTGGGCATGGCAGGGGAAGGATATTGCAAAATTTCCACTCCCACCCCACTCCTGGGGGAAGGATATTGCAAAATCTCCATTCGCACCCCACTCCAGAGGAAGGATGCTACAAAATCCCCATTTCCTCCCCACTCCTGGGGGAAGGATATTGCAAAATCTCAAAATATTGCCCACCCTTGATCAAGTATCCATTGATTTGGAAAGGCGGGGGAAAAGGCAGTGGTCAAACATATCACACAGCTTCATTGTTTGTCAGCATTAAAGAAACTTACCTGGCAGACTCTGTCTGAACTCTACAGTGTAGTAAGCCAAGTTCTAAATAGAGTTTTTAAGCGTCTGGACGACCGCACTTTAATGCCAAGCCAAGGTGTATAGCCTAACAAATAAGTCTCCGACGCTGGACATGACACCAAACTTAGGCATCAGCTAAATAAAGTGACTTTGCCTGGCATGGTGCCGATTCCTTAGCTTCAGTTGGTACATCCATCTATAATGTGAATATAACAGAAGATATCCAATACATCCCAGTACCTGGCATAGTATATGCTCTTGCTAAACACTATGTTGTCTGTGCTCGCTTCCTGCCCCCTCTCTCATCCTTTTGTAGTAAATACCCATTAGGAGATATTATCTGCTGCTATGTAGGGGAAAAAAAACTAATTAGAATTACGTTTAAAGCCAAACCGGGCCTCTGTTCCTTGCTCGTATAATAGTTTTAACAGGCCTCCTTTCAGACACACGTTCTGTCAATCTACAAATCTTTTGTTAAGAGTAAATGGATACAAATAACTGTTTTCCATATGCACAGCAACAGCTGTTACTGCTGGGAAAATTTGCATGGCTAAATGTAATTTGTATATTATGTCATTTATCAAAAAAAAGGGAGGGGGAGGAGAGAGAAGTGTGGAGAAAGGGAAGAGAAGTGATCAAAAGCTAAGGAGACAAAGAGAAAGGGAAATGAATGTCCCTGGAAGGAAGGAAGAAATAAGCCAACGATCCCAATTTTTTTTCTGACAGATTTCAATAATTTTATTTTATTTATTTTATTTATTTATTTTGTCAAGTACATATTAGATAATATATATGTATAAGCATGAATTGAATACATAAAATGAGTACAATTAAAGGGAAAATTAGGACAGGGACGGTGGTGCTCTTATGAACGAATATCAGCCGAGGAGCACTTACTGTGTGTGAAAACTGGTAAAACACTATGGGAAAGGTTTCGGTGAATTCCCACATGCATATTCAGCACAACCTTTTGCTTGTGTGCGAATCGCACACTGTTAAAAGGGACAGAAGTCTCACATCAAGGTTCTGGCATCAACAAGTTCTAGTGAGGAATACCCATATTTCTCACTAGAACTTGCTTCTTCATGGGTTATTCCTTTTCCTCATCCAATTACTAAGCAACTCTGTACTTCTGTGGCCTATGTAAGAACACTTTAATATGAGCATCTTGAGCAAGAGCATCTGAGGAGGTCAAAAGAGTCAAGATGGTGGCAGGGACTGGGCAGTTGATGTTCTTAGACATAAAAATGGCCCCGGTTCCTATTGCCTGTTTGATCTAGTGGTACAGCACCAAGCTAGAAACTAAAAGACTGTGAGTTCAAGTCCTGCTTTACAATGAAAGCAATAGTGAAACTTCTCTATTTTACTGATTGCTCTATAGTGATCAAAGCTATGATGACCAGATTGGTCAGTTTATGCATTCATATGGGCACAGCTGTGTTTTATGGAAGACTGTGGTTTCCACTGTAACACGTTCGAAAGAAGGTGATTCGATCTTGTGCAATTGAGTAGAATAATACATGAAGAGAAATTAAGGTGATGGTATAATTATGAATGAAAGGGCTAAAATATGTGTCAAGAGATATGAATATTGTCTAGGAGGCTGTTGTGAGTGCATATGAATGTAGGAATCAGTAGTTAGGGCGAAGGATGGTAATGGAAGAATCAGAGATGAGTTGGGTGGGGGTTAATGTGCATGATTCTGAATGAATGCAATCAAAGAAAAATCTTAGTCTGATAGGAAACATGAATAGATGTGTGGGAACAAAATGAGAGTATAGAAGAGGCAATTGGGCCATTTAGAGACCCAAGTGTGAATGAATGAATTAAAATAGTGATCAGTAAGTGATTACTTAGGGGAAAAATATGTGGTTTAAGCTTCAACTTACTAATATGGTAGTGGTGAGAAGAAAGGAGCACTCAGGCACGTAGTAGTAGATATAGGAAACAAACTCAGGGTCAGCCATAAGCAGTGGTGGTATTCAGCTGGTTCAGGCCAGTTTGAGAGAACCAGTTGTTAAATGGCTGGCTGGCCATGCCCTTCCCCTCCCCTTCCAGGAGTCCCCAAATGCCCCATTTTGGTTCCCAGGTGTGCAGGGAGGCCTATTAGGGCCAAAATGAGATATGGGTAGGGCAGCACATCCACCCCCCATCACTGTGGCCTTTTTTTGCTCCCAGGAGGCTGCAGGGAGGCCTACTAGGCCCAAAATGGGGCATGGGTAGGGCAGCAAATCCACCCCCCATCCCTGTGGCCTGTTTTTGCTCCCAGAGGGGTACAGGAGGTCGAGTGCTGTCACCCCCCCAGCCACGCCCACCATGGCCATGCCCAGCCAGCCAGTCATTAGGGCAGAGAACTGGTTGTTAAATTATTTGAATCTCACCATTGGCCATAAGGGCAGGACTTATGAGGGCAGGACAAGAAGCAATGGTTCGAAGCTCATCAGAGGGAAATTCAACTTGGAAATAAAGAGGAATTTCCTGATAGCAAGAATGATTAATCAGTGGAACAGCTTGCCTCTGTTGTGGCCCTTCAGCGGCCTGTGCGGATTGTAGCTGATTCAGACAGCGAGGAGGCTGGTGTGGTGTTGCACCAGCAGCCTATGCAGCTGGCACCCAAGTCAGACAATGAGGAGGCTGGAGAAGATGTGGTGCCAGAGGCAGGGATTCAGCCAAGGCCTTCAGAACCTCCAGAAGCTCCTTTAAGTGAAGAGGACAAAGAAGAGGAGCCTCTTCTAGATACACGGGTGCGCAGAGCTGCCAAAAGGCAGGAGTGGCTCCTCAAAAAGAGGTTTCCTCGAGAGTAAGGCTTGGGGCTAATTGGCCACTCCCTTAGCCTATTTAAGGAGGAACGCCAACTGAAGCAAGTTGTAGGGAACAACTTTAGTTCACTCTACTTCGCGTCTGGATTCTCTGCACATTGCTTCTGGGCTTTCTGCCAACCTTCGTAAGATTGTGATTACTTTATCTTTGGTTTCTTGTAGGCTGTTAAGAAAGTTTATTAACAACCTTTGTTTTGAAAAAGACTGAGTTATTTTAGTAAATTAAGTTTTGTACAAACTTTGCGTGTTCTTTGAGATCCGTAGCTGGGGCAGAACAGCCTCCTGGAGATGTGGGTGTTCCATCACTGGAGGTTTTCAAGAAAAGATTGGATAACATTTGTCCTGGATGGTATAAGGACTTCTGCCTTCGGCAGGGGATTGAACTAGAAGACCTCCAAGGTTCCTTCCAGCCCTATGAGTCTATGACTCTATGTATTTGCAGAGATTGCAAAATAATGATTGGTTTATTTATTTTTTTCATAAGAAAGACTGAGAGGATTAGCGAAGGTTATGAGGAAAGGTTCTGAACATGAGGCACAAGACTATTTGCCAACAGTAAAATCTGAGAAGAGAAGGAAAGAAGAAACTAGATTGGCAGGAAAGCAACCACATGAATAGAAAGTATAAACCTTGTATGGAAAAAAAAAGAGAAGAAGGTACATTAATTGCCCAACAGCATTGTCAGGGTTCCAAGTAATGTCAACCCTGAAGCTGACCTGGCGGAAGCCATCTTGGAGCTTCATTGTTGCCAAGCATGATGTAAGAACAGAGGATATGGAAGCTGCTTAGAATAAAAGGAGAAGGATTCTGTTACTGGGTATCGCAAAAGTATGCAGAAGATGGTTAATGAAATGCTGAAGTGACAGGAGCTATGGATGAGGAAAAAAATGAATGTAAGGATGATTGCTACAAACAGTAAGGATGAAAAAGATATTGTATAGTAGGTATCTACTATACAATATGATGAGCTGCAGTGGCGCAGTGGTTAGAGTGTAGAACCGCAGGCTACTTCTGCTGCCTGCAGGCTGCCTGCAATTTGGCAGATTGAATCTTACCAGGCTCAAGGTTGACTCAGCCTTCTGAGGTAGGTAAAATTGTTGGGGGCAAAATGCCAACTCTGTAAAGCGCTTAGAGAGGGCTGTAAAGCACTGTGAAAAAGTATATAAGTCTAAGTGCTATTGCTATCCAGAGACAAAAAGAGCTACAAATCGTGTAAACAAAGACAATGAGGAATGGTTAATATTAAGAGACAGGAGAAATGGAGAACAATTCTACTGGACATAAGACCTTGCTTTGGAAATGGAGGATTAAATAAGGAGCTACCAGGAAAGAAGAGCAATTGAGGATGAAACTGAAGCAAGGGAATGCTGGAAGGATTCCCTTGTAAGAGAATGATGGGGTACCATAAAAGAATAGAACAGAAATCAGTGCTTTGTTTTGTCTTGAACTTGGCCCGAAGGTTGAAATAATACTTTACTATTCTGTTACACAAGCAGAAAGATAACAGGAATAAATGCAAAAATTACAGAAGGGTTAGTTTGTTAAATGTACCCAGGGCGTTATTTCACAGGATTCTGTTTTAAAGAGTATGCACAAGAAATAGGTGTGCAAAATTTGGAAGCATGGTACAAACTAGTTGTTTGCTCTTCAACAGGCTCTTAAGAATGGTATGAATGTAAGAAAGTTTATTGTACATTTGTTCTTTTAGAAAAAAAGCATATGACAAAGTGAATGGGCTTGAAATAACAGCATTTTTAGGTGAATGTGGAGTTGGAGCTTGATTGCCAATATGACAGTAATAATATAAGATAGAAATAAAGCATGCGTGTGAATAAAAGGAATGCTTAATGAATTGTTTCACAGTCAGCAGGAAGTGAAATAAAGATGTATCATGTCTCCTTGGTTGTTTAATATACTACAGATAAAGAAATGCTTGTAGTGATAGCAGAAGTGGAGCTGGGGACATGAATGGATGTGTACTTTTATATGTAGATAATGCAATATTGTTGTCTGAGAACATGAATGATTTGAAATGAATATTAGATAGATTCAGCATCAGAGAGTACAGATCTGAAAATTAACGTACCAGAGGCCAAAGTAGTTTTGTTTGACAGAGAAAACTGAAAGAACAATTGCAAGTTATGCATAAATGATAAAAATCTAGTGCGGACTGCTGAATTTGTGTGACTCGGTAGAACATTTACTGCTTCTTTCGTGTCTAGATCACACTTTAAACTGCCAGAATGAAGCCAACTTCTTGGGCTTTGTCATTGGCCCAAAATAAGTCATTGCCGGCACATGTTTCTGGTAGTAGGCATCATACCAGCAGATGAGCCGGGCTCTGTACCTTTCCCCATTCACACGGCATGTAGTTATCTGCAAAGAGCCTCCAATTGAGCACATTGGTTTTATATTTAGATACTCCAACTCTCAACCTATTCAGAGTCCTCAAAGAAGTATAAGGGAGATCAGATCATTAAATGTTATTCCTTGCTTGATGGTCTCCTTCTTCCATCTTTTAATTAGATTTTGTTCTTGTGTATATTCTTGAGAACATGTACTAAAGTTAGGGAAGCGGATGGAAGAATGTTAAGCCAAGCAAATCCTACTAAGGTCTTGGATAATATGTGATCTGTTGTGAGTAATAATGCTTGTCACAAGGAGCAAAAACGGCTATTCATAAGAACATGACCACTTTGTTATATGGAAGTGAGAGTTGAGTATGTCAAAGGAGACATAAAAATAAGTTGAATGCAATGGGAATGGGGTAGTTAAGTGTATATAATAAAACAACAAGATGTAGAATGAATGAATTCTGAACGAACATAGGTGGAACACAAGACTAACAGTTATAAAAGGCATACAACGAGGTTGTTTCATTACGTAAGAATACAGTAGGATCAGATCACAAAGCAAATATACAATGAATGAGTCAAGAGGAAGGAGAAGATTAAGAACGTTCTGTTTGGATTAGTTTGTGATCTTCAGGAAGATGGAGAAGAAATTTAAAGTATAAAAGGCAGTGTATAAAACAAGGATTGGGGGGGCAGTGTGACTGTCTTTGAATTTGAATCATAGTTAGTCCAACCCACCAAAGGATTTTTTGGTAAATGTACTTCTTTAGATAAAATAACCTTTACTGTCACTTTCCTGTGTGCAGAATGGCACACATTAAAATGAAATTCCAATGCCGGCTCTATATCCATAGACACCTTTTCTAAAGCCTTACCTGGTCATGATTTATAAACTGAAAAATACATATATATACCAAGATGCTTTTGGAAACATCCGCAGAATAGCTCACTTTGATCTGTGCCACTTATAGCTTCTGTCTATGGTTTTCTAGTTTTTCACTCACTGACTCTGTCATTGACCATAGCATTATTTACCCTGGGTCCTATGTCACATCATTAAGCCTTCCCATTTGTTGATAATTCACAATGCTCCCTAAAACCAACTCATTATTTCGCCACATTTTCCTCAATCTTCACAGGTTTCAAATATGAAGGCTGAATGAAAGGTAATACCTCCAGTGTATAAATTGGCAAAAAACAACAACTGGCTTACTAGAACTGAGGTTGCAAACACAAATGAATATGGGGGCCACGTTCCACGAAGTTTGCTAAATAGTAGACCACTTTCATACAAATGCAAACATGCAGCAAATGTTAAAAAAGAATTGAAAAAGAAATTTGTTATTTGGAACATACGGGATAACATTAGTTAACACCTTGTCTCTGTTGAGGCAACCAACCCCATTTCCCTTTGGCCAGTGACTATGTGATTTATTGTCCAAATCAGGATACATTTTAGAGTGATGGGAGCTACAAAACCCTAAATAATAAAAATATCAAAATTAATATTTATTTTTCCTATGTTTCCCACTGGCCTCATTTTCTATCCAACAGCACCTCTGGCAGTTCCAGGTATGGTTCTTTGTATTACTGGAGGGTGGATAAACACGCTGACTCAGGAATGAGAAGCAAAAGGCACTGAAGTTGGTATTGGTGAAAGGACCAAGTAAAGATGATGTCAGGCAACCTTTCCCCACTTACTTACAATATCCCTAGGCAGCTGTTGTGATTTTATTTTCCATGGCATGGTTTGTACAGAACAGGCTTTGCTTCTCTCCCCCGGCACCAGCTTGCATGGCATTAGCTTTACTGTGCAAGTTGATACTGGGAGACAGAATTGGAGCCAGTGATGTGCAAGCCAGCACTATGGGAGAGAAGCCAGTGCTGTGGGAAAGGGTGCCTAGGATCCAAAAATCTGGGATAAATGTAACACAGCAAGGACATCTTTAGCATCTGGTTTTTTGCCTTAGTTGGCAGAAAGTTGCTATGAGAAAAGGTTGTGGTGGTGCAGCGGTTAGAATGCAGTATTGCAGGCTAATTCTGCTGACTGCTGATTGCCAGCAGTTCGATCCTGACGGGCTCAGGGTTGACTCAACTTTCCATCCTTTCAACGTTGGTAAAATGAAGATCCAGATTGTTGGAGGCAATATGCTGATTTTGTGAACCGCTTAGAGAGGGCTGTAAAGCACTGTGAAGCGGTATATAAGTCTAAGTGCTATTGTTATTGTTTATAAAATGGAAGCTTGCAGTGAGTACTCATCAGCCTGCTTTAAGCAATGCATTGTGATTGAATTCTTTACTGCTGAACGGTCCTTCCAATTCAAACTAACCATTAAATGCGAGTTGGTTATGTGATGGTTGTGGTGACATGAGTACGGTGTGTCACTGAGCCCCAAAAAATGTAAAGATGATAAACCGTTTAAGAACTGATTTGACTGACCAAGAATGAAGTAGATGACCTGGGACAGCAATCACATGGGAAAGGCTGATGAACTGATTAAGGACAACTGGTGGATCACTCAAAAAGAAATTGTTGTCAACAATTGTTGGCATTTCTCATGTGGGATCACACTATTGATGTTCTTCAATATTCGAAGCTTTATGCCTCTGACAGCAGAGATGAAAGCTTCAAGAGTTGAAATTTGCCCACAATTGTTTTCACACTACAAGAATGTAGGGGATGAATTTGTTCAAAGCATTGTGACACCTGACGAAATACGGACTCATCATTGTGACTCAGAAATGAAGTGTCAGTCCATGGAATATTATCATAAAGCTTTACCTGCAGGGGACAAAATAATCAAAACCCAGGCTTTACAGAAATGTTCATGGCTACAGATATTTGAGGCATAGATGGGTTATTCCATTTATCTCCTTGAGCCTGGCACCTCTATCACCTCAGAGCACTATAATACAACACTCAAAGCAACAATTAAGCAGTGTCTGGAAGCAAAAGAAGAACATTTTGATGTCACATGGCAGCGCTAGGCGTCGCAGCACTGTGCCATTCAAGAAGCCATTGCAAAGTTGAACGTCGCCATCTTACTCCATCCAATACAGTCCAAATTTTGTTCCTTGTGATTTCTACATTTTTTTCATTTGTACTTTTGTGAAATCTGTTTCACTACTACTGAGTTAATATTGTAAGCTAGAGTCACCTTGTGGTGAGATGGGCAGTGAACAAGTTTAATAAATAAAAATTAATCAATAAAATAAATTAATAGTGAAAGAATTGACATTATCTAGTTGAAGAGACAGAGTATGAAGTTCTTTCCCAATGGCTTGAAACACCCCTCATTGGCAGAAGGGGTGCAAAAAGTGATAGGCAATATGTAGAGAAGTCCATACAGGTTACACGGAGGTGGAGGAATTATTTTTCATTCAGTGATTATATATTTACTTGTCTATATGCTTGCAAGTCAAGACTCTCAAAAACAATTTCAGTCAGTCATTGCTCAGTCTGAGGTAGCCAATAAGAGTGAACGCTAGCAAATTGGACATAAATAGGAGCAAATAGAAAATAGGAGGAAGGAAGGAGTATTAGGTATGTTTGTCTTCTTGAGTTCTTTATAGAAAATAATAAAGGTGGGATATAAGTAAATAAAATAATAAGTGCTTTCTTTATCAGTTTCAGTTGCTAAGCATGCCGCCCTCAGAAATTCTGGTGGTTAATGAATTAACAAACCATTTCCCCCTCACTCATAAAAATATAAATGTGTTTTTGTACCCTGTTACTCAACCCATTTGATCTCAGGTGTTAGTGTCTACATAGTGATTTACAAAATATTCTTGTTGATATCTGGGAGGTTGGAAAATAATTTTAATAAAAGTACTGAGAACCTTCCACAGTTTTCTGTTCACCATGGTGCTATATCGGTGTTATAGAGAGAAGGTGTGTAGGTGACATACTAATGTTCTGTGAAATGTGTTATCCCAGAAAATCTTGAAAGTGTTTTATAGCACCAAATCCTATGAGAATGGCAAAATTACATTTTTCTCCTAGCTGGACTGAATAAAACACCAGCTAGATGGAGGGCCTGGATAATGGGAAAACAAGGAGCCCCAAATACAAGGTGAACTTATTGGAATATGAATTTCATTGGTCTCTGGAGTGAGGAAGAGAAAATGCAAAGGGATTTGCAAGGATAGTGAAATCCTGAAATGCAGAGATTTGCAGTGCGTCAATGGTGATTTGCAGACATCATGCAAGCTATGTCTATGTGTACAGACAAAGCATCACACAAAAAAAATAGTCCTTGGCAATGTTCCATAGTAGTGGTTCTCGACCTTTTTTTTGTTCATCATGGACCCCCTTTAAACATATTTTGTGGCCGCAGACCATGGCCATGAACCCCCAAGACAACTCAATCATGTTTCTTCAAGACTTCATGGACCCACTGTCACAATATCATGGCACCCCAGAGTCGGTGGACCACAAGGTGAGAACCACTGTTCTATAGTATAATGAAGCTTTGGCCTTTCAGAAATTGTGAATTACAATTCCCAATAGTGAACCAATGGTGAGGGATACTGGAAGTGGCTTTCAGCAACAGGTCCCTGCAACCCCTATAGACCCACAGGTTCCCTGCAACCCCTATAGCATATGGCCCCTCCTCCTCTTAAGTACTGAAGCGTTTCCCAATTCCCATTGATTATCTCATTTTCTTACCTCTTTGATTTCCATTGTCTTTCCTTTAGTTTCCCTGTCTTTTCATCTCTCCATATCAAGGTAGGGAAATCTAATGTTCCCCCTGACTATAATTTCTAGCACAATTCAACCAACATGGCCAATGGTGAAGGATGTTTAGAACTTTGGTTCAGCGGTATCTGGAAGGACAAAGATTACTAGCTGTGCTCTGTATCTGGTATCTCTTCCTTAACATTAGCTGCATTGTTTTATGTTAATTTTTTTTCTTAAATCCTGGCCAAATTTACAGATTTTCTTTGCTTAGAGAAGCTAGCCGCAAATTCCTTTGTTCTGTGTTTCACTTGATGAAACATCACATTAGCTCAGGCAGTATTGGTAGTTTTGCCATGAAAACATAATACAGAGAAATCATAGCCTTTTCCAGCATGCATTACAAATGGCTTTATGATCTCGCTTCCCAATCCATTCACAAGCTAAGTTAGGTGAAGAGGAAGTAATGACTTGCTCAAGGACACCTGTGAGCTTTATTGAATGGAAAATGGAAATATGATAAGAGCCATTTTGATAACTAAATCGAAATGGCCATTTCACTGGTTTGGCCGCATTTATTTCTAATTCAGTTCCCTTCTATTCGGTAATTCCATCACTGAACTGACAGCATAATTCAAGAGTTCAGGGAGAGCCTGGGATAATTAGTTGCTCTCCTGAAGTAAAATATCTAATGGTACTTCTCATAGTTTGGAAATAAACAAAAGATTGACAAACTGATGGATCATGGGCTGCATCACTCTACTATCTACCCTAGAGTCATTCTAGTGAATCTAATTTTCTCTTTTATCTGCTCCAGTCATAGAATCAGAGAACATAAGGTTTGAAAAGGATCCTGTTTCCAAAACAGTGCTAATCTAATGCTGCCCTGGTCACATCATAGCTGGAATACAGTGTTCAGTTCTGGTCAATCCAGCACAAGACATTTTGCTGAGGGCTGCAATAAAAAGAGAAGAGCAGTGAAGATGACGAAGGCTTGGAGGTTATGAAGGAACTGTGAATGTTTAGTCTAAAGAAGGTTGAGGGGAGACAGGATAGCAGTTTTCAAATTCTTGAAGATCTGTCAGAGGAATAACAGAATAACAGGATAACAGAGTTGGAAGGGATCTTGAAGGTTTTCTAATCCAACCCTCTGCTCAAGCAGGAAACATTTATACAATGTTCAAACAAATGGTTGTCCAATCTCTTCTTAAAAACCTCCATTGTTGGAACATCCACAACTTCTGGGGGCAAGTTTATGATTAATTATTATGTCAGAAAACTTCTCCTTCGTTTCAGGTTGCTTCTCTCCCAGGGTGAAATACTCTCGGTTCGGGCCGAATCACCCAATCTGGTAGTGATGGTGGCGGGTGGTTCGGAGAATCGGTAGCAAAAATCCTTGCCCCCCCCCTCATGCCCAGCTGAGCCGCGCGATCATTAGAGGCTTTTTTTTTATTTTTAAAAGCATTTTTTCTACAACCACTTTGGCCGAAAAAATACTTTTAAAAGTTAAAAAAAAAAAAGCCCCTGTCGATCCCAGCTGAGGCCGAAGAGGTTGTAGAAAAAATATTTTTAAAAGAAAAAAAAAAACCTCTGCCAATCAGGCAACTCAGCTGGGATCCTCAGAGGCTTTTAAAAGAAAAAAAAGCCTCTGCCAATCAGGCAACTTAGCTGGGATCCTCAGAGGCTTTTAAAAGAAAAAAAAGCCTCTGCCAATCAGGCAACTTAGCTGGGATCGTCAGAGCCTTTTAAAAGCATTTTTTCTACGACCTCTTCAACCAAAGAGGTTGTAGAAAAAATGCTTTTAAATTTTTTTTTAAAAAGTTGGCCACGCCCACCCAGTCACATTACCCCTCCCCCACCAAGCCACGCCCACAGTAACAAATTTTACATTTCACCACTGTTCTCTCCTCAATTAGTTTCCATCCATTGCTTCTTGTCCTGCCTTCAGGTGATTTGGAGACCCCCTCTTTGTGGCAGACCCTTAGATATTAGAACACTGCTATTATATCAGCCCTTGTTCTTCTTTTCATTAAACTAGACTTACCCAATTCCTGCAACCGTTCTTCATTTGTTTTATCCTCCAGTCCCCTAATCATCTTTCTTGCTCTTCTTTGCACTCTTTCTAGAGTCTCAATGTCTTTTTTTCTTTTAATATTGCGGTAACCAAAATTGCAATGTTCCAAGCGTGGTCTTACCAAGGCATTATAAAAATGGCATTAACACTTCACGTGGTCTTGATTCTATCCTTTTATTAATGCAGCCTAGGATTGCATTGGCTTTTTTCGCAGAGAACGAGAGCATTAATTTATTCCCCATAATTCTCAAGAGTAGGACTAGAAACCATGGGTGGATGTTTTACATAGAGAGAGAGATCCCCAAAATAAGGAAGAATTTCCTGACTGTGAGAGTTATAAAGCGGAGGAACAATTCCACTTTGTGGAGTTGTAGGTGCTTAATTGTGGGAAGTTTTTATCGCAAGATTAGATAGCTATTTGTCAAGGATGGTCTGGGGATTCCTGACCCAGGCAAGGGATTAGACTTGAAGATTTCCAAGGTCTCTCTAATTTTAGGATTTTATAAATCTATCCAATTGCCACCGCCTAGGAAATCCAATAAATTTTGATTTTGCTCTGAGGCTAGTGACAACAGGATCTTTAATTTTTAAAAAAACCCAAAATGATTCTGCCCTGGCATCATTTGGGTACCACTAGGGGTAATATAAAAAGTAATTAGATTAGGCCTTCACAAGCCAATAAACCCCTTAGGGCCACTATCAGATGATAAAGCCAATGGAAATCCATTTTAGCAAGGGGACCTATTGAACACAACATCCCCCTGTTTCATCCAAGCTTACACCTTCCATTTGATTATACTGCATTTACTAACAGTAGCAAGCGGAGGAGATGTTATCATCTCAAAATCCTTTATTCAAATAAGACGAAAATTCAAACATATTTTGGCCCATTTTTTATAATGACCCAGCAGATCCAGAAATAAAGTCAAATATGTCTTGAATGAAGCTTAGCTTCTGTTGATTTCAAGGGACATCTGTGTTATTGGCCTTTCTATCTTTCATTTAGAGTGCTTTTTCAACTTTCCAGTCTCACCCATAGTCCTGAAATTTCCTTCTGGTTTTCCATCTGAGTGCAATCAGGTCCCCAGATTTAATTTGTTAGGATTAACTAGTTAAGTACTGGAACCGCAATGAAACATACTCATTGTTTCAATCTCTGTGAGAGCTAGAAATACTGTAAAACTACACATTGTTTTAGTTCATATTCATATTCCCTTGCATCACAGCTCCGTTCCTTTTCAGAGTCAAAACAAAATTTTGCTAGAATTATGACAGCCTCTATCAAATTTAAAGCTTCTAGTTGTGTGGGATTGCAACTCCCATCATTCCCAGTTAGCCAGACTAACTCTTCAGCTGACCAAGATGGAGGCCACTTAGAAATTTAGCACCTCTGTAGATTGTGAGTTGAGAAAATGGCATTAGATTCTGCAGTCTCTACTAGCAACTGCTAGCCTGCCATTAACTAAGGAAAGGTTTGTTTCTATCCAAGCAATCAAGCAAAAAGGGGAAAAAACACACATATGCACGCACCTATCATATATACAAACTGTGAAGGTTGATGGCCCCATCAGTTATAAATGCCACCTCCGCCTGGCGTGAAATGTAGGGGCCCAGAAGCAAACATACCTGTGTTTTGTTTGTATGAAAAATAAAATTGATTGCCGACTGGCATATGGTGAAGAGACATGCATTTTATCAGTCTTGGCAAATAGCTGCAGTTCAGCCCTGCAAGGGGTATGAAGAAGCGTAGTTGTGAAAATTGTACATATTTGAAAAGCTAGCATCGGAATCTGATCTTATAATGGGGCTCTCTAGTGCAAGGAAGACGGGACGAGGTTCTCTCCTTCACGTTCAATTCCTCAGAAGGCAAGCCTGGGATTTTATCATAATGGGCAGCTTAGCTACTTAGATCGAAAGACGTATATCGATCTCCAAGGAAAACTACTGATCTTCCTATCTTTCCTCTCCCCCCTTCCCTCCTCCCATTTAGGAAAAACAAATAAGACAATTAATTGCAAGGCAATGGTGTTTTGAAAAACCCTGCCAGCCACTCAGATAAGCTTTGATAGGCTGGGCCCCCAATGCACAAAAGGATCTTTCAAAGGTGTGGGAAGAAGAATACCATTCTTAGTTAGGAGTAATCCTGATGTTTTGAGCCACAACTGTGGTTGCGCAGTGATTAGAATGCAGTATTGCAGGTTAGTTCTGCTGACTGCCAGGGGTTGATTCTCACGGGCTCAAGGTTGACTCAGCCTTCCATGGTCAATAAAATGAGAGCTCAGGCTGTTGGGGCCAATATGCTGATTCTGTAAACGTCTGAGAGAGGGCTGTAAAGCACTATGAAACACTACTGCTATTCTGAGTGTATGGCTCACAAGAGCTCTGATTCTTCAGCTTACCCTCCCACTTTCCAGGCTAATGCCACTGACTTCCTTACGTTTAACCCTGTTGGTGCCTGGTCAGTTAAGAGTTTCCAAAAGATTATCTAATTGCCCTTGCTTTATGTGGCCTTCCTATTATACATCCCGTCCATTCGCCATGAACTGTCCGTCATCCCCAGCCAATATTACCAGCTCCTGAAATGAGTTAATAAGAGCTACTGTTGGATGTACAGGTAGTCCTTGACTTACGGCCATAATTGAGCCCAGCATTTCTGTTAAGTGAAACATTTGTTAAGTGACTTTTGCCCCATTGTACAACTTTTCTTGCCACCGTTCTTAAGTGAATCACTGCACTTCAGTTAGTAACACGGTTGTTAAGTGAATCTTAAGCTTCTCCATTGACTTTGCTTGTCAGAAAGTCACAGAAGGTCGTCATGTCAACCCAGGACACTGCAGCCGTCATAAAGATGAACCAGTTGCCAAGCTTCTGAATTTTGATCACGTGACCACAGGGATGCTGCAACGGTCATAAGTGTGAAAAACGGTCACAAGACACCTTTTTCAATCCCTTTGTAACTGCGAACAGCCACTAAATGAACTGTTGCAAAGTGAGGACTACCTGTATTGGAAAGGCTGGAGTAAGGTGCTAGAGATATCTCTAGAGCCATTTTGTCAGCCCTCTCATTTCCTGCCTTCAGAGTCATGGGGCAAAACCACTGACCTCAAAGTAGCATCTGTGAGACAAAGCATTATCCTAATTCCTTCTCAAGTGGCATTCTTCTTCAGTGACAATATGCCCTTCTTTCCCTTGAACATAAAGAGATTCTCAGTCCTGTTCTGGCCTCCCTCGGTACATGTGAACCATCGATAGCCAAGCAAGCTACGGTCCCAGTTTTGGCTGCTTAGAGCAGGAAGAGGGTAAGAGGGATGGGGGGGAAGCAGGGTACGATCAATGAAGTCCAAGGGATGAGCTCTATAGCTCATCTGCAAATGCTGTCTGCAGGATTCAAATCAGGGGTGAAATCCAGCAGGTTCTGACAAATCGGTAGTGGAAATTTTGAGCAGTTCAGAGAACCTGTAGTGGAAATTTGGAGTAGTTCCGAGAACCAGCAAATGCCATCTCTGGCTGGCCCCAGGAATGGGGAGGGAATGGAGATTTTGCAGTATCCTTCCCCTGCTGCGCCCACCAAGCCACACCACACCCACAGAACGGACAGTAAAAGAATTTGGATTTCACCACTGATTCAAATCCTCAGCACTTTTGGCTTACAAGAACGGAACCCCCTCCCACACTCGCCTCCCCTCTCCTGCAGTCCTACAACACACACACACACACAGACCGACCCGACACCCCTATTCCCTCCCGCAGGCAACCACGCACTAGTTCAATCCGCGATTACTTTTCTCTCTGGCTAAATTCATGTAACTTTTAACTCCCCTTCGCATTTACTCGGGACGCGAGCCCCGATCCTACGACTCCCCCCATCTGTTTCTCTCGTTCACGTCCCACCAACCTTCTCCTCCCCCCGCCCCCCAAAAAGAAAAAAAAATAGGCGGAGGAGTTACAGGGGGACCACCCCTCCTTCCTTCCCATCCTGGAGGAGGCGGGGGCAGGCGCGTCTGGGATGCGCTGGGCCGGTGGGACAAACTGTGGCAGCTTCAAAAGCCGTCGAGTCGAGGGGAATTCCCCAAAGCCTCGCAAGCGCGGCCCTTAAGAAGGAAGGACGCACCGTTGAGGAACATGTCCCTTCGACTGCGACAACTCACGCGGGTTCCAACAGTGAGTCCTTTCTCTCTCCTATCTTCTTTGCCCGGCCTTGGAGTCCTCCTCATCCTGTTAACTAGAATGGGGTCCCTGGATCCCATTTCTCGTTCCTAATCCCTAGATTTTTAGGTCTGTTCCCATCAGACCTCTCTCGTCCCATCAAAGAACTTCCTTTCTTTCTCCCGTCCAGGCCGTTTCCCTGACTTGCTGCAGACATGAAGTTTAACAGGTGGTTCTTTCTTCTGGGAGGATGGGAGAGGGGAGGGAAAGGACCCCAGTTGAGGAGAAGGATGTATAGGTGCCCAAGCAGAAGAAAAGCGGTGAAATTTCACCTATTTTAGCAGGCAGGCGTCCCTTTCCCACCCACATTTCCATCCTCCCCAATTCTCCACACAAATTCAGGGGAGCTGTCAAACTCTTTGGTTAAGGATCCTGGCTGTACTTCATTGGTTTCACTGCTTCTCTTTTCAAAGGAAGCAGCTCCATTCATAGGAAAGTCAAAGAGTCTTAAAAACCCTAATCCTATCCCCCACCCCCCCCAATAGGATCAAAAATGGAATATAAAGCTAACTATCACATCACAAGCGTAATATTCTTTCCCTAGTTGTTACTTTTGAATAACTGTATATAAAAACATTTTCTTGTATTTTTTCTGTTGTTCTTGACAAGTTTTGTCTTTGCTTGCTCTTTATATGTGTATGTATGTATGTATGTATGTATGTATGTATGTATTTCTCTTTAGCCAGGTTCTTCCTACGTAAACCAAGATTTTTATGCAGCCCTAGTTCAGTGAAATCACAATCCACTAGTTTCTAGGCTTTTTTTCTGGCAGCCAGCAAACCCTCTACTGCCATTGGGAGACTAAGATAGATCTATTTTGGGTTTATAAGTCCTCATCAGTTAGCCACACCCTCATCCATGTATCGTCCCTGTAAAGGTACAGTTTTCTTTCCTTTTCGTAGGCTTTATGTGTAAATACACATAAAGCCTACGAAAAGGAAATAAAACATATATATATAACTTTGCCCATAAGCACCAAACCGAGAACATCAGCCAGAAGATGATGAATGTGATTTCATCGAAACATCGCTGCTATCCTTCTAAAGATATGTTTGCAATTACACGGGAAGAAACCCGAGATATTACCTGTACACACACACACATGTATGTGTATGTGTATGTGTATGTATGTATGTATGTATATATATATATATATATATATATATATATATATATATATATATATATATATTATTGCTTCTTAATATTGTAATTCATATTTTCATCCTTAAAAAGTATCCCAAAGCAGGATAGTTCCACTTCTTGCCTATATTTTTACTTTACCCAAATTTTTCTTGGTGGGAACATTACAGAAATATTCTCACACATGATTTTACAATTTGACAAATGAAATTAGGGTAGACAACATTTAAAAATAATGGCCATTCTTCTTTATTCATTTATTTGCTATATCACAAACTTTATGACAACATAATTTTTTGTTGTGGAAGTTAAAATTAGCATGTATATGAATGCAGTTCTGCCCATTTTATTATATGAAAGTGAAAGCTTGGTGTGTCAGGAAAAATAGAGAAGTTGAATCTAGTGGGAATGAGATATTTAAGACTTGCATGTGCTATGCAACTAGGGAAATGGGGCCAGAAATGAATGGGTGATGAATGGAAGTAGATTGAATGCAAGAGTGAGTGACTGGTGAAAAAGAAGCAGCAGGAAAGAACGTTTAAGGCTAAAATCTAACCTTCTTGACTTTCCCTAAATTCAAGATAATGCAACAAGCAATTATTCTGAGAAAATAGACATTTACTTTTTTCTTTTAAAGTATATTTAATAATACTGAGTAGATTAGAGTAGATTAGAGTAGATTAGAGTAGAGTAGAGTAGAGTAGATTAGAGTAGATTAGAATAGAGTAGAGTAGAGTAGAATAGAATAGAATAGAATAGAATAGAATAGAATAGAATAGAATAGAATAGAATAGAATAGAATAGAATAGAATAGAATTCTCTTTATTGGGCAAGTGTGATTAGACACACAAGGAATTTGGAATCAACATTCTCAAAAAGACAGTAAACAGAAAGAATGTGTGCATCTATCACATGTAGCTAAACTATAGATGTGGGTAATTGTTTGGAACAAAGTGTGTAGAATCAGTGAGGTAGTATGAAATAAAGTACACGAGTTCCAGTGGAATAATTATACAAAGGCAAGCTGGCCACATAGAAACACCTGAACCACATCTAGACCTTTTGCATATTTTTCTAATACACTGTCCATTTTCTAACTCATTTGCAGAAGGTCAGATGTGGGGAACTTGAGGTTCTCCAGATGTTGTTGGACTACAACTCCAATAATCTCAGATGATTGAAAATGTAATTAGGGCAATGGGAACTTGCAGGTTGAATATGGTGGTCTAGGAATTATTTCTCATTTAATGTCCTTTATGCTGTTAGGGATGTGGTGACTCAGTCGCTAAGATGCTGAGCTTGTCAATCGAAAGGTCAGCAGTTCAGTGGTTCGAATCCCTAGCACCACGTAACAGGGTGAGCTCCTATTACTTGTCCCAGCTTCTGCCAACCTAGCAGTTCAAAAGCAAGTAAAAAAAATGCAAGTAGAAAAATAGGGACCACCTTTGGCGGGAAGGTAACAGCGTTCCGTGCGCCTTTGGTGTTTAGTCATGCCGGCCACATGACCACGGAGACATCTTCAGACAGCGTTGGTTCTTCAGCTTTGAAACGGAGATGACCACCGCCCTCTAGAGTTGGGAACAACTAGCACATATGTGCAAGGGGAACCTTTACCTTTACCTAACCTATGCTGTTAGAGTCATAACACAGTGTGTTTCCTTTTTCATAGCAATAGTATAATACATGAAACCAGCTACTGTGGCTAATTCAATGATTTTTTTGGGAGGGGAGGGGTACTCTGAAAGTTAACCAGTTTAGGCCAAAAACTAACTTAAACCAAGGGAATTAAGTATTTAGTAAATAGATTATTTTGTATCTACTGATCCTCTTCTAACACATTCAAAGCTACAAGGCTATTTTAAGGAGCTCTGGGATCTGCAACCAAAGCTTAGGACTTCCATGGCCCTCTGGCCTCATGCACTTTGCCCTAAATTCTAATTCTCCTTGCTCAAACTTCCTACTCATTTCTCAGTTCTTGGTCTGGGTCCATGTAAATAAAAATAAAAATATAAAGAGGAAGTGGCCTGCCTTTGTCATCTTCTGAGATTGACTTACCAGTCTAACCAACCTTCCTGGAAGAATAGTCCATGTATTGCTCCAAGAGGTGCTACCAGGAAGGAAAAGAGGATGCAAGTAACATTTGGCTCTTTTTCCTGACTTTTCAAGTGACAGATCTGTAAAAAGACAGAGAGGGGTAAAAATATTGGCATCCCTAGCTTCTGTATCCGAAACCTTCAGCTGGACCCTTTTCTAGGATTTTGTGAGAAAGAACCTCCTTTTGCTATGTTGATCCAAAGAACAGTACTGATCATCCCATCCCTTATGTATAACCTGGCAGGATTCAGAACAGCTGCTAATTCTCTCTGTGTCTTTCCAAAGACTATTTATTTATTTACTTATTTGATGGCCCAGATCTTAGAACTCTTTGCCGCTTGCCTCCACCTGGACGGAGGCTTGTGTATATTTAATGCTGCGTACTTTGTTCCCTAACCCTAGACATCTGCAGCTGGCGTGCACACACAATTGGCAAGAGGGGAGATTTGATGTGTTATTTACCTTGTTATATCTGATGCCTCTAAGGGGTTTTACTACACTCCAGAAATAAATCAACACACAGCAGGTTTTTAGCCTCCCGCTCACACACATCAGCCTTCCCACTTTAAAAACCAGTTTAGGATTTTTTTTAAAAAAAATGTTCCCAATGTTTTGTCATCTAACTGATCCACAGCCCTACCTCATTTTCAGGATTTCAGTGACAGAACAGAAAACGTACAACCCACTCCCCCCCCCCCCATTTTTCCAGCCCTCAAAACGATTGTCTTCTTTTCCATCAAAAATTCATGACAGGGATTTTGTTTATAAAAATGAATAAACCCTAATAAATTATATATGCCTCTGAGGCCTTGATATAAATACAATTTCTCTTCTCATGGGCTAAAGAAAAAAGAAAGAAGATGGCCTTATTTAAGAGGTGCAAATATGCACAAACACATAACACAAACTGCTTTTTTCCCATTCCCTGCAAAGTGGATATTGAATACATGAATACTGATTTTTTTTCAAGGGTCCTTTCCCACCTACCCCATCATAGATTTTTTACTTCAGCCTATCTGAGGAGAAATCTTTGTTCAAACATTGGTCCTAGACTTTGAAACCCCTGCCTCCAAAACAGACTATCCTTTTCCACAAATTAAATTGCAATTAAATTACAACCTCAGAACTCAGCCCTTGTAAGACCATTCTATCGCTGCTGCAGAGAATAGCCTGTTTTATTTTCAAGACCTTGTGCATATAGAGAACCAACATGTTGAGAGAAGAATTCAAGTTCTCCCTGATTCATTAATTTTCTCTGTTGAAGAAGGACTTCTTCCCTTTACGAGAAGCAGTAGTGCATGTAACTAAGAAAACATGTCTGTGTGTTTGTGTAAAATACCCTGAGCACAGTTTCAAAGAGGGAGGGTTTTGTCATCTGCTAACACGCCAACAGAAGAAAAGCAAGAGGTTCTGACATCCTACCATTAGGCATCCTGTTCAAAACTTAGCCCAGCTGTCAGGGCTTAAAGCAGCAGGAATGGAAGTAATAAGAAGTATAGGATGTAGGAAGCTGATAAAGGCAATCCTTGGTTGAACTTCCTAACAACAATAAGGCCCTGTGACTTTCCCTCTTTTAATTTGGCCCAACATCAGCATAACAGAGGGAAAAATATAATTTAATGACCCAATGGTTTGCCAAGGGAGATGATTTGGAGTTCTTTGGGATGGCTGTGAGAAGAAAGGAAGGAAGGAAGGAAGGAAGGAAGGAAGGAAGGAAGGAAGGAAGGAAGGAAGGAAGGAAGGAAGGACCAATTACAATAAATTGGGGTTTTGAGTGGAGGGTAGACGTGTACTAAAAGATTTGCTTCGGTTGCAAATTCATATTATTTTCAGGACCTTGGATAGAGTTTGCCCCACTCAGTGCAGTGCCCTATCCTTCCTCTCTTTCCCCAGTGGGACTCCCATTTAATCCTATTTATTCCTTTGCACCTCTTGTTCTAGGACCCATAGCCTTACAGTTTTCTTTTCTGGGGGTCACTAGGGTGTGGCGTAGCCTAGAAAACTGTCCAGTCTCTTCTAGCAATGCTTCTATTTAAATAATGTGGCATCCCACCTGAAAGATATAATCCAAGGAATTGGTTTAAGTAATGGCAAGTCTTGATACTGCTCTGAATACTGCTCCTTCTGAATACCAGCTGGGTCTTTTTGCTTGCTTGTTTAAGCCAATGTATTGTTATTTTCTGGTTCAAAGGTTATACAGTACATCAAGGAGACTATGCAGAATGGGAGAAAATCTTGTGTGGTCCTATCTAATGTTAGCCAAATAAGTGTTAGTAATGCAGACCGAATGATTTAGAAGGGGTAGCCATCCTTGTTTCCAAGGGTTTCATGTTTTTTTTTCAGCATCCTTTTTGGGATTTTGCCCTTAAGAGCATATAACTTTTTCTGAAAGGTTAGGATAAAGACACAGATTCTGTTTGTATACCAGCTGCTCTGTTGCCTAGGGGCATCTTGGCTAATTTGATTCAGAGCCTTTCAGGTGCTACCAGAGCTTTGATCTTGGCAATGTTGAAAAGACATATTTCAAGAGCATGGAAGAAGGGTTGGGAAGCAGTGTGCTTTAGAACAATGGTCCCCAACCTTTTTGGCATCAAGGACTGGTTTTGGAAAAAAATTGTCTTCCAAGGATTGGGAGTGGATTGTTTCATTTACAACCTACATTCTGTGCACAGCCAGGTAATGCTTTGCTGGGCCATACAAGCAACTCACCTGCCACATGTGCGGCCCAGTTCCTAACAGGCCATGGACTGGGACTGGTCCACGCCCCAAGAGTCACGGACCCCCTACTCTAGAAGATTTATAGGAAGACAAGCTGAGTTTGGATTCCAGATAACAGAGATTTGAGAAATTTTGTGATCCGTGTGTCAATAGCTTAAAAATTGAGTTATTGCAATGTACTCTTTATGAAATAGCCATTGAAAATCCAAACACAGCAACTAGTAACCAATTTTGCATTGATTCCTGAGCCTATTGTATTAATTGTAAAAAAAACAATCATAAACCCCCTATTTCTTCAACCATTTAGTTCAATAAGATTGAGTGAAACTCAGAATGCTTTTATTTGTAGTTCGAGACATTGTTTGCACCATTCAGGATTCAGTAATGAATATCTAAAGCAAAATTTTGCATGCAGTATTTTGGAAGGAGTAGCAGGTACTTTTATCTGAGGACAGGTCAAGAACAAAAAGTGAAAAATAAGCTAATGGGGGAAAAAAAGAAAAATGACTACTATTTCTTTCACAGCCAATAATGATCCATACACATTTCACTCTTCAACAGATAGGCCCATCCCTATCTCCAAGGTACCCCAAATTTCCACGTAATTTTATGCCAAAAGTTCTCACTTGAGATCTTTTAAATTCCATGGTTTAATTACAGAACATCTGTTTAACATGCAGTCAATTTTGGCAATACTGTGGAAGAGAAACTAGTGAGTTCTGCCATTCTGCACAGCACTAGCAAAGTTTTAAAAAGACATTCTTGAATTCCTACCCCCAAGAAACTAGAAAATTGGGAGGGGTCATGTTTACCTGAAACAGGTGCCAGAAAATAAGGGGACTCATCCTGAAAAAGAGGGGTGCTTGGAAATCACACAAATGGTTAATTGCAAGCATCTTTTTTTTTAAATTGAGGCAAATGGGACAATGTAGGCTGCTGAAGAAATTCCTGACACACCATCCATTATCCATCATCAGCTGTTGTTTGCACCATCCGTGCGGATCAGCATTTTCACCTTGCAACAGCTTCTCCTGCTGTTGTGTGGTCGCACTTCCTAGGGTGCCCAACTGCCACAGCCTGCGATTAATGCCAACTCCACATCAAATCCCCATCAAGCCAAGCCTCCTTCCCCCTCCCAAAATCCAACCAATTTACAACCTCAGAATTCTGCTGGTGGAACAGAAAGAGAGTAGAAAATGGTCATCTCGATAAAAACAGAGCTAGAAAAGAGTGGCTGCTATATAATTTGGCGGCTGTGAATTTTGAGGGCTTCCGACATTGTATCTAACAGGAGAGAAAGATCTCACCACCTAGACTAGCCTAGATGGAAGTCAGAGCTGTGGTTTATCTTCCATCCTTTGTATCCATCATTGCTTGGATCATTTCACAATGAAGCTGTCCCCATTCTCTTAACAGAATAAGAATTAACTGCCGTACTCCAAGCTACACCACTGTCCATAGAGTCCAAGGTTGTTGGATTTTTTTGTTTTTGGTTTTGGTTTTTTGCTGATTAGCAGTGACACTGACTAGTTACAGACACAGTTTCTTTTTCTCATCAATGATTTGTCTTTGATCATCACCCTAATGGCTGTCATTGTAACGTCTGGCGCATACAATCATGGAAATGAGAAGGGTTAGGAAAAATCTCACATTTCTGCAGGTATCTTCCATGCCTCCTTCTGGAGGTACAGTATATCAACAGTACCGGTACAGTGTCAATACAACGTAGCCTTAGTAAGGCCACACCTGATATACTACATCCAGTTTTGGTCACCACGTTACAAAAAAGATGTCAGGACTTTGGGAAAAGTGCAAAGAAGAGCCACTAAGATGATTAAAGGCCTGGAAATTAAAACACACAAAGAACAGTTGCAGGATTTGGGTTTGGCTACTCTAGATAAAAGAAGAACTAAGGGGGACATGATAGCAGTAGTCCAGTATTTGAGAGGCTGGCACAAAGAGGAGGGGGTCTATTTATTTTCCAAAGCACCAGAGGGCAGGACAGGAAACAACAGATGGAAACTAGTCAAGGAGAGAAGCAACCTGGAATGAAGGAAAAACTTCCAATGAGAGCAATAATCAGAGGAATGCAGAGGATGCTTCATCACTGGAGGTTTTGTCTGAAATGATGTAGGGTTTCCTACCTGAGCAGAGGGCTGGACTAGAAGACCTCCAAGGTCCCTTCCGGGTCTATTCTGATTCAATATCATGGCACAGTTTCTCCGTTATCAGCAATGCTATTGCCCTGAGCTGCTACTTCCACCACTACCACCCAATCTGATGACAATACCACAATTAAGGAACTACTAACCCAGACAAGCAAGCTAGTAGTAAACAGCAGCCTAACCAAGGAACCACCAAGAACACTCCCACCAACCCTGACAGGGCAAGCTACTTGTATCTAAACCAATGCAAACCCCACTCCCTTCTAATACTGATGATGTTACCTAGTTGGGTTATGAAACATCTGCCAAAAAAAACCCACCCCAACCTGAGCTCAAGAGAGCACCAAGGACCCCGTTGATGACATTGTCTAAGTCTAAGATATCATCCCACACCATGCCCTAAATAATAATTTTTATATCAATGGCCAATCGGCAAATCGGTGGCTGGTTTCCCTTAGTGTCCCGGAAGCAAACAGAACCTGTCTTTTAGGTTCCTTTAGGGCAGCAAATCAGTCTATTAATTTAAATATAGTATTAATTAAGCAGCCTTCATGTTTCACTAGCTTATGCACTTTAGCTTTAAGATACTTTCCAGAACTGCAGTTCAAGGGAATTGTGATGAAGGGGGAGGGGATGTCAGTCCTAGAGAACAAAAAAACATTTGTGAGAGAGATGCCAAAAACAAAACAAAACAAAACAAAAGCTCCTTCTTTGCTCAGTATGGTTTCCACTGCTGCTGCCATAAAGCCATGAGAGCCTCCTTCCAGGTAACAGCTTTAGTTAGTTAATTCATACGTTTATTCCCAGCGACTCAACCATCCTCAGATGTTTCCCCAGTATTAATAACCCAGAAGATGCCAGCAGCAGATGGTGAAATACGTCTGTAAACCCTGATGCTCCACAGAGGTGCCAGCAGTTCCTGGGACTGTGGCGTCATTCTTGATTATCCGGTGTATTGCGGCTAGCGGCCACTGCCAGGTCTACCTGGCACAGGGCCGACGCACAGTACAAAGAAGGAAAATGAGCATCTCCCAATAACTTTAACCTTCTGAAAACACTCAACATCTGCCGAAACTAGGGTATGCCAAACCATGTTAATTCAGGAAGATGTGCCTGAAAGTGAGCGTGTAAGTATTCAAAAAGAAATGGATGGGGATGCAGTGTACGCTAAAAACCCACTAATTCAAGGGTAGATTGCTTATTCTCGATTTTCTAGTTCACTCGTCCACTGTGGAAAAATGAGATCCACATTTTTCTATTGTGTTTTTTAACTATATCATGATAGATAGATAGACAGACAGACAGACAGACAGACAGACAGACAGACAGACAGATGATATATAGATTGATAGATGATATATAGATTGATAGATGATAAATAGATAGATAGATGATAGATACTGTAGATAGATAGATAGATAGATAGATAGATAGATAGATAGATAGATAGACAGACAGACAGACAGACAGACAGATAGATAAATGATAGATAGATATAATCTTTATTGTCATTTTTTACTGTGGGCACACTGGCACACATTAGAAATGAAATTGTTGCCTGCTCTCAAAAGTGTACACATACGCATGTTACACACACACACATTCTTCGGTTCTTCAGAAGCATCATGGATGAGAAGCAAAATGTTTTCAAAGAAGAAAACAAGAAAGTCTAGCTGCCTTTTGGAAGAGCATCTTTGGGTATCTCCTTAATGTCCTTGCTGATTCATAGTTTCTACTATACTGTTGTTTGGAATATCCATAATCTTCCCAAATCCCTTGTCCACCTTTCTTTTGTTTGAAACCTGACAATATTTGCTCCCATCTTACAAAATATGGGAATTCTATGTCTATGAAGATCTTCTGAGTGGGAAACAAGAGAAAAAAACAATCTTAGCATTTTTGTAAAATTACACTTCCCCTCTGTTTTTCTGAGCAAAATATTTAGGGCAAGTAGTCTTGCTCCATCTCCATTCTATATTTTTCCACTTCTGCTTGTAATTCTTGTTGGAAGGAGAGGGGGGTATGTATGTTTGTGCACCTGCACCTAGGCTTGTGTGTTTGGTATAAGGGAAGAAAAATGGTTAGTATATTCAGGTGTGGACTCAAGTATACAAAGGGTAACAATGTGCAGGCAACTAATTTTAATCAGTAATTAATGTAATCGGGCAGAGGGGGAGCTGTTCTGTCCTTTTCTGTAATGTGGCTTTTAGAGACTGCATACTTTTGCATATTTATTGCAAAGGGAAAAAAATTCTAGGACTGGTTTTAATCTAAGCCCACAATTTGGTAAGCTGGGCATTGCATACTTTTTTCCCCCATGTGTTTTTCACTTTTTTTCTGTTTATACTTTTTTGAAGAGGATTAAATACAAGCTCAATTTCTTTTTAGGTAAATAGCTGCCAATCGGTCATTGATTAATCTGTGAGTTTTGCCACTTTCTTACCACATGTTTCCAGTGACTACTGGTTAAGTGTTTCAGTTCATGTAATTAATTGCATGGCATATTTTTAAAAGCACATTTGGGGTGTGGGGGTGGAGAGGGAGGGGGGAGAAAGAGGGAGGGGGAGAGAGAGAAAAAGAGGGAGGGAGAATGGGATGGAGGGAAGGAAGGAGATGGAGAGAGAGAAAGAGAAAGGGAGGGAGGAGGAGAGAAAGAGAGGGAGGGAGGGGGAAGAGGGAGAGAGGTGGAGAAAGAGAGAGAGAAAGAGGGAGGGAGGGGGAAGAGGGAGGGGGAGAGAGAAAGAAAGTGAGGGAGGAGGAGAGAGAAAAAGAGGGAGGGAGGAGGTGAGAGAAAGAGGGAGGGAGGGGAAGGGGAGGGAGAGAAAGAGAAAGGGAGGGAAGAGGAGAGAAAGAGAGAGGGAGGGAAGGGGAAGAGGGAGGGAGGGGAAGGGGGAGAGAGGGGGAGAAAGAGAGAGAAAGAGGGAGAGGAGGAGAGAGAGAAAGAGGAAGGGAGGGAGAGGGGGAGAGAGGGGAGAGAGAAAGAGAAGGAGGAGGTGAGAGAAAGAGAGGGAGGGGGAGAGATAGAGAAAAAGAGGGAGGGGAGGAGAGAAAGAGAGGGAAGGAGGGAGGGGGGGCAAAACCATTTTGTAACAAAAGCCCACTCTGTACTATATTCTGCACCTATTTCTGCAACCAAGGATTAAAAAACCCACACCTCTTCCAAGGGAGGGCTACGAAGTGGGGACCAAATTACAAGTCTTGTTTTTTGCAAATGAGAACTAACTCTGGGTGCCATCACACAGATATCTGGGCAATCGATACGATACACAGCCATCTACCTCTGTTTACAGTATTTGCAGAGTGAGCTTTGGTAACGTTCAGATTATTTGAGTTCTAAATAAGCAGCTATGCCTTGGAGGTGTTTATTTTGTTTCCCTCCTCTTCTTTATGGGGCAACTCTTAATTGTTTCCAGGAACTATTCAAACCGTTCAATTTCTTTCCCCCTAAGGACCCCAAGAGAGTTTTCAGTCTCCATCCTGCTTGCAAGCAGTCTATAATCATCTTCCCCAATAAATAAGCCCATTAATTTCTCCTCTGTTTGCCACGTTGCCTTATTCGGAGGTCCAGCCTGATTTTCTGGGCTAGGCAATGATTTGCTTTGTTCTTATGGCAACTGTTAGGATTATATACATCTGGCTAGAGGGCAGGGGTGGTGCCAGAAAGTTCATTATACTCCAAACACCTACTTGGGCATGAAGGGCCAGTGCAATTTAGTAAAGGTCAAGTAGCTGCTGTATCTGTTCAGATTGAGGCTTTCCACCTCCAGACTCTTGAGGATTCATAGAGTAGGCTGGGAAGGAAATTACCTTGGAATTGGGTATAAAAAACTGTTGGCATTCAGGGTTACTTCGTTAAACAGGGACGGAGTCAGGGACCAAGAGTCAAGCAAACATTAGCATTCTGGTAGGTCTTTGTGGATGGGGGCAAGATTGAAATCCAGCAGGTTCTGACAGGTTCTGGAGAACCAATAGCGGAAATTTTGAGCAGTTTGGAGAACCAGCAAATACCACCTCTGGCTGGCCCCAGTGGGGTGGGAATGGAGATTTTGCAATATCCTTCCCCCAGGAGTGGGGAGGTAATGGGGATTTTGCAATATCTTTCCCCTGGAGTGGGGTGGAAATGGAGATTTTGCAGTGTCCTTCCACTGAAATGGGGTGGGAATGGAGATTTTGCAGTATCCTTCCCCTGCCACGCCCACCAAGCCACACCATGTCCACCAAGTCATGCCCACAGATCCAGTAGTAAAAAAATGGGGATGTTTTTGAGCTATATGCATTGATTGCAGAAAGTGGGAGAAAAGAGATGCAGGAAACAACTCTGTTGGCCAACTGAGATGTGGAGTCCATACAGTACAGCATGAGGGTTATTATATGGTTGGAAAACAAATAACTTTTTTCAAGAAAGAGCACTCTCCACTTGCCACTCTCCAGGTATGTAGGGTTAAGAGCCGTGGTGGTGTAGCGGTTAGAATGCAGTACTGCAGACTACTTCTGCCGACTGCCAGAGGTTCGATTCTTACCGACTCAAGGTTGACTCAGTCTTCCACCCTTCTGAGGTTGGTAAAATGAGGACCCAGATTGCTGGGGACAATAAACTGACTCTGTAAAGTGCTTAGAGAGGGCTGTGAAGCAGTATACAGGTAGTCCTCGACTTACAACAATTCACTTAATGACCATTCAAAGTTACAACGGCACTGAAAAAAGTGACTTATGATCGTTTTTCACACTTATGTCCATGGCAGCATCCTCATGCTCATCTGACCAAAATTTCAGATGCCTGGCAAATAGTTCGTATATATGGCTTATCCTGGGGTCACTGATCAGCTTTTGCAACCTTCTGACAGGCAAAGTGATTTTGCCATTTTAAAGGGCTGGAGAGATCTCAAGAAAAGAAAAGAAAAAGACTGCAGCTTAGAATACAGTTATTGTTTTTGAGGCTGGAATAGAGAAGAAGACTGTGATCAAGAATTGATACAAATCTTAATAAATAGTGGATGGTCTACCACAGACCATTCTGATGACTTAAGGCCAGATTCAGCCTTTAAAACATTTCTCTGGAAATTGTGCCTGTATTCTTTGAAGCAAAACAACGGCACTGACTATAGGGCTGAGAATATACAGCTGGATTGCAGCTCACAACTCCATGTCAATCCCCAGGCAGGTCCATTTTTACAACCTCTGGCACCCCTCTAATATTAAATTGTTAAATCTTAGCAACCAAACACCAATTTCAGCATCTTTTGTCATACGGGGGGGCAGAAGAAGAATGAGAATAGATGCATTAAACTTTAACCGTCTATTTGAGGTGGATACCCCAAATTTATTCTCCCCCCCCCCCGACAAAAAAAAGATGAAAAGTTCAGCCTTGCCACTTCATCTAACTCACTGCATCATCAGCTGTGCTTCCTGCAGCCCCCAGGAGCCATTTTCCTTTTAGAAGAATGGGATAAACTATTCCCAGGCTGTGGGGGGGGGGGGGGAGATTGCTTACACCCGGACGCTCCAACCTTGTCTCATCCAGAATATTCGTCCTTCCCATCAACCCTACAAAAAGCCAAGCTCTTGACAGCTTTGAAAAGAGGGAGGAGATGTTAAGGAAAAAGTAGCTTTAGAACACTCTTTCAAATTATTTGAGAATATGCCCAGCAAAAATCCATACTCAACATATGCTTACAATCCTGATGTGCAAAGTGGATATAGATTGTCTGTTTCTCTCATAATGTTAGAAAATGAGCTTAACCTATGAATAGATTGGTAGCAAATTCAGGACCAAGTAGAAATGCTTTATTTTACACACTAACAGCATGTGAAACACAAAGAACTCTATATCTATGTCTGCTGATCCCATCTATTCTTCTTAACTATCTCAACTGCCATCTCCATGTCAGCAGCTAAGATTTTACCATGCATTCCCAATTTTCCTTCTAGCCAGCCTTTGCAAAAGCATAAACTTTTGACATTTGAAATAATCAGAAAAATGAATTGTCTTTCTATAAAATTCTGTATCTCAAAACACTCTCGGAGAATATAACAACTTCACAAAGGCTACCACAAGAGATTTCTTGTGCTCAAAATTTCAGATAATTGTTACTATTTAACCCTTCCTTATATTTGGTTCCTTGTTTATAATACAGGTAGTCCTCGACTTATAACCACAATGGAGCCCAACATATCTGTTGTTCAATAAGGCATTTGTTAAGTGAGTTTTGTCCAGGGGTGAAATGCTTCTGCTTCGGCCCAGTTCGGCCAAATCGGTAGCGATGGCAGCAGGTGATTTGGAAAACCTGTAGTGACAGCAGCACGAGGCTCTGCCTACCCACCCAGGTTTTAACCAGGAAGTAACCTGGTTTTTAGCCTCTGTGCATGCACGTGCACTTCCGAACCGGTAGGGAAGATAAGTAGATTTCACCCCTGGTTTTGTCCCATTATATGACCTTTCTTGCCACCGCTGTTAAGTGAATCACTGCAGTTGATTAGTTAGTAATCCAGTGATTAAGTGAATCTGGCTTCCCCATTGACTTTGCTCATCAGAAGGTCGCAAAAGGTGATCACATGCTCTTAGGACACTTGGTCCTAAATATGAATCAGTTGCCAAGCGTCTGAATTTTGATCACATAATCACAGGGATTCTGCAAAGGTCATAACTGCGAAAAACGGTCATAGGTCTCTTTTTCCCAGTAACTTTGAATGGTTATTAAACAAACAGTTGTAAGTTGAGAACTATCTGTATCCAGTATAAGTTTTAGAATAATAATAACCTTTATTGCAATTGTACATATATACAAGAAAATCGATTTAGCCTCTATTGGTGCAATCCATAACAAAATACAAAACAACATGAATAATATAGAAAATGATCCTTATACAAGAATATTTTATTATTATAAATGGTGAAATTTTCTCTTATTTTTCACTGCAGAAGATATCCTGCAAATTGATTTAATTTTTTTAAACAATTCCTAAATAAAACAATTTAAATACTAAGAAGAAGCAACAGCTGATTAATAGTTTCTAGAAAAAGCAGAATTTCAGTTTAAATCATCTCCTTAACCTGGTGTTTTTGAAGTGTTGGGACTAGAACTTTCAAAATCGCCAATCGATGTAGACAGATCCAACATATAGATTGTTAGGAGAATAGACAGAATTCTCAAGGAATTTCATACATTGGGAGCTGCACAAAAAGGACTTTTTTTTAATACTTCTGAAAATCATACTTAGAATAGGGTACAGAGTAAAGAAGATTACCTTGAGGAATGTATACAGAAGCCATTATCTAGGACAATATTGGCAATCCTTTTCGGCACCGAGTACCGAAATGGGACCGCGTGTGCGTGCGGGGGGCAGCACCGAAAACCAGAAGAGCAGCTCCCTGGCGCACATGTGCACACTGGGAAACTGAGCTTCTGGTTTTCAGTGTGTGGATGCGCACCTGTCACCTGGTTTTTTGGTTTCTGGCGCGCATGTGCACGCAAAGACCAACTGGCTGATGCGCATGCATGCACCAGAAACCGGAAGCTCAGCTCACATGTACACCCGGGAGCTGCTATTCTGGTTTCTGGTACTCCAACATGCGTGAAGACCAGCTGGCCAGCACATATGTGCACACCGGAACCAAGAATGGCTGGCGTGCCCAGAGAGATGGCTCTGCGTGCCACTTCCAGCGCGCATGCCATAGGTTCACCATCACAAGTTTAGAGATCGAGGGGATGAAGCATTTTTTAAAGGCTAGAACAAAATGACATTTGGGTTAGGCAAAGGGCTTCCCAATTCATAGATATAAGAAGAGGAAGTTGTACAGCAGAATCAGACCTGGCAGATCCTATTGTTACAGCCAGATTTAATGAAAGCAGTTTTGGTCTTCCTGTGGAGTTGATTTCCTGCTCTGATCTACCTTTTGGGGGTTGACAGAATGTTGTGGTCCGCCAGCAGCCTGCGGACTTGGCAACGGAGTCAGATAGTGAGGAGGCTGGGGAGGACAGTGGGCCAGTGGAGTCAGGGTAAGGCCTGGACGAGGGCTCTACATCAGAGGCAGTGATGGGGCCAGGGCTATCTGGGAGTGATGCACGGACTCCAGAGCCTTCAGAGGTGGACAGCAGAGAGGCAGAGGAACAGGAGGAGCCTGTTCCTAGTGCATGCATGCGAAGAGCTGCCAGAAGGCAAGAGCAGCTGAAGAAAAAAGGACAACTCAGGAGTAAGGCCAGAAGATGATTGGCCACTCCCATAAGGCTTAAAAGAGCAGCAATGAGCTGTTGGGTTCTTTGTAGAAAAGCAATGTTGATTCCCATGCTTCTTGTCAGCATCTCTTGAACTTTGTGGAGGTTTTTGCCAAGAAAAGCCTTTGACAGGTTGCCAAAGATGTCAAAGATTAGTTATAAGGCCGACGGACTGGTTATTAAGAATTTTGTTTTGGACTAAGCTGAGAATGAATTAATTCTTAGCTGATTTAATAAAATAAGTTTGTTGAGAACTGAATTGTGTTTGGTAATCACTACTTGGGCCTTAGTCACAAGACAGATGTAGAAGTAATTCGATGCTGGGTGAGATTTTATGGCAAGAGATATCCCTATAGAAATTCCTGTTTTAGACATATACTCCATTGAATCAGCACTCTGAGTGCCATTGATTTGGGAACAACAATTTGGGTGAAAGCCTGTTAAGAAAGAAATGCTACTCAGAGAACAATAAGTGACAGGATTGGGAAGGTTAAAGAGATAGAAGGGATTGGAAATTGAACAAGCGGAGTCAAGGGCAGGTGGATAGCGAAAACCAGTCCGAGATCACATCCTCCTCGCTGATAAAGTAAATGACATCGTCCCTGATGAAATAAAGTATCCCAGTAACAATTTTCAGCAGACAGAAGGAGAGAAAGTGTTTGACCATCCATAGACTTTCCTGTTTAGTCCCCCTGGCTGAGAAGTCCTGCTCCCTTCTCTCCTTCAAGATACCAGCAGCAAATAGCAATTTCTCTTCCCAAGACACAGCTCCTCACCAAGACATGGCTATTTCCCCTCCCCCATTTTAATCCAGTCACTCAAACTGACAGCTATACTATGTACAAGAACTGAGCTACACGATTGCTGTGCCATATTTTCGCTGTAAATCTCCTGATGTGTCAAGAGCTCCCTTTGACTCCCCAATCCCCCTGATAAATATTCATTTTATATAAGTATTTTTCATCTCTCTTTCTCTCTCTCTCTCTTTAGCTCTCCTTAATTCTCATCACCGGATTTGGAGTTGCAGGTGGTCTTTATATCCTTGCAAGGAAGACCTTCTTTGTTCCTGAAGTGAGGTATGTTTCTGGACAGCAGTTTAGATTGGGGCAAGAGTCTCTGCAATATTTATAAGGGATCCATTATTTGATCTAAGCTAGCATTGTAGAATCCTCATGATCTGCTTTGCCAGTTGAAGCAAACCAAATCCTTCCAGCTTAGTACAAGAATATCAGCAGAATTGGCAAACTTAGACTTATATACCACTTCACAGTGCTTTACAGCACTCTCTAAGTGGTTTACAGAGTCAGCCTATTGCCCCCAACAATCTGGGTCCTCATTTTACCCACCTCGGAAGGATGGAAGGCTGAGTCAACCTTGAGCCTGGTGAGATTTGAACTGCTGAACTGCAGCTAGCAGTCAGCTGAAGTAGCTTGCAGTACTACACTCTAACCACTGTGCCACCTCGGCTCAAAGCTGGTCAATTTGAATGTTAAGGACCATTTAAATCAGAGGTCTTCAAACTTGGCAGCTTTAAGACTTGTGGACTTCAACTCCCAGAATTCTCCAGCCAGAGAATTCTGGGACACGAAGTCCACAAGTCTTAAAGCTGCCAAGTTTGGGGACCCCTGATGTGAATGCTTGTGGCAGCATTGAAGCTTCTGGCCTTGCTTGCTTCTGTGCCTTTACTCGGAGTTGGGGTTTTCTGGAACGCTGACAGTTTAGGTGGGAGGGGGATTGGACTAGATGACCTACAAGGTTCCTTCCAACTCTGTTAACCTGTTAAATCTGTTAAATGACCTGGGAAGAGCAATATTATTTAAGAGACCAGTTGTCAAGCCAACCTGTCTGGTCAGATTTGACTGATGGGCCAAATGCTCCCTGGCCTTAGCCCAGATTACCCTAGGATTTATGCTAGCCTGGAGAGGAGAAAGAAAAGTGAAGAAGGAAAAACTGTTGTTTAACTTGAACATCTAATTATTTATCAAATTTAGAGACCACCCATCTCACTCAAAGAGTGACTTATTCTTGCTCATGTTTCTAAAAATCAGAAATCAATGTAGAATTTTAGTGCATATGACGGGGTGGGCTTCAAAAATTTTAGCAAGGGGTTCTCTGCCCGGTTGCTGGGTAGGCGTGGCCATGGCAGGCGTGACCTATTTGGCCTCCTGCACCACAGCAGGGGTGGGGCATTTTTGCCCTCCCCTGGCTCTGGAGGTTTTCCTCAAGCCTCCGGGAGGGCAAAAATAGCCTCCCCAGGCACCAGAAGCCCTCTAGAGGCCGGAAACGAGCCTTCCAAACTTCCAGTAGGCCTATTCTTCACCCTCCCCGAGCCTCGGTGCATGCCCTACAGTTACCTGCATCCAAAACGGGGCACGTGGGGACTCCTGGGAGGGGAGGGCAGGGGAGGGGAGGGGTGGGCAGGGCGAGCTATGAGTGGGATTTGGGGATTCTCCAAATTGCACAGAATCTTAGCTAGAGGTTCTCCCAAACCCCTGCAAACCCCCAGCAGCCCACCCCTGTGCATATGGGTATTTTCAGATTTAGGGTTAGAACACCTTATTTCAAAATGTTAATGACAACTGTTCTGCTCATTCTAGTGAATGGATCATAAACTCCTTGTCTCACAAAGCCATAGATTTAATACAGTTTTGGATAGAACATGTTTTTGAGATTTGAATTTCATTCTTTGTAGCACTGCATATGTATTACCCAAGGAAGGAAATCTGAATTTAAGATGACACTGGCTCCAACCCCCCAGACATTCAGTGTCCATATGAACAAAAAAACCCCATGTAGTATGTAATTTCTTTACAATATCAATCTAGAAATGCCAGTTAAAGTTGAAACGATTCATGGTGGTATTTCCCTTTCCAATAATAGTACCTATGTGCCACAGTTGTTCACCAAATAATACTAAGATGGTTAAGCACTAAGGTAAATGAAGAAAACAGCTAACATTTTTCAGGAAAAAATACAAATGTTGATGAAATATCTTACTGTCATTCCTGGTAATCATAAAATGATTGGTACTTTCGTAAATATAAACAAAAAAAGAAAGAAGCCAATATTGTTTTAAAAATTGCTGCTGAATCAGGGAACAACTCTAAAAATGCGACATTAAAATTGTTGACGATATCTATTGCATAGATGGAACCATTAAACATAAAATAGAATAACGGTATTGGAATAAATCTGTAAGTTTTGAAGTTTACAATTAATTCAATTGTTTTGTCAAGGAAGGTTTTAACGGTCCTTAAACTCTGCCAGGGTTACTTTGATATGTACATTCCTCCGTACTGCCTCCTTGGCAAAAGAAGATTTGCTCCTTAATTTTGAAAACCACTCCATACTTGCTCAAGGATATTTTTGTCTCATTTTTAATTGGAATAAACTCTCAATGTTTTTACATTTCCACTATAATCAATCTTGGCCCAGTGGAGATGACCCCAAAACGACAATGTTTTCATTCTTGGCTATCTGTTCCTATAAGAGCATGTGTAGAAAGTCTGAGCAATATTTTTCCAGGAAGGGGGCATCTTTAGTGACATCTACAAACTCAGGTATGTCAACACCTCCTCCAAAATGCAGAAGTTCCATGAAAACATGGAAGAAGAAAGAAAAGGAAAAAAAAGATGGATGACTCCTGAACTCTTGGTCACTGATACCTGCCTGATAAGCATCATGCTATGAGCCTCTGGCAAGTGTACTGTGAGTCACCCTTTGAAGATGTCTAATGCTTTTATAATAATATCTATTTACTTGCTAAAGTGATCATTGATTCAATTTGGCACCAGCTGCCCAAGGCTCTTAGCACAAACATTATCAGTTGTAGATTTCCTTTGTCTTTGATTGAATTGCAGATAAAAGTGGAATAGACATATCTTCATCAACCTCTCAAGAGATACAGGCAAAATTAGCTCCGGGCTTTGGGGGGAAGAGGTTGTTCTCCTAGAACTCTTCCATCCAAGTGAGAATCGTTGAGAATATTGAAGTTCTTTCCCTTCTCCCTGGAGTATTCACAGTCAGCCCCAGAACATCAGAAAGTAAGGGAAGGGTTATTCCCCTGAGTCTGTTACTTCAGTCTCCTGGGTTGGGGGTGTATAATGTTTATTTGGTCAAGGAAGCATTTAAACAGGCACAGAGCTACAAATTAAATGGATGAAAAATTGCTATTATTGTTTAAAATTAATTATAAAACCATTCAGGACCTGCACAAAGTTAGGACGTGCATCTGTTGAATTCCACATTTGAAATTGATAAAATGTGGGACCAAAAAAACACCACCTCCCGAACATTCTCTTAGTTTCCCATAAACACAAACGGACATAAATCTCATCTACAAAAGAAGTGATGGGACAAGGGGAAGCAGAGAGATGATGTGGAGAGCAACAGACTGGGGAACGTGACTTCCTAAGGGGCCAGATGTGATCTTGGACTGCAGACTATGCGCCTGTTTTTGAAATCTGTCTCAAAAGGGACCAACTAAGCCCAGCAGTACCAGCAAACTCAGGGGACACACAGCCCCCAGATGAGATCCATCTATGAGTCTCAGCAAATTCACAATTTGGCAACAGCTATTGCTGGTCAGAGTAGTGGAGTAAAATCCGGAGCTAGAGTGGAATAAGTCCATTCCAAATTTCTTTTTCTGCCTAGGCAACAACGAATCTCTTCTTTTATCAGAATCTGATTCCCAAATGGAAAGTTTGCTTCCTGTCAGGGGCCAAAGTGTTAGAGGAGCAGGAAAGAGTGCATGTGTGTGTGAGAAGGAGTTTCTCGTGGGAACTTTCCCAGCCTTGACTTCAGGGTTGTTTTTCTGGCTCAACTTCGCCCTATCCTGTTCCTTGCTTGATCACAGATTGTTTCCCCACAGACACCTCGAAAGGGAAGAAAAGAATTAAAGAAAACAAAACCAAACAAAAAGCAAGAGTTTAGAAATACTTGATGTTCCAATAGCAAAAGCAAGAGATTTGGTAGATATTTTCTTCAGCCATCCTGTTCCACTCAGCTTCAAAATGAGAAAACCCCAGGTGTTGGCTACCAAACCTTTCCCATTACAGTCCAATTGCCTTCTGCATTTCAATCTGCACCACCATGGCTTTCTTTCCCATTAACATACCTAAAAATATGGTGTTAACAATATTTTATTAGCAATACTAATAAAATACTAACTAATGCCATAATAAAATACAATTTTATTATAGCTTTACATCAGGATGACACCAACTAGAATTGCTTCCCCCTATAGAGCTCGTGGACTTAATTCCACTCCCCACTGGTTTTACTAAAGGATGGAATCTAAGAAGAAAAAAATGCCACAGGCTGCCAAATAAATAAACACAGAGGGAGCTGATTTTCCACACTAATACAACTGCACACCTAAGATTAACCCGAACATTTTAAAGTTGTGCTAAACACCCTAACTTTTCATTTGCTTTATTTAGAGAGAATCAGAACTGGCTGATGACCTTCCCCTTCCTTTACAGGTGCAATCACACACTTGTGCCATGCAGACTTGTTATAAGCACAAAACTACACACGTCTTTTCAAAATTCTTTCCCTTGCAATTACAATGTTGTTTGTGGCTTGAAATGACACTTGATCAGCTTATAAACCCAGCAGATATAAGAGTGCTGATATATGACCTAGTATGTGTGAGTGTGGGGGAAAAAATCTAAACTCTTTTAGACAATATTTAACAGAATAATAACAGAATGTCAGAATAACAAAGTTGGAAGGAACATTAGAATTCTTCTAGTCCAATCCACTACTCAGCCAGGAGACCCTATAAGATTCCAGACAAATGGCTGTCCAATCTCTTCTTAAAAATGTTGGAGCATGCACAACTTCTGGAGGCAAGCCATTCCACTGGTTTATTGTTCTCAGTAACAGGAAATTTCTCTTAGTTCTAGGTTTGGTTTCTCTTTGATAGGTTCCCAACCATTATTCTTGTCCTGCCCTCAGGTGCTCTGGAGAATAGGTAGTCCTTCTCCTCTCTGTGGAAGCCCTTCAGATATTGGAAGATTGCTATCAAGTTACCCTTAGTCCTTCTCTTCACTAGCCTTGACATACCCAATTTTTATAGCTGTTTGTTGTATGTTTTATCGTCCAATCCCTAATCATTTTTGTTGCTCTTCTCTGTATTCTTTCTAGAATTTCAACGTCTTTTATGTATCATGGTATTCCATGATGTAGTCTTTACCACACTTCATGTGATCTTGATACTATTCCTCTGTTGATGTAGCATAGGATTGCTTTTTTGGTTGCTACAGCACACCGCTGGCTCAAGTGGCTGTTCACTAGGACTCCTAGATCCCTCTCATAGTTACTGCTGTCAAGCCAAGTGCTACCTAGTCTATACTGGTGCATTTGGTTTTTCTTGCCTAAGTGTAAAACCTTACTTTTCTACAATTGACTTGCATTTTATTGGATAGGGCTCAGTGTTGAAGTCTGTCAAGAGCCTTCTCAATCTTGAGCCTATCTTCTGTTGGCTATTTCCTCCAGCTTGATGTTCTCTGCAAATTTGATAACTTCCTCTTTTATCCCCTCATCTAAATCATTTATGAAGATGTTGAAGAGTTTAATATCTCATCCCTAATTTATAATAAATCCATGAAATATCAACTTTTCAATTCTCCTGTCAGCAAAAAGGATTGTCAGAACTTTGCAAAACAGAAGTATTATTTTAACCTTGATCAAATAAACCAACTTTATATTCCTCCCTTCTAATAGTCTTAATCTTTAATTCATTTAAAAATTGTAGTAGCATTTGATTTTTCTTCAATTCCTCTTTATCCCCTCGCACAGATTTCTTCAGGGTTTTAGCAAGCCTCTTAGATAGATCCAATGAGAAAATATTTTCCAGGTCATTCTTTTGGTTTGTCAGGTATATTTCACCTTTGATTTTTAAAACTTTACCCAATTTCTTTTGTATAATTAATGAAGTGTCCTTTTCCAAATCATTCTCTTGGGTGTTCATTTGTTGTTCCACTTTTAATATTTTCTCTGTCTTGTCAGACAAAATTTGCTCTACATCGGTCATTCCCTCATTAACATCTTTTTGAGATAATCTATATATAGAATTAGCATTATATACTGATATTATAACTAAAAATTTCTGACTCCATTGTTTAAAGATCTCTTTTACTGTCTCCAGTGTTACGATCTTCTGTAACATTTTGTAAGTCTCAGTTAACAGACACAAAAAAACCCCAGACTTGTCTTTTTTTTTCCTACTTAGAGTCATTAGTCCCCTCTAGTGTCTGTTTCTAACGCCATAGTGACTTATTTTTGTAATAGATAGCCAAAATAATTCTGGTTCCCATGAGAAACTATTTATTTTTTATACTTAATTTTAAAATCTTATAGTAAAAATTAACATTTCAATTTAACTTGACTCTTAATCTATTTGTAACTTTATTAGATTTAAAAAAATCTTATTTAGTGTTCATTTCTTAAGTTTGTACATAACTTTTCATTTGTTCAGAGTTGAGGCTAAACCTATCTTTCAAACTTGTTGTTCCAAAGATCTCTAGTAGCTTTAAGATGGTTAATAGGCAATTTCCAAAAGTGATTGGCAGTTGTAAGATGACTGATACTGTCATCTCCCAGTATTCAAATCTGCAGAAAACTGCTGTCCTCCGGTCCCCTAGTAAAGACCAGTCATAGCTGATTCCTGGTCACTCTATAGATAAAAGCTCTTCAAGCTATCCTATCTCTCACCACATTATGCAATATTTCATTCTTCAGCATGCTGATATTCCTTCCTCCTAGTTTGACTCCAACCTTTAGAGATCTGCAGTCCATATGATGTATTCATTACTATAGCTTGAACAGCAGGGGTGGGCTTCAAAAATTTTAGCAAGGGGTTCTCTGCCTGGTTGCTGGGTGGGCATGGCCATGGTGGGCATGGCCTAGTTAGCCTCCTGCACTATGGGGGAGGGCATTTTTGCCTTCTCCAGGCTCTGGAGAATTTCCTCAATCCTCCAGGAGGGCGAAAACGACCTCCCCAGACTCTGGAGGCTCTCTGGAGGCTGGAGGCTGGCCTTCCAGAATTTCTGGTAGGCCTGTTTTTTGCCCTCGCCGTGCCTCTGCATGCGCCCTGCACTTGCCTGCATCCAAAATGGCTGTGTGGGGACTCCTGGGAGGGGCGGGGGGTGGGCAGGGCCAGCCAGGAGTGGGATTTGGGTGTTCTCCGAACTGCACAGAATCTTAGCTAGAGGTTCTCCCGAACCCCTGCGAACCCCCAGCAGGTATGATGACAGAGTACAGCCCTTTTTATCTCCTTTTCCATGGTAAACCATTCAGAGTTCTGACTGTGGCTTTTTGGTTGTTCTAGATATTTCTTATCATCTGAATTAGATGCCAGGCTATACCTACTGCATTCCAGTTTCGAATGATCCGTGCTCTCAAAAGCTTTGGAGTAGCTATTAAACAAATGTAGAGCTCTTTTTAAAAAAATAGTCTCTCACAGTTTCCTTCATCCAGTTAATATTAGCTGTTTGGTCTCACGTTCCTTTGTTCTTTCCGAAGCCTGCTTGTTTCAATTGCCACTTTTATCTGCATGTAGGGCTCTGACCTCGTCTGCAGGATTTTCAACTGTATCTTGATGTCATATGATATTAGGGGGCTAGTGGCCTGCAATTAGAACATTTTAAATCTTTCTTTCCCAGGATTTGGGGATATAGATATAAATTTGCTAGTCATATTTTCTACATTTGTTGAGAGAAGACTACCATGATCACATCAGTCTCTTTTAAAAGCTCCACAGGGATTTTATTCCCCTACCCTGGACTTTCCCTTTTGCCAGTTGTTAAGCCTATCTGGCTCTCTCCTCAAGCATCACTGGGTCCTTCTCATACTTTTCTCTCTGGAATATGATGTCATCTGAGTTGATCTTTTTGAACAGTTTTTTCCATGTATTCCTTCCCCTCCCCCCCTTTTTTTTCATGTTAGGCTCAGAGATGGTATTCAGCTGGTTCGGATCAGTTCACACGAACTGGTAGCAGAAATTGCGGGACGGCCTGCCCCGCCCACCCACGCCCATTCTATGGCATCCTATTTAGGCAGTTTCAGACCAGGCACATGCACAGAAGGCCAGGTGTGTGCATGGACAGTGTGTGCGTGAAGCGAGCGTGCATGTGTGCAGCGAACCAGTGGTAAGAAAATGTGAAACCCACTGCTGGTTATGTTCCATCATTAACTCCATTCATGTTTGTTCCTTATGACAATGTTTCTCAAACCTTAGCAACTTTAAGATGTGCGAGGTTCAACACTTCCCACCCAACAGACAGACACCCAGCCAACATGCTGGGAGTTGAAGTCCACTTACCTTAAAGCTTATCAATCTTATGACATTGATACAAGATTGGATGTTGCTGTGGTTTCTCTGGATTTCTTAAACTTATTTGTAACCTTATGCTCTTCTACAGTAGATTCTAGGTTATATCGCATAGGGATTGGAACTTTTCTGATCTTTGTGAGTCTGATGTGTATTTCTCTAAACAGCAGTTGATTAATCAGTAGCCACAGACAGCACCAACAGATTTTGAAATTCAGCATAGAGCTTTTTCATCCATTGTTACATAAGATGCAATCTATTTAACTATAGTGTTATGTGTTTGGAGAAACCAGGGTGTAGAGAACCATCTTCCTGGAGACATCAGGATGTGGAACCCATGGGTGAAATGCTCCTGGTTCGGACCGGATCGCCTGATCTGGTAGCGATGGTGGCAGGTGGTTCAGAGAATCAGTAGCAAAAATCCCTGCCACCCCCCCCCCAATGTCCAGCTGAGCCGCACGATCATCAGAGGCTTTTTTTTCCCCTACAACCTCTTCGGCTGAAAAAATGCTTTTAAAAGTAAAAAAAAAAGCCTCTCATGATCGCGTGGCTCAGCTGGGATTGTCAGAGGCTTTTAAAAGCATTGTTTTCTGCAACCTCTTCAGCCAAAGAGGTTGTAGAAAAAAATGGTTTTAAAAGGCTCTGACGATCCCAGCTGTGTTGCCTGATCATCAGAGGCTTTTAAAAGCATTTTTTCTATATTTTCCTCTTCGGCCGAAGAGGTTGTAGAAAAAATGGTTTTAAAAGTTTTTTTTTTAAGTTGGCCACCCCCACTCATTCACATTAACCCCACTACCACCTGGTAGTAACAAATTTTACATTTCACCACTGGTGGAACCTGATGAAAAAAATAATTGGTGAGACCAACACCATTTACTATACAGAGGCTTATCAGCCTCTTACATCACTGTGGGTTCCTAGCCCAAATATTCCAACTGTTTCTAATGAAGGTTCCTCTCCAAATTTTGCATTAAAGTTGCCAATAATTATTAGCACACCCTTCTTTGGTGTTTGATCTATTACTTGTACTTTTCATAGAATTCATCAACTACTTCTTCAGCATCCATTGTTGGTGCGCAGTTGCCCTGAATCTTGATGAAAATTATTCCGTCACTGATAGAGTTGTATCCCATTACAGAAATTATTCTGTCGCTGATGGAGTTGTATCCCATTACAGATGCAGTGATTTGTTTTGGAATGATAATTGTTACACTGTTTTTCCTGTGAGTTTCATTTCTAGGATAGAAAATTATGAATTTGTCTGATTGAAAATGACACATTCTTATCCATTTTGGTTCACTGACTCCTGGAATTTCTCTCCTAGTCTGTGGTACTTCTGCTTTAATATGATCCTGCTTCCCATGATTCATACAGCAGATATTCCATGCAGCTTTCTTGGCAATCCTTTTGGAAGTAAATTACCATTGCCTTCTTCCCTAGGCTGAAAGAGAGTGACTGGCTCAAAGCCACACAATTGGCCTCCATGCTGAAGGCAGAACAAGAACTCATGTTCACCCAGTGTCTAGTCAAGTGTCTTTAATTACTAGCCCAGACTGGCTTTCTCAATATACTATAGTGAGATAAAGAAGTTGTTGAACTTGCTTGTACCAACATCTTGGAAGCAACTGTAGTGCAAGACAGCAAGGAGTGCGACATTAGTTATCCCGAATACTCTTCAGCGCACCTAGAATATACTGCCCCACAATCCAGTTTCTTTATTGTGAAGTGAAGATGGATTGTTTACTAAATAAATGTGACCTCTTCACCAAGAATCCATCAAGCCTGATGAAAAACAAAATGATTCATGCTTTTCTGTAGGTGCTATCACCACAGCCTACAGGATTCATATTCAGACAATTCACCATTTCAGTTTAGTGCATCAAAACCCAGAGTGAAACGTGATTTCAAGGATGCCTTAAGCACATGCACCCAAAGACCGGTTTCAATCTTTTATGTTATCCAAAATTGCAAAGATGGCTCTCTGTTGTAAAACTCAACACTTCCTAAGCATTTTACAAGCCTTCTAGGATACCCAGGCTACAGTTGCATCATATCTAGCAAAAGATCTAATTAGCCATGAGCTTGTTGGCACATGCCTCACTGAATTTAATGACCATCCCAAGAACAATAGAGCCTGGAGGTTCACATTTTAAAATGTAGTCAAACACTTAAATTCTGGTGCAAATGAGGAAATGGGCTAGTTGGTGGGGAATGTGTCTTTATAGTATTATATTCAGTGATTAGATCACTGAATATAAATAACCCTAAACAATAAATGAAAATAGCTTGAAAAAAACTGGGGAAATGCTAATAGCAGCCCAGAAAACATACATAGAAACATACATAGAAAATAGTTTTTCTAAGAACTTTAAGAAAGCTATTATCCTGACCGGCTCAAGGTTGACTCATCCTTCCATCCTTCCGAGGTCGGTAAAATGAGGACCCAGATTGTTGGGGGCAATAGGTTGACTCTGTAAAACTGCTTAGAGAGGACTGTAAAGCACTGTGAAGTGGTATATACTGTAAGTTTAAGTGCTATTGCTATTATGAGGTAAGAGAACTTGATGATGTACAAGATTGACCTATGTTTTCATATCTCTGTTACCTGGAAACAGTTTTTGGAGTAAACTCTGTAATAAAAAAAAATCATTTCATGGACTTCATGAAAAAAAGGTTACACAAGATTCAAAATACAAAAACAAAGAACAAGTTGTCTCTCCTGTTTCATTTTGAAGTTCATCCATGACCTAGTCAAGAAAAGATCTAAGCTTCATATTTGAGATGATAACCACAAAGGATATGATAATATAAGGGCTCACAAATTTCTGCATAACGTTAACTGTATCTTTATAGTTTTATTATAATTCAATTTATTATTTTATTAACTACATCTATATATTTTGCTAACCCTAAATCAAACAGAAAGATAAGCGTTATGGACAGATAAGATTCTTTGATAATCAACCCTATTTTCTAAGGAAGTACCAGGGTGAGAACTTAGGGAAAAACCTGCAGAAGAATGCAGACTGTGACATAAGAAAATGCTTCAACTGTTTTCCATCCATCCTTACAGATCTCTTTAATGATTAGAAAACAATTATCAAATATGCTAATTGTGGCAGTTAGAAATCAAATACTACATCCAGATTCTTCTGTGTCTTACAACAAATTGTGGTGAAAGCCGAAATAAGAGTTCTGGTTTCAAAATCTACTAGTAAGAATGTAATACAAGAAGTAGTCTGATATGTTGAAGAAGTATGGATGTCCAGAAGAACAATTCTTTGTCTTATTTGATATCCATGAGGAGGATGTTCTAAACACATTGAACACCTTGGTGGAAGTGACAGAGACAACAATAAGAGACAGTAGCAGTTGAAAGTGTTTACTCTCATGGAATGCATAAGGATGCAACCAGCTGGGGCAGTGGTGAAATCCAAATTTTTTTACCACCAGTTCTTTGGCCATGGCTTGGTGGGCATGGTGTGGCTTGGTAGGTGTGGCAGGGGAAGGATATTGCATTCCCACCCCACTCTGGGGCCAGCCAGAGGTGGTATTTGCTGGGGTTTTTTTTTAATTTGATATATATACCGCCCTTCTCCGGAGGCTCAGGGCGGCTTACAATGTGTTAAGCAATAGCCTTCATACTTTTGTATATTTTTTATACAAAGTCAGCTTATTGTCCCCACAAACTGGGTCCTCAATTTACCTACCTTAGAAAGGATGGAAGGCTGAGTCAACCTCGAGCCTGGTGAGATTGGAACTTGCAGTAATTGCAGACAGCTGAATGTTAATTACAGTGCTTTAGTCTGCTACACCACCAGGCTCTTCTCCTCCGAACTACTCAAAATTTCCACTACCAGTTCTCCAGAACCTGTCAGAACCTGCTGGATTTCACCCCTGAGTTGGGGTGAGATTCATCACTAAATGCTGAAAATGAAGCCCACAGTTAGTCACCTTTGGATTATGATGTCTATATCTTGAAGCCTGAACCCTTACTGTTTTGTAGGAAATAAAAGGAGCACAAAGTTCATTAATAATGAAAACTTCATCTACAGTGCTCCATAAGCTTAAAGGTTTGATCTTGGATGGGTGATAGCAAGAGATGTTTGTGCCTGAGTCAATAAATACAACATGACTGTATTTAAAAAAAATTGGCAGCAAACCACTTCAGACTATGCACTCTTTGCTATATTGGCAGAATGAAATTTGGTTACAAGGAATAAAATAATTGTACTGCTTAGCAGTACAGCTCCACCCCCATTTTTCTCAAGAAAATATGCCTGGAACAGGTTGGGATATTTCTGGAATATGCAGTTTTCCAGACCACAAATGATGATAACAAACTAGTCTTTCAATAGAAGACAAAAGGGTTCCTCAAAATGTCTTCTTTCATGTCTAGATCAAACTTCAAAGTGCAGGAATGAAGCCACCTTTTTGGCTTTGTCGTTGGCCCAAAATAAATCATTATCAGTACATGCTTCTGGTAGTAGCTAACATACCAGCAGATGGGCCGGACTCTGTGCCTCTCCACATTCACATAGCATGTTGTTATCTGCTAAGAACTCCCACTTGAGCATATCGGTTTTACATTTAGGCCCTCCAACTCACAACCTCGACAATCAATAAGTAATTCTCTAAGCATGGTGCTAGCTGGCTTCGCTTCCATTTTGGGCATTTAGTTGTCAGCTTCAAGTCAACAGAACTCTTCTTCCAACTTGTATTTCTGCACTGCCACAGGAACATGGGCAGCATTTGGACATCTTTATGGAAACCATGCTTTAGAATGGACATTTAGAACTAGTTCCACCACGCGCAAACTATAAGTATTCTCCAGCAGTGGTTAAAAACAAGCACAAAGACTTGTGAATAACTTCTAGAATAATTGGAAAGCTCAGCATTCCCATCTCAGCAGAAGTAGCATAGGTGGCAGTTCAGACAACCAATATTAAAGTTGATAACATTCTCCCTTTTTCTCCTAAGATTTTTATTTGCTTTAATATACAGAAAGAGATATAAAGAAAAATAATAAAAAGAGAAAACTTAAAACCAAAAATGTTATCAGACAATAGGAAAAAAAGTATTTTACAGCATTAAATCTTGGTACACAGTAATATTTCATTAGATCAGTAGAAAACAAATTCATAAGCAGAGAGCAGACACATATAAAAAAAATCCAAGGTTGTAAACCCAATATGACACTGCCTTTTCTTCATATTGTAACCATTCTGCTATACTCCATTCTCATTAAATCCAGAGTCCATCATATATTGACAAATTCCATATATAATAAATATATGCTAAATAATTCAAAATCATAATTTACCCTAATATATTTTAATCCATCTTCCCAAAAATATATAAACAAACATATGGATATTGAACCAAATTGAACAATTATGGGGCAAGCCTATAGTTTATATGTGTCATACATTCAGTATGAAGCTGACGACAAATTTTTTAAGACTCTTAAGCACTGATTTATTAATAAGGAATATCCCAACTCTTGCATGTTATCCACCTTAATGGATGGATGGATGATATACCATCCAGTCATTTTCAACTTCTAGTGACCATATAGATATTCTCCATGACCCCCTTTCCTAATCTGTTCCTTCAAGTCTCCCAACAGGGCACTGATTGCCACAATAATTGACTTTGCCCACCTTGCTGCTAATTGTTGTCTTCTCTTTCCTTCCACTTTTCCCCAGTATTAGAGCCATTTCCAGAGAGCTGGGTTTTTTCCATAAGGTGTCTGAGGAGGAGAATTTCAACCTAGTTACTTGAGTGAGAATTCCAGGTTGATTTGTTTGAGGATCCAGCCGCTTGTTTCTTGGCTGTCCACATTATTATCAGGAGACTTCTGCAACACCAAAGTTCAAAGGCATCAATAATCTTCCCATCCTGCAACTTTAAAATCCAACTTTCACTTCCATAGAGTGTCACAGGAGTACAAAATTGCACAAGTCTGATTCTTGTAATTATAGACCAGTGATGGCTACCCTTTTCCGGACCGAGTGCCCAAAGCGTGCATGCACGGGCATGAATCCACATGTGTGCGCCAGAACCCCCAAAATGCAATGGGTGTGCAGTCCCCCGCATGCACCCCACCCCCTGCGCAAGCGGGTGAGGCTCCCGCATGCCCCCCGCCCCCTGTGCATGCATGTGTGGCCCCCTCCACACGCCCCGCCACCAGCACATGTGCAGCAGAGAACCGAAGACCAGCTGGCCAGTGGGAGACACGCGCGCATGTGTGGCAGGGCTGAACTGGGGTGACAGCTTGTGTGCCCACAGAGAGGATGCTGTGTGCCACCTCTCGCACGCATGGCATAGATTCACCATCATGGCTATAGACACATCATATTTGAATATCTTTTGCAAGGCCCTCAGAGATGTCCTGTCAGATATTAATGTCTGCCTTAGTAATACTCTTTAATGTCTATAAAAATACAACATATTTTGAATCCTCAAAAAGACATTTAATTGAACACCTAGCGATTCCACAGTTTTGGACAATCCTTATTCCCCTAATAATACCTTGAATGGTTTAAAAATTTATAGGTAATAAGCAGATGCACATTAATACCCCTGCTAGACCACGAACTCCCAAAACGAAAAAAAAAATGTACATGCTATTTTCAAACAGTGTAAATTTATTATGATAATAAGAGTCAGCTGCAGCCCAACATTATTCAAATATATTTTAGTCTTTAAAGCTGGAAATGCAACTGAGTTCTGACTAAACAAGGACTCAAGCCCCTGCCAAGATATCAGAAAGAACATATAATCACTTAATTGTGCATATAATGTTTTCTAAATTTGATTACTTGAATTCCTTTGAGAAATAGAATTTGAAATATATGCCCAGTAATAAACCTAAAGTTAAAAGTCCTGTTATCGTATGTGAATTGTAATTTAGTTTCTGTTTATCCATCCCATAAGAATGTTCTTATTTATCAACCTGCTTAAAATACGTTAAAGCTATTAACATGGGAATCTAAATACATACATCAGTCTTTTTCAATTTCACAAAAATTGTCTTTCCCATAAACTCTGATTTTTAACCCTCAATTTATATCGACATTAATGTGAAATAATATCAGTTTGGAATATTTACATCTTTGAAGATTTTTGTTCTTTTGAAGTAATTATTATGAAATAGTTAAAGGAAGCCCAACCCCAGTAAACCCTACACATTTTCATAGATTTCTATAGACTTTATTATATGGGACTAATTGTCCTTATTAGAAGTGGAAAGATTCTGACTCAGATCCAAACAACCACATAATGAATTGTTAAAACCTTTGTGGAGTAGAATAGAATCATTATTTTAGCCAATGACCACTATAAAATATTTGGATACTTAAAATTAATATTGATAGTTAATATCTTAATTAATTATAATTGATTAATTAGTTTCTCATACTGTAACATGATCACCATTTCCAGTCCTCTCACTGGCTTCCTACAAGCAAAGTCACTGGGGAAGCCAGCAGGTCACAAATGGTGACCACATGATGTTGCATTAGGGTTTGCTTAACAATGGCAGCTGGAAGTGCCAGAACTGCCCTCACAAATTGACATGGTCCCGTGACATTGTGCTTTACAACCATCTTCGCAATGGAAATTCTTGTCCCAATTGCAGTTGTTAACTAAGGACTACCTGTATAAGAGACCTTGGCACCTGATAAATTAAATGCTAATTGCATACATTCTTTAATTAGAGTCTAATGACATACACCATGAGAATTTAAAGCATATGGATGAGATTATTGATAATTGAAGAGAAATGAAAGAGACACTTCAGGGGTGAAATCCAGCAAGTTCTGACAGGTTCTGGAAATTTTGAGTAGTTCAGAAAACTGGCCAATACCACCTCTGGCTAGTCCCAGAGTGGGGCAAAAATGGAGATTTTGTAGTATTCTTCCCCTGCCATGCCCACTAAGCCACGCCCACCAAGCCACACCACGCCCACAGAACCGGTAGTAAAAGAATTTGGATTTCACCACTAAGACGCTTGTTCATCTGAAAAATATACAGAGTGGACCAAAAATCAGGCCCTAATAATCTTTTATTAGGTTTTTTTCCCATGGTAAAGCATTAGTATACTTAAAAATGTTTGAAAATCATGTGTCAAATGAGTAAGGAAGTATTAACAAGAAAAAGTGGTTAAGGCCCCAGGCAAATGCCAGGAGACTGTGAGTTTAATTCCCACTTTATGCCTGAAAGCTGACTGGGTGACTTTGGGACAGTTCCTGTCTCTCAGACAGATTCACTTTACAGGGACGTTGTTGTGGGGAAAATAGGAAGAAAAGGAGTATTTAGTGTGTTCACCACCTTGAGTTATTTATAAAAATAATAAAGCAGAATATAAAAAATAAATAGCAATCAATTTCAATATTTGATGTAATTCATATCATAAATTATCTATATGGCTTGACTTCAGGTGCTCCCTGTATATGTAGACAAACATGTGGACCTGATGTAAGCAGCTTGTAAAAAAAACAAACTTTGAACTTGACCATAAAAGATAATCCCAGAGGAATTCAGAGCTTTGAGAGCAAGTTTTAGCTCGCTAATTTTATATTTTGTTTTGAAGCTAGGACAATGCTGGCATATAAGATTAGTCCCTGCAGTGCGCTAGAGATTTTTTAAGAGCCTGGTACACTGAGATGGGAGAATAAAATATATCTGACAGGCAGATACATATATCTGCATGGGATCAAATAATCTTGAATAGAGGGCATATGCCTACATGGTTGAGGGCAAATGTGGCTGCTTCTCCAAGGATTGTATAAATTTGGCTTATTTTCTCCCTTTGAAGCTACTTTGCAAACAATTGAAGCTCTCTGTAGCATTGTCCCTCATGGTCTCCCCAACAGATCATTGTCACAGCTACTGGATTCACAAGTCTTTCTTGTTAGTTTTAGTGTTGCTTTTGAAATCTTAATTCCATCTTTTCGGCTTTACACATATAAATAAATACCTTTGTTCTCCAGCAGTCTTTGTGATCATAGTGTAGAGAATTTCTTTTGGCATAAATCCTGTCCCTCATAGAAGAAGGAAGCTAGGGCTGGTATAACAGCATCTCTTAGCTAATTATCAAGAGCCACTCTGCTAACATCCATGTCTAAAAAAGGACTAGAACTCTGTTACAAACCAAGTTTGGCCCACAAAGTTTTCAGCTGAATAGAAGATTCTTAAACAATGTTTCTCAACCTCAGCAACTTTAAGATGAGTGGACTTCAACTCCCAAAACTCCGCAGCCAGCCATATTGGCTGAGGAATTCTGAAAGTTGAAGTCCACTCCAGTGGTGAAATCCAATTTTTTTTTACTACAGGTTCTATGGGCATGGCTTGGTGGGCATGGTGTGGCTTGGTGGGCGTGGCTTGATGGGTGTGGCAGGGGAAGGATACTGCAAAATCTCCATTCCCACTGCACTCCAGCGGAAGGATTCTGCAAAATCTCCATTCCCACCCCACACTGGGGCCAGCCAGAGGTGGTATTTGCCGGTTCTCTGAACTATTCAAAATTTCTGCTTTCGGTTCTCCAGAACCTGTCAGAACCTGCTGAATTTTACCCCTGGTTTACTCATCGTAAAGCTGATAAGGTTGAGAAACATTGCTCTAAAATCTGTGGCTAATGCCAATTTTCCAACCAAGCTAGAGAACAGCAGGGGGACGTAGGGGACTCTGTTCACACACTGCCAGATTGATTGGTTAATTTTATATCCCATCTTTCTTTCTGGAGCTTGGGGCAATGTATAGCACTTCCTCCTATTTTTCCACCAGATGTGTACATTTTTGTAAGTTCTTCTGCTAGTGCTCCTGTAAAGAAAAAAGAGGATCATTTCAGCCACCATGAGCTTGTTATGGGAAGGCCAGAATTTTTTTAAAAAAACAATACAATGCTATTTATAAGTGATTATCATTGACATATTCTAGGTATTTTGTCAGTGTTTGACAGAAGATATGCCACAGTTTTACCATTTGACAGTTGATTTTGATGAGGTTTCATTTCTGACACCTGCCAAAAGTAAAGCAGGCAAGAAATGCCAAAAAAAAAAAAACCCTAGATGCCCAAAATTATCAAGTAAAATTTCATATATAGACTTGCCTGGACCATTTTAAATCATGTCATCATTCTTAGGCAAGAGAGCCAGGTGGTTTCTGACTCAAAATGAACATAGAGGAATGCCACTAATCAGGCTATATTAACTTCATATACAGTTTCCTTAAGAAGTCATTCCTGAACCCAAAAGTTCTGAATAACTTTCATCCAATCTTCAACCTTCTCTTTCTAGGAAAGGTTGTTGAGGAGGTAGTCAGGCTTTGGCTTCAGAGCCAAAGTGAAAATATTCAGCTGTTTATTTTGACCCCAGGCCAACAAAATGATGCGGTTGAGTCCCAGTATGAGGCTGTGGGTCTGGATGGGAAGGAACAAACTCAGGCTCAAACTTAGTAAGATGCAGTAGCAGAGGTGGGTTTCAGCAGGTTCTGACCAATTCTGGAGAACCGGTAGTGGAAATTTTGACTAGTTTGAGAACCGATAAATACCACCTCTGACTGGCCCTGTCCCCATCTATTTTCTGCCTCCCGAATCCCAGTTGATTGGGAGAAAATGGGGATTTTGCAGTAACCTTCCCCTGGATTGGGGAGGGAATGGAGATTTTACAGTATCCTTCCCCTGCCACACCCACCAAACCACGCCCACAGAACCAGTAGTAAAAAAATTTGAAACCGACCACTGTGCAGTAGCTGTGAGTACTTGGATCTGCCAGTACTGGAGATTGTATGCCTTCAGAAGAAAAGTCCCAGTGAGTTATCTGAAGTTATTGTGGGCTTTTCTACATTTAGTTTGTGCATTGATCCACCACTGGATAGCATTCCTACCTGATCTTCCTTGAGCAGCCAAACTTAATTTAGCTGTGGTTTAACTTGCCACAAATCCACAATTTTATTATTTGTGGCACTGGAACTCTATCCAAAAGACCTGGGAAGATTCTTGAGAACATTCATCTCACCCAGCCTCTTCTAACAATGCTCACAGGTAACTTTACAAGTGTAATTTATTGTTCTAGCCGTGTTGCCAATTCCTGCTTGCTTGCTTATTTATTTAGTTATTCAGTATATTTATATGCTACTCATCTTGCAGTTCAAGGTGAGTCTTGTGGGTCCTGATTTTCACTACTTACACAACAGGTTACACCTTGCCTCAGTCACTCACAGCTTCAGGGCTCAAGGAAGGCTCTCTTTTCATGTTCTATATTGCAACCTACAACCATGATGTAAAACCATGTTGTCATGCTGTCATCCCACCTTTTGATGGGAACTGATATGTAAGAAGAGTGATATCTTGAAGACTAGTCAGCTTTCTTGGTTTTTTTGAAGTTGTTTTGCAAAACAGTCTAACAAATACATAAACCATATATTGTAACATGAAGAAGGACGTTTTCTTCTGTGTAGAGAAGAAAAAAAGGAGCTATTCATATTCCAAGACTCCTAGCAAATGAGCCAATGGGATGAGGTTTTGACTGACTGAAGATTTTTGCATTCCCCTCCTGGTTAGCTGGAGAAAGCAATCATTGGTTCATGATGGCTTCCACCTGTTCTCAGGTTTCTGTAGTGAACAGCAGTAAAAATGACCACATGGATTCCACTTTGTAGGGACTGAGCTCCAAAACTCATTTTTAGGTAATCCTAAAGAAACAGCAAAATTTAAAGACAGGAGAAGAAATACAAGTTGACTTGTAAAAAAAAATGCTCAGTAAATAGAAACTCGTTTGACCCTCTGCCACACAAGGTTACTGGCTGATTGTAGACCAGTCAGTCTCTCTTAACCTAACCTTTAAGATTGTTTTAGCGAAAAATAGAAGATAGCAGCATCTTGAATGAAAGAATGATGGGCTATGCCATCAAAATAGCCTCAAAGGAGTGTCTTGAATTCCTAAATGAATTGCTAGAGTGCGCACAGTGTGACTATGAGACAACCCAGGAGCAAATACAGTAAACAGAGGTTTGTACTTAAATAGTTGTTTTTGTCTGCAAAGAATATATACACATACTTTATAGTCAGACCTCAAACAAACAGCAATCAGCAATTACAGCATGGAAGCACACAGGGGGGAGAGAGAGAGATACGCTCCAACAGGGCCTCTTCTTATTACTGGCTCTTAAAGTGATATCAGCCCAAACACCTTCCTGACTCACTCTCAGTATTACATCATCATAGCACCTGGTCAGCTCTTAAATCATTACCCTGAAGTGAATGATGAGACTTAAATCAGATGAGTGGATCGTTAGGTGAATGGGCCCCTGCTCTTGCAAGAAGCTCACCAGGGGTGGGTTCTGCTTACCTTTACTACTGGTTGGCATCATGCCCGTATCCGCGTGCTCGCTTTGCTCACGGAAACTTCTGCACATGCACGGATCAACTTTGATGATGTTCGGGTCAGTGGGCGGAGCCTCCCACCAGTTTTACTACCGGTTCTTGAGAACTGGTCTGAACCGGGGCAAACCATCACTGAAGCTCACTTGATAAACCTCAATATGCCTGTATTCTCACTCTGATCTTACCTCAGTGATGCAATGATTAATCGAGGCGGTGGGGGGGGGGGAATCCATTCCCATTTTTTTTTTTCCTTGAGCAGAGATATTCTTACCTTTTAATCTCTGTATGCTCCTTGAGGGGGTGGGGGGAAGAGAGATGCCTGCTAATAATAAGCAAGTAACAACTGCCATCTTTATCATCATGGCTCAGGGCTTCCAAGTCTAAATTCTGAAGGAAATTCAGCTGCTTCTTCACACTCGGTAGCTTCAATTTTCCCCATTGTTCTTCTTTACAATTGTATTACATTTGGAAAGGTGGAATAGTTTCAGCCCCGACCTGAGAAGAGTTAATTCAGCCTCATTCGAAGAAAAGAGGGCTACATCTGACAGTGAGATTTCCATCCCTTGTCAGGCCTTGGCATCATGTCTGTCAATGTCCTGGATATTAATTTAAGTGGAAAGATGCAGGTTATTTCCCCCTGGGCACCTTACCACAATCTCTGATTATTGCCTGACAGATAAATATGCATTAAAATGCATTTGTCAAGTCTATACTTTACTTGGCTAAAACAGCTGGTAACCAAAAGAACTGAGCACTCTTTAATATATTTTTGCACATTTATTCCTAAGCATATATGCACTGCCTTTGTTCACAGAATATATGTGTCCATCGCACTGGTTGTGTTTACCATTGTATTTGAGAAGATACGGAAAAGGAAGGAGATCAGATTTATAGTGTTTGAAAAGATAATGTTTCATGCAGTTATGAAATTCTCACAAATTATGGAACAAGAAGCAGGATCACATTCTTTCATCCTATCTTTTCATCCCCTTGTGTTTGTTATTTATTATTATTAATCATTATTATTTCTTATTATTAATCATATTTCTATGCCGCCCACTCTCCGAGGACTCTGGCGGCTTACAACAAACAACAGTATACTAAATACCATATTGCCCCCAACAATCTGGGTCCTCATTTTACCCACCTCGGAAGGATGGAAGGCTGAGTCAACCCTGAGCCGGTGAGATTTGATCTCCTGATCTGCTGAACTAGCACTCAGCTGAAGTAGCTGCTCAGCTACAGCACTATAACCACTGCGCCACCTCGCAGTATAAGTACCGTACCAACATTCATATATGGTGAAGGAAAGAACAGGTCTATTTCACTGATACATTTGGTATCTACGAACCTCTGTTATGATTCTGGTTGGTTGCACAATCAGCTGTTTAGACTGGACTTGGTATTTTTTATCCAGCTATTGAGTCCTTCCCAAGAACCTGGGATAGGCAGATGATGTTGTTTATTGCAGTGTATAAGCTGTCCCAAATAAAGCTGTCTTTTGCAATCAACTGATGTGTCAACTCTAAAGCCATTTTGGGGCATTTCAGGGTTGCCACACTAGGGCTAGCTAGAGCTGTGGGAATGGGAGGGGGAAATAGAGATAGCTGGGTACCTGTAGCCAAAATAAAATACTTTCTCCTGGGAACCTTCTCACCAGGTCCTGGGGAGGCGTGGACTGAAACCAACTGGAGTTTGGATGGTGACTGGATTGGACCATGTGACAGACATGTGGACTAGGGGAAAGAACTTTGAATTTTAATTTGGGTGGGGAAAACCGCAGGACTTTCAGAGTCAGGTTTTCACCAGATGTGCAATATGACATGCCTAATAAATTTGGACTTTGAGGAGCATCTAAGCCTCAGAGTTTTGATTGTGTTGGGTCTGTTACTTGGAACCCTGACATGATGTTGATTTGTCAATGCCGCTGGTATTCAAGTGATGCTCCAGATGTTTTGGGATTGGTACTATTTCTATTGGTATTATCTTTGCTTTCTTTTGCCACTGTTGTTTTTCTTTACATTTTGTGATATTTCTTCTAGTTTCTCTTCTCTTTCTGCTATCTTCAGGTATCACAAAGTGCACTATTCAGACTTTTTTGTCTTTCTTATTTTAATTGTTAAGTCTGAAATATTGTTGTTGTTGTTGTCAATTTTTGACACCTTGCAACTGCCTAGTCCCTGCAGTTTTCTTGGTAGGATTTTGGAAATGGTTTGCCCTTGCTTTCCTTCCAGGGCTGAGAGGGAATGATTGGCCCAAGGTCACCCAGCTAGCTTTGTGCCTAAAACAGACTAGAACTCACACTTTCCTATTTTCTAGTCTGATACCTTAATCACTACACCAAACTGACTCTGCTACTATGAGTCCTGCTTAATCATGATTCCTACTAACCACTGTATTAATTTCATGGATGTGCATAGACTCTATCTTCACTGTAATTCAAAATAAACCTGGGGCAGGCCAGATGTTTTCTCAGGTTTCCCTCATGCCCCCTTGCCCATACACAACCTGAGATGGTTTCATGGTTGAAGTGAGAAAATTCAAGGCAGAATACATGGAATTCTGTAATTCAAGGAAACACACTTAACTACCATCAGGGATGGCATTATGGGGCAGAGACAAATCTGATTCAGAAGCCAGCCAGCAGAAATCAAGAACAGAAAATCCTAGTAAATTATGTCTCAGAGTTAAAAATGTTCCATTTTCTGCCTCTGAAATCAAAAAAGCTAAAAGAAAGCAAAAATAACCATGTTGGTTGCTTATAAAGTTCATCAACTTTTGTGAAAAGGAAGAAGATAGCTGAACAATATAGAGCTGATTTCATATACATGAATCAGAGGTGTAGGGCAATTAAAAACATATTCAGACAAAATTGATGAACATGAATAGAGAATTTGAAAGTATAAAAAGTTAGTAATATACGATCTGGCATTTACAAGAATGGAAATATATTGAGGGGTAGCATGGTGTAGTAGTTAAGGGGTTAGATTGTCACTGAGAAACTTAGGTTCAAATCTATTCTCAGTCACACAAGCTTACTTGGTGTCTGCCTCTTGACTGCAAAATTTTTGCAAGGAGTTCCTGATCAGATTTGTTGAAAGGTTACAGCAATCTCAGCCCCTAGAGGATTTTAACTTTCAAAAACCACTTTCTCCTTTATCCTGCTAAGGTGGGAATTTTTCCAGCTTCTTAACCACAACCTACTTATGAATTCGCAGAAAGACCATTCTTTTGACTAATAAAATAGGAATGTCCAGATCAGGGGTGGGTTCTAAAAAATTTTTACTACCGGTTTTGTGGTCGTGGCTTATTTTGTGGGTGTGGCTTGGGGTAATGTGAATGGGTGGGCATGGCCAACTTTTTTTTTTTACTTTTAAAAGCATTATTTCTACAACCTTAAGAGGTTGCAGAAAAAAATGTTTTTAGAAGCTTGTGACGATCAGGCAAATCTGCTGGGATCACCAGAGGCTTTTAAAGGGATTTTGTTTCCTTTTTTTTTTCCTTTGCAGAAAAAAATGTTTTCAGAAGTCTCTTAAGATCCCAGCTGAGCCACGTGATCATCAGAGGATTTTTTTTAACTTTTAAAAGCATTTTTTCAGCCAAAGAGGTTGTAAAAAAATGCTTTTAAAAGTTTTAAAAAAAAACCTTTGATGAGGTGGGCGGGGTAAGCAAGCGGCGACCAGGCCGGGGACCGGTTTGGGGGCGTGGCCAGCCAATGTTATTACCAGTTCTCCAAACTACTAAATTTTTTCACTACCGGTTCTTGCAAACCAGTGTGAACCGGGAGCAACCCACCACTGGTCCAGATGTCCAGAATGGGAAGCCTTCTGAGGCTCTGATCATACCATTACACTGAAAACTTTGAACCAGACATTCTTTCCCAACCAGACATTAGCTCACAATGTTGTTGTTGTAGGGAGAAATGGAAGGTGGGAAGTGCCTTGACCTTATATAATAAAAGTGGGATATAAGTCTTACCAAAAAAAAAAAGAAGAAAGAAAGAAATCCTAAATGAGAAGCAGCTTATTATCAATTATGGACATTCAGTGATTTCCAAAGGATGAAAAGAGAGGCTCGGAGAGTTGAATTTTATGATGTTTCATATATAGCAATGTTAATAAGAGCAAAAACACTTAAATGTTAAAGGATCAAAGAAGGCATTTGTTGTTTAGATCTCTAAGCAATGTTCCCCATATCCTTATGTCAAAGGAAAACCTTACTAACCCATTTAATAGCTGTCATAATATACCAAGGCCAGTGATACAATACATTTAAAAAAATAGTAAATACTCAGGTGTGATTCTCCTGTGACTTCAAATATTTTCCTAATGCATACATTTAGGACCAATTTTATAAATTGCATACTGGGATCCAGTTTGATCTCTATATTAACTTCTTAATATACTATTATTGCATCTAGGAAGATGTTCACTTAGGTAGATTATTCACAGATCCCCCACAAGGTTAATGAGATCACACAAAAAAGGAGTAGAAATTTATTAGAAAGAAGAGTGACCTTATACTACCAACAGAAACTAAGCTACATCTTTCAGTATCAGGCAAGAAATAAATCTGTTTCTTGCTTTTCATTAGTTTCTTCAGTGCGGTAGGTAATTTCACACAAGTATAGTAGAAATCTCCTTCTGGGCTCCACTTAACTCTCCCTGCCTCAGTTATTCATTCTACAACAGAGTATTCTCCATAGGCTCAACCAATCTAGTTTCCCCAGAATTTCTGCTATCATTTTACCAAATACCAAATCATTTCTCTACAATGTCTCCCATTCTTGCTATCTCACAATTGGTTGTTTCTTTCAAGGTTCTAAAACCTTACCTTTTCAGAATCTTATAACAAAGCTCAGTAGCATATGATTACATCCTAGAACAGAATCAATCCATAAAGGTGACAGTGGTGTAGTAGTTAAGATACTGAGCTTCCCCTGGGGAGATCTATCATGTAAGGCTGCCTTCAAGACAAGATAATCCATTGCCTCACCTGATTCAATACAGTACTGACAGTCCTTGTTTAGCAACCATAATTGGGGAAGCACCTAAGTCATTAAGTGAAGCAGCTGCTAAATAAAACAGCAGCTGGGCTCATGATCTTCCTTCGGCTTTCCTTTGTTTTACAGGCCTGCAAAGGTGGTAAATGAAAGCATTGATTGGAAAGTTACTTTTTCATTACTGTTGTAACTGCAAAAGGTCACTGCCCAATACAGTAGCTAAACAAGGACTACCTGAACTGTCAAATAATACACTTTACAGAAGGTCTATAAGGGCTTAGGGAGATAGGTTTCTTTCAAAATGCAATTTTCAGGACTACTATATGGAAAGCACACACACAAATACTTCCTTGCCTAGCATCCTTATACTATGTAACCCTATGACAATCCCAAACATAAAATTAAATTCAATATCCCAGTTTTTTTCCCCACAAAATATTTCTTGTAGAAACGAAGAGACTATTAATTACATTTAAATCTGCAATTTTAACCATTTTAAATTTGAATAAAATATTCCATCTATCAAGCAGAACACTTTCATGATCTCTGCTTTAAGAGAATTTTAAAAATAACAGGATCGTACCAGGGGTGGGTTCCACTTACCTTTGCTACTGGTTTGCAATGGGAGCCCATGTGTGTGCTCGCTTTGCTCACATGCAGCGCTTCTGTGCATGCGCAGAGCGTCCATGATGACATCCAGGTGGGTGGGAGGAGCCTCCCGCCACCGTTACTACCAGTTCGCAAGATCCGGACTGAACCGGTAGCAACCCACCACTGGATCATACCTGTAGCATTGTAGGGCAAGTGTTAAGAATTTAAATATAGACATAAAAATATAAATATTATTTAACTAAATTTTCCTTTTTAAGTATCTATTTCATATCTTTGTTTGCAACATTAAAATATGGGCTATTACTCAAAAATAAAATTTGCAGTCACAAATGCTGTTAGGCTTTTAAAAATTATTTTTAAAAATGAAGCAGTATGATGGTTCTTACTAGCTCAAGATTTACTAAAAATGGTTTAAAAAAATTAGAGTTCAGTAAAGAGCATCCAAGATGATTTTGTATTTTTTAAAAAAGGATGTTTTGGTAAAGTTGCCCATCATGCTTACTATGTAATAAACTCAATTAAAGTGACATTAAACATCTGGTAGGACTGAGGTGAGTTAATTGCCAGGGTCTTTTGAACCGTTTTACAAATGCTTCTGTGCAAAAACAGCTTGTTTTTTCCTGTGATTCAAGACAATGGTTTTCCAATTGTTTTCTTGTTCACTTCTAATACTTTTACACTTCAAAAGGCAATTTGGGGCAAAAAATAAAATAAAATAAAATCTCTCTCTACATTGCTTATACGCTTAGTATAGTTGACGGAAAAGGATTGTAACAAGACTTGGCAGATTGTGGCTTACAACCATAATCTTGTTAGCTCATTGCATTACTTACTACGGAACCAGTGTCAGCAGCAAAGCTGCAACACACACTGACATCTCTGAGATTGCTAGTGGGAAGGGGAGGCAGGACAACTTCACCAAAACCGGTTGTCTAAAAGAAACAGCAAGATAGGTCCAGGGAGCAGAGAGCCTTGTATGCCTTTCAGTTACTCTATGTGTTTTGTTTGAAAAAATGCATCTTGGTTAAAAGAAAAACAACTTGTGGGAAGAGGTTAAAGGATATACACTAGTGTAAACTTGGTTCTGGCCTAGCTTTGCTCTACTTTTCTTCTTCTACCCTGTTTCCCCTAAAATAAGGCATCCCTTGATAATAAGCCCAATCAGGCTTTTGAGCACATTCACTAAAACAAGCCCCCCCCCCGAAAATAAGCCCTCCCCAAAAATATTCAACCGCATGCGCAGCCGATCCCCGCCATTTCCTCTTGTTTCCTCCACGCACCCCAAAATAATAAGACCTCCCTGAAAATAAGACCAAGTGCTTATTTCGGGGTTCAAAAAAATATAATAAGCATCTTATTTTGGGGGAAACACAATATTACTGTATTTTTTATTATTTATTTATTTATTTATTCAAATTTATATACTGCCCTACTCCCAGATGGGACTCAGGGCGGTGAACAGCCAAAATAAGATACAATAATATAAAAGTTAAAAATCATTTAAAACAAATTAAATAATTTGGCTCGAACAATTTAAAATCCAATTGTATAAAATTTAAGACCCAATATAAAAGGAGGTTAAGCCAGACCAGCTTGTTCAAATAAAAACGTTTTTAAGGCGCGGCGAAAAGTACGCAGGTCCTGTAACCTCCTTATCTCAGGGGGGAGCTCGTTCCAGATGGTAGGTGCCCCCACAGAGAAGGCTCTCCCCCTGGGGGCCGCCAGTCGACACTGTTTGACCGACAGCACCCTGAGGAGCCCCTCTCTATGGGAGCGGACTGGTCGGTGAGAGGCTGTTTGTGGTAGAAGGCGGTCCCGAAGATACCCTGGTCCTAAGCCATGGAGCGCTTTGATACAGGTAGTCCTGGATTTAAGGCCACAACTGAGCCCAAAATTTCTGTTGTTAAGTGAGAGATTCGTTCAGTAAGTTTTGCCCCATTTCACAACCTTTCTTGCCTCAGTTGTTAAGTGAATTACTGCAGTTGATAAGTTAGTAAACCAGTTGTTAAGTGAATCTGGCTTCCCCATTGACTTTACTTGTCAGAAGGTCACACACATGACCCCAGGACAATGCAACTGTCATAAATGTGAATCAGTTACCAACTGTCTGAATTTTGATCACATGACCATGGCGATGGTGCAACAGTCACAAGTGTGGGAAATGGTCATAAGTCGCTTTTTTCGGTGCTAAATGAACTGTTGCAAATCAAGGACTGCCTGTATAACATTAGAATGTTTTATTTGAGCATGTATACTTTTACCAACGCTCAGAAACTACATTTCTTTTTGCTTTAAAATTTGTAGGATGTCTTGCACTTCATTGTTCACAAACCTTTAAAGACATTTACTCAGAGAAATGAGATAAGGTATACACTCTAAGGTATACAATTTAAGGATTTTCTTCAGATAATTGTTCTTAGAAATCTTAGAAGCCTGGGCAAGGAAGGAAGCTCCTTATATGGAATGATGTGAAGTGGGAAATGAGTGAGTGTGTATTCTATAGGAGGAGAAGATTGTAATATATATATATAATCTGTACTAGATGGAGAGGGTCTTTGCAGTTGCCCATCTAACAGTTTGCTGTTGTCGCTCTTGGGTGAAAAATAAGGAACTTAATTCATGCAATTGCCTGTTTCCTTGATCCCAGCTCAGAAAGAAATTTGGCGAAGAATAAAATATTCCCACAATTTCACGTGCAACCCACTCTAATCTACGGCAACCTTATTGCACAGCTATAATCTATGCAGGAGTGGGGTAGGACTTTTTCAGACAAACAAACTTTATTAACATGTGCAAGCTTCATGCATTTTAATCACATTTGTTACTCTGAAAAGGTGCTACCACACTGCTCCTGATTTTTGGCTCTCACAGACGAGCACTGCAATAATCTACACAGTGACTTATTATGCATCGTGCTTTCAAACTGAGATGAAGAATGTGACTATAAGCCTCCCTACCAAAGTCCCCAGTGTATCCTTTGTCATCCACTGAAAGGCATGGAGGAAGCCAGTGCAAGTGCTTCATGTTTTCTGTGCTTGTCAAGAAAGGGGGTGCAAAAGAAGGAAGGTTAGCTAGCGGAGGGTAACAGGGCTTGGGACCAATCAGGGATGATCTTATGCCATCTACAATGACACTTGGGAGATGGTCTGACATGCAGCCAAATTTAAAAAAAAACATATGCTGAGGTACGTGAACATGATCATGAGGCTTGCCGGTCCACGCTTTCCCCTCACAGGAAAAATCACACTTCTGAATGGGTATAAAGTGCCTTTGTCTCATTCTTGTCTATCTGGAAACATGACCGGTCTGGAAGGAAGATCTTCCAGAAAACAGCTGGATTTCAGGTAGAACTGAGGTTCTGCCCTTTTGGTCTTAGAAATGAAGTAAGTGACTCAAAATCTACTCAGGACCAGGGGTGAAATCCAGCAGGTTCTGACAGGTTCTGGAGAAGCGGTAAGCAGAAATTTTGAGTAGTTCAGAGAACCAGAAAATACCACCTCTGGCTGGCCTCAGAAGGGTGGGAATGGATATTTTGCAATATCCTTCCCCCAGGAGTGGGTAGGGAATGGGGATTTTGCAATATCTTTCCCCCAGGAATGGGGAGGGAATGGAGATTTTACTGTATCCTTTCCCTGCCATGCCCACCAAGCCACACCACACCCACCAAGTCACACAGACACAGAACCGGTAGTAAAAAAATTTGGATTTCACCACTGCTCAGGACACTAAATTAAACGTGGCCTTATACCAAGTAGAGTAGCAGGTAAGCTGAGGAAAACTCAGAGTCCAACAAGCAGCATTTATATATGGCAACTCACCTTGACAGCAGCCATTTTGCAATCTGGAATTGAGAAGTTTTTCATGAGACTCCTTGGGCCAAATGAGGATGTGGACAAATTCATGCCCTTTTATCTCAAAACAGTTGGATTAAATACTGCTAGCTCATCTGCTAGATGATCTCAAAGTGCTAAGCAGGCTTGGACCTGGTGAGTCCTTGATGAAAGGTGATCAGACAATCCCAGGACTCTAACCTAGACTAGAAAGTCCTAAAAACATCCTACAACAAGACAACAGCAAACCAATTTAATATATTCTTGCCCAGAAAACTACACGGATATGTCCAAACTCAACTTTTTATGATTGTGGGCTCCATGTGGCAAGCTGGCTAGAGAAGAAGGCTGCAAATACATATACAACATTATCCAGTATATACTCTCCACACACACAGACACACACACAGTCATATTCTGCGAATTGCAGCAGAAACAAGGTCATATTTTTTACCACAAACCAATTCAGAGAGGCTCTAACATCCCCTGTCTGTTTTCAATTAACCGCCGTTTATCATCTTGCCTAGAGGCACTAGTTAATCTTAATTGCATTTTATTCAAGCCAGCCAGCTAGATTCAGAATCCATGATTTGAAATTGGGTGGCTAGAATAAGACATAGTTAAGTGAACTATGTATAGGTTCAGAGATAAAATGAATGTTTATCAGTTTAAGTTATTATATCCCATTTCTCAGGGCTATTCTGGAGGGAAAAAATAATTAAGGTGTGTGAAATTGTGTGGGCCTAAGGTTTATTCTTGGAGCCTATCAAACTTTAACCCAACATCCCGATTCATTGGATTCAACTCCCATAATGCTCAGCCAGCATGGGTCAAAGAAAAAAGGCTATTTTATCTTTCCATTGATGGCTGTCATCTTACCTCTTATATGGACTGGGCTGATGGGGTTTTATGGGTTTTAAATTTTAGTTGGTCTAATCAGATTTTAACTTGTACTATGGCTTTGTGAATTTTATTATTGTGAGCTGCCCTGAATCCGTTGGGGATAGGGCGGCATATAAGCCAAATAAAATAAATAAATAAAATAAATTTGCCCACTACTAGTTTTAGAAACAAAGGGAGTAATCTTGGAAGAGCAACCAGACAACCCAACTTTGCATAAAAATGAACAGTGCCAGCAGCGGATGTAACTTTCATAATTGTTTTGGCTTAATTATTGTACAAGGTTTTAAAATGTACTTATTTCATTATTCCCTGTTTTCTATCATTCTGGGATGGCTTACATAAACTGTTTTTTATAAAACAATTAGTTCAAAATCTGAAAGAAAAAAAAAACCCAGCCCAACAGAATTAAAATAGCAGGAAGCTTTTAAAACCTTACAATAAAAACAACATTATTTCCCCCTAAAATCCAATTTATGTCCCAGTCTCTGTAAGAATGGGCAGTATAGTATATCTCTTGTCTCAGGATAATAATCCATGAAACTAATAAAGCAGACCATTGTCCGTAAAAATTAGACTATTTCAAATTTGCTCATTTTAAAGTGGCAGAAGAATATTTGCGGGTTTTACCTAAACTATTCTTTCCCTTTAAGAGTGGAAGAGTTGAACTGCAGGAGCTCATGGTGATGAGTCTTTTTTATAATGTATTAAGACATTTATACTCCCCCCACCCCTCCTTGGGCAGCTCACAAAACAAAGAGTGATGTTTTATCCTCATAAGCCTTTGATGTAGATTGCAGTAAGAAATGGTGACTGAGTGAGGACTATAATTGTCGCCTTGGTCCCAGTCCACAGCTTATAGCTAGCTATATGACACCCATTTTGTCTACACTAGTGTCCCTTTTCATTAATGCTTAAAGTACCAACATGAATTCAAACTATAACACGTGGGTGGGTTGGTGAGTCCAGGTCCCCTAATGGTCTTTCTGATCAAGATATCTTCATTGCAAGAGAATTCCCCAAAACAGGCTGGGGATAAAAGCTGTCCTAAGTGCACATTACAAGCAGCAGAGCAAGGAGCAGCTCAATTGCAAATTCCAGATGACACACTCATTATGTATAATTTCATTTTGTTTGTTTTCCAGCTGGGAGAAAAACCAAGAATCGTGGAATAATCTGGGTCCCAATGACAAGGTAGGTGTAGGACTACCAGTGAGCACCTCAGCGTAGAACTAATGAAAAATATAGTCCAATAATTAATCCTGGAAAAACCTTAGCAGGTATAGAAAGGAAGAGCTGAGAGTGTGAGGATTTAAGGCTGTGTTTTTCCAAGCCTGCATCTTGAACATGTGTGAACTTCAAGATGCCAATGTTGGTAAACACTGATTTAGGGAGTGCATTTTAAGGGGGGGGGAAACTCATTGCCTCAAACCACATGAATCTGATCAAGGTGCACAAAAGGAAGTGTTCATCAATAATGCCTTCTTCCCTAGTTATTCGCCATGTCCGTGGACTCCAAAGACCTGAAGAAGGATCGTCCAGACTGCTGAAAGTGTCACACTGAGTCAGTTCCCTACTCCTGCCATGTTGAAGGAAAGTTGCTGGACTTGTCATTGGTACAGCCACATCTTCTGCTGTCTTGCCAGGCAGAACATGTCAGCCTTTCGAGAGTTCTTGATTAAGCTTCTGCCCCAGCCAAGATAACTTTGCAGCTGTTCTTCCCTGCCTCTGCAGTTTGCCGATGTCAACCGCAAAGATCACCAATCAACATCTACAGCTCATCCAACAGAATCAAAAGAGCGCAGTGACCCATTCTACCTCTGGGAAATGCCCTTAAATATTGAGCTGACAAAACAATTTGTTTATTTAAACAAAAACAAAAAATCAGGAGGGTGGGGAGAAGAGAGGGAAAGACAAAGTGACACAAAGCGCATTCTTTTTGGTCCCATTTGTGCAAACTTTTCGGTTCAGTATTTTCCTTCCCTTCCTACAAAAATCCTTGACCTTGATGCGTGGCATTTCCTGCCTCCCACGCTCAGTTTTACCATTCCCACAGAGACAGGACAGTCCCAGCACCTAGATCAGTGATGGAGAACCTTTTGGGCTTGGTCTGTCCAAAATTTGAAAAATCCCTAATTTGACTCACTACTCTCCCCCTCAAACAATTCTTTACATATTCATTTGTTTAAAAAACATATACAGTCCAATCATGTGTGATTCCCAGAATCTGCTGCACACTTCCCTCAGGTAGTGTTCTCTTTCTGTTGACAGGCCCCTGCGGCAGCTCTGGGTCACCCAAGGCCTTCATTCTTGAACCGGCTTGGGAGAAGGCTCTTCCATGGCCTCTGCACCTCTGAAAACCAGAAAAGCACATCCCATTCTTGTATGATTTTCAGAGGTTCTGGAGGCTGCAGAAGTCCACAGTCCTCTCATGTGACTTCTGGAGGATCCAGAGGCCACATGAGAACACACCCTATTCTCATGTGGCCTCCAAAATTTGTGCAAGAACAGGGTGTGCTTTCAAAAATATTGTCGGGTGTTGGTGAATGTTGGTGTGTCACCCAAAACGTGGGGTGTCACTCTTGACATTGTGTCATAGATTCGCCATCATTGACCTAGATATTGGAATTAATAATGCCAGCTGAATTCTTTTAGAGAACACTGCCTGTCACCAATTCTGAAAGGAGTCCCAAGTCAACCCAAGTCATCCAGATTAGTTTGCAGACGTATCACTTTTTCACAGAATCTATCTGGGCTTCATTAGGAGTACAGTCAAGGAAGTAGCCCTTGACTTATAACAGTTCACTTAGTGACCATTCAAAGTTACAACAGCACTGAAAAAAGTGACTTATGACCATTTTTCATACTTAAGACTGTTGCAGCATCCTCATGGTCATGTGATTTACATTCGGATGTCTATGGAGATTTTGCATCTGTTAACAGACATATACACCAGCTAGCTCACTTTTGTCTCTCGCTCTTGTCTCACAGGCTCTCTGGGAAGAATTTAATAATAGAAAAACATGTAAGACCATTTTCTCAGTAGCAACACGAGGTGCAGATAGGCAGACCATAACCACCTAGAGTTGGGACTGGGAGTCATAAAAATAATCACACGATTCTCTTTCAAACTGTCTTTACCTTTGGGGAAATTGTGTCTTCTCTATGTGGGTTCTTTGGCTCCAACCAAAAACATAAATACAGGCCAGAGATAGACCAACAGGCCACAAGTAGGTCTTACAAACATTCAGAGTTATAACGGCACTGGAAAAAGTGACTTGCAACCCGATCCTCACTCTTACAAACCACCGCATCATCCTCATAGTCACATGATTGAAATCCAGGTGCTTGGCAATCGCCATGTAGGTACAATGGTTGCAGCATCCCAAGAGTTGTGTGATCACCATTTGTGACTTTCCCAGGCAGCTTCCAACAAGCAAAGTCAATGGAAGAAGCTGGATTTGCTTAATGACCACACCATTCAGTTAATAGCGATCTGCAGCTTTGGCCAAAAGGATGTAAAATCAGGCACGATTCATCTAATTTAACAACAGACATTTTGGTCCAATTGTGCTCATAACTCTAGGACTATCTGTACTGTGCAGATCCCAAAAGCTACTCAAAATTTAGTCTCAAGACCCTGCCCTCTCCCCCACTCATTCCATCTTCCTTTTTCTTTTTTCTGGGGCCTACGGTAGTAGGGAACATGGTCAATTTACCCCTCTGCCATTCAGCTGATGCGGTCTGTTGCTACAGGACCAGATAAAAGGGCACCTGCTATTAGATTGCTCCTTGTTTCTTTCTCTTTTAAAATAGCAGTGGGGAAGATTCCCCATTTTCATTCCCACTATGGGAGAAACACTGGACACTTTCTTCACCCCACAGTTTTCTGATGGATATTATCAGCTCTGAAAGAATAATTCTTTCAAAGCTGTTCTTTGCCTACTGGGTGTCAGAAACATAGGCCAAAAGCCTTTTCTCTCTGTCTGCATGTGCAAAACTAACCATGGTTATGAGAAAGGTTAACTTGGATTAGAAAATAATACAACATGAAAACATTGTCAGAAACCTGCCTCTAGCGCCGCTGCTTCAGTCCCAAAGGATTTCATCCTTGTTGCAGCTCTTTTAAAATAAAAATAAATAATTAGCATCAAGGAACTCCATCCCCAGCTTTCTACATTATTTTACTTAGGGTTTGCTAAACTCTCTGGAGTCTTTAGCTTCCTCCACTTCGAGATCTAGGATCATAAGCATAGCTCGGTGGCCCCAGAGCAAATCTTTCAGCTACACTCCAAAATTTCAACTTTAATCTTCAATTAAGGCACCAGCATCTACATTGGGGCTTGAAGATTTAACCTGCAATTTGGGGAAACAGCAGCAGCAGTGAAAGAGCACCAGGCACATTATTGGGGACACAATAATGCCAGCATGTTGCATCAGCAGGAAAGCTGTCAGATCTGGCCTGCAAAAGTCAGTAGCAAAGAATGTTCTGTCTCACTCTTACCTGTGACTGGTCTTTTTAGTCTGAAAGAAAGAAGATGATGGCATGAATAATACCACCCATCTGACAGTTGCAGGGAAAGATTGCCCCACTTATCCATAGCTTTCTTCATCTGTGGCTTCACTTCTATATGTTGGAACCAGTGGTGAAATTCAAGTTTTTTTTACTATGGGTTCTGTGGGCGTGATGTGGTGTGGGCGTGGCTTGGTGGGCATGGCAGGGGAAGGATACTACAAAATCTCCATTCCCACCCCACTCAGGGAAAGGATACTGCAAAATCCCTATTCCCTCCCCACTCCTGGGGGAAGGATTTTGCAAAATCTCCATTCCCATCCCACTCTGGGGCCAGCCAGAGGTGGTATTTTCCAGTTCTCCGAACTACTCAAAATTTCCACTGCCGGTTCTCCAGAACCTGTCAGAACCAGCTGAATTTCACCCCTGGTTGGAACTCTCTAGGCCAGTCTCTAAGTTCCTCTGTGGCATGCATTTCTTTTTAAAGACTGAAGGGCTAGTTGGAAGCTTCCATGCCTGTGGTAGCTATCCATGCCATGGTAGCTTCCATGCCATGGTAGCTATCATCTGTTCCTCCACTGTCTTTAGGCCATAGTCAAGATGCATTCATGCATCCTGCAGTTATTTGGTGGGAGTGGCTGGTTTCCCACCAAAGTTAAGCAGGGTCAGACGGAATTTGTACTTGGATAGGAGACCACCAGGAAATCTTTCTAAGAAGACAAAGCATCTTGGAACAATCTCCTGTCCAAGAAAATCTGTGAAGCTGCCATGAGCTAAGATCCACTGAAGGAGTCTTTACCTTTACTTTTCTCCTATCCTGTCAGCCCTCAGTTCAACTCAGGCTTTCTTTCACAGATTTCCTTTAATTTTATACTATTACAGGACATGAAGTGATTAGGAATTACAATACAGCAAGGTAAAACTGCAGTTGTTTTTATCCTCTGCTTCACCTAAGCCTTATATGCCTTCTGTCATACCTCACACCAAGATAACTTCCTTGCAGAGAAAAAAAAATGATACATCTGCTCCTACACAGAATAAATTATTTAAATCTGCTGAGACTCAGAACTGACATCCTGAATCAACCTAAGTGGTGATCTGAATCCAGACCTGAGGCTCAGCTGCATTTTGTCTAACCACAATTAGTGCAACAAGCCGTGGTTGATGTCTAAGCCATATACATCGCTGATTACAACTTCCCATAATCTCTTCATGATTATTCTGCAAATCTGTATTGTACCAAGTGCCTTGATGTGCTATTTTCATGCTGAAGTCTGCCAGGTAATGTAAAACTGGCCTTTCTTTTTAACAGCCCTACAGTTCTCCAATTCATTATTCATTCTTGTTCTTGCCTTTTAGAACAAACTTTGACCCTTAATAGAGAGGAAGGAGAAACCCAGTTTGGCCCAGCAGCTGAGACTGGGAGACAGTGAGGTCTAGTCCCACCTTTGGTACAGAACCAGCTGGGGGATCTTAGGCCAGTCACTTCTCACCATCCTGGGAAGTACGTAATGGCAAACCATTTCCAAAATTTTGCCAAGAAAGCTGCAGGGACTAATTCATCAGTTGCCAGGAGTCAACAATGTGCACAAAGGTGCACAAATGCACACACACACATACAAGAAGGACCAGTGAATGAATAAATTGCCATGGCTGTATTTTTTTTAAAACTGCCATAGAAAAAGACATGACTTCCACCTGGCAGTCTTATAGGACTGGGTTTTAACTGTATATATAAATATAGTGCAAATAATCAGCTACACAACTATAACATTAGAGCATAAGCTTGTTTTGTACTCCTGTTTTACAGTTATTACAACTTAATGGCCCTCCTTCCCAAGATAGGTCAAATTTCCTATAGCTGTTGTCTTTTAGCTCTAAAAGCAAGAAAGTGGGGGGGGGGGAGGTCGGGATGGATGACCCACCATCTAACAAGTCTGTTGTGAAAAAGTGGCACGTGTTGTTTCCTGCTGCTCCCTTAAATCTTTAGTTTCCTGCCACCCTGTAAGAACAGATGACAGTTCTGCTTGGACTTGGGAGAGAAATGCAACATTCACTATTATCTGTGATTGCCCTCCCACTCCCTTCCTCTTCCCCCCTCCCCCGCCACCTAAGCCACACACGCCGAAAGCAAAATCCAATCGCGTTGAACAAATCCAATTTGCAGTAGCAGCTAATAGAGTTTGTTGCTGGTTTAAGCGATGGCAGCGTCAGAAAGGCCTCTAGGCCTCAGGCCAAGTAGAGAAAGAATGAAGTTGGCTACTGAACCATCCACACATATGGGGCTGGGCAAGCTTTTTTTTTTAAAAAAAAATTCTCCCTCAACCTTTGAATGGACTCCAGAAAAAATGAAATTTACCAGGAGAATGATACAATTACATCTCTATGCATTCTCCTGTTTGGATTACGATCCGGCAAAGGCGAAGAGGAAAACTCAAGTGCCGCTGGGATCAAATTCCTGAGGGCAGCCCTCATCTCTGTTTCTCTCATTAGCTTCCCTCTTCCTTCCTAAAAGCAACCACTCAGTTGTGGGTCATAAATGTAGCCCAACCTCTTTCATAGAGCCCTTCCTTGCTGGCCTACTCTTCTTCCATATGATGGGACACCTCTACACTTCTGAGAAGGGAAAGGTGACGGGTTCAGGTCCAGACATTGAGCAAGTTTTTGTAGGGTCAAGAACAGTAAGATCCTGATTTGCTGCTGAGTATATCAGTCTATAATGGCAAAAGAACTGGTCTTTAGGTACAGGTGTCTATTGGTACGTATTTACGTCTAGAAGGGAAACATAATAATCTATAAAGGAATTTCCTGCATTTCAGTATAAATAAAGGTGTAGACTAGAACTATTTCTTCTCTATCTGCTTTAACAAACAGCTATCTTCATATCAAATGTGAATTCATGGTTAACTGAACCATGTTACTGGATTAACCCGATTGCTTAGTCATGCATAATATACGCAATCGTTAAGTCACCACACTGAGCCACAGGCAAAGCAATTACACTTAAGTTCCTTTAACAATGGCCAGAAAATGCATCATTCTTGAAGGACACTTCTACACTTCTACTCATCTTCAATTCGTAGTCAGGGTCAGTTATCTGATACCACATTAAGAGGGTGCTTTGTACTTTTCCCAACACAGGTGTGATAAGATTCATTTCAGTACAGTTAGTCCTCACTTACTGGCTGCTTCATGCAGCAACCACTCAAAGTTACGACACTTCAGAAAAAAAAAGCTTTGCGACCCATCCTCACATTTACAATCCTCGCAGCATCCTGGGGTCACATGATTGTCGTTTGCTTACTTTCGCAACTGGCATGTATTTTCGCTTGAGTCAAGCAGAATTAATACTGTACACTATGGAAGGAGGAAGTAAAATTATAAGTCATGCCCACATAATTTTTTGCTTAGTGACCCTATATCTTCACTTAATAACCAAAGGGGAAGTAAGATTATACAGTGCATTCAGAAAATACTCTACCGTTGTTGAATTCAACCTAAATTTCTAAAATTCTATTTTCACTTTGCCATTATGGGGTACCCAGTGTGGATTATGAGAAAAGAAAATGAATGTCAACAACTGTAGAATCAGGACTTCCGGTGGCGCCTTCCTCGTTGGCGGTGGGCTTTCCATGCCCGCCGGTCTCCCAGCGCGTTAGAGCCGCCTCACAGCTGGCAGGCGGCTCAAAAAACCTGTTCCTCGCCGGGAGGAACAGGCAGAGCTTCTGGGGGTGAGGTAGAACCTCTTTGAGCCCCCCAGGAATTTTCCATGTCCTGGGGAGGGCTCAGAGGGATGGTTCCCTCCATACCTCCAGGGTATGCTCCGCGCCGAGAGGATCCTCCGCTAATTATTTAATTAGCGGAGCCAGACGTGGGAGCAACACCACGATTGAAATCACATTTGGAGCAAGCTGGAAAAGAGAAAAGAAAATTCCAAGCAAGTATGGATTTTTTCTTTAACGGAGTTTTTTTTTCGGAAGAGGAGGGGGGGGAAGGGGGAAGGAGAGGAAGAAATTTGAAAGTCTTTAAGATGGCGACAGGCTCTGCCTGAAACGAAAGTGTCAGTGGAATGGAGTGCAGAGCTTAGTCTTGAAAGGAATATCCTGTTACAGACAAAGAACCCAAAGGAATAGAGGCTGATTTAAACAGATTTTTTCTACCCTTTTTTTTTTTCTTTTCTCTATTGAAGTAAGGAAGATTCTTTTTCTTGGTTTTTTTAAAAAAAGTAAAGGTGCCTAAACCTAAAGGAAGGGGGGGCTCCCCTTTGAATCAGATGAATAAAGTTGAAATGTCTCATGTGCAGAGACTTACAGAACAGGAGTTAAAAGAGTTAATTACAAGGTCCTTAGAGAGTGTGGTAGATAAGATAAAAGGTTCACAGAAGGATCTTGAGGAACTGGTTTCTGGAAAATATGACCAACTAAATCAAATCATTGCTCAAGTAGCCTCAGATTTTTCAACAGCGCTGGCTGCAATGGGGAAGAAAATGATTGAGATGAGTAGTAAATTTGAACTTCAAATACAAGAGTTACAAATGAAACTCCTGGAAGCAGAGGCCAATAATCATAATATTCAGAATGATGTTATTATGCTTCAAATTAAGTCTATGGAATCTGCAATTAGATTGAGAGGGATAAAAGAAGATAACAGAGAAAACCTAAGGACAACTTGTGCAAAGGCCTTTGCAGAATTATTAAAGTTACAAGATGAACTAATTCTGGGCTCTATTGTGAAAGTTTATAGAGTTAACTCACGTTTGGCTAAACAAAGGAATTTGCCTAGAGATGTTGTTGTCTACTTCACTGATAAAAGACTGAGAGATGATATTCTACAAAAGTCTTATTCTGATAGATTGCAGGTAGCTGGCACACGAATCAGGGTCTTCAAAGAGCTACCTTCGAAGGTTTTAAAAGACAGGAAAGATTTTGATTTTTTGGTCAAGGAATTGAAGAGAAGTAATATCCTATTTAGATGGGACTTTCCAACTGGTATAATTTTTAGATATCAAGGTGTGAGACACTGTTTGAATACTATTGAAAAAGCAGAATATTTTTATCAAAATATTTTTAAGGGAGCACCGAAACATCTCAAGAATAAAAAGTCAAAAACAGAGTTTGCACAATGTGAAAAGAGAGAAGAAAATCAAAGTGTGTTAAAAGTAAAAGGAGATTTTGGTGGTTGTCCAGAGGATTCTATTATGGATTTTTCAGATGAGAAAACTGAACACCCCAGTGTTTCTGGGGGATTACAAGACCTTGAACTGCTGGAGGAAGATTCAAAAAACAAAGTTTTACATCGAGATGACCAGCAGCAGAGGTCTAATATTTCTCAAGACATGGGGGTTGATGTTAATCGACAGGAATTAGAATCCAACGAAGAAATCCGACTGGAAACCACAGGTGATAAATTCAAACAGCATCGTGAATTGCTTGATACTGAATCTGAAAGCATTGAAAGATTTGGAAAAAATGGATTAAGCACAATAACTGGTTAAAAGTTCATTCTAAACTGGATTAATTTTAAACTCACATATTAAAATGGATTATAAAAACTTTTACTATGAAGTTTATCCTGGATTGGACATGATATCCTGAGTTTTGATAGATTGCTGCAAAGCTAGCAGCGATCATTGGTTACCCAATTATATATTTTGGTGGAACATATCGTCTAGAAGAAGACTAAGAACTTGAAAACATTTTATAACCCGAAGGGTTGAATTGCAAAGGGTGGCAGGATTTGAACTAATTTCAAAGGAACATCTGGGAATGCAGCTTTTGTTTGAAAGGCTGCAAAAGCCTATTTTTAGGTATAGTATAAGCTAGTTGGAATGATTTTTTCCTAGAGGAGTGAATATCTTCGTGGTTGGATTTTACTTATATAAAGTCACTCGGGGGGTTGTGTGGAGAAATGTTTTACTTTGCTGATGGGGGCAGCGGCAAGATGAAGATTATTGAAGCGGATTTACGAGAGGAAATATATTTGACATCAATCAAGTTAAAGAGAAGATCGAAATTTGGATTATATAGACTGAGAAATGAATTAAATAAAAGACAATCCTTCTTTTGATATAACTGTATGATTATAACTATATATGCATATATATTTTTTGTGTTTTATGTCTTTGGGGTTGTTGTTTTTTTTCTCTTTAGTTAAGGGTGTAGTTAGGATAGAACTATAATGGTGCTTTTAATTATAACTATTCTTTTTTTATTATAATATTGTTTAAATATATTAATGTTTGTTCTTGTTAGTTTGTTTTTTACTTTTTTGCCCTATTTCCTTCCTTCTCTTTCTTTTCCTCTTTCGAAATTTGTTTAATTTAGAATTTGAATATTTAATAATCTTTTTCTTTTTCCCTTGTTCTAAATTTTGTTTTTTTTAAACTTGTAGCGGAAGTCAGGGGGGGGATAGGGAGGGAAAGGGTTGGGGAGGGACGATGGGAGGGGTAGGGGAGGGGGATTGGGGGGGGAGAAAATGGAAAAATTTTTGTATTCTAAAACTCTTTCAATAAAAAAAAAAAAAACAACAACTGTAGAATCAGCCTGCAGCATAACAAAATTGACAAGAGGGTCTGAAGACTTTCTGAATGCACTGTAAGTCCAGTCAGGGTCACATGATTTTCCGCCTAGTGACCATGTTGCTTAGCAACTGAGTTACCGATCCCAATTGTGGTTGCTATGTGAGGACTACCCGCACATAGTAATGTATAATATCTTTTAAAGTCATCCAACTATTGTTGCTTCAACTTAATGAGGGCAGGTTTTATATCATTTCAGTAGCTAGGTGATGTTATGAAGGCGCTAGAAGTGAGGAAACAACCTAAGTGACTAGTGATGCTTTAGTAGAGAATGTGGTATTAACACAACAGGGGCTGGGAGGTGGAATGGGATAACTCACCGCAGCCCCACCTACCATGACTAACTCACCACAGGACAACTTGCCGCAGCCAACTCGCTACGGGACAATTAGATGCGGAATAACTCACGAGATGGACAAGTAGAATTGCAGCTCATTCCAGCCTTGAGGACTTCTAACTTGAGAAGGTTACAACCTAAAGCAAGACAAGACTCGCATTGTAATTCACTTGTCCCAAGTTATCCCACTTGAATTGTCCCATAGCAAGTTGTCTTGTGGTGAATTGGTGAATGCACAGCGAGTTGTCCTGGGCAAGTTGGTCAGGGCGAGTCAGCCATGGCAAGTTGTCCTAGACCCTCTGGGAGATGCCCAACTCACATTGGCTACTTTTAGCCCTTCCTTCCCCTTGTGTTGCTGTCAACTTCCCTCCGTGACCATTTTGGTTCAGACAAGAATGGTTAGGCAAACAGCAAAGCAGGATGGGGATTTCCCTAAGCAAATAACAGTATGAGAGGCAGAGTAAGAGAAAAGGAATGATGAGGGAGGGAGAACCTGAGAGAGGCAGACTGGTGAGAGCAAGTGAAGCAGAAGCACACATATACACACACCTCATTCTAAGGAACAGGTTCTGATGAATAACTAAAAACCCATGGTTCAGGCCATCTATCAAAACTTGCTCCTTTCAGCTCAAGACCATTAGGGAGAGCAACTAAACCCCCCCCCCGCCCCTCCCAGCCTAGCAGGCAAGACTGAAAATGGGTAGGAGGGAAAATGTTTGCAGCTACCAATCACTGTTTCTTCTCTTTTTAAAACCTTGCTCTGCATTAAATGGCCAGGAAAAGTACCACTTGCTCCTCCGTTAATGAGGCAGAGTAAAAGGTCAGTTGTAGGAACAGAGCAAATTTACCCAGTCATCTTTTGTGCTACTTACAGAACGGAGGAAGTTGGAATAGACACGCATTCCAGCATCACAAACACTGGTCCTCATCAAAGGACATAGTAGGTCCAGAAGTAAATTGGCTTATTTCCAGAGCACAGGGAAATACACATTAAGAAAATAAACCATTTAGGACACCATTCTCCCCTGCAGCAGTTCCCATCATACCTAGCCACAATAACCAGGCATGTATAAAAAGATACAGTTCAACAACTTTGGAGAATCTCTTATCTTCTTTAAAGCTGTTAAATGTGATTAAGACACTGAAAGGTCAGCAGTTCGGTGGTTCAGATCCCTAGTACAGGTCTCCTGCATGAGCTAGATGACCTCCAAGGTACTTTCTAACATGTATACATGTTCTCCAGGTGCTAATCTTTAGGCACTGCTGCTCATTCTATCTACCTGGATAGGATGAAAGATTTTGGCAGCAGGTTTGGAGAAATCTGCAAAAGAATGTCAACCTAATCTTAATTTAAAAAGATCTCTGAAAGTTGCTCAGTGCGAATGAAACATATACAATGGCAGCAGAATATTACTGGGGAGATAAAATAAAAAATGATACAAGAGGAGGTGGAATGAGGTTCAGTGTTTAGAGTTGAGGTCTGGCTGGATTGCCAGAGCCCTGAACAACACACAACTCTGCCTTGCAACTTCTTACTGCAGTCCGTTTTGATTGGGTTACTTTGGTCTCCATTAAGAAAAGGATATATTAGACCACAGAGATCTTCAGTCACTACATTTCGAAACCTATCTATTGCTCTAGACTTCTGAACTGCTTTGAAAAAACGGAAACTACTGAGTCAAGAGGAAAGACAAAAGAAGACCTGAATTCCCTTTTACAGTTATCAAACTATTAATGCAAAACTAATGCAAAGTTCCCCAGATGGCAGCCTAGTAACCTTAGAAAATGCAGTTCAGCATCACCAGGTGGACAGGGATCTTCTAAATCTGAAACTCTGCTTCCCCATTGGTGTTTTATGCAGTCAGTTTTGCCCAAGAACCAGGAAGTTTGCTAAATTTTCTAACCCATTCTATATTGCCAATTAAGATAAGCATAGTTAAGAGCTACGTTTCCTGGATCAATAGCTGCAAAAAAAATGCCACCATCGCGAGAGGCTTTAAAAGCAAGCTTTGCAACCCCTATTAGCTGTTAGGATAGAGCAGAGAACTTGCAATATTTTAGTTGGCTCTACTATTAGTTCCGTGGCTGTTGCTACATTTTATGTAATGCATCCATCCCCATGATATCCTGACCATCAATCCCGGCTTGCTAATGTTTTTAGATGGCACCCAAATTGCATAACCCATTTAGTTCTTTGCAAGGCGTTGTGTTCGCCTTGCAACTGGCCCTCCTCAAAAAATCAAAAATAGCTTAACTTTTACTGAGTTGGCAAAAAAAAAAAAAATGGATCTTCTCCCTCGAGATATAAGCAATATTAAACATATTTTTGTTTACTTTATTCCTTTAATGGAAATGGATCATAATGGTACCGATGGTAAGCAGTGATGGAGCAGAATGGGAATCTTATGTGCTGCAGCTCGGGGGTATTTTTCAGAGAGGGAGTGATTATGTCATCTGTCAACCTGCCAAGCTCCTTGACAGCCTTGTTCTGACAGGTGAAAGAGGTGATAACAAGGCTTTCAAATTTTACTTCTGTGTCTGACAGGTTAACACAGGAGAAGTCAAAGAATGAGAAAAATAATAAATCTGAAACTGATTTTTCTTTAAACGGGGTTTCTTACACCGCGCTAGCCGTTTAAATGTTAACGCTTCTTCGCAAGATTGTTTGCATTTCTAATTAAAAACTAAAGGTTGCATTTCAGCTGGCTGAAGCTCTTTTGTTAAAGCTCAGTGGGATTTGCAGGTTAAACCTAGGAAATCAAAAGTAAGCGCCGCACGGAGTTCAAAGAGACGGAAACAGTGGGTTGTTTGTTTTGGGTAGCTGTGTTGAATAAGGGATCGATATTCCTTCTTTGTTTTTGTGCTTCGGAGTGTACATGTGTTTTCAATTTCCTGGGGGCTTGAATATGGCTGGAGGCTGCCATGATGAGCTCTTGCAGTGCCAAATTGACCATTACACAGATAATGAATTTCTGAGATTGTGGGGGGGGAGAACCCTGCCCTAATGTGATCGAGGATTGGGGCAGGGGTGATATGATGGAGGTCAGGTTGATGTTACATATTATATCAGTCTACACTCTCCCATTTCTTTAGCAATTTTGGTATTGAATAGCTGAGAAAGCAAGATCTTCATATGTACCTTCAGCTCTAATGGCTTGAAACTCAGTCTTTACTAGCTGTGAACCCCAAGCTGCTATGGCAAACTTGGAAAAGTGGTTGTAATTTAATCCGAGTTGGAATACAGGGAAATAAATGTTTCCATTTCTTCATTCTCAACCACTATCACTAATTTACACTCAACCAGTGATAGCTATCATACCACATGGGTCTGAAGAAGATTCTGACACAAGGTAGTCCTCGATTTACAACAGTTCATTTAGTGACCATGTCAGAGTGTTTACAACGTGACTACTATTTTGAGACAGCCCAGGAGCAAAATACAAGACACAAAGGTTTTTTCATTACAAACAGTGGTTTATATACAAGACTTCTATATACATACCAGGCAAGCCATCAGTCTTAACTCTACACAGAGAACTACAATGCAGATAAAACATGAGGAGAGTGATACACAAGGAGGGAGAGAGAGAGAGAGAGAGAGAGAGAGAGAGAGAGAGAGAGAGAGATGGCCTCTAATGGCCTCCCTTATATAGACAGCTTATTAAAGCAGCAATAACCCTGCTGACTCATCCTCAGTCTTAAAGGGGCAATAACCCTGCTAACTTATCCTGGTCCACAGCCTTACAGCAGCTGGTCAGCTTTAAATCATCATTACTCTGACAGACCATTCGAAGTTACGACGTCACTAGAAAAGATTACTTATGACCATTTTTCACATTTACAAATGTTGCAGCATCCCCATGGTCATGTGATCATAATTCAAATGCTGGACAACTGCTTTATATTTATGGTGTTTGCAGTGCGTTGGGGTCATGTGTCTACCCTTTGCAACCTTTTGACAAGCAATGTCAATGGGGAAGCCAAAGCCACTTAGCAACTGTGTTACTAACTTAACTGCAGGGCTTCACTTTACAACTGTTTCACTTAGCAACAGGCGTTCTGGGCTCAATTGTGGTCGTAAGTTGAGGATCACCTGTATTGTGAATTTGAAGTGACCTGCATCTGCATTACAAAATGGGTTGCCCACTTTTATGCAAGAGAAGGCAGATAGCCCCAATACATTCAAGGTATGTGTGACCATAGACCAAGCCAGCCACAGAAACCAGCTGCAAATATCAAGACGTACTGTAACATACATCAGATGGTAATGATTAAAACAGATTATAAATCCATTGGCTTTTATTTGTATATAAGGACGAATATATTTCACCTCTGGAAGCAGAAGCTCCACTCTAAGGTTACATATGAGGAATGATCAGCAATATTATAAAATGAGCCGTGGTGGCTACGTGATTAGAATGCAATATTGCAAGCTAATTCTGCTGACTGCCAGCAGTTCGATTCTTACCGGCTCAAGGTTGACTCAGCCTTCCATCTTTCCAAGGTTGATAAAATGAGGACCCAGATTGTTGGGATCAATATGCTCACTCTGTAAACCGCTTAGAGAGGACTATAAAGCATTGTAAAGCAGTATATAAGTCTGACTGCTGTTACTATACTATTGCCATTATTTGGCCTCCCCCCCCCCCCCCGAAGGGAAAAAACAGTAAAAGGAATCTAAAGTAATAAATGATTTACAGGACACTGAACTGCAAACTAGCTAACCATTTTTTATCCTGTGTTACCGTGTAAAAAACATGTCTGGTTTGTCAGCTTGATAGTTCAAAGTTTCCTTTCACACAATTGGATTGATTAAGTCATCGTTCAATTAATCATGGTCAAATGTATTGTTTGAAAATATTCCATGTGATGACCCAATGCCTATGTATCTGTCCTTCCATCTCCCACAGCATCCAAAACAACTGATGAAGCGTCCATGGTAGGAAGCAAAATGCCTCGTTTTGCCTCAAAAATCAGCCCAGTGGCTTTTACAAAATAAAAAAAAAAACCCACTTCTGATGCGTGTGACGAATGAGCAAATAAGAACTCTTTGGAAGGCAACGATCATAATTGTTGCATTAGCATTACAGGAATATTCTGCTAGCTTGTAAAAATCTCATAGGGGTCATTGACTTATGACAGTCCTCCCCAACCTGGTGCCCTCCAGAAGTGTTGGATTATAATTGCTTGCATGGCCCATTCAGGCAAGACAAATCTTCAGATGCAAGCAACATCATGTGATTCCAAGCATTGCACACACACACAAAGCTTAGTATCAAAATACATAATCAAAGCCAGCTGTAGTAGAAGAAACAGAACATCTGGAAGTTGAAACCAGAGCAATTTAACTAAAGCATCAGTTGTCATCAGCAATAGTAATTAATCTTCAGGATAAGCTTCCAGGATACACGGGGAGGAGAAGGAGGGAATATAGTTTACTGTAACATGCAGCTTTCCAGTGATTTAGGAACTTCCCCCATAAAGCTAGATTTGAATGAAGTTGTCTGATTTATTAATAAGAGGGAAACAGTTTGCTCCCAAAACAAGGGGGAAATAGATAATATTAAAGAGATTATTTACCCTTCAAAACTATTAATCGAGAAGTTGAAGAATAGATGGGACAGCACATTCTCCCAACCATGCAGTGCAAAAGCACCCATTTTATGTATTATTCCAAATATTATGCATAGAGTATAAGAACATTTGTGTCCTTGGGTGGGGGTAGGGAGGAAGACACAGAAATATTCTCCTGGAAGCTGTGCCTTGAAGCACATAGTATCTGAAATGGTCCCCTTGGGGTAGTAGCAGTAGCATCATCCCGACCCTTTCATTCTTTGATGGATCCTCAAGGGCAAAATAAGACTTTCTCACAGAGTTCTGCTGCAGCCACTGTCTTCTTCCCAAGTTGATCACATCAACCTCAACCTCAATTTACAGGAGATGGATTATTCCATGCATATATCTTCTTTTGTGGTGAAGAGGAGGTCAGGCTGACCAACTAAAGTATTCGGGATTAGAGTCACGTATGTCTCATTTTAAAAACTAATGCATTAGCATTTGAGGAACTCCTGCAGTTCTCCTTTTTGAGTGTTATTATTTAGTCGTGTTCTGCCTACAAGATGTCTACGCCAATGGACCACTTTACTGTACCACACCCTTGCCAGGCTGATGCTATCCAGCTCCCTGTTGAGTTGCAATTCTGAGAAATGCAATAAACGCTTAGGGGGAAAACACCAGATTTATGACAGCTGATTAGGTAGCAACTTGACAATGTCCACACAGCTATGTGCAAGCTGATGCTCAGCACTGTCTGAGTGCGCAAAAGCCTACCCCACAACTGCACGTTTGTTACGGTTTAGGTCCGTGATGGTGAACCTATGGCACGTGTGCCAGGTGGCACTCAGAACCCTGTCGGCACATGCACCAGCCATGGTTTTCATGGGCGCCGGAGCACCAAAAAACAGCCTGAAAACGGCCCCAAAACCAGTCCAAAAATTGGCCCAAAAAACAACCCAAAAAACAGGCATGCGTGCGCTGGCCAGCTGGTCTTCAGGTTTCCACCTGTACGGGTGTTCCAGTTTGGGCACTCAGTGCCAAAAAGGTTCACCGTCACTTGTTTAGGTTATGATCTCTTGTTTTTAATCATCCTTTTTGCCTGGTTGTGAAGATGCTGGGCAGATTAGTCCACTTCCAAAACTTCACAAGACTTCATGGTAGCTAGCTGTCTTTTTCTGAGGAACTCCTCCGCTGGGTTACGCTGCTTCTCAACTTGTGGCTCAAGTTGGCTTCTCCATCCACATGGCTCTTGGTGGAGGGACCTCTCTTTGATGCTGCTGCACAATCTGTCATGAGAGGAGGAAGGGGAGGAGGAAGTATAGATGCAGTGACCTGATGAGGTCTAGGGGAGGAAGGTGATTTATCATATGCTCCAAATCTAACTCATGATTCCCATAGATTCAAGATCCACTTATTTGGAGATTTGTTAGCTGAAGTTTTACACTAGAAAAGAGCCCCTGTGAATAACGCAGGCCAAACTTTTTGTAATGTAGGGAATAGTAGCAAGACGATTGTCCCCATTTAAACAGATAGCGCAGACTACTAGCTTGTTCTGTGATAAACTTTTACTGTTAAATCATGATACATCTATTTTTTAAAAACCAACAGAAATAGATACCATAGACGGCCACCTGCGTTCACTAAACCAGAGAAGTGCGAAGTGTTTGCATAGAGTGTTTCCTCTTAGTGTTTACTAGTCACAATGGCTCCACGCTGTCACCAAAATCAGAAGTCACACATTTGTGATGCCAGTGGCTGGAGGACAACAAAGGAGAGGGTGCTTTCCTTGTGGAAAGTCAACAGGATCTAATTGGAAACTATGGGGAATCAGGATATTTAATTAGAAAGGCCTTTGATAGGAAATAATAGAAAATACTTGTAGCTCGGCTTTTAGATTTTGGCAGTGGTTTGCTCTCCGAGCTTGTTTCCATTCAGTTCCCGTTTCCATTCAGTTTCATTACCAGACTAGGAAACATCATCAGTGGGATTTTGGGGTCCTATTCCTATTTAGCTTATATATGTCTTGTGCGCCAGTGTGGTCAGTTGGTTGCGTGACGGGTTGTTCAGTTGGAGCTATATTTAAATTCTGAGCAGCTGACTGGTTCCCTTGTTGATTGGTCGTATGTTACATGTTCATATGATGGATCTAAATCAATATGCTTGTTAAGGCCTTTGATGCGATCCAGTATGTATGAGGTGATCTTGTTACAAATTGTTAGAAAGGCATGATGCTGCCTACTTCTGTTGCTATGTCGAAACATTACTATGATGAACAAGGGTAACATCCGCATTCACATCTTTGGTTGTGCATATACATGCAGAGAAAATATTTGCATGATACACGTACGTACAGAAGGCACCTGCAGGCAGCAATGTTCACAAAGGGTTCAAATGTCTTCATTCATAGAAAGAGGTGGATCACTTTAATTCTTACAAGTCATTCTGCATAATCTAATACATGTATTGTGAGTCAGAGCCAAGTTCTTTTACACAAAGTAAGTTGTTCTGAGTCATTATAAAACGGGGATAAGGAATAGAGGGGGAAAAAATGGCCAAGGAGATCACCTCTGAGTGAAGAGAGGCTCCACTAGATAAAGCTCTGAGAGACAAGGCTTCAGGGACTCTTCGTGTCTAGCTTATTGGCCATCTAGGTGTCATGGTTAGCCAGTCTTCAGTTGAACCAGATTTCAACGTTTGTCAAAGCCAGGCATGGGGAAGGCACGGGCAAAGGTTTCAACACGCTGCCGAAGATCTGACAACCTCTGCTTTGTTTCTGGATCAGAAAGCAAAAAGGATTTGAAGTCTTGCAGTTTGGCTGTTGGGGGGAGGGGGGAACAAAGAGAAGAGGGTAAATAAACTGGAGGTTGCCAATGCATGGAAAAATACAAGCCACAGAAGAAAACCCTCTGATCCACAAATGCTCCCAAATACTTCCTACTTCTCTTTTATAATTGTAATTAATCCCTAAGGCAGTTTTCCCCTGCCCTGACTGGTGAATATGGGAATTCATCGAGCACATCTGGAAGACATCATATTGATGAAGGTTGCCTTATAGCTACTGGGTTTCCATATCTCCTCTGGTATGAAGTATTTGCTTTCCCCCTCTTCCAGGCCACAGAGCAAACTAAAAAAATCTAGACTAGTGGGTGTTAACACATTAATCCACTTTCATTTTTAGGTGGGAAAATTTGGATGTATGTCAAAATTACATAGCAAGATCAATAAAAAGATGATAGACGGCATTCAGAGGATGCTTGTTACCACGTGAGTCTCAGTTGAACCACAATTAAAATATAGCAAAGAATGTAACAAATCCATCAAACATAACCAAGTAGTTCATCAATGTCTCCACATTTTCAGCCAATGCAATTTCTACTTCAACTCACTGACTGGAAAAAAATTTGACCAATAAGTACCATCAGATTTTGGCATTTCATAACACACTGACTTACAGGTCTTCTGCTTGACATCCAGTCCAATCTGGATTCCTTCATCGATTAACTCAACAACCTTTTGGAAATCAGCTTCCAGGAATCGTCGGGAAGTAAGTGCAGGTGCTCCTGTGGTAAAAGTCAAAACAATTTCAAGAAGTGTTGCTTTTAATATCTAAAGACCAAATTTACAAATAAATATTATGCTGTCAAACCCTGAGTGGATAAGGCCTTAGTGTAGTGCAAGGGTATCAAACTGGCGTCACGCGGGCTGGATGCGTCATGGGCAGACCACGCCCACCCCAGCTCCGGAAATGGGGAAAACGTTGCAAATCGTCATGTGACAGCAATGTGACGTCACAAGTTTGACACCCGTGCTGTAGTGTATAAGGAAGACAAGAAAAGTTCCCACATATGCAGTGGTGTAAATTCAGTTTACAAATTCCCCTTCCCATCTGTATACACAAGGCCTTCTACAGCAAGGTGAGGGAAGGAGATTAATGTAAAATGTGTCTAAGAAATGCTCAGCAGCAGGTGATTCTGAATCCTGCAACATCGGTGTTTGCAAGGATTGCATTTAAATACATTCAGCCACTGAAGGAATAGTAAGTGTTGAATAGATTCTTCTTCCAACCCCATGGAGCTTCCCAAAATAGTTTAAAGTGCTGAAGAGTAGATTGCGGATGCCCAAATTTCACTGTATTTGCTGAACAATGTTTGTATAACCTTGGAGGTAGTCCATTCTGTATTAATGAAATTTGCACCCATTCCTGATTTTTCTAAACCAGTTGACCATGGGGAAAAGCATTTTTTTTTTTAGTGCATCTGAAATTAGGGTTGCAGAATCATCATTTTAAGAATCATCATCCACAGCTGTGAAACAACCACATAATCTTTTTTTTTTTTTAAATTCCTTGCTCTTACCAAGTCGCAAGCCTCCAGGTGTCAAAGCACTCTTGTCCCCGGGACAGGTGTTCTTGTTAGCAGTGATGGACACTAGCTCCAGTACTCTTTCAGCCCGGGCTCCATCAATACCTTTTGGCCGCAGATCCACTAGTACTAGGTGGTTATCTGTGCCACCTAGTCCGAAAGAGTGAGAAGAATTAAGTTTTCTCCAGGCAATTTAACCAATCCCCAGTAATCCTCTATAACTGTCTGGTTTGGTTCTGACAGACACAGACACAGACTTCAAAGGATAATTAGAACTGCAGAAAAAACAATTGCTACCAACCTGCCTTCCACTGAGGATCTGTATACTGCATGAATCAAAAAGAGGGCTGTGAAAATATTTACAGACCCCCTCACATCCTGGACATAAACTGTTTCAACTTCTACCCTCAAAAGACGTTATAGAGTACTGCACACCAGAACAATTAGATACAAGAACAGGTTTTTCCCAAACACCATCACTTTGCTAAACAAATAATTCCCTCAACACTGTCCAACTATTCACTAAATCTGCTATACTATTACTATTAATCTTCTCATCGTTCCTATCACCCATCTCCTCCCACTTATGACTGTAACTTTGTTGCTGGTATCCTTATGGTTTATATTGACTGTTTCCTAATATGACTTGATTGCTTATTTGTTCCTATGACTATAATTAAGTGCTGTACCTTATGATTCTTGACAAATGTATCTTTTCTTTTATGTACACTGAGAGAGTATGCACCAAAGACAAATTCGTTGTGTGTCTGATCACACCTGGCCAATAAAATTCTGTTCCGTTCCGTTCCGTTCCGTTCCGTTCCGTTCCGTTGTTCTGTTCTGTTCTGTTCTGTTCTGTTCTGTTCTGTTCTATTCTATTCTATTCTATTCTATTCTATTCTATTCTATTCTATTCTATTCTATTCTATTCTATTCTATTCATTTTGTCCAATCTGGTAGGGTAGCCTCTAGATCAGAGTTCCCCCACCTGAGGGCTACAGCCCATTACCAGTCTGTGATCTATTTGCAACTTGGCCACATGAGTGGCAGACCGGCATGATCACCAATACTAGTGCTCGCAGTCCCACTCACCACTGACACAAATGAAGCAGGGTGTGCGCACCTGCACCTGCCCCTCACACAAAACCATCCCCTCTTTCTCCTCCCTCCAGGCCAGGCCAGGCCAGGCCAGCCCGCCAGCCCAGAAAGTTTGGGGAACACTGCTCTGGATGTAATGGACAACTCCCATAATTCTTATCAGCATGTGCAGACTGCTCTACACCTCTATAATTAGAGGTCCATTGAGAAGTTATTTTGATTATCCTCCAAATAGAATTGCCCTACTCATGCAAGGCAAAAGTGCCTCTCGTTCAGCTTTTTCTGTCCAAATCAGAATCTCTTGATCACAGCTAAGATATGGCAGATATCTCCTTCATGAAATAAATGAACTCTTTCACGTTACTGACCCAGACTCCAAGCCAACAAATCTTGTGTCAATGATTTCCATGGGGTAACCACTGTATGCTCTCCTTCGAGGTCTCAGAACAGGATATAGAATCCAACTTCCCTTGAGCTCTCAGAGCAGAGATATAGATAATATAATATGTCATGCCCCGGTGTACAGGTTTACATGACTTCTTTGGAAAGTTCATTTTCATCTCTCTCTCTTTTATTCCTTTTTATAAGCAACAGACCAAACTGCTAAATATATATATATATCACTAATCTGATTTTCCTGAGATTATTATGGCATAAGAGAAAGCAATTTTTACCAGGAAAAGATGAGACAGAAAACTCTTAGAAAAATAATGTTTTTTTACTTTAATGGGCAATATTTTTGCTAAATCTCTGATTCACCTGGGGACAATAGTGACCTCCATTGTACCCACTAAGAATTACTCCATTACAAAGCACATAGCCCTGAAAGCTACATATACAGCGATATTAAGCAAATGCCTCCCCTGGCACAACAAATTTCATGTTATGTTGTTTACCTCAACATAATGGGGATTTTATCTTGTTTGAAAATATTATATAGTTCTTGGCTGAGTAAACCACCTGAATGTGCCCTCCCTCCTATCACAATATTGTTTGCATTCTCTCATAGACTTACTACATTACCACGAATCTGCCTGCCAATACCTACAGATCTTCACATCTGCACTATATACAGGTAGTTCTCGACTTATGACCACAACTGAGCCCAAAATTTATGCTGCTAACAAGACATTCGTTAAGTGAGTGTTGCCCCATTGTACGATCTTTCTTGCCGCAGTTGCTACGTGAATCATTGCAATTGTTAAGTGAGTAACTTGGGTTGTTAAGTGAATCTGGCTTCCTCATTGACTTTGCCTGTCAGGAGGTCGCAAAAGCTGATCTCGTGACCCTGGGACACTGCAACCATCATAAATATGAATCAGCTGCCATGTCCAAAAACTTGGAAGACAACTGTTTATCACATTGACCAACCCACATTCAATATTGCATCATTAACCTGTGACACATATATCTGCCTTCGTTTGTGTCTGAATTTTGTTGACGTGACCAAGGGGATGCTGCAATGGTCGTAAGTGTGAAAAATTGTATCTTTGAACGGCCACTAAATGAACTCTAGTAAGTCAAGAACTATTTGTATAGCCTCTTCTTCATGAATGTTGCCTGAACAACTAGTTTCTTCGGGCATCAAAAGAAGGCTATAATACACTGCTCAAAAAAATAAAGGGAACACAAGCAGAAGACATCCGAGATCTGAATGAATGAAATAGCCTTATTAAATACTTTGTTCGTTACATACAGTAGTTTTGTATTCCCTTTAGTTGTTTGAGCAGTGTATAAACTACTGTATGTAACGAACAAAGTATTTAATAAGGCTATTTCATTCATTCAGATCTCGGATGTCTTCTGCTTGTGTTCCCTTTATTTTTTTGAGCAGTATATAAAGGAGGATATGGGGTATACCAGTTCAGATTGCTAGTGGAGATTTCAATCCACATGAAAAAGTCCATCCACCCACCCATCATATGAAAAGCTGGCCTAGAATTATTCTCTCTTACCTAAGAATCATTTATGTGGCAGCTACTAATGGGGGAGAACATTAAAATACAGGTAGTCCTCAACTTATGACCACAATTGAGCCCAAAATTTATGTTGCTAAGTGAGAAATTTGTTAATTTTTTAAAATTAGATTTATATGCCGCCCTTCTCCGGAGACTCAGGGCGGCTTACAATGCGTTAAGCAATAGCCTTCATACTTTTGTATATTTTATACAAAGTCAGCTTATTGCCCCCACAAACTGGGTCCTCATTTCACCTACCTTAGAAAGGATGGAAGGCTGAGTCAACCTTGAGCCTGGTGGGATTTGAACTTGCAGTAATTGCAGGCAGCTGAATGTTAATAACAGTTAATAACACTGCTTTAGTCTGCTGAGCCACCAGAGTTAAGTGAGCTTTGCCCCCTTTTACGACTTTTCTTGCCACATTTGTTAAGTGAATCACTGCAGTGGTTAAATTAGTAACCTGGTTGTTAAGTGAATCTGGCGTCCCCATTGACTTGGCTTGTCAGAACGTGGCAAAAGATAGTCACATGACCCTGGGGGGACACTGCAACTGTCATAGATGTGAACCAGTTGTCAAGTACCTGAATGCAAATCACGTGACCGTGGCGATGCTGCAATGGTCATAAGTCTGAAACAGGGTCGTAAGTCAGTTTTTTCAGTGCTGTTGTAACTTTGAATGGTCACTGATTGAACTGAAGTCAAGCACTACCTATGCGCCGTTTTCACTTAGTGTGGCCAACAGCTCAGCTCAGAAAAAGCTGCTCCTATGTGTGCTCTAGCACAGATGGAGAGCACATCTTCACTATACCTGAAACAAGATTGTATCCTCGTTGTAGCAATGCCTCTGCCATGGCCTTGGAGTTCTTCAGTACTTGCTGACAATACTCTTGGAACATGGGTGAGCTGGCCTAAAGCAGAAAGGGATGCAAGATTGGAAAGAAGCAACATTACTTTTTCTACAGTGTAACTTACGACACTATAGGACATCATAGGATTCTTGATGTCCCATCATAAAGATTTAAAGGACAACTTTATAGTTGTTCTGTCCTAAGCTTCCTGAGTCAGTAAAACACATGAGTAGTCCCAAAAACCTGTTTTATTTTAACAGCTGTGAATTCTGTTCATTTATAGATGAGTCCCAAATAGTTGTAATGAGCCCTTCGGGATAAGACTAATAATCACCCACCTTTATCTCCCTTGATACGCTGCCAAAGACCTAATTGGCAAAGCCACAAAGAGTCCAGAATCAAACAGAGCTTCAGACTTTAAACTGAACAGAATTAACAGTGTTGCTTCCTGCAAAGGCCCATGTGCCTTTGCTCCTCTTTTAAGTTTTATGGGAGGGGCCAATCATCTCCAAGCCCTACTCCCGAGTCGTCCCTTTTGTTTTTACTGTTCTTGCCTTCTGGCAGCTCTGCGCATGCACACACTGGGAACAGGCTCCCCCTGTTCCTCTGCCTCGCTGAGGTCCGACTCTGGAGACAGCATGTACCTCCCAGATGGCCCTTTCTCTGCCTCCGACGCAGAGCCCTCATCCGAGCCTTCCCCAGATCCCAGGACTGATCCATGTTCCTCTCCAGCCTCCTCACTGTCCGACTCTGCTGCCAACTCCGCAGGCTGCTGGCAGACTACAAATATAGTTGGGTTCCCACATTATGTTAAGGCCATTCAGAATCAATCTCCTTCTAGGGCAATAAAACTTTGTTAGAAACCATGATTTGTTCATGGCTTACTGATTAAAAGAGGGGTTGTGGTGGTACAGTGGTTAGAGTATGGCAGGCTAACTCTGCCCACAGTCTGGAGTTTGAACCTGACTGGTTCAAGGCTGATTCAACCTTCCATCCTTCCAAGGTTGGTAAAATGAGAACCCAGATTGTTGGGGGCAATATGCTGTAAACCGCTCAGAGGGGGCTGTAAAGCATCATGAAGCAGTATATATTGTAAATCTATTGCTATTGCTATTAAAACTATACTATTATGTGAAAATGTGGGCACATGGTTTTTAAGCGTATCTGGTGAATACTATCCCTCACCAATTCAAAGCTATAAGACAAGAGCAGCTTAAAAAGTTAGACCAAGAAGCTGGGATTATTTTGCCTGTCTGCAAGACTAATTCTGCCCTGTTTACAGCTTGTTCAATTGAGCATGCTTAAAACAAGCATGGCTTACTGTGATGTATTAATAGAACCTATTTATCTACCCAGCCAAACTAATATATCCAAATAACTAAGGCTGTGTTGCACAGAATCTCCTAAACTGCATTGAACTGTTTTTTTTAAAAAAGCCAACAAATGTATTACTGGTAAATGTTAAAATTACTAGGATATTGTATGCGTAATACAAGATCACGGTGCATGTAGGCAATTTCACAATTTCACAGTGCACGTAGGCACGCATGTAGCATCTGTCAGCAACTCCCTGAATCAAATGCATCTTTTTCCAGAATTGTTCTGCAGCTTCAAAGAGCAGCTGCACAATCCTGAGAAAAGGTGAAGATGCTTTTAGAAGTGGCTAACAGATGCGACTCTGCATTCTGTGTTCTTAAGCAACTTTTTTCTTTTGCACAGCTCGAATGCATTGCTGTGTTAATTCCAAAACCTCCCATCCTTCTTCAGAGCTGAAGAAGCTTCTTGGATGAGAAGCGAAACATTTTCAAAAAACCCCCAGAAAGCCCAGTTGCTTCTTGAAAAAGCACCTTTGGGAAACCATGACCTGGATGACTGAGAATCTCCATAAACTCCCATTCTCTGGATTACTCAAGAGTTTGGTCCAGACTTCCCTAGCTCCCAGAGTTTCCACCCAGCATGGAACTCAAATCCAATGAACTTGGAGGACACCAAGGTGGGGGATGCAAGTCTTAGTTTCTCCCAGAAGTAATAGAGTCATCACGCTGAATCAAATAAGGAAGACAATCCTCGTTACAGCAAAAATGCAATAAACTCAGTTCTAATTGACTCTCTGGGATTTATTCCACTGGAATGGAATGGAATGGAATGGAATGGAATGGAATGGAATGGAATGGAATAGAATAGAATAGAATAGAATAGAATAGAATAGAATAGAATAGAATAGAATAGAATAGAATAGAATAGAATAGAATAGAATAGAATAGAATAGAATAGAATAAACAGAGTTGGAAGGGACCTTGGAGGTCTTCTAGTCTAACCCCCTGCCTACCCCCTGTAGGCAGGAAACCCTACATCACTTCAGACAAATGATTATCCAACATCTTCTTAAAAATTTCCAGTGTTGGGGCATTCACAACTTCTGCAGGCAAGTTGTTCCACTTACTAATTGTTCTAACCGTCAGATGACTTCATGTGTGTTTGCCCCAACATAAATCCAATCTAAGTTGGTTCCTAGGACTAAAAGTTCATTCGTCCAAGCTTTGAGGCTTGTGCTGGAGCCCATCCTCAGAATGACACATTCTGGAGAGAGATAGAGAAGTTCTTCAGCATGAGCCTGAAGAATAAACTTTTGTGACCAACTCAGATTGGATCCTGAAACATTATTTTGGGACACGCATATTTGCCTTCATTTGCCAACATAAATCCTCTGTTATTGTCTTTAAGATTAACTTTGGATTTACAACTAGATTGGGTGATACAAGCAGGATAGAGAACGTGGCATGGAAACAACCTAGCTGGCCATATTTTGCAATGGTTGAACAACAGATGTTGTTCTGGCACCTCAGCAGATCAGACTGTAAACACAAAGGGCCAAGGCAGGTTAGTTGCTCTCAGCAAAATTCTTCTCAGTTGCCTGTTGGAAGCTTCCCTTTTCTAAAGGCTGCTAGATGTCCAAGGCTTTAGAAGTATTGCTCATTCCATGTCAAATTGAATCAAAATCTTTATTATGGCCTATGGGCCAAAAAGCACAACGTAAATACATTGTCCTGTAATTCTTAATAAAACTTTTTAAAATATTGCAATAAAAGTACACAAAATCCACGGTTGAAAATAATAATTGTAGCATAAATAGCAGTGGCAATCACGACATATGTGCTGAATTTCAACCACAAGGAAGGATGGATGCAACAAACGGTAGCACAAAATGGGGCAACTTGGAAAGATATGTCACGGTCTTGCTCAGATAAAAACAGTGAGAGATACACATTGTGCTGTTTGCCAGGTTAGGTTTCTTTTTATAAAGGATAAATATATATTGTCCTTAATTCCCAATAGAGCAGGGATGTCAAACTCAAGGCCCGCAGGCAGTAGTGAAATGCATAATTTTTTGCTACCGGTTCTGTGGGCGTGGCTTGGTGAGGGGTCATGTGACTGGGTGGGCGTGGCCATTAAAAAAAACTTTTTAAAGCATTTTTTAGTACCTATTTGCCTGAACCGGTAGTAAAAAAATGCTTTAAAAAAGTAAAAAAAAAGGTTCCGACGATCGCGCAGCACAGCTGATTGACAATCAAAGACCCTTTGACAATCAGCTGTACCGCGTGATTGTCGGAACCTTTTTATTTTTTTTACTTTTTTAAAGCATTTTTTTAACTACCTATTACAGCTGTGATCGTCGGAACCTTTTTTTTTTTTTTACTTTTTTAAAGCATTTCTTTACTACTGTACTACTTTACTACTCACCCGAACTGGAGCAAACCGGTAGCATTTCACCCCTGCCTGCAGGCCGGATCCGGCCTGTGGGGTGCTTAGATCTGGCCCGCAGGGCTGGCAGAGCACTCAGGCCACCACAGGCGTCCCCGACAAATGACAACAAGCTGGCCATGCCACCCAGGCCATGTCCCCTCCCCCCTTCCCCCCCCCCGAGGTCAAACACAACCCTGATGAAGCCCTCAATAAAATCAAGTTTGACACCCCTGCTATAAAGAGAGCAACAAAGGAACACATGGCTCAGGGATTCTACAGAGCCATCTCCACAGGGTCATAAGCACTGTTGGAAAGGGATGTGCAGAGGGTAGAACATCCAACTTGGCTGAGGTGAAAGGCCAATTAAATTTCAGAATTAGAACTGAAGAGAGATAAGACGATGCTACTGCCCACTTGAGAAGAACCCATAAACCAAAGGCTTGACTACCAATCATAAACTGGTTTGAACATCAATATTTCATGTCGGTCCCAGTAACTGTGCTAAAATCCACTCAAGACCACCCAAACCCCAAAGAAAACAGACCCCTTCTTTCCTACCTGTTTCAGTGCCACTGCCACTGCAGCAATGGCATGGTTGTGGGGGCCGCCTTGCAAAGAGGGGAAGACTGCAAAGTTGATTTTGTCCTCCAGATTGTAAAGGGTCTCCTTGCCACTCTTCTTGTCCACAGAACGGACACCCTTACGATAGAAAATCAGCCCTGACCTGTGTGCAATACGAAGACGGAAGCATCAAAACAGACGTCTCTTGGCTAGATGCTTATTGCAGAGCCCCTCAAATATTGCTCCAAAAGATGCCAGGCTGAACATATTCCCTTTCGCAGTCATTAAAAAAAAAAAATCCTCTATCCATATAACGTCCTTCATCAAGACCATGTTTGCAGTAATTCTACAGAAGCAAAGACAACGGTAATTATAGCAACAGGAAGCAAATTCACCTCCGTTTGATTCTGTCAGTAAAGAAAAATGTACGGTAAGTTTTTCCTTTTTGTAACTACTGAAGTCAAACATCAGAAGCTAAACAGAAATGAAACCAGAACTTTTCCTCTTGGATTTAATGGAAAAAGAACCAGAGAAAAAAAATATTACTATATATGTTACTGGCTATTGGGGGCAAATTATTGGCCCCCACAGAGAGGGCTCGCAACTTGGGCATCCTCCTGGATGTATGGCTGTCTTTAGAAGAGCATATGACGTCCATGGCCAGGGGGGCTTTTCCTCAAGTTCACCTGATTCGCCAGTTGCGTCCCTTTCTGGATCGGGACTCCTTATGCACAGTCACTCAGGCACTCGTCACTTCCCACCTGGACTACTACAATGCTCTCTACATGGGGCTCTCCTTGAGGAGCACCCGGAGGCTCCAACTGGTGCAGAATGCGGCCGCGCGGGGTATTATGGGAGCGAGGGGGCGCTCCCATATGATGCCTCTCCTATGTGAGCTGCATTGACTTCCAGTGGTCTTCTGGGTGCGCTTCAAGGTGTTGGTTACCATCTTTAAAGTGCTCCATGGCATAGGACCTGGGTATTTGCGGGACCGCCTTCTGCCGATAGCCTCCCGTCGGCCAGTACGCTCCCACAGAGAGGGACTCCTCAGGATGCCGTCAACCAGGCAATGTCGGCTGGCGATTCCCAGGGGGAGGGCCTTCTCTGTGGCAGCACCTGCCCTCTGGAATGATCTGCCCCCGGAGATACGAAGGATATCAGATCTCCAGGCCTTTCACCGTGCCCTAAAAACCTTTCTTTTCCTCAAGCAGGGCTGGCGTAAACCCCCCCCCCCTTTAACCCTTTTTAAACCTTTTTTAGCTTTTAAAGTGTCAATGGGTTTTAAGTGGGATGTTTTAAATTTTTGGACCAAAGTTGTGGTAATTCTTTTAATAATTTTTAGATTTTGTATTGGTATGTTTTTATTCTTGGCTGTTCACCGCTCTGAGTCCAGCAGGAGAAGGGCGGTATGCAAATTGAATAAAATAAATAAATACATAAATATGTTGACAGCAGCATGATTATTGTATGCACAAAAATGGAAGGACACTTCGATTCCCACTATGGACGAATGGTTGCAGAAGTTGATGAAGTTGGCCGAAATGACAAAACTGACCACTTTGATTAAAGAAAAGAACATAACTACTTTTGTTTCCACACGGAGACCGCTTCTGAATTTCATGCTTGATGTGGAGAAGAATGAAACTCTGATTTTGGGTTTTACTGATTAGACTGATAGATCTTTATAGAAATGGCTTGTTCATATTACTATGAAAAAAGCAAAAAGTTATGATTTGATGTTAATGCCTTATTTTACTGTAACAGACAGAGTTGGAAGTCAATGCTTCTTTTTCTTTTTTTTTCTTTCCTTTCCTCACCTCTCCTTCCCCTTTTCCTCCCCACTGCTTTCCTATTTACTTTGTATTTTGTACTTTACATTACTTTATAACTCAATAAAAAAATGTTAATGGATGTAAAGAAGCTAAACAGAAATCTCAAGAGCTGTGGGTTCAGAATCACCTCGCGGCGAGATGGGCAGCAAACAAATTTAATTAATAAATAAAGCAAAAATGCTGTATTGTTTCCATTCCAAAATTCGATACACATCCAAAAAGTGACAAGAGACAGGCAATATAAAAAAAAAAGTTGTACTTTCTTTGACTTGCAATTTCACTTCTTGGCTAATCAGCAATGCACCGTCCTTTTCTGACTTTGTCTTGAGCTCCAAAGATAATTTCTGCTAATTAACTTTGGACTAAGTTTACCAGAAGCCCCAGATGGCTACTCCTGCAATGCTAATGACTTGAATCTGATAAAACTTAGTCTGCTTCCTCAACAGACTATGCACAGGCAACATCATGCTTCCTATTATTCCCAAGTAACTCACACTTTCTGTATTGGGAATGACAGAGAAACCACAGAACCTATAAACCTAGAAGATACAAGTAGATCAAATGAAGAAAAATGTATTGCGTATTTCATCAAGACTTTTGATATATCTGTCCCAACACTGTATGGGGTCCTGGGTGCTCCCTGCACTAGCACTGATATTAGCTAGTTGAATAATGAAACATCTGCAAGAAAATAATCAAACACAGAAAGCACCAACACAGAATTTTTGAATATAAAATATATAACCTGTCTTGAAGCCATAGTCCTTGATACAACTGCAAAAAGGAGGGATACCATGGCTCCTTAGATATTGTTAGATTGCTGTATAGTTCCCCAAATTCTTCATCTCTGGTGGAAGGACATATATATGCTGCCCAAACAGAATGGCACATGCCCGTCTACATCACGCTTTTACCTTGCCCCTCGCAGAGTCTTGTGAGTGGTGCTAGTCACCACGTCAGCATAGTCAAAGGGTGATGGGATGACTTTGGCTGCCACCAGACCACTGATGTGGGCCATGTCAGCAAGCAGGTAGGCCTTCACCTCTTCACACACCTGACAAAAAGGGATAGATGAGGACAGGTAAGCTCACGTCACTTTGCCATTCGTTCAATTCAACCTTCGCCCTCCCAATCCACTAAGACATACCTTCTTGATGCGGGCATAGTCAATAAGACGGGCATAAGCGCTGGTGCCAGCGATGATGATGCGTGGGCGGAACAGTCGGGCAGTTAACTCAAGCTGGTCATAATCAATGAGTCCTGTTTTCGGCTGGACGGTGGACAGAGAAACAAATCAATACAGGTGGTCCTCAACTTACGACCAAAATTGAGCCCAAAATTTATGTTGCTAAGTGAAAGATTTGTTAAGTGAGTTTTGCTCCATATTATGAGTTTTCTAGTCATGCTTGTTAAGTGAATCATTGCAGTTGTCAAGTTAGTAATATAATTGTTAATAAACCTGGCTTCCCCACTGACTTTGCTAGTCAAAAGGTCACAAAAGGTGATCACGTGACCCCAGGACACCGCAACCATCATAAATATGGCCAATTACTAAGCATCTGAATTTTGATCACATGACCATGGGGATGCTGCAATGGTCATAAGTGTGAAAACTTATGGACTTTCAGAAAGTCCAGTTTCCTCTTGAAAAAAGCACCTTTGGGACATTTTTTCCACTGCTGTTGTAAATTTCAATGGTCATTAAATGAACTGTTGTAAGTCGAGGACTACCTGTACTGTCCTCCTCCAAATGTTGGCAAAATTAGTACAAATCAACCTACAGGAAATACATCATCTCTAGAAGCTTGCATTAAATCCAGCCAGGATATTGAAGTAGAGATGTTATTAGCCATCACTTCCCAGCCACTATATTCATAGCTGGTTGACACCGCCAACAATTGGTTTCCTGATTTTCTAAAAAGGTTTTTTAAAAACTGCAAGAGAATTCAAATAAGGGCATCCACAGAGAATCAGGCTGGAACTAAAAGGGAAAGAAATTCCGTTTAAACAAATAATTTTATTGGATTCCCGTAGCGGATACATAAATACATCCTAATATTCTCCTTTCTCCTTCGGTGCTGGCAATAAAGATTCTCAGCCTTAAGCCTGTTTGTGTACCCTGATGGTAGAAAACAAGCAGCGGGGTGTGGGAATCACAGATAAGATCTTGTGAATTAGCCTTCCTCAACCGGACATCATCCAGACACATAGGACTGCAAGTCCCAATGTCTGGCAAATTACAGGCAACGTGGTCAAAATTCTCTAAACCACCTTGAAAGTTGCAAGGTCATAATTTAACATTTAACACACACATGAAGATGTAATAAAGGGCGCTAGTTGAAAAAGCGATTCTACATTTTAATTAAAAACAAAATAAAAGCTGACAGCAGGCATCAAGGTTAGATTCAACCACCCCAAGCATAACAATGATTACTTCAGACAGAATAGAAATTTGAAACATAAACTTAAAAACTTAAAACAAAATATAATTCAATCTAGGGTTCTAAGTTGGGAAGGTTATTCTACATTTTTGCAAAAGTCAAGAAGCTTGGATGAAGCCGTCTGAGTGTAAAAAGGTCTACTTTATTCAGAAGAGTGATCTTTCGGCACAACATATCCAGAAGAGACATCAAAGCAGTGGTAAAATGTAAAATTTGTTACTACCGGTTCTGTGGGTGTGGCTTGGTTGGGGGGGGGGGGTAATATGACTGAGTAGGCGTGGCCAACTTTTTTTTTTAAAACTTTTAAAACCATTTTTTCTACAACCTCTTCGGCTGAAGAGGTTGTAAAAAAAAACGCTTTTAAAAGCCTCTGACGATCCCAGCTGAGTTGCCTGATCGGCAGAGGCTTTTTTTTCTTTTAAAAGAATTTTTTCTATAACCTCTTCGGCTGGAGGTTGTAAAAAAAATGCTTTTAAAAGCCTCTGACGATCCCAGCTGAATTGCCTGATCAGCAGAGGCTTTTTTTCTTTTACTTTTAAAAGCATTTTTTTCAGCCAAAGAGGTTGTAGAAAAAATGGTTTTAAAAATAAAAAAAAAAGCCTCTGATGATTGCGCGGCTCAGCTGGGCATGGGGGGGGGGGGGGGCAGGGATTTTTGCTACCAGTTCTCCGAACCACCTGCCTCCATCGCTACCAGGTCGGGCAATCCGGTCAGAACCGGGAGCATTTCACCCCTGCATCAAAGCTACTAAGAGTGAACAGGTGATACAATACTGAATTGTGGGCATATATGAATGAATGAAGTTAGTGCTCATAAAATCCTATTTCTGTAACTTAAGCATATGTGTCCACTTTTTTCTTTCTTCACAACTGAATCTGAATTGTTTACTAATGACTGTAATTTATTCTAATTTCTGTCAGATGCAGGAAGATCTAGTCCATGTGTAAATGAAATTTTTCCCACCATCCTCTCAACTACTGGAAAACCTATTCAGTCGTAATTCTAATTTCAGAAAACACCCCTCATACACTTACTGGCAGCACAGAAGCTAAACTGCTTTGTTTGATTGTCATTGAGATTAGCATAAGAATCTTAGATTTTTACAAAATTCAGTTTGATCATTATTGCCATCTTCTGCATGCATCCACTAAGTTTTGATCAGGAACTCTTTAGCCCACCATTCTAGATCTGCATGTTCAACCTACTGTCAGAAGCAGAGAAGAAAATCAGGGCCATGCAAATATTTTGAACTCCTATTTACTCACATTGAGTTTGTAAGGCATGGATTCAAAGAAGATGGACGTGGCTGAGATACGCTTGACATCAGACATGTACCCATGAGTCAGGCTGTCAAGAAGAAGGAAGACATTCTGTCAAGACAAAGCTTAAGCCTCAATCATAGTCCAACTGAAGCCAAAAAGCTAAGGGAACAAATATTTATGTCTAAAGGGATTACAAATTAGCCAGACGCTTCCCCCACAAGGCAACATGAGACTGGTAGCATGGGGATTATGGGGAGACCCAAGGGATAGCAGTTTCCAGAAAGCAAAGAGGCAGATGCTCTTCAGCATCATCCAACATCAACATCATCCATGCTGGCATCCAGAGATGGCAGAAAAGTCTATAGGTCAAAACTAAAGAAAACATGGTTATGTCTAAATCAGAGACATAATGAGGAGGTAAGCCTTATTCTATGAGTTTTATATATTGCTGGTCAAAATAGGGTACTCCAAAAATTCCACTTAGGAGTCGTTCTGGGTCTTCTCCCTGACTCTTCCAGCTTCTTCAGCTTCTTTTTCGTGTGGATCAGCAAACCCTTCAGATCCTCATTCTCCCAGTTATTCTTGTGCACCATCCTCCTCTCTTTCTCCTCAGCTATCCCAACTGTGGCAGCTCAATCCTCCCTTTTCACCCCTTCTGATATGCTACTAGACTGGAACATCTCACAAGGCTTTCCTCCCCAAATTTCATTCCCCAATCCAGACACGTACTGGCCCCCGTCAGGTAAATCCAGGCCCATGAGACGTTCGTGCGGCTGCAGCAAGGCTGTGTAGGCAGCAAAATTGGCCGGGGATCCAGAATAAGGCTGGACGTTCACCCCCCAGCGTTCAGGATCCAGGTCAAAAGCTTCAAGAGCACGGCGTTCACAGAGCAGTTCAATGCGGTCCACCACCTCAGAACCACCATAATACCTGCAACAGGATATCAATAGCCACGAAGGAAATGTTAGTAACGCCACCCTAATTTCTGAAACAGAGAAAAACTAGAAGAAAATTTTATCTGTCTCCTCCATGCCATCACAGTGTACAAAGAACATTACCTTGGCAACCATTCCCTAACACAGCATTCTGGTCACCCCTTCTCTCCATGTAAATCTCTGCACCTCGTCCATAATAAATGTTCATACAAGACTTTCGCACTCCCCCCCACCCCCGGTTTCCAAAATATAGCTATAACATGTTTCTTATCTCCATCGGGATCTGTTCTGACCTAGGCTTCCTTAAAAAGCATGAAGCAGAGTCTTGGTCCCGGCAAAAGCCCTTTTATCTCCACGACTGTGAATTCCTTTCATTCACAGTCAGCAAGGCTTTGGCAAACAGTCTTTCAGAGGAATATTTATCAACACAAACCTTATCTCACTTGGAAAGCTGCCAGATAACCAGTTTCCCAACGCAGTGTAAGGCAAAACTTGGCGCAGAATCTCTTAGAGTCATGAACAGAACTTTCCTCTCTTGAAACGAATGAATGAATTATTTCCTGCAAAAGCCCACTCCCCGTTCGCTCCTCTTTTGTTTCCTATGGGAGAGGCCAATTGCTCCAAGGTGTGGCTTTACTCCCAAGTCAACCCTGCTTTCTTAGTTGTTCTTGTCTTCTGGCAGCTCTGCACATGTGCACACTGGGAACAGGCTCCAGCTGTTCCTCTGCCTCACTGCTATCTAGCTCTCTCTCTGCCTCTGACGCGAGCCCTCGTCCGAGCTTTCCCCAACCCCCAGGACTGGCCCATGTTCCTCCCCAACTTCCTCAGTGTCCGACTCTGCTGCCAGCTCCACCGGCCACCGGTGGGCCACAACAGGATCAAAAGTCAGTTTCAGAGCCAACATTTAACTGTATCTGCCCCAAAATGGACCTTACTGAGGCCTCTTCTGAAGGCAAGTCATTTCATGTGGTTGGCAAACACCAGGCATGTGGGAAGGATTCAATAGGATCTACATGCTCCCTTAGCCTTCACTCCCAAGATAATCCAAAAGAACAGAAAACAGACCTTCCTCCTCCTGACGGAATAATGGATATCTGAGTACCTATATCTGTAGTGGTGTATACAGTAAATACATATCACTTGGTGGCAGGCAGTGTGGTGTAGTGCTGAAGATGCTGTAGGCCTGGAATGGAGAGATCATGGTCCTTCAAATATTATTTGACTAATGACTAGGGCTGGTGGACATATTGGAATCTAAGCAACTTCTATAAGGCCATATAGGTGGCCCTTGATTTACGACCACAATTGAGCCCAACATTTCTGTTGCTAAACAAAGATATCTGTTAAGTGAGTTTTGCCCTATTTTACAACCTTTCTTGCCATCATTGTTAAGTGAATCATTGCAGTTGTTAAGTTGATAACCCGGTTGTTAAGTAAATCTGGCTTCTCCATTGATAGAAGTCACAAAAAGGGATCACATCACCCCAGGATACTGCCACCGTCATAAATATGAGTCAGTTGCCAAGCATCTGAATTTTGATCATGCGACCATGGGGATGCTGCAACGGTCGTGTGAAAAATAATCGTAAGTCACTTTTTTCAGTGTTGTTGTATCTCCGAGCGGTCACTAAGCAAACTGTTGTAAGCCAAAGGCTACCGTATTTTCCTATTCTAAGGCAAACTGCTGAGGATAAACTCAGGCAATCTCTTTTTTAATCTATTCTCATGTCTGCCCATCCCAATCTATTAAGGTCTTTTTTTGGTCCCATAATAAAGTACACTACCTCTTGCCTGGATAGCCCTCTGAATACTTGTTGTTGAGACATGACCCCAGAGCTTCCAAGGCAGCCCGGCTACAGAAATTCTGAAATTGAAGAAAGAGAAAAAGGGAAGTATTTAATTGGGTGGGGGAAAAAAGAAAGTGAACCTCAATGACATTTCTGGTTCTTTTATGCTAAAGAAGAAAAATGCCATATTTTATGGAGCAACATGTTAATTCAGTTAAACACAATGGGAAAATCAAGCTGTTCCTATTTTGACACTTCCAAGTGGAGCTAGTGCTGTAATGGCCACTTTGGAAGCAAGCAGGTGAGGGTGAATCTCTAGTAGGATAGAACAGAGTAACAGAGTTGGAAGGGAACTTGGAGGTCTTCTAGTCCAACCCTCTATTTAGGCAGGAAACCCTATAGTAGAAGAGGAGAATTCCCAATCGGGAGAGAAATATTTTGGGGTTGCTTAAACTTTGGCTAGGCAGTATAAAAAATATGTTGCTGGTTTCTGGTTAAAGGCAATTATAATCCTTTCTCCATCCATTAATATTACAAGACAATAGGAAAGACATTACAGACAGTATAATTCTTGCAACAATTTTTTAAGATACACTACTTTGCAAATAGAGAACCTAAGTCAACAACAGAACAGCAATCCCAATAAGTTTCTCTAGGGAGCTGCAAAGAGTTGAACTAGAGACTTTCAATCCACATTCTAAAATATTTACTGAATTGAGACAAATGAACAGACATCAGGTCAGTCTACTGATGGGTACTAGCCGTGCTCTGCAATAATATATCTATTGCCAAGGGAAGAACACTTCCATGAAAGGATGGAAATCTATCACCTTTGCAGATTGTTTGTTGGTTTTCAAGAAACATCTGATTTGTTACTGTACCAGGAAGTGTGATGGACACAATAAAAATACAACTGAATACTAAATACTTCTTAATTTGTACTCTTAAAGATCTGGGTGCATTTGTCATTATGAAGTAAAGTAACTGAGCCTCTACTGAATACAGGTAGTCCTCATCTTACGACCACAATTGAGCCCAAAATTAGCTAGCTTGCAAAGTGAGAATTTTTTAAGACTTTTCTTGTCACAGCTGTTAAGTGAATCACTGCAGTTCTTAAATTAGTAACCCGGTTGTTAAGTGAATCTGGTTTCCCCATTGACTTTGCTAGTCAGAAAGTCACAAAAAGGGGATCGCATGACTCCGGGACACTGCAATCGTCATAAAAGTGAGTCAGTGATCAAGCAACTGAATGTAAATCACGTGACCATGGGGATGCTACAATGGTCATAAGTGTGAAAAATGGTCATAACTCACTTTTTCAGTGCCATTGTAACTTCAAATGGTCACTAAATGAACTGCTGTAAGTCGAGGATTACCTGTATATGTTTTTAGGTATGACAACATTCCCTCACTGGAAGGATCCAAAGTAAAATGCATCTACTTCATTTTCAACCCAAGGCTGAGGAAGAAGTTTTCTTCTCTCGCTCACCTCTGAGGCAATGAGTTCTAGACCCCGGCACTGGCGATCTTTTTCCTGCTGTACCAAATCCCACATCTCAGGGTCACTCTCTGCCAAGCTCTCCTGCCCAGTCCAGCCTGAGGCCTCCTTGGAAGAAGCTGCAGCTGCCTTGCTGTGTTGGGCCCGCAGACTCCCCCTTGCCTGGCAGCATCTTTGTAAGGGCTGAAAAGGTAAAAGAACAGACAGGATCACAAAAGAGCCAGCATAAGCCATCCCAGTCAAAAAAACAACTGATTCTTCAAAAATCATATAAACTCACTGTATATTATCTACAGGAGGCAAAATCCTTTACTGGAAACCCCATTAATACATATTCAAAATGGCCACCTAGGATGGAGAACTTTATAGTTCCAAGGGTTGTGGGATAAGAATGCCAAATAGTTCCATCCCATAGGACCAATGATTATATCAATAGCAATAGCACTTAAGACTTATATACCGCTTCACAGTGCTTTAAAACCTTCTCTAAATGGTTTACAGAGTGAGCCTATTGCCCCCAACAATCTGGGGTCCTCATTTTACCAACCTCGGAAGGATGGAAGGCTGAGTCAACCTTGAGCCTGGTGAAATTGGAACTGCCAAACTGCTGGCAGCCAGCAGTCAGCAGAAGTAGCCGCAGTACTGCATTCTAACAACGCGCCACCAACTATAATTTAAATGATAGTTAAATTTCATTTGAGAGTCCAAACTTGGAAGCTACTGAGGTCAACAATCTGAATAAGGAAAGAAAGCATGAAATTAGGAAAAGTCTGAGGGAAAATGACTGGCTTAAATAAAATGATTTTCCTCTCCCCTCACTAGGCACCAAGACAAACAAAATCTTATTTTAAAAAAAGAAGGTTTTGGAGATTTCCTGTAAACCAGGATTGAGGGACCCAAGCATATTTTCAAGGACAACAGATTCCACATTAATTGGAAGGGTTACCATAGAAAAATCCTTCTTACTGGACCCATTCTTCTTAGTTCATCTCAGAATGGGACCTCGAGCTTATTATCTGACAGAAGGAACAGAATAATTGTGGACAGGGAACAACTTAATTGGACTGTTTTAATAGTTGGCCGAAAATATTTAATATTTTTAAATTGTTTTAATTTTTGTATACCATGTTTATTTTGGCTGTTCACCACCCTGAGTCCGCAAGGAGAAGGGCGGTTTATAAATTGAAACAAATAAAAATAAAATAAATAAACTTAACAAAGAGGTAAGTCTTCCAAAGCAATAAAATACTTATAGAAAAAAGCTTCATAGGCAGGAAAAGAGTATTCTGGGAACAGAGAGTTCTGGTTCCCAAATCATCGCTCATAATAATATGCAAGATGTTGTGCCTTCAAAGAGAGTTGCAAAGGAATTATGACAAAAGAGGGGAATATCTTACCTGTGAGCCTCTCAGAGATATCTGACTGACCACTGTGAGAAACAAAACACTGGACTAAAATGGGCCTAGGTCTGATCAGCAGGGCTACTTACAAGTTCAGTGAAGTATCTCCAGATGATCGACAGCAATCTTAAGAGCCAATGCTTGTTCATTTATTGGGGGAAAGACTGCTCATATATAAATATTTCCCAATCCCTGAGGAAACCCCATATGTTTAAAGCTACTTCCCTTTTTCGAAGCCAGTGAGGGAAGGGCCACATTCCTCAAAGATGTCTTTGCAAGATTTAGGGTACAGTTCAATTCTTCCTTCATGTAATTAAGATCACATGAAAGATACTGCCAAACCAAACTTGGCAGTAATCTCCACCCTTGGGTCCTCAGATGTTCCTGCTCTACTATCAGCATAAGCAATGGCAAAGAAAGATGGGAATTATTTTCCAAAAGCATCTGGAGCCATTCAAGTTTGGGAATTACTGCCTAAACGGCTTTCTACTGCTTGAAATTCTCCAGATACAGTATATTAATATTGCAACTCCCGATAGCGCAAAGAGCATTGTCAACAGAGCCCAATGCGGGATCTTTGATGCTCTCTGAGCTTGCTTGTTTTCTTGAAGATGTTTCATTATCCAAACTAGGTGTTACTCTATTATTCTAGTTTGGGTAATGAAACATATGCAAGAAAACAAGCTCAGAGAGCACCAAGAATCCCTCATTTCAACCCTGAGCTACAAATATTCTCCTTTATTGAGAGCCCATTGCTTCTGGAGGCTGTGAGGTTGGAGGAAAATGGTGTAAAGACTAGATTACTCAGTAAGTTCCACTGATCCAGCATAGATCTTCAGATCAACTCTCTCCCTCTGCCATGCTGGCTTTTGCAGCAGTGACCAGTAGCAATTATGTTCATGTCAGAACTAGACTATCATCACACAAATCATATGGACAGCAAGAAATTTAAATTGCAAGTTTCTGTCATTGGACAGCTATTGAGCACAGTGGTAGTTTTTGAAGATGGGGGGGGGGGGGGGAAGGGGGCCATACAGGCAAAATATTACTTCTGCTAACATTAAGGAACAAACACGGTCCTATATACCAGCAAGCATGCAACCCAAAATTGCTGAAGCTAATCAACTTCCCTCCAAGTTGTCTCAATGAATTTGCAGAATAGCCTTTATATTCCTTACAGCATCTTACCCAAATGGAACTCAGAAAAGGAATGATATTTCTAGCCACTTGACTCAATGAATGAGCAATGGAGTGAGAACTCAAAAGACAAAGCTAGAGGGCCGAGCGGGACAGTCAATTTCAAGGTCTGGTAAGACAGAGATGGCTCTGTGCTGTAGATGGGCAAGTAGGCCTCTTCTGAGGCCTCTCTTGTGCTACTGAGCTGGTAAATCCAGTCAGGGAAGAACTGCTGGATGCATATATGTGCCTACAAAGCTGGACTGGTTCCCTTATCCCCGCCACTAAAATTCATTTCAAAGTAAAGCTGTTACCACAAATGAGGAGCAAAAAAAATTGGCTTTCATTTTCTTTATTAAAGGGATTATCAGCCAACCATCATCTGCTCTGCAGATGATGCAATGGCGTCATACAAATTGCATCAGCAAAGGAGCAAAACTTAAGAATGCATCAAGTTTGGCTTTAAGAGTGAAGTGTTCCAACACTGTTTGCCAGGGGGAAAAAAATAAAATTCCTTTTTAAAGGAATTTTTGACAGGTGGCAAGGATAGATTTGCCATACAACCTTTAATCTTTTTTGTTATGGTGGGTTTTTTTTTTTAAAGGAGAGTTTTAATGACATTATCTAATCAACAGTCAGCAAATCAGAGAGCAATTTTCAGAGGGGCGGGCCATTTTATTGACGGTTCCAGAGTACAACAGAGTTCCTGCCAAGGGACCTTTAGCCAGGTCACAGAGTAGCTGCAAAAAGTTAAGTTTTGTCTCTGATCTATCCCTGTTCTTTTCTTCCTGCCGGCCGGAGGCTCTAACCAATTCTGTAATTCCTCTCTTCAAAGCTGCAATGTCAGATAGGACAGTATGTGAAAGAAAAGAGATGTTACAAAAAATTAGCCCATAAAAACCAGCAAAGCGTGACTGCTTGGAGAGGTTTCCGCTGATAATAGTGTCTCAGTCCTGAACGTCAAGATAACTCTTCGCCTTGCTCTGTGCCGCTTCCAAGAGCTATTAGCCAGAATTAAATAATAATTGAGTAGCAGAATGGCAACGATCTGTGCCGCTATCAGATCCCTGCTATAAGCCCCAGGCGGGCATATAAACTCCTTACCCAAGAAACTCCGATTTCTAAACTTGCACACTTAACAGTCCCATTCAAAACAAAAGATATAAAATGAAGTGGGGGGGAAAGGAGGAGGAGGAGATGGATCTTTCCTGGAGCAGCGAAACTTTTTGCTGTTCAGAGAAGTAGAAAAACTGAACCGAGCGTGGAGAACAGCTTAGGCCTTTTTAAATAACCCATCACCCTCCATGCGGCTTGGGGGGCTGGGAAAATGATCATTGGGGTCAGATCCCCCGATTCTTTGCAATTCAAGTCATCGGCTCTCCATCCCAAGAGGCCCCAAACATCAAAGACCGCCGGCTCAAAAGCGCTTCTCAGAAGTTATCAATGAAGCAGCTGCCCTCTCCGCATCTCTACTCCCACTTCAAGTGGGCAAAGCAACTTGCTCTCTTCCCCTCCACAACAGCCCCGTCTGTCATTCGCACCGCATCTTACCTTGGCAAAGTGTCTAAAAGGAAAAGACAGCATAACAGCCTAAGACGAGGAAAGTGCAAACTGTTGTACAAGCTGTTGCTCACGTTAAGTGAGTCCAAAGACCAAAGAAAATCGCTGAGCTGGTGAAAAGGAGAAAAAAAAAAAAAGAAGGGAAACGCGTGGCTCTTCCTTCGCCACTGCCAGCTACTACCGGGTGCAAAAGGCACTATGGGAGATGTAGTTTTTACTCTCGACGCTCTTTCTGCTTGCACTTATTATCTGACGGCTGGCAAGCGGTGACTTCAGGATGGGCATCTGAGGCGATGGCTGTTGTGGAAGGAAGGAATTTTCTTTCCATCTGTCTCGTTGAAAGCGAAAGCTTTCAGTGATGTAATAACGAAGGATTATGTTCTTAATATAACCTTAAGTTAAGACCCATAATGGGGTTGTTGCATTCGACGTTCCTGATTGAATTTGGGTGAAAACGTCTCCCGTTTATCCAGAGAGAAAATTAGGAAGATGGCTGATTTTCCACGACATTGTATGATTGCCTGTTTAACTCATTAATTTATTCCCACTCCACCACACAAACTGTATAGTGTTCTCCTACACATTTATACAGCTGCAAAATAAGTCAGACTTCAACAGGCAAAGTTCCACTGTTGCATCTCCACCAATTTCATGAGCGATTTGGCAAACAAAAAATTAGAATCTGTATTATGACAACATCTGTAATAGATGCTAACTTACAAAAAAAGCATGTGCTCTTTTGAATTTCCAAAAATTTCTCTGAGTGAGAGGATTAAAAATCTTGGTTAAAAAAAGTGGGAAATGGTATAACAGTGGTGTTTAAAATCACTTACATTTTTAGATACCATACTGGGAAACCTAGAAGTTATAACCAAATGTTGCCAATTACCAACAAAAAAATGGTGCAACCTTCATTTTTTTAAAATGAATACTTTCTGTTAAAGATAGATGGAAAAGAGGAGACAACCATCATTAATTACCAGAAGAGAGATATGAGACAGGCTTGAAAAACCATTGCTTTCTTTAAAGGACTAAAACTGCCTAACCCAAGGGTCTGCAACCTTAAACATTCAAAGAGCCATTTGGACTCCTTTCCCACAGAAGAGAAAACATCAGGAGCCACAAAACCCTTCCTGTGCCTATTTCTTGAGCAGCCACAAAACTAGCATATGTAGTTGAATTAAATGTTCTCTTTTCTTCTGAAACTGTTCTTGGATTTATCTATGGTTGGTCTACTGGGGGTTGAAAAGCTCAATAAATCGTGTGCCAGCAGGTATCACACATTGGTGGTTGTGACGTATAGTTTGAGTGATGGAGCTGCAGCAGAGGGGTGAAAGAGCCAAATGCGGCTCCCGAGCAGCAGGTTGCTGACCCCTGGCCTAACCAATGAAGATTGTCTAATGAAGGGAAAGACCAAACTGTTGGACTTCTCTCTTGCTAAACTTTATTACATGCTTTGGGGGTTTCTATGTGGAATATTGAAGATCAATTGTGAACCATCATAATGAGATTCCATAAAATGTGGAAAGGGCTTTCCTGCCAAATGTTGATAATCCTGAACTATAGGCATGGGCTGCAAAGAAATAGAGGTTGTATCCCCTTGGTACCATTTAGTGGTCCTCTGGATTTTTGCCACCTAGATCTGGGAGCCCTACCTGTATGGTGGGCAATAGCTGACCCCTAATACTTTACAGAATCACATCATAAGGATTTCCTTAGATTTCATTACTTCTGTTTCTGTGTATGTGTGTGCATATGTAAAGCAATTCAATGAGAAAAAAAATTCATTTGATGAATAGGCTACTGCCTCACTTCCATATTATTCATTCCAATTTCCAAAACAGAATGTATTCAGGGGTGAAATCCAGCAGGTTCTGACAGGTTATGGAGAACTGGTAGCGGAAATTTTGAGCAGTTTGGAGAACTGGTAGCTGAAATTTTGAGTAGTTCAGAGAACCAGCAAATACCACCTCTGGCTGGCCCCAGGGAGGGGTGGGAATGGGGATTTTGCAATATTCTTCCCCAGGACTGGGGAGGGAATGGGGATTTTGCAGTATCTTTCCCCTGGAGTGGGGGTGGGAATGGAGATTTTGCAGTAACCTTCCTCTGCATGCCCACCAAGACCACACCCACCAAGACCACACCCACAGAACCGGTAGTAAAAAAAAATTGGATGTCACCACTGGAATGTATTAATAAGTTTTTCGTACCTAAGAATAATATCCAGCTACAATGCTCATGTGAACAAAAGAGTTGTAAATTAGGATATTGCTCATCGTAGCCCCATAAAAGAGAGGAATATATAAAGGGAATCCTGTTCTGCTCAGTGGAGAGGGAAACTCCCTTATTAAACCAGGTGGTGTCATTCTATCTGAATAGGAAAAAGTATTCTGCTGTAGGAAGAATGAATCCAGAATATTCTCACTTAGCACCTGGGTAAGACAAGGGCTAGGAGTACCAAGGAACCAACAGAAATACAACACAGGGTTCAACATTGCCTATTCCTGATGAAGATGAAGCTCTAAATGGAGATGGGCAGTTTCAAAAGATGAAAAATAAATAAAAATAAGGATAGCAACAACCAAAAGGAGGAAAGTTCTACTACTGTACATCAAGAATGGGCAATCAATGTTATTAACTTCCAAGATACTCCAAGTCAGTTGGCTTTGCTGAAAGATGATGATGTACTGCAAAATGTATATGGTCCTGTACAGTATGGCCAGATAGTGAGCTAGATCATTCAAGGACCCACTTAGACATCCTACATCTTCTAGTGAACAACCAAAACTTTCTAGAGTAGCCCGCAAAAAGAAAGGTAAAAGGAAAGGTGCCCTTCTGTTGGGCCCAGCTCCTGATAATTGTACCTACGCTTTTCTCCATATCCCACAGGTAACTTGCCATTGCCTTCTTTTAGAATGTTTTCCTATCTAATCAACCACCTGGCAATCCTAGATAGCCCCATCCACATATTCACTAAGTCCAACCCCACTTAGATTCTGAAGTCAGTCAAGCTCAGTTGCCACTTGCTATGTCTTTACAATAGGAGATTAGGACAACTGCCATTTTGAATTGTTCCTGGAGGCAGCAAGCAAACAGCATACAGGAGCATTATCCACTGACATCTCATTCATGTTTTGCGCTACATTTTGGGTCATGGAATAAGCCATAAGTATCTGGATTCATACAATACACTAACCCATAAAGCATGGCTTACAAGGTACAATGATTGGGTTTATACATCAAGGTAAGCAAAATCAAACAAAATCGATCATGACAAAATTATATCATGTAAATTTAGTGCCATCTGAGTCTACATGAACTTCTACAATCCCATTTTAAAACCATATACAATAGAAATTCCTATCATCACATTTTTTCCATAAACATTGCTTGAAGAAGTCCTTCCTTTGCTGCCACAGAATAGAATAGAACGGAATGGAATGGAATGGAATGGAATTCTTTATTGGCCAAGTGTGATTGGACACACAAGGAAAGGAATTTGTCTTTGGTGCATATGCTCTCAGTGTACATAAAAGAAAAAAAATACATTTTCTTACAATCATAAGATACAACACTTAGTGATAGCTGTATGTTACTAAATAAGCAACAAATCATACTGGGAACAAATAAACAATATAAACAGTAGAGATTCAAGCAACAAGGTTATACTCATAAGTGGGAGGAGATAGGTAATAGGAAGAATGAGAAGAATAATAGTAGTGCAGACTTAGTGAATAGTTTGACAGTGTTGTGGAAATTAGTTGTTTAACCGAGTGATGGCATTTGGGAAAAAACTCCTTGTGTCTAGTTGTTCTGGTGTGCAATGCCCTATAGAATCGTTTTGAGGGTGGAAGTTGAAACAATTTATGTCCAGGATGTGAGGGGTCTGTAGATATTTTCACAGCCCTCTTTTTGACTCGTACAGTATACAGGTCCTCAATGGAAGGCAGGTTGGTAGCAATTGTTTTTTCTGCAGTTCTAATTATCCGTTGAAGTCTGTGTCTGTCTTGTTTGGTTGCAGAGCGAAACCAGACAATTATAGAGGTGCAGATGACAGACTTAATAATTCCTCTGTAGAACTGAATCAGCAGCTCCTTGGGCAGTTTGAGCTTTCTGAGTTGGCGCAGAAAGAACATTCTTTGTTGTGCTTTTTTGATGACATTTTTGATGTTAGGTGTCCATTTTAAGTCTTGGGATATGACGGAACCTGGAAACTTGAGGGTCTCTTCTGTTGATACTGTGTTGTCTAGTATTGTAAGAGGTGGTAGTATAGGAGGGTTTCTCCTAAAATCTACTACCATTTCTACTGTTTTGAGTCTGTTTAGTTCAAGATTGTTCCAGCTGCACCACAAAGCTATTTGTTCAACCTCCCGTCTGTATGCAGATTTGTCGTTGTCTCGAATGAGACCAATCACTGTTGTATCATCTGCAAACTTCAGTGCTTTAACAGAGGGATCTTTTGAGATGCAGTCACTGGTGTGTAGAGAGAAGAGAAGTGGAGAGAACACACAGCCCTGAAGGGGCCCTGTGCTAATTGTACAGGTATCTGTTGTTGCCTAGCTTCACCTGATGCTTCCTGTCTGTTAGGAAGTTTATGATCCATTTACAAGTCTGGTCAGGTAGAGCTAGCTGATTTAGTTTAGTTAGAAGAATATCTGCATTGAATGCCGAGCTGAAGTCTACAAAGAGGACCCTTTCATAGGTCTTTGGAGATTCAAGATGTTGTAGGATGTAGTGCAGAGTCATATTAACAGCATCATCTGTCGATCTATTTGCTCGGTAGTCAAATTGCAAGGGGTCTAACAGTGGATCTGTGATGGTTTTCAGTTGGGCCAGCACTAGCTTTTAAAAGTTTTTCATAACTACTGGTGTTAGAACAACCGGTCTGAAGTCGTTCAGTTCCTTGATGGAGGGTTTCTTCGATACTAGGATGATAGTAGAGCGTTTGAAGCAAGAAGGAACATAGCACATCTCTAGTGATTTGTTAATGATGCGGGTGAAGATGGGGGCCAGTTGGTCAGTAGAAGCTTTTAATCTATGACATTGTTATTGTGGCTAGAATTCCAATATTCCCAGGATAAATCCTTTCACTCTACCACCTAATTCATTCTGGTCACTTTTTCTTTTCAGCTAAAAAGACTTAAGAGCTTTCTCTCTTCCTTCTTGAGAACTTCTTTGATCCTTTGACCATGTTGATTACTTTTTTGCACCTCCTTCAACCGCTAATGAATTCTTTTAAAGGGAGAGCAAACGGGCCTACATGAAAGTCTTTAGAAGAATCCATTACAAAAGTATGATAATTTGGGTGAAAAATTTCAGATGTAACACTTAATTGGATAAATGGGAGAAATTATGGAACAAAAATAATAAACTGACAATGTCTGTATCCTATAAAGAAAACATGTACAAAATATTTTACAGGTGGCACTTGCCACCAGCCAGATTGGCAAAGATGTTTCCCAATATTTCACCAACGTGCTGGAAATGCAAACAGCAAAAGGGAACATATTACCACATGTGGTGGTCCTGTCATAAAGCGAAATAATATTGGAGTAAAATCAGATCACAATTAGAAGAAATAACCAAACAACATATAGAGATGAGGCCAGAAATATTTTTACTAGGAATACTGCCAGGGTCATATGAAAAAGAAATACAATATTTAATTATTCTTATTATCACAGCAACAAGAATAATCTATGCTCAGAACTGGAAAAACAATAATATACCAACCAAAGATAATTTGTTCAGAAATGTTTTGGAATGTGAGGAAATGGATAAACTTACAAAGGAGATAGAAAAAAAAGAGGAAACAGAATATTACTTAGTGTGGGAGAAATGGTATGAATGGCTGGAGGAAAGAGATAAAAGGCAAGGAAAAATTAAATAATGGTTGAAATAGGAGTAGAAGTACAATAAAAAATATGAGGAAACAAAAACTGTAACAAATGAAATTGTGTACAAGGGTATTTATATGTATATATGTAAATAAATAAATTAATATTAGAAGTATATGTACAAAAGATACATTAGAATAAGGGAGAAAAAATGTATGAGTAAGAAATTTTTTACTGATGTGAAACTGTTGAAAAGGAAAAGTTATTAAAGCTTTCTTTTTTTAAAAAAAAGTTTAATAAAATTTTTTTAATAAAAAAAAGAAGAATCCATTATGGGTCGAAGGAGATGCAAAAGGGCCACATAGTCAAGGGGTAATGGCTACAGATTTGTATGATGGTATTGTGATGCTGGCAGTTTTATTTTCCAGCTTTAATAGTCCCTAGCATGTTTTTTTTTTTAAAGGGTATTATTTTGTAAATCTGCTGCTAAGTGTTAAATTCACCCTCATTCAAACTCCTCTTTTTTATTGCTGGGTCATTGTGTTTTGGATTTTATCTTGATTCTTAGCACAATCTAGATAAGCAGTGGTGGGATTGCTCAGAGCAGCTCGGTGGTCATGTGACCGTGTGGGCATGATCAACTCAATGTCACTCACGTCGATGGGCACTTTACCTTAGTTGTTACAATGTAATAAGGGTTAACCAGAGAGGCCGTTTCTGTAAATAGGGCAAAAAAGATTAGGCTAGAAACCACACCAGAATGTTTCCTTTCTGCCTTCCTTACAGGATTAGCCCTGTAAAGTGGGGAAAAACAAAATAAGATTTCTTCCAACAGCTGGTTCTCCGAACTGCTTAGAAAGTTAACAACTGGTTCTTCCAAATAGGTGCGAACTGGCTGAATCCCACTACTGTAGATAAGTGACAGTAAGATTGCACCTTTAGTATACACCATTTCACTTTTACTTGATTCAATAATCTCATATGTTCAGTTTCAAATATCTCATTTCTCTAGAGGGCTTTTTTTCAGAACCTTTCATAACTCACATTGTCTTTCCCTATCTTACATAGTTTGACTATCTCGATATTCTACCCTATCCTACTTTTGCATGACTTACTACCAAGCTGAGCAGTTCCTTTCTAGAATACAAATTCAAAAACAGACCTTTGACCCTTGCTGTGACTCTCCTCCTTAAAGTGAAGCAGCCCTTCCCTCCCCCAATTGTGTCCTTTATTCAGTCTTTTTGTGTTTCGTCTATTGACCCGAGTAGGGGTGAAATCTACTTACCTTCCCTACCGGTTCAGAAGTACGTGCACCATTTTCACATCCGATTTTAGACCCTTTGCTCATGCGCAAAGCCTTCTGCGCATGCGCAGAGGGTCAAAAACAGGTTACTTCCTGGTTAAAACCAGGAAGAAACGATGTGCGGGCGGGTGGGAGGAGCCTCGCGCTGCCACCACTACTGGTTTGCCCAAACTGGAGTGAACGAGTAGCATTTCACCCCTGGACCCGAGCAAGTTTTTAAGTTCCCCATTGAACAATAGCTAAGAAATTTTGCAAAGTCAAAATAATTCTGGACCACTGCAACATTTCTGTCACACACTAGTTTGTGGCATATTTGAAATCACTCGGCTGCCCAATAAAGCATGCTGATTAGTTGCTGAACTGGCTCATTCCTCAGTTTTAATATTGTGCCCTACTGAGCCAAGCCAAACCCAAGCAATAACCCTTGTATTTTTCTCTTCTCTTATCCTGGTGATTTCTTATCATGTGGTGATTTTATTTTATTTTTATTTATGAAACAAATATATATGGCTCCCCCAAGTCACACAGGGTGACTCCTGTTTGGGACAGAGGGTACCAGTAATGTTGCTGCTCTAATTTCATGAGCCATAATGATTGTTTTGCTTCCCTTAGAGGGGTGGGATTTCATTGAATCAGAGCTATTCCTTTGAATTGTTCAGAGGTTTGTTTTGATGTTGGAGAAAATCCAAGGAGGGGAAATTTTATGATAAGATGGATTGGTTAGCATGTTCACTATAAATCTATCGCTGTCTGCAGGTAGGTCGCATGCTTGATTCAGTATTTTGACTTGATTTCTTCTTCCCTTGAATTTATCCCAGCAACTCTCTGGTTTCAAAAATTAATTATAGATTACTAGATTGATAGGTAAACAAAGATTAAAGGGGGAAAAGAACAAGTGATGAATATAAAGTGTATCTGATAGATGGAATAAAAGGGATTATGGAATCTAACTAGCATTTGCATACCTGGCAGATTTCCTTCCTTCCTTCCTTCCTTCCTTCCTTCCTTCCTTCCTTCCTTCCTTCCTTCCTTCCTTCCTTCCTTCCTTCCTTCCTTCCTTTAGGGTATGGCATCTACAGAGTTCATGCAATCCAGAGGTGGGTTTCAGCAGGTTCTGACCAGTTCTGGAGAACTGGTAGCGGAAATTTTTAGTAGTTTGGAGAACCGATACTAAAAATTTGGACTGGCCCCACCCCCATCTATTCTCTGCCTCCCAAATCCCAACTGATTGGGAGGAAATGGGAATTTTGCAGTAACCTTCCCCTGGAGTGGGAAGGGATGGAGATTTTACAGTACCCTTCCCCTGCCACACCCACCAAGCCATGCCATGCTCACCAAGCCACATCCATAGAACCGGTAGTAAAAAATTTTGAAACCCACCACTGATGCAATCACTGATATACAAATTTAGTTTAAATAAAGTATCAGCACACATGCGCGCATACACACACACATATTTGGCAAGTTAAGCATAACTTTCAAGAACAATCTCCTCCTATGCCTGAAGAGAAAGTTTTCGATCAGTGTGTGCTACCTGCTTAACATAGGCCAGTGAAATATGGATACTAACCTCACAATCGATACAAAAGCTACGAGTGGCGCAAAGAGCCATGGAAAGATACATGCCTGCCATTACAAGGCAAGATAAAAAGACCTGCACATGGATTAGAGAACAACGGATGGAGGATGATATACGATTTCATCAAGAGAGTAACAGAATCGAAATGGAAATGGGCTGGTCCCATAACAAGAAAGAACTGATGGCAGGTGGACCAAGGCAGTCACAGAAAGGATACCACTTGACAAAAAGTGTCCATGAAAGAGATCTAAAACAAGACGGATTGATGACATCAGAAAGTATTGCAGGCCCAATTGGCAAAAGAAAGCTCAGGACCATATGGGTTAGAAACATGCGGAAGAGACCTTCATCCTGCAGGGGATTGACAATGGCTAAAATGATGATGAGATGTTATATTTTGATATCTAAAGAAGCTATCTAACTGCTTCTGCTGAGGTTGTGGTGAGATAAACTGAAGTAGAGGTGAAATCCAATTTTTTTTGCTACCGGTTCTGTGGGCATGGTGTGGCTTGATGGGCATGGCTTGGTGGGCGTTGCAGGGGAAGGATACTGCAAAATCTCCATTCGCACCCCATTCCTGGGAAAAGGATATTGCAAAATCTCCATTCCCACTCAACTCTGGGGCTAGCCAAAGGTGGTATTTGCTGGTTCTTCAAACTGCTCAAAATTTCCTTTATCGGTTCTCCAGAACCTGTCAGAACCTGCTGGATTTCACCCCTGCACTAAAGGCTCTCGGCCATTCCCCACATAAAGAACTTTGCTTTAATTCTGGCATGTCCTGTCCTGATTCTATTCAGATAGCTCCATATTTGGGGGAGGGGGGGCACAACTGCATTCCTGGAATGGTTTTTTAGATCTGTGTGATCATCTGTTGGGTTGTAGTTATTAAAAGTCGCCCATCTTAATCGCCATTCTTCATTTAGATGTACGACAGTGGTATGTTATTTCAAATTGGTTTCCTAGATTTAAGCCAGGTAAGAGGTAGAGAGTCTGATATTTTATGTATTGGAAGATCTCTACAAGTTGATGGTATTGCATGACTTGATATATAAATAAAATTAGACAGGCGGAGTGTAAACCGAGTGCCTTCTACTATAGGAGGGATTTTTATTTTTTTTGTCTCGGATATCATTTTCCCTCAATACTCCTAGAAGGCCTTGAAGCAGCCCAGAGGCATTGTGGGTAAACCAAAAAGATGGGCACAGCTCAGGGCATCCATTTAACTAAGTGTTAAAAAAGAAAAGGTATTGTGTTTGTGTCAAACTGGGGGTAGGTGGGAAGAATCAAACCAATCAAAGCATCAAGAGAGAAAATTCAGCAAAACTTTGGTGATATATATTTCAAAAACGATTAGAAATAAAATGCTTCAAGCAGCATCCTTACATTACTGCAGCCTGCCTTTCTCCCCCACCCGCCCCACACACACTCCCTCCCTCCTCCCACACCCTCCCCCTCCCTTTTTAAAAAAATTTCTGGCTATTGTGAAAAAAGGTGTGGCTGCTGTTGGTTTTAAAGAACTGGCTTGTTGTTGATTTTTTTAAGAAAAAAGCTTGGGTTGGAGACCTGAACAAAGATGGTTGCCGTGACAAATTACAGAGATCTGAAACACTTCTTTTGAATCATTTTCAAAGTATTCATGATCCTAATAATAGTTGTGGCTTTCCTTTGGAGCCCTAGTTCACCCAGCACAATAAGCCATGATACTTTTTTTTTCTTTCTTTTGTATTGTGTGACTCCAGTGCTCAGGAAATAGGGATAAAGCTGCTATATCTTACTCAATGGGTGGCCTTTGCCATGAGGGCAGCATAGACTAAGGTGATTTAAAGTGACTACAGGGAACTTCCACAAATACTTCCTTGAGAACAAAAAAGGGGTTAAGAATATAGTATCTAGCCAGCCCCAAGTTACCCAAGTCTCTCTTTTTTTAAAGCAAATCCTGGGGGGAGAAGGTGGTGGGATTGGATACCTTATAAGAAGGGTTTATAAACTCTTCTCTTTGTGCTTGCATCTCTACTATAGAGCCATCACGATGATAAATAAGGTAGGCTTATCATTACAGCTGCAAACATTCACTGAACAAAGCACCGCTTGCAGATAAAAACAGACTGAATAAAGCAAATTTATTTGCTCGCAATTAAAATTAAGAACATTATTCCAGGGTTAGCAGCAAGATTCAGCTGCATTTTGGTCATTAACGGATGAATGGGTTGCAGGCTACCTAAAATCAAATGATTTTAATCAACTAAAACCCCAGAATCAGATGACAGGGCATCTTAGGTGTACATTTATTCTCATCCTGATATAGCATGCCTCCCAAGCCGTTATTTATCTGTTTCTGCAGGGCTAAGGCCAATAGGCGAGCAGCTTACAGGAGCATGAGGTTTCCTGCTGCCCTGTAATACATCTGCATTATGCATTAATTATTGCTGTTAAGTGGCGACTATGTTGTGCTTAATCCTGTGGCAAGAGCACAGCAACACTCAGCAGAGAGGTAATTAAATGCCACATGTGGCACTTCTTGCTACTGGGAAGACCCAATAGGAACTTCATCATAAAAGAAGGGAATGGGCACAATCAGGCACTATAAAAATGAAGACATACTGAAAGCTCTCCGGTGGCTGCGCCTTTAAGAGCACAGCTTGTCCTGCAGATCTTAGGCAGCGATAATATTGTCTTTTTCTGCTGCTGAAAGCTTCACCTGTTGATTTTGCTAGCTCAAGCTGCTCTTAAAGAAAGGGGAGGGGGTGTTGATCGCTTTGCAACCCTTGGATACTACCATCGTCTCATCTGTGATCAATAGATATTTGCCTCTTTAATCTTAGGCTAGCTGGAAGTCTTCAACTGAGCTCTTTTTCATGGCTATATTCCTGCTGTCCTTAAAAGACGGTAGAAAGATATTTGTGTTGCCCGATAGCCAAATTCTATTTTGCTTCATTGATGGGATTGGTCAATGGGGCTGTCTATAAAGTTAATTGATTCACCCTGGCTGCATTTTTTTTTTTTTTTTTGCCCACCCTGTATTATGTACTGGCAAAGAAGTAAACATCCGTCCCCAACATGTGATGGTGCTGGTTTCAGTGGATGAGGGCAGATTCCTGGAATAGAAGTTTTAGCTCCCTTTCAGATTGCTGAGAAGCTTGCAAGGAAATTCTTCCCCAAGCCAGTAGATAGCCAGTTTGTGAATTGGATGAGTGGTGGCCTACAGCAACCAATAGGAATTTATTCTAGCCTCTGACTGCGTTATCACCAACATCATCAGTAAAGCATCATAGATCAGGGGGGTCTCCAACCTTGGCAACTTTAAGCCTGGCGGACTTCAACTTCCAGAATTCCCCAGCCAGCTTTGCTGGCTGGGGAATTCTGAGAGTTGAAGGCCGCCAGGCTTAAAGTTACCAAGGTTGGAGACCCCTGTCATAGATCATTCATTTCATATGGTTAGAGTTTGCCTTTTGAAGAAGCTAGAGACTAAACTCTTCAAAGTAGTGGTGGAGCCACGATGATGGCTAAAACTGATTTCATTTCATTTCATGAAAGTGAAATATACATAACCTGATTACTTCCACCCATGTATCTAATCATTGTCTCTTTCTGTCATATGAAAAGTTACAGTTTAGTAAACAAATAATTAGGGGTGTGTGAGAGCCAGACTTTTGAAGGATGAATGTGCAGTCTGCAGTCTGAGGCTGTACCCAGTGGTGAAATCCGAACCAATTTGCTACTGGTTTGCTGGCTGCACACGTGTGCTGCGTGCAAAACATGTGTTGTGTGTACATGCACAGTGCACACCAAAAAAAAGCTTGGAAAGGTAAGCAGAACAGTGAGTGGGTGGGGGATCAGCTGTGCTGCGTGATTTAGCTTTGCTAGAAAGCAGGATTTCCTGCTTTCTAGCAAAGCTAAACCCTGCAGCACAGCTGATCATAGGAAATACCAGTTCGGAGGAACTGATAGCTTTTTAAAACTTTTTTTTTAGCTTTTTTTTTTTCCGACAGAACCGGTAGCTTTTTTTTTACTACCTGTTTGCCGACACCGGTAGTTTTAATCACTATTGGTTCACCCGAACTGGAGCGAACCGGTAGCATTTCACCCCTGGCAGTACCTCTCTTGGCCTCAAAGCTAGGTACTTTCCCCCTGGCCTGAAGTCCTTACAGGTGTACCTGTTACATTTTCAAATGCGTCTGGATTTGGGGTGAAACCAGTGCAGTTGGTCATCTTACTGCAGCTCAGACTTTTTCTTTGCAGCCTCCTTCGTTTCACTTTGCAGAGACCAAATGCCTGGCTAGATGGATCATTGGCCTTACGCTGTCTGGCAGCTCTTATGTTCCTGCACTGCTTGATCCACGCTAAGGTGCCCTGGGGCCTCTTGTTCAGGATGAAAGGTGCTTTATGATGTAGTTACTGCACAAACATATCCCAGCCACTAAAGATCATTCCTTGCAAAAATTGTGGCTTTAATTCCAACAGCCCTCTGGCTTGAGTCCAAACTCAGGTTATCGCTTTCTCCTTTGTACTCATCTTCTCTGCTTTCCAATGGACATGCCTACACTTAATGGAGATTATCAATAACTAATTATGCTTGCCTTATCCTGAAATGGCTGCATTTCAATCCAAGACCCAGAGCGAAACAAGGCCAACAACAGTTCAGGAAGTTGAAACCTGGGTCATGGTGAAAAGGTAAGTTTCTATTTATTTCCTTGAGCTATCAGAAACATTACTGCAGTCTGGCTATTGAGACTGATAGGTTGCAGCTATTGGTACCCATCCACATTTTGCATTTTGGACTTCCTTGGAGCAGTTAGATCTGGCAGCATTGCCCATTCTTGATACTCTGTTTCTGTGCAAAAGTACTCTAGACCAATGGTCCCCAACCTTTTAGGCACCAGGGACCAGTTCTGTGGAGAAAGGTTCTTTTGCAGACCGGAGAGGACATGGTTTTGCGTGCTGGCTGCATCCTGTGGATGGGGCTTCACTTGCTTGCACGGGCCTGTCAGGTCCCTGTTGGAGACTGAATCTGCAGAGGAAGATGAGCCGGGGCTGGAGCTGAGGGAGACCAAAGGAGTGGCTTCGTTGGCTTTGGAGGATGTGGGAAGAAGGCAGGCCAGGGCCCCTCAGGAGTTAGACAGCTTGCTAGCTGAGAGGAATGGGGCCAGGACAACTAACAGAGGGCATGGCAGTGGAAATGAGGAGCAAAGGAGCTCAGGCAATGAGCAAGAACTGCCCCCTCCTGATCCCCGAGCACGGAGAGTGGAGAGGAGGCAGGAACAGCGCAGGGCAACCTGACGACTTGGTAGCAGAGCATTCCACCCCTCTTCACAAGGCACATCTGAGACTTAAGGAGACCCTGTGGGGAAGGGTGTTTGTTGGGAACAAATGCTGAATTCATGGAGGCTTGTGTGCCATTGCTGACATTTGGTGTTTCCTGGACTTCTTGCTTTATTTCTTGCTTCCTGAATTAATTGCCATGTTCCTTTGCTTCCTGAAACCATTGCTTTGTTCCTTTGCTTCCTGGACTTATTGATTTATTCCCTTGCCCCACTGGATTTGTTACTTTGCAACCGTTGTGCTCACAGCATTTTGCTGGACTACTTGCAGCCAGAGGCTGCTGGAGGTGCATATGTGTGTGATCACTTTGCTCTGGGACTAGCCATAACGTGGGAGCGTTTGGGGAAAGTTGGAGCAATAAACGGACGATTTGACCTATCAACTGACTGTGTTACCTCTGTGCCTTGCCCCGGGTCATCACAGGGCCGGTTGCTGGCATGCCATGGACTGGTGCTGGTCCACAACTGGGGACCCCTGCTCTAAACTAGTTAGAAAATTCTAGCAAAAGCAAAATTAACTTTTCTCTTAAGTATAGGCTTGAAGAAGTCACGTGCAATGGATGCTAGAAGGAGAGGTAATTCTAGTACAATTATCTAACCCTACAGTTGGGTTGAGCCAAGCTTCACATTTCCCAGAATGATGCTTGTCCAGAAACATCATGGACATTTAAACACTGGCTAGAAGTAGCTACTTAGTACAACTCAGAATGCTGGACAGGAAACATAATGGAGATTGCCTCCATGACTGGCATTAGGGTTGTTATATACAACTCAATCTTTCAAGAAAGAGGAATGGGGCTGTTTCTTCGTAACAGTGAAGTCACTTCATGATGGTCTGAGGGTAAGATTTGCTTCATCCAGTGAACCACAATTCTCTCTCCTCTGCCCTTTTCCCATATAGATCAGTCACCTATCTAGGAAATTGCCAGGAGGAATATGAGAAGCCACAATCCCAGCACATCTGGGGGTACCATGTTGAGGCAGGTTGATGTCAGTGCCACTGGGAGCTGTTAGCGAAACAGTAAGATCTTACATCTCCTGTTTGGCAACACATGGCTCTGGCCACAAGGTTCATTTTATCTTTTCCCCGTTTGGCCATTATCAATCACTAAAAACTCTAATTGCCTTTCTTTTTCTCCAATATCCTTTTTTTCTATTCGCTAGGACCCTCTTCCTCTTTCTCCTGCTAATGTCTGGCGCTCTTTTTACTGTGTTCTCGAAGCAATAATGATACTTTGCGAAAGCAGTAGCCGAACAGAATCTAATTAAAATAACAGAAGAAAAACCAAACATCTGGGCTCGGGAAATAAAGATTTCGCAGTGGGAAGCAGGGAGATAAATTGCACGTGACGTGTCATCTGGCAAGAATCACACTATATAGGAGCAGATGAGCACAGAGAGAGAGAAGGAAGAGGAAAGGAAGGGGAGTCCACAGGGTAGGGGTAGTAAATTCTATTTGTCACTAGTGAGAATTTGAATGTGAGTGGTTTGTTTGTTCCAGGCTGACGGGCATACCAGGAGAGGTTTCCAGCAGTGTGCCCCCCCCCACTTCCCAATGCATTCCATGTATAGTTAATTTGCTGCACAGTTATGCTTCCCATCAGTAATAGCTCTTGGAAACTCATAATTTGATTTAATGCTGATTCACTGATTTGACAGAGAAAAACAAGAGGATTCAGGTTAGTTTGGGTGGAAAACTGTGGTGGCTGAAGCAGCATCAGCAGCAGTAGCCAATTTTTTTTTTAAGGGAAATCTGGGAAAAATGCTTAAGGCTTGCTTACAGAATGAGAGTCAGCATACAGTTTCATGCTATAATGGGCAAGCTGTCCTCAATTAAAGTCAGACTCTGCCCAGCACTCAGGAGCTTTGTCAACACATTTTCAGAAAAATAAATAACAATCCACTTTTGTGTTCCTAGGGTTCTCTCCCAGCATAAAATATTGGCACATGCAAGTTAATTTCACATTGTGTGCTATGAGCCACAGATGTCTGTAATAAACCCCCAATAATGCCACATGCATTTGAGATGTCCTATGCATTCCACTGTCATTGCACAAATGTCATCATGGACATACGATGGCATTTCCCACCCACCCCCACCTCCTTTGTGGACCTTTATGTATACGACCTGACATTCCCAACATCTTGTGTGGTTAAGGGCCACTTAGAAACTTAATTCTCCTATCTGAAGAATATGAGAAGTTGGAAGATGGGAGATGGCAACTCTGTGAGTTGTATGCAAATTGCATCCAAGCAACCCATTCCAAATAAGAAACATGTAGATTCCAGATAAAATATTGCTTATTTAGAACAGTGCTATAGTCATGTAATTCTTGTGTTTTGAATCAGAAAGTACTTGGGGTGGGGGAGGGAATATATGGATCCTTCCAGATGTTGCTGATCTTTAATTCTCAACAGCTGTTCAAGAGCATGTGAAGATTCACACATTCTCTTCCCTCTCTCTTCAAAGGACATGGACAGGCTGCTTCACATTCATGGAATCAAACAGGTGTCTATGGAGATTCTCAGCCCTTTCAACAGCTCCAAGAAAGCTCCACACCCATTTGCACTACTCAGGTGACCCTGAGGACACAGATAAACCTCCAAGTGGCCTCAACGACTCTCTGAAAACAATGCAAGAGACCAGCTGTCTGCAAGGAATATAAATCCTTCCATTCCCCACCATCGAGGCAGAGCTGAAGGACCTTCTTTGGATGAGAAGCGAAACATCTTCAAAGAAAAACCAGAAAGTCCAGTTGCCTCTTGAAAAAGCACCTTTGGGACAACCAAACAGGTGTTTCCAGAAGCAGGACCTTGTGTGTGCAACAGTGGTGGGTGGCGAACCAGTAACAGTGGCGGCAGGAGGCTCCACCCACCCATCTGGATGCTTCTGCAGAAGCATCGCACATGCGCACAAGCACACACAGGCCCATGAGCGAACCAGTAGCAATGGGTTTTGAACAGGGGTGGGTTCTAAATTTTTTTACTACTGGTTTTGTGGGCGTGGCTTATTTTGTGGGTGTGGCTTGATGGTCATGTGACAATTATTTAGGATTTAGCAGAGATACTGGTCTATCAGGTTTTTAACTGCTTGCAGAGCTGTACCGATCTACCCATTTATTTTTTGCAGGCACTGATCTAAACATGTATTTTTGCAGGCATCGGTCTGCTCATTTGTTTTCTTTTAAAACTGATCAGCTGTAGGGTAGCCCTTTGAAGCCCGTGGCAAGAGTTTAAACAGTTTTTTTCCCTCTAGCCATCAGCTGGGACTCAGGAGGCAGCAATAGATTGGGGGTGGGGGCCAAATAAAAGGTAAGAATAACGTGGGGGTGGGGGGGCCGCAGGGTTGGTGGTGGAGGGGCAGAACTGGTTCGGTTCTGCCCCTCCACCGATACCATATTGTCATATTGTCGTATCGGTCATATTGTCACCGATACCGGGAGAACCGGGCCGAACCGGGAACTCACCAATGGTTTTGAAACCCGCTCCTGGTGTGCGGCTGCTTTTCAGCACTGCTGTTGTTCATTGCTTGTGTAATTGCTAAATGAGCCGAGTCTGTTATTCATCCTCCCACCTTAATTGCAGGGGAGAAAAATCTTGTCAAATGGTGGGGGAAGGGAAGCACTTCCCTCCGGTACCAAGAGCAGGCTTTCAAGGTCACCTCTCTGATCAGAGCTTGCTGTCCCCCATACTGAGGAGCTGGGAAGCTCCACCCGGCAGCATTCCCTCCCGGCTGATCATGAAAGATGATGGTAGTTTCCTATAGCTACTAACTTCATCCCTTTTGCTCCCAGAAGCGTTTTCACCTCATCCCACCTGCATCTTCTGTGTAACTGATCAATGGGAAAAACAAAACCGTTCCTTCCAGGCCATGCTATTCTCCTCCATTGCCACTATTGTTGCAGTAAGGAAGCAAGTGGTCAACCCTAGGGTGAGGTGATGGATGGGTGCTCCCCTTGATTTCAGGAGGGGAGGGAGAACAGCCAATCAGGCAAGAGCTGGGACAAAAGTGAAAGTTCATGCCAGAGCATAATTGCTCACCATGCAGTTCTAGCATTCATGCTGCAGAATTGTTCTCATGGCATTTATTTTGGATGCAGAAGAACTTTAATTGATTCAATTACATAGAGATGCATTAACCAATCCGTATTGTAGGAACATGGGGTGGGGGGGTGGGCACCGATTCTGGATGTCGAAAAATGTTTAAATAGAGCTATCATATCATCATCATCCTCTTTCAACAACCCCATAATCCCTTGCAGGGTGGAGTCTGGGCAACTGAATAGAGCTGAGTGTTTACTGGCCGGATGCCCTTCTTGTCACCAATGCGGAGGTTTTTTTCAGCAGATATATTCTCAGTGTGCCCAGAAAGAGAAATATCTGCCTCTACCTAGGATCGAACTCACAGCCTCTTGATTGTGAGGCGAGAGCTCCACCTCTAGGCCACCACACCATTTAAATAAAGTTATCATATCAGACTGTAAAAATGAAAATGAGCCTTACAGGGAAGTAACGAAAGTCTGTGGTGTCTCTGTGCTGCCATCTGGTGAGTCTCTTGATTTTTGCAAACCAGTACGGTAGCCCTATTATAACAGTGGAAAAGCAGAATTGCATAGCACGGGCCCAGTCTTGCTTAAGGAAACAAAGAGCTGGAGAGCAGAAGCAACAGCTTCAAGATCTTAGCAACTGGGTTTTGCCAAATTGGGATAAGGACTATAGAAGGCTATTTTTTTAAAAAATTTGATTTATATGCCGCCCTTCTCCGGAGACTCAGGGCGGCTTACAGTGCGTTAAGCAATAGCCTTCATACTTTTGTATATTTATATTTATACAAAGTCAGCTTATTGCCCCCAACAAACTGGGTCCTCAATTTACCCACCTTATAAAGGATGGAAGGCTGAGTCGACCTTAAGCCTGCCTGGGATTGAACTCACAAGTAATTGCAGCAGCTGGATCTTAAATGCTGCCTTTGTAGGAGGCATTACTCCCCTACGCTACTCAGGCTCCTTTTCTACCTGCCAGTTTTGTCCTGCCCAGCAGAGGAAAAGATAGCATCCTTCCATCTAGGCCAAGAAAGGGGATTTTATTTCATTGAATCCTGACAATGTCTGTTTTTCAGGGGTCCCTAAGGGATGGACGATAGACCAGACCCACAACAATAGCAATATAGCAACAGCCAATGGCAGCTCTGCTACTTCAAGGCCTCTACGGTTAAAATAGAGAAGGATTAGTATGTGTGCCTATCAATGTGATTTTAGGCCATGGTAACTATGAGCCAGGGGGTACAGCAGGGATGAAATCCAGCAGGTTCTGACAGGTTCTGGAGAACTGGTAGTGGAAATTTTGAGCAGTTTGAAGAATTGGCAAATACCATCTCTGGCTGGGCCCAGAGTGGGGTGGGAATGGGGATTTTGCACTATCCTTCCCCCAGGAGTGGGGAGGGAATGGGGATTTTGCAATATCCTTCCCCCAGGAGTGAGGTGGGAATGGGGATTTTGCAATATCCTTCCCCTGCCATGCCCACCAAGCCACGCCCACCAAATCACACCATGCCCATTAAGCCACGCCCACACCACTGGAGTACAGTGAGCCAGTGGAGCAGAAAGTCAGTCAAACATCTCCTCTCTGTCCTCCATTGAATGAACGATTTTTCCAGGATTGTGGAGCAGCAATTGACTCCTCCAATCAGTTCAAGACATGGGTGGAATTTTGTTAACATCACAAGAAGGGGCAGCGCATTGTTTTGGCCTGTTGTGAGGGGTTTGAACAGGGTTTGAAATAAAGAATCTCTAGGCTCGCAAGTCCATCTTTTAAAAGCTCCCCCTGGTAGCTGAAATTTTGGTGCTGTGGTTTTGTGCTCTTTGGGGGAGCTTGTAAAAGTGTAAAATAGAGTTGATTTGCCTCCTTGAGGTCTCCCACTCCCATTTCCATCCATAATTTTGAAGAAAACCAAATAATATTTCAGCAACATAGCCTTGGTTTACTACAAGTCACACGCAGACCCACAGATTGCCCATCACTGTGTAACTAATTCCTGGCCACATTGGCCAGTTTGGTATCAAGTATGGTTTTTACTGAGACTGAATGGCAGATCAGTTCAAAATTAAATCTTCTCTGTGGTTTTGTTGCAGATGATGAGGCTGATCTGGCATGTGGAGCTAAATCGTGGTGGGGAAAGGTTAGCCTGACTCAATAATGTCGTTTAGAGAATTAGTTGCAGCATCCATAAAGACTTAATAGGCAGGAAGGAGGTGTCACCATAACTCACAGATACCCATAATCCATTTCCCACTCCAGGCTTCCTGTTAATCTCTGCACCAATCGACTATGGTCATATTTTGTGTTGGGCATTTGGGATAGATAGACAACCACTCATTACCCTTCTCTACCACCTACAGAATATAATTATGCCTTAAGCTTCCTTTCCTTTCTTGCCGAGCCCCTGTAGTTCCTGGGTATACAGGTAGTCCACAATTTATGACCATAATTGAGTCCAACATTTCTGTTGTTAAGTGAGATGTCTGCTAGGCGACTTTTGCCTCACTTTACCACTTTTCTTGCTACATTTGTTAAGTGAATCACTGCAGTTGATAAATTAGTAACCTGGTTGTTAAGTGAATCTGGCTTCCCCATTGACCGTGCTTGTTAGAAGGTCGCAAAAGGGGATCACATGACCTTGGGACTCAGCAGCAGTCATAAATATGAGCCCTTTTCTAAGCATCTGAATTTTGATCCCATGATCACGGGGATGCTACAAAGATCGTAACTGCGAAAAACGGTCAGAAGTCACTTTTTTCAGTGCTGTTGTAACTTTCAACAGTCACTAAATGAACCATTGTAAATCAAGGACTACCTGTATTCCGAGTGGTGGACAAGGAAGCAAATGGGGTGATACTAGAACACTGGATATAAACATGTGGAATCTGATTCAATAGAGGTAAAAACTCATTGGTAAGCTTTTTCTGTGGCAGTGAGGGTAGCAAAGAAGATTTTTTTAAAAAAATCTACCTCTGAGATATCCTGTGGAACTTTTCCAGGTGGTAAAGAATATCTTTCAATCTGGCCCAGAGAGAAAGATCACGGTACCCTTACAAGTATGTTGTGACTGATCTGCTGGGCCTTTCACGTATTTCTGTCACCTCATGAGAGACTTTTTTTCTCTGATAGCCAAGTGGAGAAGATGTTGTTAATGGGCTTATTGCTCTGACCCATGGCAATTGTGCTATGAGATTCCTTAGTTATATTTCATCCATCATACTTATTAATCTCCACAATGAAATCTCTGATTATCCCGATTAGCAGCAGTACGGCCCAAAACCCTCCATTGTGCAAATGACATCCAGATATATCTCCCCTTTTGATCTCTACTCAGATGAGACAGTCTGGGTATTAAACCAGGACACTGGACAGGGTAATGAGCTAAATGAGGGCTAACTGACTGAGATTCGACGCACGGAGAGATACGGGGATACTATTTGGGAGTGGTTCAGTTCTCACATTTAAGTGGTGGTTCCGAAAGGAGGGTAATTCCATCTCAAGGATTATCTGTTTGCTCTGAGGATCAGAGGTGGTATTCAGCTGAACTGGTAGCGGAAATACAGCTCTATGCTGTCCTGTTTAGGCACATTTTTGAGGCCGAGCACATGCACAGAAGGCACACGTGTGAGCATTTGTGGAGGTGGCTCGTGTGAGTGAAGTGAGCGAGCGCACGCTCACATTTTTGGTGCTGGGAGAACTGGTAGGTGAATGATGGGAATCCCACGTCTTCTGAGGATGCTGTTGAATTGAACATGTCTTTACACAAATGGAACTACAGTTTAATCTACATGGGTCGCCTGACTGCTGGCGTGAGGTTTCATTCATAGGTTTCTCTACTGTGTTCATTCACAACGAACCTTGATGGAGTATCCATTCCATGAAAGTGTGCTTTATATAACCTCCTTTTCCTGTGGGCCTTTCCACCGAGGTGTCTTTGCAGAAGGTACTTTTCCACTAACCTTTTTTTTCCCTTTCCATTTTCTTTTCCATTAAGAAGAAAAAGTGTAAATGATTTGAGGAATTAATGCCTTGAGGTGTGCTGAGCAGAGCTTTGTTCCTTGGTGTGAAGTGTAGCTGGATATCTTAAGCTGAGAGAAGGACTTCCTGCAGTCTCAGCAAGGTAGAAGGTCGATCTAGCAGGCTGTTCAAGGTTACTATTTAAAACACCAGTTAATTCAGTGTCAATGAACAAAAGTAGAGCCCATACAATTTTATTTTTATTTATGGATGCATAAACTCTTTCTACTGAAACACTCGAAGTAGTAAAAAAGCAAAGGTACAAGGCAAGGACCTCTTCTCCTGTTGGGAATATTTTAACGCAATCCCCTTTCTGGGTAGAGAATATCCCTCTTAAATTACTAATACTCCAAGAGGGAGAGTTTATCTTCCCTTCAATAGGGTCCCTCCCAGCTCGGTTATTGGGTGAACTTCTACAACACGGTGTCAAACTCACTTTCATTGAGGGCCACATCAGGGTTGTTTGACCTCAGGGGGTTGGGATTGGCATGGCCATGGGGAGCATGGCCAGCTCAATGTCACTCATGTCAGAGGTGCCTGTGGTGGTCAGAGAACTCTGCCAGCAAAAATGAGCTCCCAGCTCCGTTTTTAGCTGCGACAGCCTCCCGCAACCCTCTGCCAACAAAAATGGAGCTCGGGAGGGCAGCATATGGCCCTTCCAAACTCCATTTTCGCTGGCACTGCAGACCAGTCCTTTGCTGTGTACAGGGTCTAAATCTAAGGACCCCACAGGCTAAATCCGGCCCCCGGGCTTTGAGTTTGACACTCCTTCTTTACAATGTTTTCAGTAAATTTCTCAAATTGTAATTTCATGCTCCTCCGTGGAAAGAGTAAGGAAAAGTTGCATTGATAATGACAAGAACAAGAATAATCACGACCATCACAAAAACACTATGTGGTTTTGTTTTTAATATAATGCCTCTACTTAGAGCTACAGAAGATGGACTACATGACATTTGCTCCCTCAAAAGTAACTCATAAGATCATAAGACATGGTAAGATTGGTGAAGTTCTAATAATCTAAACTGCATTTTAAAGCAAAATGAAACAAAGAACCTTTAATTTGGAAACAATGCCCAATTGGTTCCACATTTATGGATAGGAAACACAGACAAATATGGTCAGTGGTACCAAGCTGTAATCCAAAAGGTATATTGAATGCTTTGGGTCAGGTTTATATAGTGACATCTGTCTGACTATGTTGAGTTAAGGAAACCAGCCTAACTTTTCTTAACCATTCATTCATAATGATTTTTCAGCCAACAGAGATGGGAATTGTGAGGACTGAAGTCCAATACATCTGGAGGTTTCCAGACTGGACCTGAAATTAAGATAATAACAATAATAACAATCACAGCAAGCATGTTGTTGTTATTAGTATGAATCAATCCACTGCAGAACGAAGGCACTTTCATTGAAGGTTATATACGATGATCTATGATGCTGGTCCAATGCATTTTGGTAGGCAGATATTTTTTAACTTCCCAGTCTAAGATGGAGGGGGGGGGAGCTAAAGTTATCCAGTCAACATCCATGCCTAAGAACTAGATCTTAGATCTCTTTCTCCCCCCCCCCTCCCTCCCCCCCTCTCTCTCCTTCCCTATGCCCTCCTCTCTCTCTTTCCATTGAGTCAGTTTTCTTGGCAGGATTTAAAAACTGTTTTGCCTTTGCTTCCTTTCTGGAACTGAGAGAAAGGGGTTTCTCCAAGGTCACTCAGCTAGTTTCATGCCTAAGGTAGAACTAGAACTCACGGTCTCCTGGTTTCTAGCCATCAAGAGACAGAAATCTTGAATCTTAAATCATGGATTCAAAGCAATTTTTGCAGATTCTGCATACATATTTGTATCCTCTTTTACTTAAACCTGCAACAAATACATCAGTGACCTATAACCAGAATCAGGGATGAAATCTACTTACCTTCCCTACCGGTTCGGAAGTGCATGCGTAAACCCTTCTGCGCCTGTGCAGAGGGTAAAAAACAGGTTACTTCCTGGTTAAAACGAGGGAGTAACGATGACTGGGCAGGTGGGCAGAGCCTCGCACTGCCATCGCTACCAGTTTGGCTGAACTGGTCCGAACTGGTAGCATTTCACCCCTGACCAGAATGTATGCGAATACTTTTCTGGCAATGGTTAAACTCTGTTTAATATCAAGAGAAGCTACCATAGATCAAAAACACTTTTTTTTAACAACAGCAGCTTGCTTTGTTCTGCTGCCTAGAGGGGGAACAGAAGATTGGACTAACGAAATTGGTTTGACGGGTGGGATGGGAAAGCTGGACAATGGTGCAGTTCTTGGAACAGACACAAATATCTGAGTTACTATGTGATGATGATATCCCATGAATGCAAACATTTCATCACACTGAAAGATTACAGAGCAATAGCCAGCAACCTTGCTTATTGGTTTTGCTGTATTCCCTTTGCTCTGACAGGATTCACCCTATGATTTAAATATCTGGCTTTTAGGACATAATCCATGTACTACAAATATTAAACTGGGGGAAGGAATGGGTGGAACATACTCGTTCTCCACAAATATATTTTAGAAATCTCTTCAGCCAATTCTCCCTCTTGTCTCTCCCAGAGCACCCAAAATACATAGTTCTATACTGAAGTAGAGTATCAATTGCTGTGTGGATGAATAGGAAACCCATGTCACTCACCAGGTCTATAATGTAGGTCAAGGAGCAATCCAAACATCCTTTTTGTGTGTCTGGGTCTGTGTGTCCCTTTAAGTCATACGTCTGGCAACTGCCTGGGTTAGTCCCTGCAGTTTTCTTGGCAAGATTTCTTGGAGAGAGTGGGGGGAAGGGAGGAAGGGAGGGAGGGAGGGTGGGAGAGAGAGAGAGAGAAAATAAAAAAATGAAATAGATGGTAGATGATAGATAGATAGATAGATAGATAGATAGATAGATAGATAGATAGATAGATAGATAGATAGATAGATAGGCAGGCAGGCAGGCAGGCAGGCAGGCAGGCAGGCAGATGATATATAAAGAGAGAGAGAGAGAGAGAGATGCTAGTATAGATATAGATAGATATATTTACAATAGAAATAAACTATCTCTCTCTCTCTCTTTCTCTGGAATGACTTGCCTCTAAAAGTTGTGGGTAATGACTTCATGCCTAAAGTGGGACTAGAATTCCCAATCTCTAGCCCTTTAATCATTACACCAAACTGGCTCTACTGTCCTCTTACCACTTCAGATTTGGAATGATTTTTTTTTTTGCACAAGCTGTGAACCTTGGCTCTGTATAGCTCACTTAGCATAGCAGCAATCTGTCCAAAGCTTCACAGGTCCAACTCTGGAGCTCACTGCTTTCATCTTGAAGGCCATGAGGCCTTTGCCCTGTTTTTGGCAGCCAGGTGCTGACAGCCCTTTGAAAAGAGCTGCTTAGAAGCTTTTGCCCATATCTCCCAGCTGAAAGTCCTGCCTTCTTTCCTTGAAGAGCAGGATGGAGAGTTCTTTGTGCTGTGCCTTGAAGCCAGCATCTGAGGGTTTCGATAAAGTCCTGGTTCATGAAAACAGATTGGTTCTCTGTGCTTTCGCCTCCTTTCAAGTGTGTCATTTCAGGTACGAGTGTGTAAGTGAGAAGACCCTGTTGTCATTCTTTGCCTTCTGCCACTGACTGGACAGTCACCACTGCTTAACTCAGGAAATTGTGGAATAATCAGGGTATTTGAGACAAGATGGAAAAGAAGCTTTTCTGAATATGGCTGGTGAGGAAATGAGAATTGGCAGAAGTCTGTTTTGAATTTCTTAGACCAGGTGAATGTCTCAATATACCTTTGACCTTCAAATCTGTTTTGATTGATATGCAATTTATCCTTCAGGAACCCAAGGAAGCAGTATCTAGTGAGGTACTTTGGAGTGAGAGAGAGCAATAGACCCAAAGTCTCTGATATGCTTAAGCCTTGAAGAATATGTAGCAGTAGTTAAAAAAGCAACAGCAATAGAACTTAAGATTTATATAGTATCCCATAGCATTTTATAGCACTCTCTGGGTGGTTTACAATGTCAGCATTATTTGCATATTTCCCCCAACAATCTGAGTGCTCATTTTAGCGATTTCGGAAGGATGGAAAGCCGAGCCAACCATGTCGCTGTCAGGATCGAACCCTATCAGGCCCTGTCAGGATCAAACTCTAGGCGGTGGGCAGTTTGCCTGCAATACTGCATTTTAACCACTGCGCCACCATTACTGTTTGAATTCAAGTTTCCCTTCATTCATATACTGAAGATGGTAAGTCATTACCTCATGATCTATGAAAGGGTCTCCCCAATAACAATAAAAGAAGCTTTAATGCCACCCTTGGAACACAAAACTTATTAGATGCTTGTTATCTATAGCTAGATTCTGGAGGGAAAAGTTCAAAGAGTTGCATTAGCAATCTGGTATAATAAAATCTGGTTCATATCTCTTCTTGAAAAAAAATTAACATATGCAATTAATTGTTGAAGTACGAATGGAAATAAGGACCTATTTAAAGAAATTTGGGACATTTTTGATAAATTATATGAATGGCAAAGAAGCTAGAGCTTATGTAAAGGTTTGGGAACCAGTCTCTTGTTCTTCTTGTTCAAAGCGTAAGTCACTTTGTAATCCATTTTGTCAGCCTGATAGTTAATTAATTTGTAGGCTTTAAAAAAAAATAATGCATTTTTACCTTTGCTAATTTGATCTGAATGCCTTACTGTACTGTTGTAAAGACAACAATACAGTATTATTGTATTGTGTTATTTGAAATATAATAAAAAGGAGTAATTAAAGATTTCAAGTAAAAGGGTTAGTTTTAAGGCAGGAAAACCATTAATAACAGGTAGTCCTCGACTTACGGCCACAATTGAGCCCAACATTTCTGTTGCTAAGCGAGACATTTGATAAGTGAGTTTTGCCCCATGTTATGACCTTTCTTGCCAGTTGTTAATCACTGCAGTTGATAAGTTGGTAACCCAGTTATTAAGAGAATCTGGCTTCCCCCATTGACTTTGTTAGGTCACAAAAAGGGATCACATGACCTTGGGACACAACAACGGTTCTAAGAACGAACCAGTTGCTAAGCATTTGAATTTTGATTACATGATCATGGGGATGATTCAAAGGTTCTAACTGTGGAAAAACGGTCACACGCCATTTTTTTCAGTGCTGCTATAACTTTGAATAGTCATAAATGAACCGTTAGAACTACCCTGTATAAACACTTCTGATCCGTTAACTGCATACATCTGGACTACTAAAATATCTTAAATTCCCTCCCCCCTTGCTTTATGCACACAAAATGTTACTTTAAAGTGTTTCAAAAGTGTTTTACTAGGACAAAAGTCCTAGTAAACTTTATTAAAGGGCAAAGAACTCAGGGCCAAAGCATGTCCCTTGTCCACAGAAGGCCCTGTGGTTCTACCCCAGGCAGGGACAGTCATCTTAAGCTTGAGATTCATCCTCTAAACCAGCGGTCATCAACTGATGGTCCGTGGGAAAATTTTGGTGGTCCGCAGAAAAATTATTTGCATTTTTAAAAATATTGCACTAAATCAGGGGTCTTCAAACTACGGCCCCTGGGCTGGATATGTACAATGAATATTTGTGTTGCTGCAGAGAATGTCCCCCATCGGGGTTTTTTTGTGCGGGTTGGAGGGGGGCAGAAATTCTGACTCTGGGTCTGCTTCAGCCTCCTGGTGCGGGGCTTTGAGTGAAGGCTGGAGGGAAGTGCTGCTGGTAGCAAGGAGCCGGAGGGCCTTGTTCCAATGAGACTGCATCATGTCCTGAACTAGCTGACCATCTCAGCCCACTGAGCCTCCATCCATTGGCACCTGGACTTGCAGTCCTGCAGGCCTTCCCTCTGCTTGGAAAGCCTATGCTGGTAGTCCTGAGTGAGGTGCTTCTGCTGAGCCTCCTTCTTGGTCAGATCCAATTTGAACTGAGCCAGCTGTTTTGCCAACTCTTTCTCATGATGGCTGCTTAGCTCCAACAACTGCTTCCTGTTGGGGCCCTAAGGAGCCTGGATGGGGAGGCGAGGAGTCACTGGCAGGGGAGGAGCGAGTAGAGGCCGGCAAGGTGCCCCTTGATGTGAATGACATCAAGTTGGCCATCAGGTTGGTCACGCCCACCAAGTCAGTCTTTAGACAGATCATATTAGTGGTCCGTGGGATTTAAAATTATGAATTTAGTGGTCCCTGAGGTCTGAAAGGTTGGGGACCCCTGCTCTAAACTGGTGTGAGGAAGCTTCCCGTTTCCAGTTTAGCTGTATGCTTGCCTCTCTATTGTATACCCATAAAAACAGTACACCATGGCTTCCATTTATTCTCTTTTTATTTAACTTAAATATATAAAAATATGAGGAAGTCCCCCATCCAGGCAAAGGGCACAGTCAAGGCAAGGGAATGGGAGATACTTTGCAGAGGGTGTGTGTGACCGTCCTTGGTAAAGCTCAGACTCGGCCCCTTGCTAGCTTTACCGGTTCAGCAGCTTCTAGTTCCTTGCCTGCGGACTGCAGACACTCTTACAGATAGAATGACAGCGGAAAATGACTGACAGTCCCAAAAGATGGAATGGGAAGAGAATCCACAAGAGTCAATGACAGTTCACTCTCACTTCCTCATAATCTGATCTCATTTGTACTGTAGGCACAAAATTCCTGCTAATCCCAGGCAGAAGAGGTTGTGGTTCGTTTCCATATCCAATTCTTGACTTGTCCTCCCAGCAAAAAGACCCATATTCTCTACAAGCCTCTTGCAACTTCCCTAAGAGGGTGCCAAATATATCACAAGATTTTTTGTTTGTTTGTTTGAGGCATCCTTAACATTCTCTGGTGCACCTCATCCAGCAGTTCCATTTAACTAAACTCGATCACACACAAGTAGACGTGTAACACGCATCCTTGCCCCTGTGTAGACCCATCAATACACGCTCACAATAGTCTCGCAAATGAGTGTTGTAGCAACCAGACAGATGCAATTGAAATAATCACTTAAGAGGATTTAGACTCACAGCGCACCATACGATGCTCGGTATGATCTGAGGCATGAAATGGATGTTATAGGCAATGTAATGGGAGCTTAAGAGCAAGAGCTTATGTAATGATGCTTCTTATGCCATCAGCTGCAGTAGACAGGAAGAGACCAGATGTAGAAATAAGGCAAGAATGGAACAGGCCAACCAAGAAAAGGTTTTGTTTCTGTACATGACCCAGTGCACGGACAATATTGCATCGCTGCTGTTCTGATTTGTCCACCAGCTGTCAGTTTAGCTCTTTCCTTAGTCTTGTGCTTCCTTCCTGAAAGTGTTTGCAAGTAGCAATAGCAATAGCATTTAGATTTATATACCGCTTCGTAGTTCTTTTACAACCCTCTCTAAGTGCTTTAGAGAGTCAGCGTAGTGCCTGCAACAATCTGGGTCCTCATTTTATCCACCTCGGAAGGCTGAGTCAACCTTGAGCCGGTAAGATTTGAACTGCCGAACTGAAGCTAGCAGTCAGCTGAAGTAGCCTACAGTGCTGTACTCTAACTACTGCGCCACCTCGGCTCAAGTATTTTTAGGTCAGTGATATATGCTGTAATAGTGACTTCTGGCCTGTTTCCAAGTTTGGCTACCTTGCCAACTAAGGGCTTATGGTTCTTTCAAGCTGAAAATAGCGTTAGGAGCCACAGTTTGTGCCATAGCTTAACGCGAGAGATGCATATGTAATATTCATGCAGTCCTAGATCCACTTCTGTCTTTGTTTAAAGGGATCATAGCTATATTCTTGGTGCACCATGAGCATTCTGCATAACTGAGCATCTTTCTGGACTTAGGAGCCTTAGCAGGGCCCTTTAGAGAGCCAATATCAATTTTGTCTGCTGAGGTTATATGATGATATGAGGTTATATGATGAGGTTATATGATGATATGACATGTTCCAGTGTAGCCAGGTGGCTGCATAGCTCCAATCTGCATTGGAGAGTCATTATTCATAGTTTCTTAGTGCCTAGTATCATGGATTGCCTAATAGCAATAGCACTTAGACCAGGGGTCTGCAACCTTAAAACACTCAAAGAGCCATTTGGACCCATTTCCCATGGAAAAAAAAAAATACCGGGAGCCACAAAACCTGGGTGGGCGTGGCAACTCCACGTCACTCACTCCCACCCAGTCACATGACTCCCCTAGCCATGCCTATCCAGCTGGTCATTAGGGCAGATAACCAGTTGTTAAAAAACATCGGGAAACCCCTCTCTCTCTATGTCTCTCTCTCCACGCCCCGTTGTATCTCTCTCTCCCCCTCTCTATCTTTCCCTCTCTCTGTATCTCTCGGATTCCCAAGGCCAGGCGAGGAGTGACTGGGAGGGGAGGGCAAGGGGTATGGCCAGCCAGTGATGGGACAGGGAGCCGCAGCAGAGGGCCCAAAGAGCCGCATGTGGCTCCAGAGCTACAGGTTGCTGACACCCGACTTAGATTTATATACTGCTTTACAGTGCTTTACAGCCCTCTCCAAGAGGTTTACAAGTCAGCATATTGCTTCCGACAATCTGGGTGCTCATTTTACCAACCTCAGGAGGAGAAGGATCAAACTGCTGGCAGTTGGCAGAATTAGCCTGCTAATATAATCCACATTCTAACCTAACATAACAGGACTCTTTTAACTTAATTTTAAATTTATAATTTATTGTTTTACTGTTTTGTAGTACATTTTATTCAGTCTGTAGCCTCCCTAGAGTCACCCTTGGCAAGATGGGTGGCATACAACTTTGAGAAATAAAAATAACAGGACTATTTTGAATGATTTGTGATGGCTACCCAGTAAAGTCTGAAATCTAAAACATACATGTACATTCTTGGAATACATTCAGTGAATGAACTAAAGCCTGCATTTGGAATTGATACGGTAAAAGGAAATTGTGTCCTTTATATAAAATGACTGGGAAACCTTAGGTGGAATTAGGCAGATTCATCCATAAACTTGCCTAATCCTGCTTGTTTAATGTCTAACGTTATTGCAGTCAGTGATGAACACAACCATCTGCAGGATTCTCTCAGATAAGGGTAGTTGCCTTTCATGGCTGTGTATGACACACCAAATATAATAGCTGAGAGACAATCTCTCACAGAGTTTTAGCTGTTTGCAATTTTGTTTTAACTTTGATGTAGCTAGCACTATAATTGTGCATTAAAACCAATGTAGGTTTGATGATTCACCATTGAGATAAATATTTGGGATAAACATTTGATTCCATGATTTCTAATGTAAGCATTTTCTTTGCATCTTTTCTTTATTTGTAAACAACACGCACAAAGCTTTCCAAGATATCAGTCCTAAACAGGAAGTTACAGCGTCTGCGGATTCGACACCTGTCGTTAATAGGAGTTTGTAATTCCTCATTTCTGAACCTGCCAAGCCACTGTTGTATCACAAATGTTTCACTTGTGGAAATAAATATATATGTTTAGGTGAGGGGTCTGCAACCTTAAACATTCAAAGAGCCATTTGGACCTGTTTCCCACGGGAAAAAAAAACCCGGGAGCCACAAAACGTGGATGGGCATGGGCAACTCCACATCACTCACTCCCACCCAGTCACATGACTCTCCTGGCCACACCTACCCAGCCAGTCATTAGGGCAGAGAACCATTTGTTAAAAAACACTCGGAACCACACTCTCTCTCTCTCCCCCTCTGTATCTCTGTGTCTCTTTCTCCCCCACCCTCTGTATCTCTCTTTGACCTCTCTATCTTCCCCTCTCTGTATCTCTCTCTCTCCCACTCTCCCCCCTCTCTCTGTATCTCTCAGATTTCCAAGGCCAGGCGAGGAGTGACTGGGAGGGGAGGGCAAGGGGTTGGGGCCAGCCAGTAATGGGACAGGGAACCACAGCAGAGGGCCCAAACAGCCGCATGCAGCTCTGGAGCCACGGGTTGTTGACACCCGGTTTAGGTGAAGGCAAAGTAATTTTTTCTAGGCCAAAACTGTCTTTGGTAAAGGTGCAAGTTAAAACTCAAGTCATCCTCCAAGAAACCAGGTCAGGTTACTAGGTTTGTTCTGGACATTTGAACAGCAAATAATTTCTAGTGTTTTAACTCCTCTAGCTGAACAGTCCTGGGACTGCACTTATTTTGGAATTTGGGGAAATAATTAAATGCTTGGATATTATTCTACTTCAGCAAAACCAAATGAATCAATCCAAATTCTGCATTCAGATTAGATGTCAGGAAAAGGTTAAGTATGTCTCTTCTTTTTGATGAGCTAGATTTATAAAGGCAAGAAATGTTTGATGTAGGAGTGGAGTAGGTGAGAAACCAAGCATGTGATTTCTCACCTACTCTTCCTGTTCAGAAAACATGTGATATTCTGTACTTGTTTTTTAAAAAATAGTAGTATGGTTTTTTTAGTATAGGAGAAGATAATGTTGTCAAAACAGAAACTTCTCTGTTGATTTACAAATCTGGCCTTTACACACCTCCAGAACTGGTTTTTGTAATTGTTGCAAGAAGAGCAACCAATAAGCAATAAGAAATATAAAGAAAATTCAACATCAAAGAACTGGAAGTAGCCAGAATATAATCTAGTCATCCACTGCTTGAATACCAGATAATCCAAAAAAGTCTCCCATATATTCTTTTAAAGCCTCCATACCATTCTATGCCACAAAGTAACAGAGCAGAAATATAATAAATTGCTTTTAGAATAACTCTTCCAAGAAAAATAAAGCTCCTTTCAGTCATGTGTTGAGCAAGGGAAGAAATAGAAGGGGACTAACTAATGGTTTTATTTTATTTTTTTAAAATTTCTTTTGGTCTTTTTTGTCAGAGTTGCGGAGAGCAATCATTTTCTGGTAAGGCTTGCATTATAAACTAAACCTAAATTAAACCTAAATTAACGAAGCTTAGTCTGTAAATTTACAGAATATGGTATGTCCAAACAAAATAAATCATATTCTGGTTTAACCCAGCGACCTGCTTTATATAACACAACTGCCCAATCCTGTTGAATGTTTTCTAAGAAAATAGCCTTTCCATCCCTTAAGACTAAGTGAAAACTGGTATCAGGAACATTGGTACTAGTGATATAGTCAGTACCCAACCTCCATCTTGGGAATTACTAAATTGCTGAGTGAAACATTGCTCCAATTCTAAAAAATATTATTTGTGCCTATTGAAAATTGCTGAAGTCCTGGATTTCTATTAAACAAGAGGACGGTTGCAATTTCATAAGCAAATATAATTATTTGTTGCTCTAAAAAGCCTCTTATAGGGTTTCCTGCCTGAGCGGGGGGTTGGACTAGAAGACCTCCAAGGTCCCTTCCAACTCTGTTATTCTGCTAAATTAAATCCAAAGTCAGTTCATTTAGGAGGAAAATTGGAGAGACAACCAATCCAGTGGAAGAAAAAACTTGCTACGCTTGTCCCGGTTACATCCTGGGGTGCCTTTCAATCTTGGGCCTGCCAATCAACTTTTAATCGGTGATCAAGGATCTAGTGAAGTGATCTGAATCAATCACTGCAAATTTGCAGACCTAATTCAACCCATACTGTATGTTTCTCCTTATCTACTCATACAAAATGATCTTGTGGGTTACATGTCACTAAGGTGACAAGTAGGTGCCTAATGGGACACAAATTTCTATACATACATGCTCTAGGGTTTGCACACATATACTTATTTTTGATTAATTTCAATCACTGTTTTACACATGGATTGGATGTCATGGCTCTACTTTCTCTCTCTCTTTCTCCGTCTCCCCCCCCCATCTGTCTCTCTCTCTCTCTCACACACACACACCCAATCAATACTGACCTGACTGCATCAACATACTATCTTACATATTTTCTATTTTTCCTGCTCTGCTCAGGCATATGCCATATGCTGTGATCTCACTCACATCTCAAGTACCCTCTTGAATCCCACTTGACAGAGATTTCCATATTTCATATGATGCTACATCCACATTTCACCTCTTCTTATTGGAACAGGAAAGCTCATGCAGCTGGATGTCCCACCCTAGACAATGTCCCTCAACCCTGCTGACATTTGCTCTTCTGTGTTATCTGATGAGACCTGAATTAGCACACTTGGTTAATATTCTTTTTCCCCACCCTCAATTAGGCCAATGGGAATTCCAAGGAGAACTCAGCTGGATGATGTCTGATTTAGCCTGAGGAAGAGAGATATCTGTCACTGCTACCTGAACCTTCACATTCCATCTGGGAGGTATGATCCTGAGGGATGCGTAGTCAGTGTAAGAACCCTACCAAAGCAGCAGGGGTTATGTATGCACAAAAGAGATACAGCCACAGCAAGCTATTTCTTCATCTTGCAGGGAATCCCCATGAGATGCTCACAAATGGCATCAGAAAGGGGATGAATGAGTTGTGAAAACAATATTGTCCCTCTGGTCATTCTTCATCTTCCTAATGTCCTGGGAAATTCACTGGCTACTGGAAGTGGAATGTCTGATGGAACAAGATCCAGTTCCTAAACCAAACCAGCTGTTTTTGTCCTATCAAGCATGGTAGGGAGTTCGTATATTTCTTCCCTGGTCATTCAAAGTTCTGACTCTCTGCTTGATAAAAATCACAACTTATTTCATCCCCACATCCCCATCCCTTAAAAGCCCAATCCATCCATCAGCCAAAGTAGGGATTCTCATTCTGGAAGTTATAGTCCGGACAGACTTTCTGAACCAGCTTGTAATCAATGCTGAAGAATGAGATGAAAATGCAGATGACCTTGAACGGTTTAGCACAGAGCCAGGCTGCGTGGCTCTGTGTATGCTCAGTGAAACAGATCTTGGATGGATCATACAGGCAGGGCTTATTCTTGCGTGCCCGGTTGGTCTTCTCATACTCCACGTGACAATTGAAGGTCTTGGATTCCTTTGGCTCAGCTAAGGTGGACTGCTGAGGATGGAGATGCTGGGTGGGGATAGGAGGCACCAACACGTCAAATTCTACAACTTTGGTGGGTGGCACAATGCTCACAGAGACATTGCCCAGGCTGGAGGAATTGTGTCGGAAATAGACACTGAAGGTACCATTGATGTGATCCACAATCTTGCCTGTCACAAGGAGGCTAAACTTCAAGGTCTTGATGTTGAAATAAAAGTCCCCCCATCCAAAGATCTTCTTGGTGCGACCGGCCTTCATTGAGGGCTTCCTTTTGGCTCGCTGATTGAAGTGCTCCATGGCTGTCTGATTCTTGGTCCAGTCCCATGGGCTCAGTGCACCACCAAAAGGGTCCAGCTTGGCTTTCGATGGCTCATTGGAAAATATCCGGCCAGGGCTGAGTGAGTGGGGTTTGAAAGAGCTACCATATGGTCCAGTCTTCAAGACACTTGAAGGACTCATCTCAAGATAGTTCAAGGTCTTGGTTACATGGCCCTCGGTGCATACAACCTATCAAAGAATAAACAAAGGAGGTTATATTAGATCATGCGTACTATCATGCGACTCTTCAGTTATCCATATGATACACCCTGCCTGAATCATGCTGAGTGCAAGTCATACGGAAATCTATGGAAGAGCTGCTTTCCATCATGGCACTTTCCAAACGCATGGAATAAAATCAACCATTATCCATAATCTTGGGGCCAACAAATATGTGGAATGAAGGTTATAGGAACTTCAGTCTAATACACCTGAAGGACATCAAATTGGGGAAATCTGATTTAAAGTATGTGCCATATTATATTAGAATCTCAATGGGAGGTTGCAATGCTCTGACTCACTCCAGGCTAGTCTTCCCAAAGTAATGTTTCTCAGGTGTGTTGCGATCCAACTTTGATTTTTCAACCAGTTCAATAGACTTGGAAGGGTGTGGATTAGAAAAAGAGAATACACTATGAGAAAATATTGATTTTGAAGTTTGGTAACAAAGATTCCAAAATTCCACAAACACGCCCCACAACTGCAAATTAAAAACTGGATCAAACTTAACAACAACAAATGTGTGTACATATTTATCCACACTGCATGCTTTTGGACCATCAGAGAAGGGCTGCCAAAACCATGGTGATAAATAAGGTCCACGAGAAGCCATGTTTTAATTTGACCTTCATTAGATAAAATACCAATATGCTTAAGGCTGCTGAGTAGTTTTCATGGCACTCATACCCACTACAATACAGCGGTTAATAGCAACAGCAAGAGCACTTAGACTTATATATTGCTTTGCAGTGCTTTACAGCCCTCTCTAAGCGGTTTACAGAGTCAACCTATTACCCTCAACAATCTGAGTCCTCATTTTACAGACCTCGGAAGGATGGAGGGCTGAGTCAACCTTGAGCCGGTGAGAATCAAACGCCTGGAAATCAGTAGAATTAGCCTGCAATACTGCATTCTAACCACTGCGCCACCCTGGCTCCATAAATTCAAAATTAAATTAAGTTAAATTCAAAAGAATAACAGAATAACGTCATATGTGAGTGGCCATTAGGATAGATGGATACCAACATGTAGGACATTGGAAACAAGTCACTAACGGTAAATAGCTTCTGTTTCTCCTAATCATTTCTCAGAAGCACCCAATTCTGCCACAATTCTGGAGTCCAAGCTAAATGAACCAGCAGGCTAGCTAAACCCAGCAGCTTAGATTTGCTGCAATTAATTCTTATAGTACAGTGGCTTTTTGCATTTTGGGGGGGATTCTTCTTCTGTTTTTCCAACTCCCCCTGCCTTTTTCATTTGCATTCCAGCTCAGTTTGTTTCATAGAATCTGTCATCTCCTCCTCTCCCCCTGCCCCCCCATTTTTTTGCCAACACAACAGCTGGCTGACATCCCATGATGGATGAATGGTATTTCTTTGCCCAACAGCAGAATTATTTGATTTGCAGGCATGGCGCCACCACAACAGCAGCAGCTTTTGCTTGCACGGAGAGGCGAATGATTCCTTCCAAGTAGAAAGTCTGGTGAGATGACCCATGGTGGTGGTGGGGATCTAGACTTTCAAACACAAGTGGCAACCACAGGCTCACAGGTAGGGTAGGTAAAGCTGGGACTGCAATACTGCTTTGTGTTTTTTTAATGGAACCTTCCTGCAGCTGAAAAGAAACCTGAAACTAGCAGTGAGGGAAATATAGCAAGTCCTGAATGATAGTACAGAGAGAGAACCAAGTATACATCTCAAAACTCACAATCAAAACCTAGAACAGTGATGGTGAACCTTTTCGGCACAGAGTGCTGAAAAAGTTGCCCGGAAATGTCACATGCCAATGTGCGCGCTCATCAGGGCTGTGCTCTGGAAAAGCCAAATTTCAGGATTCTAGCATGCATGCGTGCCCGGCAATCAGCTGGCTGGTGCACATGTGCAGTCCCATTTTTGGCACTGATGCACACGCAAAGAGATCATGTGCCAGAAAAGCCGAACTCCCGGGTTCTGGCACGCATGCGCACCCAACTATCAGCTGGTCAGCACGCATGCCTACACCCGTTTTTGGCACTGCCATGCCCGCGGACAGCTGATTGTCGCATGGGCATGCACGCCAGAAACCCAGAACACAAAATGGCAAGGCTGCGCATGCCAGGCAACATGGCTTCGTGTGCCACTTTGGGCATGCATGCCATAGGTTCACCATCATGGACCTAGGAGAAACAGAAAGTGTTTCAAGCCTGGGACACAGATGTCTATTTTCCACAACTTTCCTGAGACTAGAGCCAAGACTTAGGTTATGTACCAAATGCCCAGTTCAGCTCAGCCTTGGTAGAAAATCCACTCTTGATCTGGCAAAGTTATAGAAGGTGGGACAGCTAACAATTGTCATTCTATGTGTATGTCTATGTCATTGTCCTCAATCCTTAATGGCTGGGAGGAAGTAGAGATAGTCCTTGATTTATGACCACAATTGAGCCCAACACTTCTGTTGTTAAGTCAGACATTTGTTAACTGAGTTTGGTCCCATTTTATGACCTTTCTTGCCACTGTTGTTAAGTGAACCACTGCGGTTTGTCAGAGGGTTTGTTGTATTTGGGGAGTTGGGTCAGAACAGGGTGGAAGGCTGAGTTAATCTTGAGCCAGTGAGAACTGAACTGCCAAATTGCAGGCAGCTGGCAGTCAGCAGAAGTAGCCTTCAATACTGCATTCTAACCCCTGCGCCAGCACAGGAAAATGGTCATAAGTCACTTTTTTCAGTGCCTTTGTAACTTCAAATGGTCACTAAATGAATGGTTGCAAGTCGAAGACTATCTGTGCTTCACCCAGGGGAGGAAAAGCATGCATGCTGTCCCCGTATCTTTTCCTGATTAGGATGAGGATAGAGAGAACAGGACAGAATGGTGAGGGGCAGCTCCCCAGAAAGGTTCTGCAAAACCTTGATAATTGCCCCCAACCCCGCTTACTTTCCTTGATGTGATGGAACAACAAATCAGTCCGTGTTTTTTGGGCCACCGAGTCCACCCTGAGGAAGGAAGCCTCAAGGAGGAGCCATCTCAGTCCTACATCCTCAGTATGAACAAGGCTGATTAAGCAGGTGGAGAGGAGTAACAAGAGACAGTGCTGTTCACAACTACTGGGAGCACATGCTGGGACACTCATTAAAACAGAGGCAAAAGCAGTGAAAAGCAAAGACTGAATCTGCAGGGAACTTTGCCAGCTTAAGGCCCAAATGATGGAGGTGTTTGTTCACAGTAGACATTCTCAGTATGTTTTAGTTAGGTATGGCTAGATCCGGTCAGTTTTAGTCAATATTAATTTTCTGAGTATTCAGACGTGAAGTCCACTCCCTGCTGTCCTTTTAGAACTTTTAAAAATAAGTTGTGTGAAAATTATCATTTAAATGGCGTGCATCTCATCCTGAATCTTATATTTGGCTATCAAGTCTCTTGATCGGAGAGTCTCATAAAAATTTGGAGACACACAAAATTAGTAGGCATTCCAGTCCACATATTAATGAGGGGGACACTAATGAGGTTGAGTTCAGTTCCAGAGTGCACCCAACAGCTTGACAAAGTACTTAATGTCTTCCTTGCCTTTTCTTCCCCGACAGAAGTGAGAAAAAGAATCCAATATTCTTAATACAGAAACATCTATGGGTCTTGGGTTCTGGATCTACTGCTTACGCCCCACTTCTACACTAACTGTAATGATGCACAAAACTAACACATCATATATTCTCTGCATATCAACCAACTGGATTCAGCTGTGTTAAAAGACCAGTCTTGCCCTTGTATGTTTGTGTGTGCATGTATCTATTTCATTGTTACTCCCAACTCTGGGGTTTGAAGGAGAAGGATAGGACAGTATTTCTGCCGCTTCCATCCAAGTAAGTTTATTCAACCATCACCACATTTTCTCCTACTTGATGCAAGATAAAATTAAAATCCCATTGCTCTGCCAGACAGAAGAAAAAAGCAATGAATGAATCATTCAGGCATGGGACAAAAGGCATAATATTCCATAATGATTTGCTACTGTCTCCTTGTAATTAGCAAACCGTTTGGAAGAGATACAGTGGATGTTGCTCCCACTTTAACTGGGGTAATGCAACTTTGGGTGAACGGGCTCCGAATTAACCCATGACCCATGGGAGATTTCATTTTAACTTACATTGCAGCCTAATGCGCTTATAATGCCAAGCTAAAATATCCTGGTCTGGAACTGCCAACAGAGGAAGAGATCTTCATTCTGAAAACTGCTTTTTTTCACCATTTAATCCTTTTCCAGAAATAAAAGCAGGATCGTTCTGGAGTTTCAAATTTGTATTTAATTTGTCCTTCTTGCTTTCACACTTTGGCTAGAAAACAAAAACCACACATTCTTTGAAATGCAGAAACTTCCTGCCCCTCCCAGAGCCTGAGTTTCCCCTCCTTTCCAGTGGTGTCCATAGCAAACTCTTATACAGCAAAAAGGCAACACACAATGATGATGTGACTATTTCATGGTAGCGCAATGGTTAGAATGGAGTATTGCAGGCTAATTCTGCCGACTGCCAGGAGTTCAATCCTAACCGGCTCAAGATTGATTCAGCAAATTCCATCTTTCCAAGGTTGGTAAAATGAGGACCCAGATTGTTGGGGGCAATAGGCTGACTCTATAAACTGCTTAGAGAGGGTTGGAAAGTACTGTGAAGTCTAAGTGCTATTGCTATTCAAATGCCCATGATGTTTTGTGTTGACAACTGAAGTATGATGAGTTAGATATGTGGTGTTACAGGTAGTCCTCAACTTACAACCATTTGTTTAGTGACCATTCGAAGTTGCAACGGTGGTGAAAAAAATGAGTTCTGACCATTTTTCACATTTACAACCACTGCAGCGCTCCCCTGGTTACATGATCAAAATTCGGACACTTGGCAACTGGTTCATATGATGGTTCCAATGTTCCAGGATCATGTAATCCCCTTTTGTGAATTTCTAACAAGCAAAATCAATGGGGAAGCCAAATTCACTTAACAACTGTGTTACTGGCTTGACAACTGCAGCAATTCGCTTAACAACTCTGGCAAGAAAGGTTGTTAAATGGGGCAAAACTCACTTAAGAAATGTCTCGCTTAGCAACCGAACTTTCTGCCTCAACTGTGGTCATAAGTCGAGGACCACCTGTACCAAATTCGCTCAATGAGAGCAGCCAACATTCTAAGCATCCTTACAAAATATTGTTGTAGTTAAGGGTTTTCAATCTCCTCTTCATCATCGCTGAGGAAGGAAAGGAAAGCAAATGCAGAAAATTTTGCAATTTTCAACAGATGAGCTGATCCAGTGAAGGAAGAAATTCTCTGCTTTGTTTCAGTGAAACGAAGGGAAAGAAAGCTCTGAAGAGCAATTGTTCTGTAGGAATTTATCCGTGAACGAAAATCTTGCTCCAACACACTACAGTAAAGTTGTGTTCTTACAACAACACATTTAACTGGGAGGATGGGAGGGGTGGCACTGTTGAAATTCTCCCTAGTCTATTATCTCTAAAGATTAAAATTAACTCCAAATAGATCCATTGATTCATAATGTTAAGCTACCTCCACCTAGCCAGTTAAGCTTCTGGAACATCTAACTCCAATCAACTGGCATGTTGTACGCATGAAGGAAAATATACGTGTCCCAGGATAAACCGGAGCTTTAGTCTTCCAAGCTTTCGAACTCGGGCTGGAGCCAGGGGTGGGCTGCTGGAGGTTTGCTGAGGAGTTTGGGAAAACCTCTAGCTAAGATTCTGTGCAGTCTGAGTACCCCCAAATTCCACTCCTGGCTAGCCCCGCCCACCCCACATGGCCTGTTTTGGATGCAGGTAAGTGCAGGGCATGCTTGGAGGCTCAGGGAGGATGAAAAATGGGCCTACCGGAAGTTCGGGAAGGTCAGAAACAGGCCCATTTCCAGCCTCCAGAGCATGGGGAGGCCGTTTTCACCCTCCTGGAGGCTTGACGAAAGTCTCTGGAGCCTGGGGAGGGCAAAAACACTCCCCGGCCATGGTGCAGGAAGCCAACTAGGCCATGCCTACCATGGCCACGCCCACCCAGCAACCAGGCAGAAAATCCTTGCTAAAATTTTTGAAGCCAACCATCCTCAGGGAATGACTTGTGATCGATTCAGGTTGGATCCTGGCCCCATCTTGTCTATAGAGTCTTCCAAGAAAAAGAGACAGAGAGAAAAGTGGGGGTTGAAAAGGGAAACCTTCTTTACAGAATTATGGGACTTCAACGATCTAGCCATGGTTAAAGCTGCCCAGCAAAGAGGGAAAAGAGTTTGTCAGCACTCTCATGCACAAGAGCTTATGGGATGCCAGCCATTTCTGGAGAAAAATGTAGGATTCAAGTAACACCCAAATAGGTTACTTTGAATGAAGCTTGTATGATTATGTGTGTATGCAGCCACTGGTAAAGAGACATGGTTACATCTGCAAACCGGACGTAACTAATGCTATGCATGCTTACTATTAAATAAAACCCACTTAAGTAAAAAGAATGTGTTCCCAGTAGTTGCATTCAAAATAAAGCTAACAGCCTCTAGTAACTTTCTTCAGTCCAATGCCCTCCATGTGTGGACTACAGTTCTCATCACATTCATTCAGCATGGAAGTTGCAGGTTAAGAAGTTAGTCATTTTAGCACCATAATCTTCATAGTGATTAGGGAGATGAATATTCAAATCTGCTTTCAACCAGAAGTGACATCCAGCAGGTTCTGGAGAGCCGGTAGCGGAAATTTTGAATAGTTCAGGGAACCGGCAAATACCACCTCTGACTGGCCCCCGAGTGGGCTGGGAATGGAGATTTTACTGTATCCTTCCCCTGCCACACCCACCAAGCCACACCACGCCCACCAAGCCACGCCCACAGAATCGGTAATAAAAAAATTGGATTTCACCACTGCTTTCAACCCTCTTACAGATTGATATACGGTTAATTTTCAACTTTTAGGGGAACTACAGGCTATAAATAAGGAAACCACCATGCCAATAGCAGTTGTTTGGCAACTTATACCTGGCCTTTGCAGTTTAGCCAATTATAATCAGTCTAAACAGATTTGGGAAAGAAGGCGATACCTTGCAGAAAGAGGAATACTACTATTGCACCACAAAATTCACCTGTCAGGCTATCAGGTGATTTATAAGCACAGGTTTAGCATTAAATCTGAGTTTTAAAAGCTGGTTGTGTTGTACTATGAAGTGGGAATTTCCCTCTCACTGTATAATTCAATTCCTACACATACTAGAAGCACGTCTATCCTTAAGGCATAGGGGTGTCAATCTGGTGGCCTATGGGCCAGATGCATCACGCCCAAGCCATGCCCACCCCAGCTCCACAAAGGCAAAAAATGTTGTGATGCATCACGTGACGCTATCATGTTTGACACCCATGTTATAGTACAACACATTAAGGTCATTATTATTTTAAATCTTCCATGGAAAAGCAACTGGTAACTGGTAAATTTAGTCCATTAGAATTGTGTAATCACCCTAGGTTGCTTAGCCAGGACAACTGTACATTGTTGAACTCTATGGTTCTTACCAGTTTAGCATCAGGCTGAAATGGCATAATAGCAATAGCACTTAAGACTTACATACCGCTTCACAGTGATTTACAATCCACTCTAAGCAGAGTCAGCATATTGCCCTCCCAACAATCTGGGTCCTTATTTTAACGATGGATAAGCTAAGGAGGCTGAGTCAACCTTCAGCCGGTCAGAAACGAACTGCTGGCAGTCGGCAGAGTTAGCCTGCAATAGTGCATTCTAACCACTACATGACCATGGCTCATAATTGTGGCATGAACGCGGAAGAGTATGAAAGTTATCATTTGTTGCCTATATAAAGAAATGAAAGAAAGAAAGAGAACCTTAAAAAGGGTTGCTTCTGATTCAGCTCCTTTCATGACTTGTAACCTTATTTTACTCGATTCAGGTTACACGAGGACACGTTTAGTAGGACGGCTACAGGAAAGAACCTAGAGGTGACAGACAGTATCTTGCAGCCAGTCTCATCCCTTTCCTGCTGCAATGCTGTGACTTAATTGCGGGTACTTTTCCCTCTGGCTGATAATGTGCCGAAAAGAGAAAGGAATCAACCAACGTCTTTAGCTATCACACACTGCACACACGTAATCACCACAGCATCATTTGCTGGGGATTTTGAACAGAGGCAAGAGAGGCAGAATAGGGGCAGCTTATTTCACGCCAGCAGTTTTCTGCTCTCTCAAGGGTAGGTGGACAACATTAACTTAACTCTGGTCAAAAACTCAAAGAGACTTCCCTAAGCTCTCACTGGCCAAGCCAGCATCCACCATGGCCTTTCTTTGCTGCTAACAAAAAAAGGGGTATTTAAAACTAGTTCCTGACATCAGTAGCAGGGGTGGGATTCAGCCAGTTCGCACTGGTTCAGGTGAACCGGTAGTTACAGTCAGCGGCTGGGCCTGCTCAGGCGCTATCCCATCTTATACAATCGCTGTGTTTTTGACGCAGCGGACACGTGTGTAAGGTGCGCATGCATGAACGAAGCAAACGTAGAAACTCACATTTTTGATTCTGGGCAAACTGGTTGTTAAATTATGTGAAGCCCACCTCTGATCAATAGTATATTTCTGATTTTAGCACCTAACCCTGTGCTGGCGAACCTATGGCACGCGTGCCACAGGTGGCACATGGAGCCATATCGGTGGGCATGCAAGCGTTGCCCTAACTCAGTTCCAGTGCACATGCACGCACCGGCCAGCTGATTTTCGGGCCTTCTGGGCCCACTGGAAGTCGGGAAATGGGACATTTCCAGCTTCCAGGGAGGGGGAGGCTGTTTTTGCCCTTCCTAGGCTCCAAGAGAGCCTCTGGAACCTGGGGAGGGCGAAAAACAGGCCTACTGGGCCCACCAGGCCATAAGCGGGGGGTGCATTGAATTATGGGTGTGGGCATGTGCATGCACAACCCTCCGCACTCCCCCCGCTTTTGGCACATGACACCAAAAAGGTTAGCCATCACTGACCTAACCTGTCTGCCTTCCCTGGTAGATCAGACAGGCAATGCAACCAGATGAGCAAATTCTACTTTACTGTAAGGCAACATGAACAGAATCTTGCAGGTGTGGAAAGGCAAATCTCCTGCTGTCTCCTTTACAGTTTAAGAAGCTAGGGAAGTCCCTCTTTCTCCCCCCAATATGCAGCTGCAGGCTATGTCCTCTCTTATCTGACCATTTCTGTAGGCAGCATTTCTTTGCCCCATCTCCCAAGGTCTTTCTCATATACCATTACATAATCCTATCTTCTTATTCCTTCCCCTCCTCCCTTATCTCTATAAATGAAATGATTTATAAGCATCATAGGCATTAAGATACGGAAAGTATCATTGGAAGAACACATTGTCCTCAACATCCTACTATTTCCCATTGTTCATCATCTATTCACGTCCACTAAAATTGGGATCTGATAGTCCACACATGGTTGTAATTCCACCCTCCTCAACCTCACACCTTTCAGATATGCAGACAATTCATGCTAGCTTGGAATTCTAGGTCCCAAAGCATATAAAGAGCTCCAGACTTAAGAAAGGTGTTATCATGAAATTGTTGTTAGGACCGGAATGGGGCAAACCTGGCTTCAGATGCTCACTTGGTCCCAAAATCAATTACAATTCAGGCAAACGAATAACTCTCAACACTGCTTATTTCATGATGATGTAATAGTGTGATGTATTGAAATGCTATAATATCTATTTTCAGTCTTATTTCATTTGTAGGGAGAAAAGCAACAGCTATAATTAGCTGGCAATCCTATCACTTCTAAAAGTTCTTCCCAATCTCTTTCTGTTAAAAACATGACAAATCTTTGCAAGAGGGATCAAAGAGACCATCTATGTCAAAATTGAGCAGCCCCCTCAACAGAGGGGATGGAATATGAGGTCATCTATTTTCAGTCTACAACACAGTCCTTTTGGCAGCTCCAAGAAGGCTCCATACTCATTTGCACTACTCAGGGGACCCCGAGGACACAGATAAACTTCCAAGTTGCCTCAACTACTCCCTAGTTTAAAAGAATGCAAATGATCAGCTGTCTGCAAAGAGTGTAAATCCTTCCATTCTCCACCATCCAGTCGGAGCTAAGACGCTTCTTGGATGAGAAGCAAAATATCTTCAAAGAAAAACAAGGAAGTCGAGTTGCCTCTTGAAAAAGCACCTTTGGTATAACTATGACCTTGATGACTGAGAATCTCCATAGACGTGACAAATCTAGAAAACTCTTGAGTCTATCATATATATTTGCTCACTATAATTCTAGACTCAGTGGCTTTGCAAAAAAAAAAAAAAACTTTTTCAGAAGACAACTTTGTAGGAGGGAGCAACTAAACTCCTCTCTCTCTCTTATACACCCACACCCACGTACAATTTAAAGGACCCATAGGATCACTTGATGACAAGCAAAAAATTTTATTGGGTTTTTGCTGGGTAAATCAGCTGCAGTTAATTTTTTTTTAATTTGATTTATATGCCGCCCTTCTCCGGAGACTCAGGGCGGCTTACAATGCACTAAGCAATAGCCTTCATACTTTTGTATATTTTATACAAAGTCAGCTTATTGCCCCCACAACTGGGTCCTCATCAACATCAACAAGAGATATTACATTTTGGGTAGATGTGTGTGTGTGTGAGAGAGTTACTTCAGCAATATCTAATTGCAATTTATTTAATCCTAATGTTTATTAGAGTACATATAGACAAATATCTTACCATGCAGCAGATAGAATTGTACTCTGATACTATGGGGTTGGGCTCCCCCATCTCATTGTATAATAGTAATGCTTTCCCAGCTTTCCCAGCCTTTCTCAACTTAATACTTTCCAGAAGAATTGGATCACACTTCTATGATGGGAATTGTTATCCATCATATCTGGAAGATTAGCCCTGTCTCTTTTACAAGAACAAAGAGTAGTAAATATTTGATTATCAGAAACAGAGAAAAGATTTCACTAATATACAATATAACAGAAGTAGTAGGGCTTCGAACAGTAATCCTATTATAAAACAGGGGTGATGCAAGTACACTCAATTTTTTATTAGTGAAATGATAGCAAATGATTATGTTTGTCCCATCCTCTAATTTTTTAGAGGTCTTCCAGATTCTACAATATTTAGCAGTCCTTTTTGGACAACCTTAAAATGCCTCCAAAATTGAATTGTTTTTAACTATTTGCAGACCTATTCAGACTGAGCATGGCCATTCTGATAATCTGTGAGTCGAGAGCAGTATTTCTCAACCTTGGCAACGTTAAGACATATGTGGATTTCAACTCCCAGAATTCCCCAGCCAGCCATTCACACTTTTTAAAGTCCTCACAGCTTAAAAGTTATCAAGCTTGAGAAACGCTGGTCTAGAGTTTGCACAAAATCACCAGCCAATTTCTGCTTGCCCTTGTTGACTGATTGCTGAGCTCAAGATAATAGCCAGCTCATTTGCTTGCTATTCTTTCAAGCTGACCAACAACTCAGCACTTTTTCTTGCCTTAAACTTCACCATGTCCATGTGGAAACCCAGCCTTTTCTTCCCCTGATTAAAAAAAAAAAAGAAGGGAAAATTAATTGCAAATATTTGCCTCTCCAGTGGTGGTATTCAGCCGGTTCGGGCCAATTCATGCAAACCGGTAGTGGCGACCTGAGGGTGAGGCCACTCACCCTCCCTGGCGCTATACCATGCTATTTAGCCATGGTTTTCTAAGCCCTGCGCATGCATGCAAGCTGCGCACACAAGCAAAGCACATGCGCTGAAGGCCACACGCATGCGCCGAAGGTTTTCGCACGCATGCTCACATTTTCGGTGTGCGGCGAACCAGTGGTAAAATTATGTGAAATCCACTTCTGTGCCCCTCTCTCATATTTCACATTTTATAAGGAAAGAAAACCCAGAGGCCATTTGAGTCAAAACTCTACAAGGGAAATGGCAATGTTAAAAGATGTACAAGCAGTATATAAGTCAAAGTGCTGTTGCTAAGGGCTATATACAGATCGAAAACTGGGAGAAGTTTCCAATTACCCACAGCCACAAACAATTATGACCTCTGATGACATAATTCATTCAAGCACATTTTCCTGGCCAAGCCAACATTGCTTTTTTTAAATAAAGTTTTTTTTATTTTTCATAAACATGTACAGTCATTTCCATCATTTTCCATTCATCTTTTCTTTTAACTTTCATTTTTCATTTTTACTTTTTCGGGGCTGCTCTTTTACTCTTTACCTTTACTCCAACCTTTCTTCTTCTCCTCCCCTTCTCTTCCTTCCTGTTTCTCCTCCTACTTCCTTTGTTTTTCCTCTCCTTCTCTTTCCTACTTCCCCTTCTCTTCCCCCACTCCTCTCTTCTTCCCCCTTCTAACCTTCTCCTCTACTCCTCTTTCTCCTCCCTCTTCTTCCTCTCCTTTTCCCTTTCTTCTCTCCTTTCCTCTCCCCTCTTCTCCCTTCCTCTCTCTCTACTCCTTCCCCTCTCTCCTGTTGTTTCCCTTTTCAGTTCAATCTAAAGTGCAGCCCCGATTTCCTAATTATCTTTATTCTCATTTCAATTTCTTACTCAATTATTATTTATTTTTATTTCATCATTTGCGTACATTTTTATAATCTCACTTTTTTTCCCTTTTACTCCCCCCTCCCTTTCTCTTTTTACTTGACATCATCTGGGTATCTATTTTTCTAATTGTTTTTTCCCATTTATTCTCTATCTAATTTATCTCTATGTCCTTATTCATGTTTCTTTTCTAACCAATCATAAAATTTATCCCATGTCTTGAAATACATCGACTCCTCTTTATCTTTTATTCTCAATGTTAATCTATTCATTTCTGCACATTCTAAAATTTTCTTTATAATTTCTCCTTCCAACGGGATTTTATTTGCTTTCCAGTTTTGTGCAAATACAATTCTAGCTGCTGTTATTATATGAATAATTAAATATGTATCTTCTTTACTATAATTCTCTGTAAAATTCCCAATAAGAATATCTCTGGTTTTAACTCTATATGTTGCTGAACATTCCCTCTAACCATGTTTGTATTTTCACCCAATATTATTTTGCTTCTTTACACAACCACCACATATGATAGTATGATCCCGGCAACTGATGACATTTCCAACACTTAGCTGATTTATCTTTAAACATCTTAACTAATCTTTCTGGTGGCATATGCCATCTATAAAACATCTTATACATGTTTTCTTTATAGGCTGTTGCCATTGTTAATTTATAATTTCTTTCCCAAAGTTGTTGCCATTTTGGTGTATCCAAAATTCTTTGCCCATGCTATCATTGTTCCTTTTACTTCTTCATCTTCTAGTCTAATACGCATATAAATTATATAATAATTATATAATTTCTTAATCATTTTCTCATCTGTTCCTGTCAATAAAGAATTGTGCCACAACAATATGTACTACACCGCAACAATATTGTAACTATTTCCAATCGCAAATCTCATCTTGTTTTCACTATCTGGAGTGTTCTTTTATTTGATAGGCTTCCCTAGTGTTTAAATCCAAAGAAAACTATGGTTGTTCCCAAAGTTATCAATGCTGGAGAAGAAAGGCACTTGCAAGCACGACAAGTAGTCCTTGACTTACAACAGTTCGTTTAATGACCGTTCAAAGTTGCAACGACACTGAAAAAAGTGACCGTTTTTCACACTTACAATCACTGTGACATCCCCAATGGACATGTAATCAAAATTCAGACTCTTGGCAACTGACTCATATTTATGACAGTTGCAGTGTCCCGGGGTCATTTTTTTTGTGACTTTCTGACAAGCAAACTCAATGGGGAAGCCAGATTCACTTAACAACCGGGTTATTAACTTAACCATTGCAGTGATTCACTTAACAACGGTGACACGAAAGGTCATAAAATGGGGCAAAATTCACTTAGCAAATGTCTCACATAGCAATGGAAATTTTGGGCTCAATTGTGGTCGTAAGTCGAGGACTACCTGTGTTCTGTTCCTTTCCAATGTACATTCATGCTTATGTTGAGCTGGAGCTCCAAAAAGGAGAAGTTACCACAAGCACTTGGCTTTCTAATTTCAGGATTGTGAAACAAATGTCTTCTTTACTGATAGGGAGTCTGGATATTATGCTAAAAGGTCTCTTGATGGTATTCCGAGACACTGAAAAGTGATGTGGGGAGAGCGGCTTTATTTCAGCTCCACTCCAAGGAAGCCCAAGTGCAGAATTTACCTCATGGCAGTCAGTGCGAAAAAGTCACTGAGCAATGTGTCGACACCTGCTCAGGGGAGCACAGAAGCCCATTAAAAGGTGGGGGGCAGGCAGCCTGCATTGCCCTGAGAAGGCCACGAAAATCTTTAATTGTGTTATTCTCCCAAGGCTGTCATGTCTTAAGCCACAAAACTCCTGCCCTCCTTGAGCGTGCGCAGCGTCTGTATGACAAAAAGCTTTCGGGATGGACATCACATGCAGAGAATTGGAGGGGTGTGTGTGGTGGTGGTGGGGAGGCTGAGGCACAAAGCAGGTGTGAAGCTACAAGGCCGCAGATTGCTAGAGCTCTCTGGGGCCCAGGCTCTGGAGGAATCCTGCATGAAGCTGACTTGTAAATGGTCCAGTAATGGAAAAACAGCCATACATGGTCCTTCCCACTGGAGGAAAACATGGAACTAGAACAAGGGTGTCAAACTCAAGGCCCGCAGGCCGAATCCTAACCGCAGCCCACATACCCTTTGCCCAAAACTGGAAACATGAATACATACCGACAGAAAACAAAATAATCACTAAAATCACCGAATGCGCAGAAATGGATAAACTTACAAAAGAGCTACAAGAGAAGGATGACACAGAGTATTACTTAGCATGGCAAAAATGGTATAACCGGTTGGAGAAGAAGTTAGAAATACATTCATAGGGACACTAAAGAATAAGGTCAATTTTGAGACAAAACTTTGAGTACCAATTAAGGTGTGTAATAATTTAAAGATGGAATGTATATTAATGCTTCACATGTAAATACATAAATATACAGATATCTAGATAAACACGGGAAAAATAGTCTACCGATGTGACAACTTTAAGAGCAAGTCGTAAGACTTGATTGATGTTTGTTTGTTGTATCGTTGTATTTATGTTTGTTTGTACTTTTTTAATAATAATAATAATAATATAAAAAAAAGATACAGCAGTTTCTAAGCAGTTTACAGAGTCGGCATATTGCCCCCAACAATTTGGGTCCTCATTTTACCCACCTCGGAAGGATGGAAGGCTGAATCAACCCGGAGCCTGGTGAGATTTGAACTGCCAAATTGCAGGCAGCTGGCAGTCAACAGAAGAAGCCTGCAATGCTGCGCTCTGACCACGGCACCACCACAGCTCTTATATTGTACCAGTTAAATAAAAGGTTAAAATACTAGCTATTGTATTTTTGTTGTTGTTTAGTTGCTAAGTCATGTCTGACTCTTTGCAACTCAATGGACCACAGCACCAGAGGCCCTCCTACCCTCCACTGTCTCCTGGAGTTTGCTCAAACCCATGTTTGTTGCATCGATGACACTATCTATGTTCTCGGTCATCCCCTTCTCCTTTTGTCTTCAATCTTTCCCAACATCAGGGCCTTTTCCAATGAGTCTTCTCATTTGTTGGCCAAAGTGTTTGAGCTTCAGCCGTGGTGGCGCAATGGTTAAAATGCAGTACTGCAGGCTACTTCTGCTGACTGCCTGCAATTCGGCAGTTCGATTCTCACCTGCTCAAGGTTGATTCATCCTACCATCCTTCCGAGGTCAGTAAAAGGACGACTCAGATTGTTGATGGCAATAAGCTGACTCTGTAAAGCATATGGAGAAGGCTGTAAAGCACTGTGAAGCAGTATATAAGTCTATATGCTATTGCTACGCTATTCTTTATCTGTCCTTTCAAAGAACAATCAAGGTTGATTTCCTTTAGGATCGACTGATTTGATCTCCTTGCAGTCTAGGGGACTCTCAAGAGTCTAGCTATTACATTACATAGAATTAATTTAGGATAATAGAATCTCCTGATTCCGGATTCAGATTAATGATTTTGCGCAGAAGCATTGGCAGAATATGGTTTTTGTCACTTGTTACTAACTTATTTATAGTTATCCCAGGTCGTATTGCACTGTGTCCTTCCCTCAGTCTCGAACTTCCTTTGGTATCCTTATTGCTTCCTATTTTTTTATTAGTACCACACATGAGCTCCACTTTACATGGAATCAGAGAAGTCAGCAACAGCAGCATTTTATTCATTTAAGCAGTTTATATGTCACCTTTCACCAATGGTTCCAAGGCGAGATGCAAATATTTCGCAAACAAGAAAAGCAACAGTAAATGCAAACAAATCTAATAGTGGGGAGAAATCTAATTAAAAATTACAAGAGCTGTAAAGATGCAAAGATTATTTTCAAACACCCCAATGAATTGTTTTGTGAAAAATTAGCTCCAGGCACACCTCCTTCACAAAAACATTGCATGGCTTGGAGACAATACCAGAATCTTCACATGCACACACTTTTTTATTTTTTTTTTTTTGAGGAGGAGGTGGTCAGATGCAGAGAAGGGCTAGGTGGGATGCTGAATAAATCCTGAAAGAAAGCAGTGGTTCATTACATTCATATCATGGTGAGAAAACCACTTGCAAATCAATTTTACTCTTATGACCTGAACTTCTGGGTGATAATGTTCCATCACATACTTGGGGCTCCAAACAGATGAGCTGTCCAGTTAATCCTGGTCTGTACATCATGCATACTTATACTGACCACTCTTAACACAGGGAAGGGAAGCTTCAGCCCTCTGGATGTAGCTGAATACAACTTCCAGCATTCATCATGACAGTGAGACTAGCAGCGTGAGCAGTGTATAGGTAGTCCTTGACTTACAACTGTAATTGAGCCTGCTGATTATGGTTGTAAGTTGTGACGGTTGCAAAGGGGGTCACCCATGCGACAGACCTGATTTTATGACCTTTTTTGGCAGTTGTTAAGTGAATGAGATTGTAGGAGATGACCAGGTTGAGCCCGAGGGAGGGACAAATGTGTCATAAGTCCCAAGTCCTTTCGCACTCACTCACCAGAGATCTAAGTCCAACCCACCTTGAATTGATGCTTACCTACCGCCAATTTGCTTTGACTGTTAGTAGTTCAGGTTCTTGTAGAGAGCACAAGCTTGAAATAAACCTTTACATTCATTTTAAACAAGCTGGGCTTCCTGATTTTCCTGTGCTTGACAGGGGCAGTTGTAAAGCAACTGCTGTTATCATCAAGTGAAGGCAGCGGTTAGTAAGTGAACCAATTATTTGCTACGAGCTAGTATTGCTGAAAGCCAGAAACAAATGCGGGGGTTTGGCAAAAGCATCATAAAATGCAGTCACGAGACCACAGGATGCTGCAGACGACCATAAATGCAGGCAGATTACTGAGTAGCTGAAATGCAGTCATGTGATCATAGGAGGAGCTGTCCGAACTTCAGAACTGGTTCGTAAGCACCCCCAGAGAGGACCGTTGTAACTTCAAATGGTCACTTAGCAATTGGTCCTAAGTCGAGGACTACCTGTATGTCAGCAAACCATGAATGTTTGCAACCATAATTTTCCAGGATCCCCAGTGAAAAGACCTTGGAGAGAAGCAGCACGTAGGCAATTCCCTACATCAAGACTCAGGAAGCCACCGAGGGGCCAATGCAGTATATCAGACAAAGCACCGGTCTCTGTGACAATATCCAACAGCTCATTATAGCTAAGCTTTTAAGCTCCGAAGTCTTTAAATCTTTCCACAGAAGGACGCTGCCTATACCTTTCCGACTTGTGCTGGAGGGTACCAGCCCCATCTTCAGAACTGCTCTTTTTTTTTTCTTCTTCTAAAAGAATCTGAAGGAACAGGGCAAATATATTCTCTGCATTGATAGAGTTGAAGGCACAAAGAAAGTGGCTGTTAATATCACATATTCCCAGCTGTAGGAATACAGGTATGGATGTTTTATCCAATTCAAACAATAGACTTTTCATTAAAAAAAAAAAAAGTAATGTATCAGGAAAAAGGGGGAAGAAGACTCTAGCCTAGCAGGCTATAAGATGCTTGCTTTCCATATGGAGGGAGCTTTTCATTTGCATTCAAACATGCAATCATAACCCCCCACTTTGAAGGTCCTAAATCGGCACTGAAGATTGTTAAAAGGAGCAGGCACTTTATAGGCTATGTAGTCCAAACTGTAGCAACACAGCAAAACCTGTGCTTAAAAAAGCTTCAAGGGATGACTTTTTAGCCTCCAGCAAGAGATAGCTCAGCATGCCTCTACTGTAGGTAGCTGGCTTTGTAGTCAATTGTTCTGACCATCAAGAAGTTTCTCCCATTACTTCAGAACAAATCCTTTCCCCGAGGCAGCAAAATACTCATTCTTGTCATCTTCTGTTGACAGCCCCATTGGTATTTGCTTTCATATCCTCCTCTAGGCCCTTTGATTCCTCCAAGTCGCATTCAATCCACAGCAGTTTCAGAGAGAGCTAATATCTTTGAATGTGCATTATGTGATTGGCTTAGGGCAGGGGTGTCCTAATTTCATTGAGGGTCGTATCAGGGTTGTGTTTGACCTGGGGGAGGGGGGGCAGGGGGCATGGCCATGGGGGGCATGGCCAGTTCCATATCACTCATGTTGGGGGCGCCTGTGGCAGCCAGAGCTCTCTGCCAGTGAAAACAGGCTCCCAAGCTCCATTTTTACCTGCAACAGCCTCCTGCAACCCTCTGCCAACTAAAATGGAGCTTGGGAGGGCCATTCCAAACTCCATTTTCACTGGCAAATGCACCATGGACTGGTCCTCTGCTGTTTTCAGGATGGCCCCGCGGGCCAGATCTAAGCACCTGGTGGGCTGGATCCGGCCCCCGGGCCTTGAGTTTGACACCCCTGGCTTAGGGAGTGGTCATTGCAAGAACTACTAACAGGTGAGTTTGCTTCTTTTTCCTCTCCTCTTCTTCCTTTTATATCATCTAATTGTGACAGCAAGGCTAGTCTTCTTTTTTAAAAGCCGTATATAAGTTACTCCTCTCTTTTCAATAAGGGGAATTAATGCTTCAAGTCAAACAAAAAAATGTATCTTAAAACTGATCCCATAATAAAATAATACCTGCTTGCCTGCAGCCCTGGAGGTTTTCAATAAGAGATTGGACAGCCATTTGTCTAGAATGGCATAGGGTCTCCTGCCTGAGCAGGGAGCTGGACTAGAAGGCCTCTAAGATCCCTTCCAACTCTGTTATTCTGTTAATTCTTACACTGCTGAATCTGTAAAATGTCAGAATTTCATCCAGGAAAATGTGAACATCAAGAGCTTCCATCTGTCTGTCTGTCTGTCTGTCTGTCCGTCTGTCTCCATTTCTCCCTCTATCCATGCACATATAAGGATACACAACCTTCATACCACTCATGTAAGTTCTACTTGCCAGGTCTAAATCTGAACGGTAACCATCTTCGAATAAAGAATTAATTCTGCAGCTGCTTTTAAGACATATCCACAACTCCTATTAAAAACAACCAATCCTGTCTGGCACCCAATTCCCAAATTTAGATCAGTGCTACTGGGAAGCTGTTCAATTAAAAGAAAGAGTTCTTACATATGATGCTTCCTTTTTACAACATTTTCTTTTACAGCACAAATCTGTTTCCCAAATCACAAAAAAAGTGCCAGTCAGAGGTTTTGTGAAACCCAGGGATTCAGTCTACCAAGAGCTGTTCCCAGCAACCAAGAGAAGAGGGGCATGCCTATGATAAATCAAAGTGACCCACAGAAGCTGGGCAGGTGCCAATCCCTGACCATACCATTAAGCAGACAGTTGGTGAAACATGGCAAATTGCATCCACAGCAAAAATATTGGGGGATTGGTGAAAACTGGAACAGCTAAGAATGGAATGGAATGGAATGGAATGGAATGGAATGGAATAGAATAGAATAGAATAGAATAGAATAGAATAGAATAGAATAGAATAGAATAGAATAGAATAGAATAGAATAGAATAGAATAGAATAGAACAGAACAGAACAGAACAGAACAGAACAGAATTCTTTACTGGCCAAGTGTGGTTGGACACAGAAGGAATTTCTCTCCAGTGCATAAGCTCTCACTGTACATGCAAAACAAGTGATAAGTCATAGATCATAAATCATAAGATACAATACTAAATCATAAGCTACAACAACAATTGATAAATCATAATATACCAATAGGAGAAAGTAGTAGGAATGATGAGAGATGAGAAAGGTGAGAAGATGACAAGGAGGAGAAGATGACAAGGATAATAGCAATACAGCCTACTACGAAGGTAAATGTAGATGACTTCAAGTTGCATCAACTATGGGCTCAAAGGAGACAAACACAATGGCATTTGTCCACAGACCAGTTCACCTGCCACTCTCGTCATGCCATCCTAAGCAATAGCACAACAAAGGAGAGGTATTTTTGAGAAGTTCCAAAAATCTTAGGAAAATTTACAGCCAAGGGAGGGCTTCCCAAGGTTAATCATGAAAGCAATCTAATGGAGGCAAATGAAATTAAAGGAAAATGAAAAGACTATACTCAAAAACTTTCAAAAATGGGATTACAAAATGAAAAACCTGATGTTTAAGAAGCAAGACTATTAAGGGAAGTGAGAAAGATAATAGACTAGGGATAGCATCAGACATAGAGGAAATGTTTAAAGTTGTAGAAGAGGACATTTAAGTGCTAACAGCTCCATGTTTACAAACATGGAGCTCTATGTAGCCAAGAGTTTGGAAAAGAGACATGCACACAGAGTACAAGTGAAAGGGGTACAAGTGCAAATTGGCTACCCATTGCACTAATCCATCACACAAGAAGTGCTTTCTACACATACAAAGAATACAGAAAGTATTGCCAAATGAATGTGGGTTTTGAAAAAAGGTAGAGGGACATGAAATCAGAAAGATAAAAGAAGAGGAAGAAAGGAGCTAGCAAGTGAATCTAAGAAGGAACCATTACCGTGAGCCAGAAGGTGTAAGAATTGGATTTTTTAAAAATCAAATTCAGAATAGAGAAGGGAGTGAGGCAAGGAGGAATATTATCTCCATGCATGTTTAATTATACGGCAAATTTAAGAATAGCAGAATTGGGAGAGAGGACAGCTGAAATCAAAATGGGAGGTTTAAATTCTAAGAATGTGAGATATGCAGATGAGAGCACTTTGTTAGCTGAAAGTAAAGAACATTTAGAAGAGCTCATTATGGAAGTAAAAATGGAAAGTGAAAAATCTGAGTTATTATTAAATATTAAAAAGATAAAGGTAATGTTTAGGAACTTACAACTGACAGCAAAGAACCTAAGGCTGACAGTGAAGAAGAGATTAATTTTACAGAAGAAGGAAACAGCAGACAAAATCATGAAGAACAGTGATACTTTTATGACAAAGTTCAGAATATCTAAAGCAAGAGTTTTCCAATAACAAACTGGACTTTCAGAAAGAGAGGGTGGGGGGGAAGACAGATGTCTTTGAATGCTGCATCTGGGGACAATTACTGAAGAAAACCATGGGCTGAAAACCAGTCAATCAAAAATTCAGGACCAAATAAAACTAAGTGTTACCTTAAATTGAAGATTAGGAAAGCAGAAGCTTAGTATTTTGAGCAGGTGATTCAAGTGGATGATGAACTAGAAACATGGTACTGGGAAGAATGAGGAAAGCAGAAAGAGATAAGATAAGGTAGATGTATAAGATCCAAGAGATAATTTATGTGACCTTGGAAGAATGTCATATTACCATTGGAGAGGCTTGATAGGGCTCAACTCAGTTCTCTAAGTCAGTGTTGGTGAACCTTTTTGGCACCGAGTGCCGAAATGGGAGCATGCGTGCCGGAAACCGGAAGAGCAGATTATGTTCCGCTTTATGGCAGGTGCATGTGCACCGGCCACCTGCTCCTCCAGTTTCTGGCACACATGCACGCTCGAAGATCAGCTTTCCAGGGTGCATTTGCTGGCTCCACCTGACCTTTCGGGGTTCCTCGTGCCTCCCTGCCCACCCCCCTGGTCCCCGTCGGGGTGGCGGGAAATCCCCACTGACGACCCGGTTCTGCAGCCCCGGACAGGGAGAAAGTTGGGCGGGGAATGCCACCTCCCTCCGCCGGAAAGCAGGAGCCTCTTCCCGGCCTCAGTGGGAAGGGGTGTCAGCATTCCCAGGACTTGGATTGGGAGGCCAGCAGGCGGGAGAGCTTCACCCCAACTCTGGGCTGAATGAAGCGCCCCCCCAGCTTGCCACCGAGAACAAGCCAGCTCAGCCCCCCATTCCCGCCACTTCTGCCAAGCAAGTGTGACTGCTTCCCGGCTGCTGCACCTCTTACCCCGGCACTGGACAGATGTTCCTCTTGCGCAGACTCAGCTCCTGTGCAACCCTGCCACCTCAGAAGAGCGGTAGCGGCAGGACGAGGGCCAGGAGTGACTGGCTGCTCCCCTCAGCCGCTCCCGTGCCGGAGAGTCGGGCCCTCAGCGGCATCTCCATGTGTGAGGAGTTGCGCTCTCCTCCAGCCCTCCTGGGGCAGCTTGCGTCCCCGACAGAGGCTCCTCTTCCTCCTCCTGGCTGTTCCAGCATCCTGGCGAGAAGCATTTCACCTCTGGCGGCGGCAGGAGCATCAGGCAGGGCAGCTGCCCGCCCGGCCAGCAAACGCTGCCCTGCTGCCCTGTGCGCTCGGGCTGGTCAGGTGCTCTGGACCGCGGCTGTACGTCAGTGCCATGGGCTGGAGGGCTGGGGCTGTGCAAGAAGCCCGCTTGGGCCGGGAGGGAGGGAAGCCCTGGCCCACCCAACCTGGCTGGCATCTCTTCTCCCATTGCTCTTCCATGTTCCAGCACGTGTGTCAGCCAGCTGGCATGACCAGCTGGCCGGCGCACTGAAACCCAGAAGGGCAATGGGTGACGGCTGCATGTGCTCAGAGAGATGGCTCTGCATGTCACTTCTGGCATGAGTGGCACAGGTTTGCCATCACAGCTTTAAGTATAGTTAGGCATAGACTGATACTTGTGGAGACCTGGTGGCACAGTGATTAAAGTGCAGCATTGCAGGCAAACTCTGCCCATAGCCTGGAGTTCGATCCTGACTGACTCAAGGTTGACTCAGCCTTCCATCCTCCCGAGGTTGATAAAATGAGGACCCAAATTGTTGGGAACAATATGGAAATAATGCTTCAACATTGTAAACTGCCTAGAGAGTGCTCTGGATGGTATGTAGGTCTAAATGCTATTGCTATTGCTACACCCAGCTTAAAGCCTCCAGCTCCAGCTCCATCTTTCTCTGAAATGGTGGTACAAGCAGTAAGGTACATCAGATACCATGAGGGAGACAGATAAAAAAAGCAAAGGAGTGGGAAAGGAAAACATAGAATTCTTTCTTTTAAAATAACTGAAGAAAAAAATAGCTGTTTTCTAGACAGGGTTGGTGGAACAAAATTCTTCTGCTTACCTAAGAAAAGACAGCTTGCCTCTTTACCATTTAACTTATTTCTCAGTGATTGGTAGGTTTCAATTAAGTTCTTCTACCACAAAAAAACAACACACCTTAATTCCTAAATCTCACCTATGTCACTTAAAGCAAACATAAATATTTCCAGCTCTTTTCTTTTCCAAGGAGTACAATGGAGTCATAAAACATACAGTACACAAAGGATCTAAATCAATCTAGGGTTAAGCAATGTCTAGATAATTCATCAACACCTCACTCTGTAGACTATTTATCAATCTTAATTTATACCACTCACTGCTCTGGCTCGCTACTTCTTCCTGCAAGCCAGCCACAGGCAAGACTTTCTATTCTCCACCTTGGCCTCTTACTCTCCCATCCATCACTTGGAGATTGCTGGCTATAGTAACTCTCCGTTCACCCTCTCCATCATACAGGCATCTGCTCTGATGCCATACTTCTCCCCACCCCTCCCTTCTCCATACAGCGTCGTCCTCCCCGCTTCCAGCTGGTTCCTCCTGCTTGTTTTTTCGGCTGTGCTCTGATGGCTTTTGATCATCATGTAGGTCTGTGTCAGCTTCGTCAATCAATGTCAACCACTGTCACATCTGACTTGGCAGACTTTTAACTTTTTTTCCCCCCCTTTAAAAATCCCTAGGCTTGATCATAGGCAGCCTGTCATCTCAGAAACTGATGCGTTGGAGCTTTTTAGAAATGGAAAAGTAGCAGCAGAACTGGATTGTCACTGGAGCAAGACTTGGAAATAAGGTAGCTTAGCAGCTGTATCAATTCTAATTTGTTCTCTTGACTAGAACCTGTTTTCCTGCTGGCATGATAAGTCGCCTGCCTCTCAGCCTAACTCCCTATCAACAAAAACTCTGGTGATTTAGGTCTGTAACCCACACCAATTTTAAACACATCATGTCCATAGAACCGCATAACTGGAAATAGTCTTTTAGAGTATCAAGCAACTCTCTTTTCAGTGCAGAGATTCCAATTAAAGCATCTAGCAAGAAGAGTCAGCCTCTGCTTGAACGTATCATGTGAAGAGAAGCCAGTCAGCACTCACCCCATCCCAACCCAGGTCCAGACGACACAACTCAGCTACCAGAGCAATCCCATGAAATTAAAAATAATTCTGAAATCTTAAAAATGGCTGATGTACTAATTCATGAGATTGTGATCTTTTTATGCCTGAGATTGTACTTCTACCTTAAAACATCTCTAAAGCCAGCCTTCTTCCATGCAGTCACTGCTGAGGCTCAGACAGAATCAACCATGGAGGCAGCACAAATGAGATGGGTGTGCTTTTTGGTTGACAAAGGGATAGGAAAAATACGTTTTAATGCAGCCATGAAGGGTTATATAGCCCATACATTATATGCTTATGGAACTGGGATGGAATAAATCCATAATTTTTGTATCTTGAAAGTAAAAAAGAAATTGCTAAGGCACTGTCTGGGAAACAGTACCATTTGATTAGTGTAGTTGAGGTGTGATTTTATAGGGATGTGTAACTCTGCCAACTGGCATCTTATCAAACAATATGGTACATAGCATCAATACTCTTGGGATTTACTTCACTCATAAACAACAGGCAATGAAACAGAGTGTGACAAGAATTCCAGGCATGATCTGGTCCATTGTGTGTTTTCTTTCTATCATTGGCAAGATGTGGATTAGAGAGGACATGTATCCCTTGCCATGTCTTCCCGTATTTTAGCCTGCCATTACATTTGTAACACAATAAAAAAAAAGAAATCACCCATACGAAGATACGCAAGTGAGTTAGAGTCAAGGTACTTTATGCCATTATGTAAAACAACTTTTATATTTAATATGATCAGTCAAATAGGATTTAGGATGTGCTCAGTGATGAACTAGCAGATGTAAGAGGAGCTTTAGAGGAGTCATGTTAGGTTAAGTTCTAACCGCATGATAAAGAAGCGGGATCTATAAAACTACCGTAACAGATCAAAGGAACTGAGGAGGGATCTGGAGGAACTGAGATAGGGATTCATGAACTATAGAGGTGCACCTGTGAAGGTTTTCATCCTGCTGCAAGAAATACTTGCTAGATCATTTTGAGAAAACTGAGCTACAGATACTATGAACTGTGTGTTACGTATCACTTGATTTTCCTTGCACTGAGAATTTCCCTCCATCTCCAGAATAATCATATGAAGTGGGTTAGGTTCGAAGAGGGACTGGCCCCAAATCACCTAGGGAGCTTTGGTGGCTGAGGGTGGACAAGAACCTGGATCTCACAGTCCTAGACTAGCACCTAAGCACTACACCCTATCACCTCTCATTATATTATTACAAGCCGTTAATGAAATAATCCTATCCATGCTTTTGCAATAAAGTGGATTGAAAAACCCGATTTCAACAATTGGATGACAGAGGTGATGGCAGAGGTGCTCAAAATAAAGATTGCTGGCTTGGCTTTCAGCCAGGTGACCAGTTGAAGCAATCACCTGCTTTTTGACCTATATCTTCTTAAACAGGGGTGATGTTTCTTGCTGCCAACTCAATTGCGCTCTCCAATCCAAATGCTCCTGCTGCCATTGAGTGCAGTTTGCCTGCCACAGAGAGGCCTGGGTGTGGGTGCATGTGGAAACACACTAACCTTTTGGTGATAAATGCTTTCTCAAGGGGAAGAAGCTAGAGCCTCTGTTCAGCGGTGCTGCGTAGCGAGCAAATTCATAAAGAGAGATGGGAATCAATTGTAAGTAATAATTCCACTCAGGATTTCCAATATAGTTATCATTGGTCTTTCTCCAATCAGTGGGGAACAGAAATTAAACGGTGGTTCCAAATGGCACTTAACAGAAGTATTATGTTCCCTATGGCAAGCACTCAATGAGGCAAGTCCTCAAGTACATTTTCTCAAATTAAATCCCATTTGATTACTGAACATAAAGACTGTGATGAACTTCTCAAATTTCAGCCTTCCATATTATAATTCAAGGGGTTATTAGGGGCGGGTGTGTGTGTTTCAGAACCATGTGAACATATGCATCTGTCAGGAAATATTTTTACTTTGTGAATGCTTACTCTTGGTGGCCATCTCTCTATAATTTTTGTTACCAGCTGTGGCAATGGACTCCTTGGGGAGTGTAGGCAAAGGACAAAATTTATGTAACAACATGCCCTCAAACAAATGCCACATGACACAAGCGTGTAATTGCAACATTTGTGTGATGATATCAGGAGGCACTATGACTGAAATGTTATTGCAGTTCCTTATACATGCTAATGTAATGGTATGTGGGAATTACCATGGGGAAGAGCCAAAGGCCAGGAGAATGATTGAATAAGAGGCAACTTAGAGTCTAAGTCTTAGACCACAGAAGGAATGTGAATCCCCAGAATCCAATTTCAGAAGGGATGCTTCCTTTAGTTTCTTGAGCTATAAAGGCAACAGGGGAGAAATGTACTTCCAGATTTGCAAGATTCTGTCAATGTAGCTTTACAATAAAGTAGAATTAGTTTATCTGGGCATGCTTCCTGGCTGGACTGCCCTGCAAGGTTAATAACTGCTGCTGGTAGTATATTTATTATTATATACACAATAATGTGGAATTACTGCTGCCAGGTCTTTAGCTGGTCTTGGCATTCATATCCAATGAGTTCTAGAAACTAGGAGTAATCTGTCAGCATAGTAGATGCTCAAATCCAAACAGTGTGGCCTTTTATAACTGGCAAATAGAAATGTTAATATGCAGATTATATTACTAAGACTAGGGCTTATATAATTGTTTCCTCTCAGCCACTTATCTCTAGCCACTGCCCTAACTAAAAACTGCCCTTAGCTAATTTACTAGACTATATGTCAGAGGCCCATGGATTCTGGTCCTGTCTTAGGTACAAAGCCAGTTGGGTGACTTGGGACCAGTTACTCTCTCAGCCTTAGGAAGGAGGTAAGGGCCAATCACTTCCAAGTTCTTGTCAAGAAATCTTCAGGGACTTGTCAAGGAGTCAAAACTGACTTGGATGTGTGCACACACACACTCACACACAAATGCACACATGCACATACACACAAACACACTGAACTTCACTACTTTGATGATCAATTGCCTTTTTTTCACATCCAGGACAAATAACTCTGCCTTTATTTTGCTCTAATTCTATAGTAATAGTAATACTACTTAAACTTATATACCACTAGCTGGATACCCGTGCTTTGCCACAAAACTATGTGATCAGGCTTGATAAATAGACACATCTTGAAAATTAATGAGTAGTTACTATTGGCTTTTCCTTCTCTCCTCAGCCTTGCCTCACAGAAACCTATCCTATCCTATCCCTTCTCTCCCTCAGCCTTGTCCCACAGAAGCCTCCCCTATCCTATCCCCTGGCTGCTGCTGTAAAAGTAAAACTGAAAGTGAAACTCCTGTTCTCTGCTTGTGTTTTGCATTTAGAACAGATTTCTTTTCAGGTGGGGAAGGGGAGTAGAACTCCTTAGTATCAGAGGGCTGTTTGGAAAGTAAAACAGTACTTGCTGTGTGAGCAAGAAGGAGACAGGAAGGAGCCTGGCCATGACTTAGCTCAAGAGTTCTGTATTAAAGCTGCTTCCTGCTGTGAAAGTAAAACTGAAAGTGAAACTCCTGTCCTCTGCTTATGCTTTGCATTTGGAACAGATTTCTTTTCAGGTGGGGAGAGGGAGTAGAACTCCTTAGCATCAGAGTGTGTTAATCATAATATAGGAAATACTAATGCTCTGAGGATCATTTTGAAAAATCCTTTCTTAGTGAGCATCTAGGCAAGAAAAACATATGTGGCAAATTTTAAGTTTATAGGCTTTACAGTTCTGGAGATTTCGCGATTACAGCGTGAGTGGTTTTTGCATTTATATATTTAGCTTCCACAGTGCTTTACAGCCCTTTCTGAGCAGTTTGCAGAGTCAACCTATTGCCCCCAACAATTTGGGTCCTCATTTTACCAACCTGGAAAGGATGAAAGACTAAGTTAACCTTGAGCCCTGTCAGGATTGAACTTCAGGCTGTGGGCAGAGTTTGCCTGCAATGCTACATTCTAACCACTGTGCCACCATGGTTCCAACTCTATGTAATTTTTATGCCACTGAGTTTTAATGAAAAAGAAAATATGTATCTCTTTTAGAGTCCTTATGTTTTCTTACAAATATGACATGAAATTATTGGCAGTCCTCAATTTACAATCAGTCATTTAACAACCACTGGAAGTTACAACACACTCCTCTAAAAGGTACTTACAAGCTGGTTCCAAAAGCTGCTCCCCCCCCCCCCCAATCATGTGGCAGCCATTTTGGGTGCTTGGAAACTGGCCTGCATTTATGACCATTTGCAGCATCCCACAGCCAGGTGACTCCAATTTATGTTTTTGCTGAAAACCGGCAGTTACTTCTGGTTTTCGGTAAAAATTCCCCAGAGCAAACAATGGGCTTGGTTAATGACCACAGCATGTGCTTAAAGACTTAATAATGATTCACTTAACCATCATGGAGAATCAACTTAACAACCACCACACACACAAAAAAAAGATTATAAAATCAGGTTGGTCATGTGACTTTATGACCGTCATGACTTAAAACTGTAATAAGCAGGCTCCTGTTAAAACATCAAGAAAATAAAGTCTGGAAGGAATGGTCTAGCAGGATATAATGAGCATTGCTTGGCAAGGAAGGGCAGAAAAAACAAAGGAGGAGAGAGGCCAGATTGCCCCTTAAATACATCAGTAGTGTCAGACTAGCTTTTAACATCTTTTAGAAATCAGAAGCTGTTTGGTTAGCACTTGTCATAAAAGATAGGATAAAATACATTAAACAAAATTATATGCCCCAAAGTAGTCCTTCAAAAAAATGAAATATCAAGACGGAAAGCACCAAAGAGCACAGGATTATAAAAAATTACTTGTTTGCATTTTTATTTTAAACAATACTTATGCCAGCCTGAAAGAGATCCAGTTTAACAGCCCATTAAAAAATGACAAGGATATGAAATCACTGTATTAGACCTGCCATATTGAGAATAGATATAACTTCAGGTTGTGCCCAAAAACACCTTTATGGATCTCAGTTCAAGAAGCGTATCATAAAAGAGAAACGGCAGACAAAGATAAATGGTTGATATTCCTGGAATTATTGGAAAACCATCAAGGGGAATTTAAAACTAAAGCAAGAGAGCAATTAATAGTAGAAGTATATTATTGTCAATGGTTTTCCCATTTACAGTTATCAGAAAGATTCAAAATGGACAAAAAGATACAGCATGGAGCAAAGTAAGAAAATTTGAGGTACATTTGTGCACTGATGTTTGCATCATGCAATTGCTAAAATGTATAAACTTTTGCTGAAATTTGAAATAGAGGAAAAACATGTTAAAGAATGTATGATAAAATGGATTAAGAATTCTGGTTATAATATATAGATGGATCCCTGGGAAAATATGTGGATAAAGCTGTTGAAATTTATATTCTATTACAATGTCAAATAATTTTTTAAATAAAAATGTCATGTTGTCATATCACCAGAGAAATTATTTAGAATCTAAAGATATTTCAAATATATTTAGTAATGTGAATAACATGAAAGTACATTTTATCATGCTTGGTTGACATATAAAAAGGCTAAAAAAATGGATTCAAACGTATGCATTGATACAGAGGATTTTGAAGTTCAATATGCAAGAGAATACATTATCTACAGCATATTAGTGCCTAGAAACCTCTTCTGGACTTTTTGCATAAAAATGAAAAACTGAACATATGATTTATGGCTTTGATGAATAGACAGGATAGATTATAAAAATAAAAGTATAATGATATAACTTTAGAAAGAGGGTGACATAAACTTGGACTTATAACTGCTGGGAAGAATGTTAGTTATTTCTTTGTATCTTTTTTCTTTTCTATTTTTCATTTAATTTTGCTTTTTCTTTTATTTTTTTTCCCTCTTACTTTATATTAATTTGCATTAATTTCTATCTTCTCCTTTAGAGGGAAGATTTATACAAGATCAAATTTGGTTTGATCACCAGGACCAGAGGGTTATTCTTCCAAGCTTTCAGACTCATGCTGGAGCCCAGCACTCCTATTAACTGACAAGAGGCCCAAGCTCAGATTCCGAGACCTGCAATTGGGCATTGCACACTGCCCAGAGGCTACTATGTGAGGACAAATTATGCATTGCAAAGATCGTTTGGAGGTGTGAGATACTTCCAATGTAATCTACTGGATCCCTTCCATGGATTGCCCCTTTGACTACGTAGGACAAACGGGGAGGAAGCTAATCACCAGATTGCAAGAATACAAATGAGCAGTCAGACGACGAGACCCGATCTTATTGATAGCCTCACATTTCAATGAACAAGAACACACATTTAATTTTGCAGCAACTAAGATCATTGGCCATGCAGGTACGATAGCCAAGGAAATTATTGACGCCTGGGAAACGGGCCCTTGTCAGTTAACAGGAGTGCTGATTTACCACCATCTTATCAAATACTTAGGAAACGAGGACTTGGCAGCTGCAAGGAAATGACAGCCAATCACCAGCCATCAACAAACCAATCAGCCAATAGGAAGGCACCACATAAACACGACTTACAGAACAGCCCAGAACATGTATTCCAGTAGAGAGCAATTCCCTGAAGCTGGGCTCCAGCATGAGTCCGAAAGCTTGGAAAAGTAAATTTCTGGTCCTGGTGGTTGAACCAAATTCGATCTCGCATCATTATCCTTGGACACATTGTATATTTGTCCTCATTCCTGATAGATTTTTATTTATATACCAAATAGCTACGCCCCAATAATACACTATTTTGGAACCTAATAGTATATTTCACTGGTGGAATTAATGCTGGTAGAGGATTTCTACCGTCTGAGTTTGATGAGATATTCATGTGGCAAATTTCTTTGCTCCCTGACCATCCAAAGATAACGTGCAACCCTTCCCCCTTTTCCTGTAATGGACAGACCTCCAAGCCAAGTAGCTTTGAATTAAGCACTTTTATGAAGAAGACAGTAACCAGATTGTATTAGCAATGTGAAATCTCTCTCAATAGCCCTTCATCTTTTCCAGGTGGATTTTTACATTTACAAATCACTGTTAAGAAATAGGCAGCCCTAAAAGTCAAGTAAGTACCAGTAAGTACTGGTAAATAAATAAGTAAGTAAGTAAGTATTTAAATATAAAACCTCTCTTTCTTTTGTTCTGTTTGGTTTAGCTTTGAGGTACTAGCCAGTTATAGCCAACTTTCTTCTACTTTCGTCACTTGTTGTTTTTAAGTTCTTTTTATTGATTTAGAACACAGCGTTAATGGCACACGGATATTGATTCTAAATACGCTTTATATAACTTGAAGGCTACTTGGGGAGCATCAGGCGAGAAGGGATAGAAAAACGTTATAAATGGGTGGGTTAAATAAACAGATGGATTTATACGGGTCCTTCTTCTGGTCCGAGGTAGTGATGGCTGGGGACTAGAGCGTGAGTTTGCTGGACAGCCGCCCTAAGGCCACTCTGAGGACAGAGATCCTCTCCCATTTGCCAATGAATGAGGCTATGTGTGCTCTGCTTGTGGCTGTTCATTTGTTACACAAAAGCAACTTTGGCTCTTGGGGGCCTTGGGATTTTCATTCTGAATCGATTGTTGCCTTTCCTTTTGCTATGTTTCTCTTGGCAACACCCTGATAGCATAAAATAAAAACTCCTGATTGAAAACCCAACAAATGGAAGCAGAATGAATCATTCACAGCCAGGTAAATGTATGCATATATATTTAATCTCTGCGATTCCTTCTGATCACAGAACCTGAGCTTCTCGAAGAGGCTAATTTCTTTAAATACATTAAAATGAGATACCGGCGCTGAAGTGTAAGCTTTTCTGTGCAAGAGCAAACGGTTGGTACTTGGGAGAAATAAGCACTGCATACGATCAAAAGAGCCATTTTCTTTAGTATTCTTTTGGCTGCAAAATGTCCTTCATTAAAGTAGGTGATGAGAAGGAAAGGCCCTATGTTACAAGAGTTTTCAAGGAGGGACGTAACATGCTTTGTATCCTCCATGTTTCATGTGCCACTGCATCCATCACAATGGAGATCAAGCCACAGCAGGAGAGGTTGGGTTCTTCTCAGCATCCATCATATGGATGTTGTGTCTTCTTCCCATGGAAGAGAAGGCTAGCCTTTCATCATAGGACCTCTGAATCCTAGAGGAAGGACAAGTGACAAGTACATCCTTCCAGCATCCAGCTTCCTACTCCATGAAGGAACAAAGGCTTACAGAGCTGCTTGGCCACAAGAGAGCAGAGACCTATCATATTTTTCAGACTGAGGGCAACACTGAACTTTTAAGGATCAGGGAAGGAACATTCTCACAAATGGGCAGATCCAGGAAAAAAAATGGGGGGTGATGTTACGACACAATTGAATTATAAAGTTAGCATGGTTGCCCTCCATACAATAATTTCTTCCCTGACTTTATCAATTAAAAGCCATCCATTTCTAGGTGAGACACTCAGCTGGGCAAGATCAGGGAAACAAGAATGATGCAGTCTGCAGGGAAATGGTTTTAATACAGGTAGGACTCAACTTACAACAGTTCCTTTAGTGACTGTGAAAAGTTACAATGGCCATGAAAAAAGTGACTCATGACCATTTTTTAAAGTTACAACTTTTGCAGCATCCCTACGATCATGTGACCAAAATTCAGATGCTTGGCAACTGGTTCATATTTATGACAATTGCTGTGTTCCCAAGGTCACATTTATTTATTATTTATTTATTAGTTCGATTTATATGCTACCCTTTTCCGGAGACTCAGGGCGGCTTACAATGCATTAAGCAATAGCCTTCATACTTTTATATATACCTGCTTAGTAGGGCTTTTGGCTCCCCCTAAGTGGTGTTCTTTTTTATACAAAGTCAACTTATTGCCCCCACAATCTAGGTCCTCATTTTACCTACCTCAGAAGGATGGAAGGCTGAGTCAACCTTGAGCCTGGTGAGATTCGAAACTTGCAGTAATTGCAGGCAGCTGGCAACTAAGTGCTATTTAACAGCACTTTAGTCTGCTGCACCACCAGGCTCTTAATCCCCTTTTGCGACCTTCTGACAAACAAAGTCAATGGGGAAGCCAGATTCAATTTAACCGCCTTAAATTTATCACTGCAGTTGCTAACTTAACAACTGCAGTGATTCACTTAACAATTACGGCCAGAAAGGTCGTAAAACAGGGCAAAACTTACCTAACAAAGGTCTCACTTATAGCAACAGAACTTTTGGGCTCAATTGTGGTGGTAAGTCAAGAACCACCTAGGCTAGGATTATGGATAAATACTGAATTTTGGAAAAGCAAGAGGAATTTCCAGCCTTCGTTTATCACTGAGCTCATTAAGGTGGTGCCTCTTTGGAAGATTTGAAATGCTTTTCACAGGTTTCTTGCCACGTGGGCTGAAATGCCATTCCTGAGATCAGCTGTCAACTGGCTCACCCTCTATTTCTTATTGATGAGCATGCCTCCTTCCGTTCCTTCCCAGCCTCCCTGCAATCTCGCACAGCAACACAGGAACCTTGGCTTTTACTCTACCGAATTGTTTAGGGATTGGCGATTCTAAGGCGCTTATGAAGGAATGATGGGAGTTGGGGATTGTGGCACTAAGCAGGCCAACCAAGTACAAAGAGTTCCTCACTAAGCCTGCTCTGCCCATCTCTTTCCATTTTTGCTTTTCTGCATGTTCTCTCCCTCTGCTGCACTGGGCCTTATCTATATTTCAATGCATCTTCAAAGGCAGGTGTCTGAAGAGAGAGACAGTTTGGAAGATAGAGAGAGATAAAGGAGTGGGGAGAAGGGGGTGCAGGCGAGGTTAATAGCTAATTGAAGAGCTGAGAAAAGAATTTAATTATGCCGAGAGAAAGTGGAAGAGAAAAATATGGTACAGCAAAACTGATTAGGAACAGAGAAAAGAGCCAAATGTAAGAGAAGCAGGAAGACTGTTGTGGCTGCTGTCTTTCCAATATTCAATACTCACTTGGGGGGAAAAGGACAAAAATCTCTGGGTTCTGCCAAAAAAAGAGCTAGGTGAGCAGGGAATAATCATCCTTACTTCATATTCCCATAAAGATAGAGTGAAACCAAAGAGGAGGGTGAATCAGTTCCACAGACAGAGTCTGGAGACTCCAGACAGGTGTAAAGAGTAAGAAAAATGGCCTTGATGGAAACATTAGTACTCCTCAACTTACAACCACAACTGAGCCCCAACATTTCGGCTGCTAAGTGAGACAGTTGTTAAGTGAATTTTGCCCCATCTTATGACCTTTCTTGCCACCACTGTTAAGTGAATCACTGCAGTTGTTCAGGTAGCAACATGGTTGTTCGGTGAATCTGGTTTCCCCATTGACTTTGCTTGTCAGGCTGTCGCAAAAGGGGATCACGTGACCCTGGGACACTGCCACTGTCATAAATATCAGTCACTTGCCAAGCATCTGCATGGAGATGCCACAACGGTCGTAAGTGTGAAAAATGGTCATCAGTTTCTTTTTTCAGTGCTGTTGTAATTTTGAAGGGTCACTAAACGAATTGTTGTATGTCGAGGGCCATCTGTGTGCAGGAACTCTTATCTAGGCCAAAAAAAAAAAAAAGGCTGAAACATTTCTGAAGTCTAGAACATCACAATGACATTCAGAAGTAGCTCAGACAGATGCCTCCCTGATTCACAGGAGTATAAGAAGCAGGAGGAGGCAAAGCACCATCAGGCTTATGAGCAGGGGTCTGAAACTCAAGGCCCAGGGGCTGGATCCAGCCCATGGGGTGCTTCGATCTGGCTCGCAGAGCCACCCTGGAAACAGCGAAGGACCGGCCGGCAGTGCCCCTGCAAGCGAATGTGGGCTCCCGAGCTCTATTTTTGGCTGCAACAGCCTGCTGCAACCCTCTGCCAGTGAAAACCAAGAACGCGGCCCTCCCGAGCTCCGTTTTCGCTGGCAGAGGGTTGTAGGAAGCCATCTCCAAAAATGGAGATTGGGAGCCCATTTTCACTGGCAGAGTGCTCGGGCCACCATGGGCGCCCCCGACACGAGTGACGTCAAGTTGGCCATGCCCACCCCGGCTCCCTGAGGTCAAACACAATCCTTATTCAGCCCTGAATGAAATCGAGTTTGACACTCCTGCTTATGAGTTTGTTATAATAAAGTTCAATAAAAATGGGTTTAGTCTTCCTGTGGAGTTGACTTCATGGTCCAGTCTTTCTAGTGGGGTCGACAATAAGAAGGCAACGCAAACACACACACTGTCACAGTTTCTAACAACGTTCCTGAGTAATAGGGAAAGCTAGATTGAGCAAAAAAGGGATTTTAAATTAATTAAATAATTAACTTAGGGATGTTGTTACACTGTAGCTGGTCTTTTTTCTTTCCTTTTCTTCCAAAGTTTTGGTCCTGAACAGAGTATTGAGCTGGACAATTTTGTAGCAGCTGCCAACTCTATTCACCCAAATACTTTTTTCCTTCTAATTTAGCCCCTTACTTAGCATTGCTAACTGCAATGAAATACACACACACACACAGGATCAATCAATCCATATAGGAAGAAGGCCTCTCCACTGAGAACAATGGGTCATAATCTGATTATAACTGTTGATTGTGATTAGATGATTCAGCACAGATTAATACATTTTTTTACCAGTCCAAAGTGATCCGGCTGGCTTCCATCCCTAAGAGAAGATGAGAACCTACATGTCAGCACATTAACCATTACATTACACTAGCTTTCATATACACTACAAACATGTAGGCTTAAGATATGTTTCACAAATTTAGCAACTTTTAAGATATGTGGAGTTCAATTCTCATAATCGCCGCCTAAACAGCCTAGGGGGCTAAGTAAGTTGCCAAAATAATACGATGATACGAGATGCGGTTATTTTCTATGAGACACAAGGAAATAACTGGGGTGCTAGAAATTTAAAAGCCCAAATGGATGTGCAAGGTAAATGTAAATATAATTGGGGGAAATAAGATAGTTAAGTCATGGGAGAAGACCAGGTTGCTTTTTCGTAGGCCAAGTGGAGTCATCATAAAAAACATAATTGGGGACCTTGGGGAGAGGGAGGCATATAAGAAACAAAAGATGTGAAGCAGTGAGATGTGGAAACCCAAACGAAGGAGCAGGAGTCAGACCATGTTACTCTAATTGTGATAGGCACTTTTGACTTGGAGACTGCAGCCTTGGATCGCAGAGGAAAGCAAGTGGCTAGCGTAGGAAAACCTCTTCAGGAGATAAGAGGGCATGAGAATAAGAGAGGAAAGAGGCAAAGGAAAAGGTCAGGTAGCTTAAGAAGAAAAAAAAGGACGATAAGACACAAAGTGCTTGAGTTCAGACTTCAGAGAGAGTCAGAAGGACAATTTTTGAGCAGGAAGAAAAAGGAAAACATCCAAGAGGTATTCCTCCTGTCAGCCTTGGAAACCATATTAGGCTGGAAGCTTCAATACTGCCACCTCCTCATGTGTGGGAAAGTAGGAGGGGGGATTTAGGAAAGGGGAGTTAGTAGACATAATAGCATTTTTTCCTATCGGTCAAGGTCAGGGCAGTCCAGCATCTGGAGGAGGAGTGATCAGGGGCTGGGCCGAGGCGAAATCGACGGCGATTGGAGCTTATGACCGAAAGGGGAGAAAGGGGTTGGTTTTGTGAGCTTTGTATTATTGAAGTAAAGCCCAGGTTTTTCAGATTCGAGATTTCCCAGATGTGCCAGTTTACCTATTTCTAGTAAAGAGAATTTTGGAAAATGCCTGCTTTACTGGAAGTCGGGGGTTTTCTGGAACGCTGACACCTCCTCACTGCCCTATGGACCCTGGTAACATGCTCGCAAGCTCACCCTGTGGAGGGAACTGGCCAGTATGTTGGCTGTGGAGAGAACTGAAGGCTACGTGCAGAGGTGGGCTGCTGGGGGTTCGCAGGGGTTTCGGAGAACCTCTAGCTAAGATTCTGTGCAGTTTAGAGAACCCCCAAATCCCACTCCTGGCTGGCCCTGCCCGCCCCTCCCCTCCCAGGAGTCCCTATGCGGCCCATTTTGGATGCAGGTAAGTGCAGGGCGCATGTGGAGGCTTGGGGAGGAGGAAAAACGGGCCTACTGGCGCCGTGGGCTAAACTGGTGGCGCAGTGGACTAAACTGCTGCTGTTAAAGTAGCACTTAGCTGCCAGCTGCCTGCAATTACTGTGAGTTCAATTCTCACCAGGCTCAAGGTTGACTCAGCCTTCCATCCTTTCAAGGTAGGTAAAATGAGGACCTGGTTTGTGGGGGCAATAAGCTGACTTTGTATAAAAAAGAACACTGCTCAGGGGGCCCCAAAAAGCCCTACTAAGCAGGTATATACAAAAGTACGAAGGATATTGCTTAATGCATTGTAAGCCGCCCTGAGTCTCCGGAGAAGGGCGGCATATATAAATCAAACTAATAAATAAATAAATAAATAAATAAATAATACTGGAAGATTGGAAAGGCCAGAAACAGGCCCATTTCCTGCCTCCTGAGGGCCTGGGGAGGCTGTTTTAGCCCTCCCGAAGGCTTGAAGAAAGCCTCTGGAGCCTGGGGAGGGCAAACACCCACCCCCCCTGTGGTGCAGGAAGCCGACTAAGCCATGCCCTCTCAGCAACCGGGCAGAGAACCTCTTGCTAAAATTTTTGAAGCCCACCCCTGGCTACATGTCCTTTGTGCAATGGCTGAGAGGGCAGTTAGAATTGGTAAACCCAAGGAGCAGATGAGCAGGTTCGGACCAGCAAGAAGTTCCAAGAATTTTCCGATTACTAAAAGATAAACTTTTTTTTTTTTTTTTGCAAAATAGCTGAGTCATCTAGCTAGTTGAAGAGCTGGATTGCTGTGTATATACTTGTGTGGTGGAAAATGTACAGGTACCACAATTCATTTAGTGAGCAAAGTTACAGCAGCACTGAAAAAGGTGATTTATTGCAGTTTTTCACACTTAGAAGTTACAACTGTTGCACTATCCCCATCGTCACATGAACAAAACCCAGGTGCTTGGTAAGTGACTCATATTTATGACAATTGCAGTGTCCTGATGTCATGCATTTATCTTTTATGACCTTCTGACAAGCAAAGTCAATGGGGACCCCAGATTCACTTAACAACCATGCTACTAACTTAACAACTACAGCGATTCACTTATGGTGAGAAAGGTCATATATATGGGGCAAAACTCACTGAACAAATGTCTCGCTTAGCAACAGAAACTTTGGGCTTAGTTGTGGCCGTAAGTCGAAGATTACCAGTATTTCCTCTTTCAGAAAATTGTGGGGCGACAGATACATTGAGTATCCAGTCATCGGGATTCCAGGTTTTTCAATGGTCTGTGTGAAATTATTCTCCCATCTGCAGAGTTTCGGTGATGGATTTGTATTGTTGATTGTCTAACACAAATAGCAAAGCAAAGCTGCTGTCAGCTTTTGGCTTTCAATGCAGGAAAGTAAAGCTGTGTTTTTTCTTCATAACTAGAAATGCCCTGGGTCTAACTGGATCCATGAAGAGAGAAGACATGCCTCTTAGACCTCCAAGTTAGTTAGAGAATTGGCAGCAGGGATATTGAAAGTGGTGTTGTGGATAGGAATAAGGAAAAAACAGTTGACAAAGGGCCCTATTTTAGGGGTGGGGGAATTAAAGGAGTTTCTTGAGCTGAGGACTAGCCGCTGTGGACAAAGCAGGGCTTCCAAAACAGCTGCACACAATAACTCCTATAACTTGGTTATATCAAAGAGTCAATGAATGACTTCAGAAAGGATTGTTGTAGTTTCTGCTAAGGGGCAGAACTTGGCTTAGTGTTGCTATGATTTACAGTTGAGTCACATGTCATCTCAGATGTGGCCTTGCAGGACCAGCAGCACCAACATCTCAAGGCTTCAGGTTAACCTGGAAAGTCAAGAAAAACATACGAGAAGTAGTTTATGGCAATCCCCATCAAGCTGAGCTTGATATCTGAGGTCTTCCCCTTAAGGCTATTGCTCGAACAGAAAGCGGGAAGATCTGAACACATGGGCTGAAGCACAGCTACTGAGCTTGTTTTAGCTGTGAAGGCAGAAAAAAGAAGCTTGGCCCTGCAAACCTTCGGACATTTTGTATGCAGTGCTCTTGGTGGCTAAATCAATCTACCAGGCTGGCAGTGCAAAGCAGAGGGCAGCAAATATTTGACAGCCTGCAATATATGGTGGCAGAGCTGCCTTTCACTTTCTGGGTGACAAATTATATAGACCTGGCCTGGTGAGTTTAAGAAGGCTGGTGATCCCAGATCCTTCTCTGCCTGAGGCAACAAGCAGGCATAACTGCCAGCCGAGAGTTTGAAAACAGCAGACTCACCATGTGAACAAATAATAAAGTGGATGAGCAGGGACTAGAAAGATAATCTGCCGTAATCTTTCTGCAGTTATTAAAGTTCCAGTTTATGCATATTTATGGGGCCTTTTCAATACCTGGTGCAGGGGACCCTGCCGACAGCACAGGAAATTACCAGGAAATTAGCATTGGCACTGATATGCGATCAAGGCTTCCGTTATCCAGGGTCTTTCTCACTTAAAATGCATCATATTTGTGGAGGCAGTAGCTGCGTCTGTGCTGTATCTTCTTAGAAAGCCCTGGGAGGTCGAAGACTGGCAGTTCAACAGGACAGATGGCAACGCTGGCTAAGCTGGCTTCCCAGCCAGGCCTGTCGTCCTTTTTTTCTTGGCAGGCACCTCAGCCACCTGTCTGTCGTGGGTATTCCTGTATCAGTCTTCCCCAACTCAGTGCTCTTGACATCTATTGGACCACAAACCCCTAATTCCAGTACTGTCATGGCCAGCCTAGATAATGTCATGCAATGCATCTGGACGGCATCAATTTGGGAAGGCTGATTTAACACAGTGGAGGTCTTATCTTGGCTACCATAATCCAAAAGCCCGGTAATGATGGGATGGCTCTCCGTTCTTCAGGAAAGACGGCATTTGCTTCATGATGTTTCATAGGTTTCTTTGCCAGATAAGTATGAACTGGCCTTTGGTGGATATCATTCAATTTATGGAAACCTCAGACATGGAGGGAAGCCTGGAAAACTCATATCCCTATTCACAATCAGAAGCACCAAAGCAAGGGAGGCATGGGATCTTCTGCCAATTCCCTTTCCTGCTTTGTGGCAACTGTCGCCCTCCCATTAGAAAAAGTTGGGCAAAGGGGATGAATGACGGGAGGGAAGGAGGAGGAATAGAAGTCGTGATTGTTTGCTCTCTTAACATGAAGAGAGGTTTTAGCCATATATAAGCATTCTCTGATTTGTGTCGGTAATCCCCTCCGCCTACCCTTTTAAAGAGAGCAAAAGCAGTGCACAGCCCCTTCCCTGTGGGAAATTTCGCTTATCAGCTCCTCCTTCTTCGTGAGAGAGCACAGGTGTGCTGGGACATGAGAAAGGCCCTTCTTGGCAGTCCCACCAAAATTACAAAATCTCAGCCTGACTAGCTGTTAAGGCTTCTAGTCCATTTTCTACTGAAAAAATTTTTTCCACAACATATTTATGGCACAATCAATTTGTTTTACCATTGTACCTTTTTCTGTGCTTTTAATCATATGTTATCCCGCTTTATGCTATGTTTTTTTTTTTAACATTGTTTGATGGCTAGATCAATCAAGATAGCATGCAATGGTGATGAGAAGAAAGTTAAATTCCATGCCAGGGTTTTAGGGTTGCTACGTGGCAATAATTGAGAATATTCTGCTTAGCCTCCCCGAAAGTATCATAATGCTGGAAAGGTCACAAAAAGAATAGAATTATAGCCTCTTCCCTGCAAAGAAAGGCTGACATTTGGGGGCAAACTTTTTTTAAAAAAACCTTCTGAAGGTTAAAAAAGTAAAGGCAGCTATGAGAGAGATACTGTTGGGCTCAGTAAAATTATGAACAGTGTGGCATAGGGATTTCAGGACAAGGTTTTCCTCTTTTTAATACTAGCCCATAATGGTATGTCAGAATGACCTTGGAAGGCAGGTGGAAGAATTGCAGCCTAGACCACAGTCTGATAAACAAAATCTGAATCTGAAGGTGGTGGGTGGAGGAAGCATCTCAGAAGGTTGGGAGAGTTAAATTATGATTCTGTTACTGCAACTTTATAATAAAGGTAATATGGGAAACCTCTCCCCCCAAAGAATGAAATATTTTGGGGAATATTAAAAGAGGTAGAATATTATATTTCCCCAAAGGAGAAAAATCTTAACAAAGGCAGAAAGCAGCCCCAGTCTTTCTTAATAGTGTCAAGCAGAAGCCTCAAGTCTTTAGAGATGGATTGTTTGTACTTATTAAGAAAGACTGGGCCAATATATTCATAAACAAAACGCCTTCAGCCAGTCTGAGCTGATGGGATTAAGAATTTACACCCAAACTCTAAGGACAGGACATGACCTTTAGGATATAATAGGATTAACCCACCACCATTGAAACAGTAAAAGGCATAAGGCTCACTATATTGCACAACCCCCTGAAGCATCTCAATCACCCTATAAAGATCCATCTACTCACTCAGCCATTTGATCAACCACCCCAGAAACATGCTGCTGTCAGTGAAGTTTTAAACCAAATAAATCTTCTTTCCTTGCAGTCAACCTCCATTTTATTTCCAGCGCCTTTCTCCTGGCTTGGAACTGGACCAATTTTTTTCTCCTCACAATAGTGTAAGTACTCGTGTTTGATGCTTCTCTTTTGGACAATCTTGAAGGAAGGAATCAATCTTTCAAGTCTGAAAGTACCTCTCCTTGCTCTTGCTTTTACTCTCTTGAAAACTAGGGAGAGTCCCTCTTCCAAGACCACATCTGTCCTCTGGACTTAGATTTCATTTATCAGACCAATGTCTAGATTGCAGCTCTTCCCAAGAGCTGCAATCACCTTGTCTCCCAAGGTGATTCTCACATACATTACATAGACCTCAAGGCCACTCAATGAAATGAGCTGGCAGCAGGTTTGAGATGGACAATAAAAGATACTTTCCTTCAACAATGCTTGATAAACATAGGTCACAGAGGACCACAGGATACAATCCCAGATATTAACCTAGCAGAGGAAAAAGCTAGGATACCCTACTACCAAGCCAAAGGATATGATATGATAATTCAGCAGAATTCATTATTACCACTTTGCTTTCACACTAAAATATTTTTGAATAAATAATTTATCTACGCACACACATACACACACACACCATTCTTTCATTCCAAAGAAAACCACTCATAACTATATTTGCCTATTTCCCTTCATGTGTTTTCAGAAAATAGCAGCATAGCAATGCAAGCACATTCTTTGGAGATGCACAAAGTTATTCTCTCAAGGTTTTTTTTCTTAACATTTATTTATCAGATTTATATAGCCGTCTCACAAAAAGTGACTGTGGCTGGTGTACAATAATTAAATAAAACAATAAACAATCATTATTAAAAATACAAAACTCATTTTTTTTAAATAGAAACCACCAGGCGCAGGAGAGAGTAGATATTAATGATGGAGCCATCTTCAAATGTCACCTTTTCTAGTGGAAGACATTTGCCTAACAGCCTTTGAAGTCTGGTAACTACCAGCTTCTCCCATCTGCTTGTGAGTAGATCTGAAAGGAGCAGTTTGGCAGTTTGGCACCAAGCCAAACAAAGTGGGGAAAAAAATCATGCTTGGGCTTTGCATCTGGATGACAAGCAGCAGCCTTGGGGGAAACTGCCAGACTACAAGCTTGCGGTAAAAACAGATGTGACTGCTTGCTCTACTCAGTCCCCAAATTAGCAAACACTGCAAATTTCCAGCATCTTCCTCAACTCACAACACTGAATCAGATATGCTTTTCACCCATATACTTTTTTCCCTGAGCAAGCCCACTCCAGAAGGGTCTATGCTCAAAATCCCTGCACTTAACTCCCATGTCATATTGATTTTATTAAAGCATTCTAGAGGGTTGTTAAAACAGAGTTAAGCCTCTTAAAAACTATGCCTGTGCACACACACTTGTTCACTAGTGACAGGAATCGATGTCAAAAGCTCACCAACCTCTAGCACAAGACTACAACCCACTTCAATATTTAATCCAGTGAAGCTTGCTGCGTGCGCAATGAAGAGCCACTTTCCTTAAGAATTATGGTGGCTTTGTTCACAAACTCTGCCATTCTTTCTGAGGGGGGAAAATGTGCTTTTGAGATTCCATGGCATATGCAAATGTTATCAGTCCTCCAGTTACCAAAGACAACAGGGGGAAATCCTAAATGCCTGCCCAGCAGAGCTCACAAAAGGTTGATGCTGTTGCTAGCAAATTTTTAATATATCTTTTTTTTTTAAATACAGAGCTGATCCTTAAATATCTGTTGTGTATGCTTTGGATGAGACTTGCAAGATTTAGGTCTTGGTGCTTGAATTGAATGGGGTTGTGGTTAGAGGAATCAGGACAAGTCAAGAGCCAGTTTGGTCTAGTGGTCAGAAACCAGGAGATTGGGAGTTGTAGTTCCACCTTGGACATGAGAGCCAGCTGAGGGAGTTTGGGCCAGTCACTCTCTTCTCAGCCCAACTCACCTCACAGGATTGTTGTAGAGAAAATAGGAGGAGGGAGGAGTATTAGATATTTACCACCTTGAATTATTTATAAAAATAATAAAGGTGACATTTAAAATAAAATAAATGTTTTGTTAAAAAAAAGTAAGTTTCATTTAAGAACCAAAGCTTTTTTTTTTACTCATCTACTACTAGCCAAGAAGCTATCTTACCTCTCATCCCACATTTACCTTCTCAACTAGGAAGCCACTCAGTGCTGACACCTTCCATCTTGGAAGATTCATCACCAATTAATTTTGCTGTTGTTAGTTTTAAGGTTAGGGTCCTCTTTTGTCTGTGTGTCCTAAAAGTGATCCGTATTTTTAATGAACTGGAAAACAGGATTGGTTAGACAAGCAGTTCTAACCTTTGCCTGAAGAGGGCGTCAACCTATTTTCCAAAGCATCAGAAGGCCAGACAAGAAACAATGGATGGAAACTAACCAAAGGCAGAAGCAACCTACAACTAAAGAGAAATTTCCTATCACTGAGAACAATTAATCAGTGGAACAGCTTGCCTCCAGAAGTTGTGCTCCAACACAACTTCTTTTTTAAGAAGAGACTGGACAGCCACTTGTCTAGAATGATATAAGGTCTCCTGCTTGAGCAGGGGGTTGGACTAGAAGACCTCCAAAGTCCCTTCCAACTCTGTTATTCTGTCAAGGGCAACTACTCACAGGAGTGTTAGCCTCTCTAACCATTACATCCTGATAGCAAATGGGTCCCAAGCAGGACAAATTTCTGCTGAATGGTTCAACAGGTTAAGGATGCTGGCAGAATCTTTATATGAAGTCTACATTCTTCGTATCAGATTGATAACAGGCCATGTGCTGAATTGGCACAGAAATGACCAGCCTCAAACTCCTACTTAGTAAAATGGCCTGGAAGCATGGACACAGAACTTTTCTTATCCTGAACAAGTTGCAGGTTTTGCACATGCTTCCTTGCATATATGGATGCTACTGTTTTGAGGAGGGGCTTAGTCACACATTAAAAGAGCAGGGGGCTTCAGAAGTGTAAAATCCCTACAGCTTTTCCAATAATTTTAAATACTATCTGAAACCAGAAATTTGTTGCCGGGACCAATTGACAGCCAAGTAGAAAAGACTGGCAGAATATTGTTTTTGTACATGACACCTGGAGTGAGATTATTACGTGCACGACAATGGAAAGACTCCAAAATACCCACAATGGCTGCTGAAGGTGACAGAATTTGCAGAGGTGGCAAAACTGACTTGCTTGATTAGGGAAAAGACAACAACTACATTTCTTAGTGATTGGAAATCCTTTGTGGACTTTTTGCTGAAAACGGGGAAAAATGAACTTGTGATTTATGGAACTGATGATTAGAAAGGGTTCTAGGTGGAAAGAAGGGAGCCACTGTATACAGTAACCTTAGAGAGAGAGGGGGGATAAAATATAAATGCATTTATGACTGTTGTAAAGATGATCAGAAGCTGCTTCTTTGTATTTTTTATTCTTTTCTTTTTCTTCCTTTTGTCTTTCCTTTTATCTTCCTTATTTACTGTTCTCTTTATTTTCCTTTTTAAAAAATTATATTGTTTTTATTCTATAAAATTCTTTGATTAAAATTAATAATAAAAGAGTGCAAAGTCCCATATTTTAATAACATAATCAAACACATAAGAGCGGCATTTTCTTTTTTCTGTCTTGATTGGGTAACCTCGCTATAGTAAAACTGCTGGCTCCACTCGCTCACAGAACAGAACTTAATGCCTGCAAGTCCTATAATAGGTTTTTCAATCAATAATTTGTAACGCTCTGCTTATTACTATAATATAGACATAGCACGCTGTTATACAAACATCCACACTCAATGGGATTGTTTTTCTAAGCATCAGTTACGGTGACGAAAAGACAAGGAATGGTGATCATAACCATGGCCTTGGCACTTGCAAATTTCAGCTGTAACACACACACAGACAAAGCAGATCAGGGCTATGTTCCTTACCTAATATGGATATTTCCTTGACCTAGGTGGCTGTTTGGTTATTGCTTATTTAATCTTGCTTTCATGCCTGTGGGCAGAAAAATGCAGAACGAGGTATTCTCTTAATCTGTATTAATTTTCTGAAGAAGTTGGATACCAGCTTGGACATCGTTTCTAACGATGGCCAGGGATGATGGGAACTATAATTCTCAAACATCTGTAAAAACTACGAAGTTTGAGCACAAAAATCAGTTCCATGGGAACAGATCTAAGCGTGTAGGTAATGTACAGGCTCAATTTTGAAAAAAATAATTCAAATATAGTGGCGTAGCAAAAGCAGGGTGATCCACCCTGAATGTAGGCAAGAGGTGTGTTGTCACGTGACTTGGGGGACAACGAAGTGGTCATCTAGAGAGTTGGTGTCAGTTGTGGAGTTGGGTCACTGCTACCAGGATGCCAATCAGTTGTTTGGCAGATGGCAATGCAGCCTATTAGTGACAGGTGTGTATGCGTGTGAATTATTAGTTCTAGGTGTCAAATAGATATGTCATTGGTTTTTTTCCTTTCATCCTTGTCTGCATGCAATCTTCTCCCTTATAGGGCTCTCTCTTTTTAAGACAATGGAGGGGGCCTACATTTTGTGAGCAACACACTGCCTCTCTGAGCAATGTATCCCCTCTCTGTGATTTCAGGGCCTCACTGAAATCTTACGAGAAGAAGAAGGTTGCTCATAAAATGTATATGTATGTGTATGTCCTTTGTTGTATCTTAGGGGGAGGGAGGGAAAAATGCAAAAAGTATTTATGAGGTTCCAAGTGTCTTTTTCAAGACTTCTTGAAAGGCTGTGGCTAAGACGGAATATTTATTTGCCTTATTTGCATATCTAATAAGGCTACGGAATTGGAATTTGAAAGGAAAAAGGAGGTTCAGTCGACATACGAAGCATCTGCCAATATCTCCTCAAACCAAGTGTCCTCTCCTAGGATCAAACTGCAAAGAGCAGATGCCTGATCTCAGATAAAGATGTAGCTATTCCAAGGCATTGGGGAAAGATGTTAGCTAAGCAGGCATTCCTGCACACTGAAATCTACATTTTCCTTTCAAATCTACAGTGCCGACTAGCCCTAATATTTAGTGAACTAAATATTCATCTCTATCCTTTTAAAAATGGCTTTTGGCCTTGTTTGCAGGGATGGGGGGGGGGGTGGAAAAGGAACAAAAAGGCAAGTACAGATAAGCAATCAGGAGATAGAGGCTGAGTCAGTTGGCAGCTTATCTCACAAGCAGCCATTCAGCCCAGGTGGCAAGGCACCTGTGGAGAAGCATCTCAGAATAATCAGAGACTCCGCCTTCATGTACTGCCCTCAAAGGAAGATGGGAAATTCTCAAAAGTTTCCAGGTTTTTCCACTTACCTCGGACTAGCATTAAAGATGCCTGACTGAAATCTGATTACAGGTGGTTCTCAAATTATGACCGTTCATTCAGCAACCCAGAGCCTCCCCCACCCAGAGGCACTTTATGCTCCACATAATGACTGCAATGGAGAGATCCGGGATTGTAGGGTGCCTTACTTAATGACAGCAACAACTTTATTATTCTAATTCTGGGCTCAGTTGTGGTTGTAATTCAAGGACTTCTTTGAATATTTGTACAACAGCTAAGCAATACTAGAAGGCAATGTTTGTGAGTTGGTAGTTGCATCTATGGTATATACTCTATGCTTTTTCTCTGTATAAAAGTTTTCTCTTCCCAGTCCCAGTTAAACAGAAAAGCACATGTGAACTATGCACTGTTTGTTCTGTAGAACTATAAAGAGAATTTTTAATAGGACTACCTGTAGTGTTTGCTTCCTTAATTTTGCCCAGCTGGGTGGGGCTTAACACCCATTTCCTCCTTTATGTCCCACCCACTTTTGGACTCAGGTCTCAGTACAAACTATGAAGATGAAAACATGTTGTAATGTAACCAATGGCTGAATGTCCCACTAAATGTTTAGAATGGGGTTTTGTTGAGACATAATGAAGCAGATTTTGCCATTTGCTTTCCCCCACACACACCACAGATATGTTTTTGAGTGCAGTTCTAGACACATTTCACAAGACTGTTTTCCCCCAAATGGCTGCACACTCCATTCCAGGGCATTATATAAAAACTCAGATTAGTGTTCCTCCAAAACCAATGGAACTTTAATACTTCTCCCTAAATTGGTGTAATTAAACTGACTGAGGCTTGCAAGGAGCAATCCCTCACGATCCAAGACCCTTGCTCTGTTTGCCCCTTTCTTCTGCCTCTCCACCCTTCCCTCCCCCCGCCCCCTCCACACACTCCCTGTGGCTTCAGGCGCAATTCAGAGCCAGGCACTGTGGTAGATCCAAAGGTTAGGAGTGAACACATAACAGTTGACAGATACCATTTATCTTGGCTCGAGCAAGGACGCCAGAGAGTGCTTTAATGGGATCGCCTCAATGAGGCCAGAAGAAATGGCACAACAAGGCACATCTGTCAGGGACTGACAAGAACAGACCAAGAACAAGTCTTGGTGGGACATGGAACCAGGGGAGGGGGAAGAAAGGAATAAGACAGAGGGGAGTCCTGTTGTGGATACACCAGGCAGAGAACAGAAGTAAGGCTGATACCTTCTCTCTTGACTGCCCAATGCCCCCCACCCAAAGAAATAAATAAGGTGCAGAAGTCTTGCAGTTTTAAATGCAGGACTGCAGCAAAGACTTCCAGACTGGGGACTGTCCACCAAGGTGGGGACATCAATGCAAGTCAGGGTAGCCATGTCAATCAAAAGCAAGGGTCTGAGATGGTACACCAAAAACCCCGAGCATAGCTCAGGGAAAGTAGATGGTACATTCTTCCAGGAAAGAATGGAAGAGAGATAGAAGGATTTTCAACATGGACGCAAAGTGATTGAAATCAAAGGGTACTCCAGGGTTGAATTATTTTTTCCCCCATAAACATTTACTCTATAAAACCTTGATAGAACCTTATGTAATTTTCCAAGGAGGTGGAGAGAGAGGGAACTAAAATACCCAATTTTGAAATGAGCAATCCTAACACAGCAGAAAAACTCCCAAAGGCATACAAGTAGTCCAAGGAGCATAGTTCAGAAGTGTTAACTATCTTGTTGGCATGCTAGTCTTCTGAGATCATGGAGGGTTTTTAAATTATTTTTCATGGGGACATTTATCATGCTAGGCTGGTATAGAACATAGACATCAGCGTGAAGGGAGCACAGTGTCTTTCCCAAACCGAGAATCCATGTTGTGATAAAGCAAGACCATGATAAGAGCTTGTTTACAAGGGGATAAAAGGTAAAGGTTCCCCTCGCACATACGTGCTAGTCTTTCCTGACTCTAGGGGGCGGTGCTCATCTCCATTTCAAAACTGAAGAGCCAGTGCTGTCCGACGACGTCTCCGTGGTCATGTGGCCTGCATGACTAAATGCCAAAGGCGCACGGAACACTGTTACCCTCCCACCAAAGGTAATCCCTATTTTTCTACTTGCATTTTTTACGTGCTTTCAAACTGCTAGGTTGGCAGAAGCTGGGAAAAGTAACGGGAGCTCACCCCATTATTCAGCACTAGAGATCCGAACCGCTGAACTGCCAATCTTTTGATCGACAAGCTTAGTGTCTTAGCCACCGAGCCACCCCCATTTACAAGGGGATATGAATTCCTCATAATTCATTTTGGTTTTCAGCCACCCTAGCAGGCTTGTCAATCCTGACTTGTCATTTCAGTGCCTGGTGATCAGCTAATGCACACTTCGTACATCAGTGGCTTGTGTCAAGATACCCCCATGTATACATTCCATCAAAGATCAGGAAACTTGCAGAAAAGCAGGAAAAGAAAGATATTTCATTAGCTCTCACTCTATGATCCTTGGAAGCTTCATGCAGGCATTGAGTCTTTGTCAAATTCACTGAACAGTTACATTAGCAACCCAGGCAAGCTGTCTAAATATCTAGGTACAAAGTGTGTGCACACAAATCACGCACACGCACACACACACACACACACGCCAGGTTTATATTGGTGTCTCCTGAAATCAAGACACATTCTCCTGCTGGTTGAAATGTGCATCCTAAGATAAGACCTTCTGAGGTTGAAACAGATGTCTCCAGGGACCCAGGGCTAGGAATTCAGGTGTTTGTCATACGTCTCAAAAGCTACCTGGAAAACTTGCAATTTGGAGGTGACAGGCTTGGGAAGATCCCTTAAACCTTTCTGCAAACAAGCACAAACACCATTCTCCCCTCCTTTAAAACCATATTTTGTTCTTACCTCAGCAAATATGTCTGCAACTCTTGGTTAGATGGATGGGGATGTAAGAAAAAAATAATAATGGGTCCATTCTGCTCTCACTTCTGCACAGCCTCTTGGGACTGGTAAAGAGATGGGGAATTCGTGGAGCATGTTGTGGGTATTTCTTAAAAAATAGCCTTGAAAAGTGTGGGGAGGTGGGAGTGCTAATTTTTAAAAATGGATGTTATTTCACAAAAATGCCCTTTCAACAACAACAAAAATATATACTGTAACCTACTCTCTGTCTCTCTGACTTTTGTTTCTGGGCAAGGAGACCCGTTTTTAAACAAAGCATGAGGCTGTAGCCAATTATCGTTTTCTGTTTCATGCCTAAAGAGGTACCTAGGTCCTGGAGACATAAATAATGATGATGATGCTAAAGACTGATGTTTTGCTTCAGAAAAATATGGGTTTCCTGGGATATTTTTGAAAAAAAAAATATTTAAAAGACTCTAAAGTAATTCAAATATTGCCTGGAGCCTGCTAGGCAACAAGAAAGGTGACTGATCTGACCTATTCATTTCTGTTTTTTTATGTTTCTTGGAGCCCTGAGAGTCCATCTAAGCTCTGATTTACACTAACAACAGATAAAGAATATAAATAAACATTAATACATGCTAAAATGGACTGTCCCACTTCAGGATGCTTCAGAAAAACAGATTCCAGAAAAAACAAGCACTATTTTACACATCAAAGAAAAAGCTTTTCTCCAAGTCTGCCTTTTTCCTATTGCGGGTTGTTTAATTTTTTTGTTTTGGGGTTTGTTTGTTTTTTTTGGGTAACACAGAAAGTATTTTCTTCCTATCCAATATTGTGGTTTATTCTACTTTTCCTTTTTCTAATGAGTAAATCATGTCTAAGCATTGTTTCTTAATCGTTCTCCTAAATAGCATAAGGATGGGTGGAAATATCTAGCTGGGTGTAAAAAGATTTGAAAAGAACTGCTGTAGAGAGTCAGTTCTTTTAGTGATGGGAAGGAACACTACCAGGAAATCTCAGGCTTATAGTAGACTAAGATAGGAAGTTAAAAAGTATCCTGAGAAGGCAATGGTAAACTACTTCAGTATTGTTATTAGGTAAGGAGCTGATGTGGGATGTGGTGGCTCAGTGGCTAAGATGTTGAGCTTGTAGATCAAAAGGTCGGCAGTTCAGCAGTTCGAATCCCTAGTGCCATGTAATGGGGTGAGCTCCCGTTACTTGTCCCAGTTTCTGCCAACCTAACAGTTTGAAAGCACGTAAAAAATGCAAGTAGAAAAATAGGGACCACCTTTGGTGGGAAGGTAACAGCCACTGATGTGGTTAACAAATGTGGCAAAAAAAAGGTCATAAAATCAGGTACAACTCATTTAAGAACTGCCTTGCTTAGCAATGGAAATTCTGTTCCCAACTGTGGTCATAAATCAAGAACTACCTGTATAAAGGTATATTTGTTAAGTAATTAAAACTAAATGTATTAAATTTAATAGAGCATTCCCAACCTATTTATTGTATTACAGAGAAAGAAAAGAAAACAAGAGGGCAAAGGCCCACAAAAACTTACAGGGGAAAGAGGAGCAGAAGAGAAGGTTAGAATGGGCATTGGTCCTACCTGATACACCCTTTCTCTCATGGGAGGAAACGGCAGTCAGTGCTGGGTAGACTCCGTCAGTTGGCCAATCAGAACCAAGTCTGCAATCTTATTAAGCCCCGCCCTTCCTTCTGCTCTCCAGTTTATTGGCAAGGAACTCAATGCAGACTGTCATGTCTCCAACTGTAAAGAGAGAGAATTAGTAAATCCCCACCCACCCCGACACCACTCGGGTCGGCCCCAGATAGGGAAGGGCTGACTGCCGTTTCCTCAGGTAGGACCAACGTCCATTCTCCTACCTGTCCTATGAGGTAGGACCAACACCCATTCTCCTCCTTGGTGGAAATGGCAGTCAGTGCTGGGACATACCAAATCTTGATGTCCAATGGGAGGGAAGATCCATGGCTGAGCCGAATTTCAGGAAATATGAACCTGTTGCAAGACACGTCTGCCGAAGGCAGCATCAGCCGAAGCATAGACATCAAGATGGTAGTGCCGAATAAAATGTTTCAGGGTAGACCAGGTTGTGGCCTTGCAAACCTGCTCCAGTGATGCTTGGGTCACCCATGCAGAGATGTGGCAGCACTCCTGGTAGAGTGAGCAGTCACGTGGCGAGGGACCGCCAGGGACTGTGATTCGTAGGCCGAGGCAATTGTGGCGGGAAGCCAGCACCCCAGAGTCGGAGCCGAACCTTGGTCCCCATGGTGCTGGGTTGAAACGAGACAAACAAGGCCTCTGTTTTGCAAAAGGAGGTGCATGAGATGTAAATCTTTAAGGCCCTGCATACGTCTAGGGTGTGCCAGAGCTTTTCAAGATGATGTCGGGTGCGGACAGAAGCTAGGTAAGGCAATGTCCTGAGCCCAATGAAAAACAAGAGTTGATTTAGGAATGAAGGTGGGGTGAATACGGAGACCACTTTGTCGTGATGAAACACACACAAATCCTGGCGAACCGACAGAGCAGCCATTTCACAGATGCGATGGGCCGACGTCACTGCGACCAAAAATGCCACCTTGAAGGAGAGGATCCTGAGCGACACTGCCCAGAGGGGCTCGAAGGGTGCTTTGGTGAGAGAGGTCAGAACCTTGGTGAGGTCCCAAATAGGGAACCGGTGGATGACCAGTGGCCGTAGATTGGTGGCTCTGTGTAGGAACTGACGTATAAAGGGGTCCTTAGTGATGGTTGTCATAAAATCACATGCCAATATGGAAGAGCAGCAGTCTGTCGTTTTAATGTGGATGGGGCAAGACCGGCGTCGAGGCCTTCTTGCAAAAAGCTGATAATGTGAGCCACAGAAGGAGAAATGGGGACCACCTGCCAAGCAACGCACCAGAGCGAGAAAGCACGCCATGTAGTCTCATAGATGCGGACAGTAGATGAGCTTGCGCCGATTTAGCCGGGGGGGGGTGCTCCTCTAGCCATTTGGATTGGCACTGGTGTTCCGAGGTCCCCTCTCCCGGGTCGCTATTGTGGCGTTTCCTACCCCTTTGCAAAACCGCCAGGTGGCTAGACTTAGAAGAATGGCCATCCACCATTTTGAAATTTTTCAGCACCACAAGCAATCAATTGCAAACAGTCGGGGCCCCAATTCTTACTCACCGCGCCGTCCGGGAAGCGTTCAGGTAAGCCAAATAAACAGGCGCAAATGCAACGCAGACAAAAGGGATCGCTTGCCCAATGGCTATAAGCGTGATCAATGCAGCGTGGCTAAAAGCAATTCTCCTCATGTCAAAAGTACTCCTCACGACCAAAGCTGCTAAGCCAAAGCTTAATCGCAGCCGAATGCCCGCCGATAGCTTCCAATGGTCAGGGATCGGGCCTGGTGCAGGACAGAGCTACGGGGTGAACTCGTGGGCTCTGCCTGGGAGACTGCCAGCTGGCAGTTTCGAGCCGCCACGCGGCCTTCAGCAGAACCGGACAAAGTCCTTCACGCTGGAAAGAACCTGGGCTGAAATCCAAATAATCGAATTGGCAAAGGCCAGTAATAAATTGTTTATCAGGAGACATGACCGTCCAAGCCAACCAAGTCGATAAACTGGCAAGCAGAAGGAAGGGCGGGACTTAATAAGATTGCAGACTTGGTCCTGATTGGCCAACTGACAGAGTCTACCCAGCACTGACTGCCGTTTCCACCAAGAAGGAGAAGGGGGGAAGAAGAGAGGAGTGGGGGAAGGAAAGGGGAAGTAGGAAAGAGAAGGAGAGGAAGAACGAAGAAAGTAGGAGGAGAAAGAGGAAGGAAGAGAAAGAGAGGAGAAGAAGAAAGGTTGGGGTAAAGGTAAATGGTAAAAGAGCAGCCCCAAAAAAGTAAAAATTAAAAATGGAAGTTAAAAGATAAGATGAATGAAAAATGATGGATAAATGTATGTACATGTAAATGTGTTTATGAGAAATAAAAATAAAAAACTTTTTTGAAAAAAAAAAACCCTACATCTCCTACATACTAAATAAAGCTAGTTTTACTTATATCTTCATGACATTCGCTAAAATTAATTAACATTTAAATTGGTTTTCTTAAAAATAAAATCTTAAACATATATGCATTGCTTTATATGAGCTGTGGTGGCAGAGTGGTTAGAGTGCAATACTGCAGGTTACTTCGGCTGATCACCGGCTCGCCAGCAGTTTGGCAGATCGAATCTCATCAGGCTCAAAGTTGACTCAGCCTTCCATCCTTCCGAGGCCGGTAAAATGAGGACCCAGATTGTTGAGGGCAATAGGCTGAGAGGGCCTTAAAGTGCTATTGCTATTATACAGACCAACGTTCTAAATATTCCTGAAACTGGACAATATGGACGTTGGTCGTACCTGATACGTCCGTTCTCTCATAAGAAGGAACACCGTTCAGTGCTGGGAGACGACTCCCCTCTGCTGCTGCAACGATCGAGTCTGCAATTAACATAACTCCGCCCTCTTGCCGGCTTGCCTTCAGTGTTTCGGCGAGGACGCAAAAGCAGACTGGAGTGTCTTCCTGAAACAAGATAAACAATGAAAAAGTCCAACCCCCCCCCACCTCCGCAGGGGAAAGGAAATCCTCAGGGCGGGCCTGAATGGTGTTCCTTCTTATGAGAGAACGGACGTATCAGGTAAGACCAACGTCCATTCTCCTAACCAGAAGGAACACCATTCAGTGCTGGGACATACCAAAGTTCCATGCGAAGAGGGTGGGAAAGAGGATGTCCGGAAGATCTCACGGTTGATGAACAGCTTGGAGTACCCGACGTCCGAAGGCAGCATCCGCCGAGGCAAAGGCGTCAACCTTATAGTGCCAGATGAACGGGGACACACTGGACCAGGTAGCAGCCCGGCATATCTCTTCCAATGGGGCCTGAGTAGACCAAGCGGCCGACGTCGAGGCACTCCTTGTCGAATGAGCGGTGATGTTCCGCGGGACAGGTAAGGCTTGATGAAGGTAAGCAGTAGAAATGGTTGCGCGAAGCCACCGGCCTAGCATAGGTCCTGTGACTTTGGTCCCAATCGTGGTTGGCTGGTATGAGACAAAGAGGGCCTCAGTTTTGCGGAAGGAAGCCGTGCGGGAGAGGTAAATCTTGAGAGCCCGCCAGACGTCCAACTTATGCCAGGAATGCTCCAGCGGACGAGAAGGGGACGGACAAAAGTCTGGCAGGACCAGCTCCTGTGCCCGGTGGAACGCTGAATTAATCTTAGGAATAAAGGTTGGGTCAAGCCGCAATACGACCCTGTCCTTGTGAAAAACACATAAGTCACGGCGAGTAGAAAGGGCGGCCAGTTCCGAAATCCTCCGGGCCGAGGTAATAGCGACCAAGAACGCTGTTTTGAAAGACAGAAAACGGAGAGATACCTCCCTCAACGGTTCAAACGGAGACAGAGTCAAGGCCAAGAGGACTTTGTTCAGGTCCCACGTGGGATAACGGTGTAGCGTCGGAGGACGTAAATTGGAGGCACCACGAAGAAACTGACGAATGATGGGGTGCGTCGAAAGTGGGGAGGCCGAGCCACAAGAAAGTACAGTAGCAAGGGCGGCCACCTGCCGTCTAAGCGTGTTGGGAGCCAGACCCAAACTAAAGCCATGCTTAAGGAAACGAAGAACATCCACCACCGAGGCAGACAAAGGATTAACATTTGCATGGTTGCACCAGGACACAAAAGCTGCCCAGGTTGAATTGTATATGCGAGTGGTAGAGTCCCGACGAGCCGCTTGGATGATGTCCACCACGGGACCGGGAACGTTAGCCCTTAACAACAAGCTCCGCTCAACCGCCAGACGGTTAAGTGCATCCATGTTGGATCCGGGTGAAGCAGGGCCCCCTGGCATAGGACTACATGCTCGTTGGGGATGATCCAGGGAGGGGACACTGATAGGGACATTAAGTCCGCGAACCAGTGCCTCCGGGGCCAATGCGGGGCGACCAAGATGACTTCCGCTCGTTCGGTCAATACTTTCCGTAACACCCTAGGGAGTAAGGGAAGGGGAGGGAAAGCATATAAGAGGCCAGAAGGCCAAGGGGAACGAAGAGCGTCAATGGCTTCTGCGTCTGGGTCATGATAACGAGAAAAATACCTCGGTACCCGATGATTCGCTGCAGATGCAAACAGGTCCAGAATGGGGTTGCCGAAGCGGAGAGTGATGTCGCGGAAGAGAAGATCCGGGATGCTCCATTCCGAATTGACTAGCCGGTGTCTGCTGAGGGCATCCGCCTGGGAATTGTCCACCCCTGAAATATGATCAGCGTGAATGGAACGAAGGTGGGATTCTGCCCAAAACCCCAGGAGAAAGGTCTCGTCCATTAGAGCTCTAGAATGCGTGCCCCCCATCCGGTTAACATGTGCCTTAGCGGATACATTATCCGTAAGGACAAGCACGTCCATGTTTGCGATGTAATGCTGAAAGGCAAGAAGAGCTAAACGAATGGCCCGCAGTTCGAGCAGGTTGATACTGAGGCATTGTTCCGTAGGGGACCACTGATCTTGGACAAGATGATGATCCAGGTGAGCCCCCCAGCCGGAGAGACTGGCATCGGTCGTGATGGTGATGCGAACAGGTTCCCGGAACGGGCAGGGCCTGGCTAGGGCTGGGGAACACCACCAGCGAAGCGAAGAGATGAGATTCGGAGGGAGGGAGACCCTGTGAAGGGAGGTACTAGAGTGATCTTTCTGATAGGGAAGCAGGAACCATTGGAGCGTCCTACTGTGAAGGCGCGCCCAGGGGACAATACCAAAAGTGGAGACTATCTTGCCTAGAAGACAAGACAGACGAAGCAGAGAAGAAGTACGGTCAGAAATACAAGCGTTGGCTAACGAGCTAAGGTTTGCGCGCCGATCAGATGAGAGGGTGATAGTGGAGGACACCGTGTCAATAACTGCCCCCAGGTGTTGGAGCCTGGTAGCAGGGGACAAATGGCTCTTGGGCCAATTAATCGAGAAGCCATGGTCCTGAAGAATTCGAATGGTAACAGCTAAGTCCTGCTGGGCAGATTCAAGGGACGGAGACTGAAGAAGGATGTTGTCTAAATAAAATTGGATACGGACGGGTAAGGATCGGACATGGGCCACAAGGGCAGCCATAACCTTGGTAAAGACCCTAGGGGCCGAGGAAAGACCGAAGGGAAGGGAGGTATATTGGTAGTGACCCCCGAGATAGTGAAAACGCAAAAACCGATGAAAGGAAGGGTGGATAGGAACATGCAGGTAGGCCTCCGTCAAATCAACAGAAGAGAGATAATCCCCAGGCCGAACAGTCTCCAGAATGGACTGCAGGGTGTGCATTTTGAACCGGCGATAAACTAAGTGCTGGTTCAAAGCCTTGAGATCTAAAATAGGGCGCCACCCCCCTGAAGCCTTGCGAACTAAGAAGAGCCGGGAATAAAATCCCTGGCCCCGTTCATCCGCAGGGACCCGCTGAATAGCGTTAATGTCCAGGAGATGAGAAATAGCCTGAGATACCAACGAACGCTTAACTCTATCTCGAGAAACAGGAGAAGAAAGAAAAACCGACGGAGGAGAAGAACGAAACTCCAAGGATAACCCATATTGAATGATACTAAGGACCCATTTGTCAGAAATTGAAGCTTGCCAAGAAGAGACAAAAAGGGCGAGACGCCCTCCGATAGGAGCCTGTAAGGCAGGATCACTTGGATCTGCGAAAGGAACGACCCCTCCCACCTCGAAAGGAGCGTTTCGGCTGAAAACGGTTGCCCTGACGAACCTGGGGTTCTTGTTGAGGCCGAGACTGGAAGGGGCGTTGAAAACGTGATTGATAAGAAGATGACTCAGAGGGACGAAAGGACTGCGACCGATTGTAAGGAAAATAACGGGAGTCAGATCGCCGAGAGACAGAGGGCAGGATCTTCCGACGGTCCCTAGTCTCCACCAACAACGGTTGCAGAGGAAGTCCGAATAAGGCGTCTGCAGAATAAGGTGAGGAGGCCAATTGCCATTTGCTGCGGAGATCCGCCTGCCAGTGGCGGAGCCAAAGGAGGCGGCGGGAGATCACTGTAGTGCCAATAGACTTGGCCGCAAAGCGGGCAGAGTTTAGAGAAGCATCCGTTGAAAATTCCAAGGAAGCTGCAATTTTGTTCAAGTCCTGATGTGTGCGGGTATCAGAAGGTGGCAATCGTTCTTGGAGCTGCTTGATCCAAAGCAGTGCAGCACGATTAAAGAAAGAAGCCGAGGTGGCCGTACGGACGGCCCAGGCAGAAGATAAATGAGTCTTAACTAAGGTCTTTTCCGCACGCTTGTCTTCAGGGCGTAGGTATTCTTCTGGCGGACCCGTCACGCGGGAAGAAGAAGCTAAGGCCGCAACCGGCCCGTCCACTTGAGGAACCTGCAGAAGGTCAGCGAGAGCAGGAGCGAGCTGGTACAGGCGCTTATCAAGGCCATTAGGAGCAGGAGCCGCTCCAGGAACAGCCCATTGTCTTTGCACGATGTCTGTAAACAGCTTAGGAGCCGGAATCAAGTCAGGTTCAATAGCTGGTTCGATGAATAAGGAAGAGGCCGGATCCGAAGAGGACGTCTGAGAGGAGGTAGAAGCAGTTGAGGAACCCAAACGGGTAACCGCCAAGGCCTTGTGTAGTAAGGAACAAAATAGATGGGGCCGGAAAAGCCCAACAAAGGCGGGTTGATCCGGTGACAAATCCTCGTCATCGGAAAGAGCTAGCTCTCTAGACTCGTCTTCTTCCTCTTCCATTGAGGCGGTAGTTTGCCCAAATTGATCCTCCTCATAGGAAGTAGACAACCGTTCCACCGAGGGAGCTGAATGTACTGGTGGAGGAGGAGGAGGGGGTTGTTGGAGGAGGAGACCTTGGGAAATGCCCTGTGCAAGGCCTTGCTGAATGGCCATAGCTATTATAGACTCCCAAGAAGGGGGAGGCTGAGAGGACGGTGGAGGATTAGCAGAAGATGGGAGAGCTGAGGACCCAGACGTACTGCAATGAGGTTCCTGGGGCCGGGGATCAGGAACCTGAGAAATGTAATCCTGAGGCCTGGGAACAAAAGGATGAGAGGAGGGCCCAGGCACCCCTGCTGGCGCAGCCTCAGGTAAGGTTTGAAATAGTGGTTCAGACTCAGGAGGAGGAGGAGGCCCCTGTGGCGAATTGCGGTCAGGGGAAAGATCCCTGCCATGTTGAAGTGTAGCGGCTCTGGAAGATGGGGGGGGCAGGTTCCAAAATGGCCGCCGGGCGTTGCGCTTTAAGAACGGCTTTTTCCAAGGCCTTATGCCTGCGCAGCTCCTCCCTCGATGGTTTGGGGTCCCCAGGAGGCCTCTTAGAAGAATGTTTCCCTGGGGGGGGCATAGTCGTTGAACCCTCCCCCGGTTCACTAGCATGCCTACGCCGCCCGCTACTGCGGGAGCTGCTTTCACGGTCAGGCCGCATGGCATCCGCCATTACAAAATGGCCACCAAGAATTTCGAGGGCTGAGGTACTTAACTTAACGGCTGGTCTGCTGTCACCGGGCTGTGTTCGGGCTGGAAAGCCGGCAGGAGCGAAGGGAGCCGCCGAAATAAACAAAAAAACTAGCCGTTCCAAAGTCTGTCCGAGAGCGGTAAAACAAAGCGCTCCGAAACCTCAGCCACGAAAAAACCGCCGATTTGACAAGCCGCTAGCGAAGGCTTCAAATGCGGCTAAATGAGGCGCCCAACAGATAATGAGGCGAAGGCACTGTCAAGCTGCTCGGCAAAGGCCGTTAGCGCAGCAAATTAGCACTCCGAGAGAACGGGAGGCAAGGGGCGAGCAAAAAGAAAAAAAAAAAAAGAAACTGCACAGGAGCCCCTGAAGGGATCTGCCCGAAGGCAGCCCTGCGCTGCAACGCAGCGGCCGGCGGAATCGGATAATGACCCTTCGCGCCGGTATAGAAGTAGCGTAGTCGAAAAAAAACAGTCCAAAATTCAAGCCAGAATCAGTCCGATAGTTAGGTAAAAGGGAGAAAGAGTGCCAAAAGGGCAAAAAAACGAAGCGAATCAGGAAGACACGACTGCCTGCAGCAAGATCGAGTCGAAACACTGAAGGCAAGCCGGCAAGAGGGCGGAGTTATGTTAATTGCAGACTCGATCGTTGCAGCAGCAGAGGGGAGTCGTCTCCCAGCACTGAATGGTGTTCCTTCTGGTTAGGAGAACAGTCCTTATTCTATCTAATATGCCAAAAGGAGAGAGTTCTTCAGATTTTGTTACTATTAAAGAATAAGTATCCTTCTCACACATTTCTGCCATTATAAAAAAGTGTACTGTCCATTCATGTTGTTCTCCAAAGTATTGATATGAAATTCAAAAGATCACAGGCTTACATGTAAACCAGTAAATCTTCCCAGAATTTTTGACATATGCCTTGCATTTGGAACCTACCAATCAACATAGGTTTTTGGGTGATGGAGCTGCTGAAAGAATTATCTTTCAAGTGATTGACATTTGATGTGCAGCAGTGAATTGCTGAGATGCATTGTTTGCTCACATCTGAATACTGTAATTTGTTTGTGAACAATGGAACAAGGAACAGCAGCATGGCCAAATGTTTTGCAATTATTTTGTTTGTAATGCAATTTTCCACACCTTTACTTTTCTTTCCATCTTTCCATTTTCCTTTCTTTCTTGTTCTTTCTTTCCCTTCCTTCTTTCCTTCTTTTCCTTTCCTCGTTCTCATTTGTTTTGAAACCATAGTATACAGTATTGCTAATACTATATCTATCCCATTTCTTCTAAACATCTTCAGTTCAGCTAGTCTTCCCAAAGAAAATGAATGTAAAATTGCTGTATTCCCAAAGGGAGCACTCAACCACAAATCACTCCTTTTGGTTATATAGCAATCTGTGCACCATTACTGCATTTTAATAAATCTCCTACAATTAACACCCACCCATTTCTTCCTAAAAGATGAACGTGTGTGTTTGTGTATTTTCCAGCCTTGAAATAATCATTGAGTTACACATATGTATTGAATAATTTCCTCCTTCCATCACATAGAAAATCCCAGTTTACTGCCAATTTGGAAACTGCCCTCAAGGCTGTTCAGAGGTAAAAATGACTCTGGGCCATCAGTCGGGCAACCAACTTTCCTGAGAGAAAAAAGTCCTCCACCAAGCTGACTCTTACTTAATGCTGGATATTACAGAAACTCAGGATAAGATCTGGTTCTTAAAATCCTTGTGATTTCTCTATATTTTTAAATCTTAGGGCAGCTGCCTTCCTATGCTAAAAGATAGGGCCCGTCTTCTAAGACGGAGAATTCTAGTAAATAAAATATTGCAAATTTGAAATGAGAGGTTTTTTGAACTTTTTGGAAAAAGACATTATGGAGCGATTATGTTATCTCCCTCTTTCTTTTGGGGTGAAAATAAAACAGAAAAGCAAAACAGGAAGAATAAAATCCATAGCAATCACAGAATAAAAACTACATGGGGAAGTTGACGATACGTTATAATACTCATAATCACCCTCTGTGGTAAATTATAGGTTAAACCAACCCACTCCATTACCAGGGCCAAACATTTATTTCATCCATGCAACATTCATGGTTGATTGCCATTCAGCAGACACTGTGGCAAAGCTGCTCTGACAAGATTATCAGGTTTAGAACTTGGCCTGGAAATTGTGAAGGAGTCGGGGAAAGTAGCAGGAGATCTGTTATCTCAAAAAAATAGGAGTGTCCTATATTGTGATCTATGGGAAAAATGACACTAAAGGAAGAACATTCCCAAGCGAAGAGCAAGGAAGTGGAGGAGGAGGAGGAAGAAGAGGAGGAGAACTTTGGCTGGATGGGGCCATAATCTGAGATAGGACCATCTGAGAAGGCTTTCAGCAGCTGATGCTTGGTTTATTTCCAGTTTTTAATTAGCCTTCCAAAGTCATTCCAGTTAGAACAATGATAAACGTTTACCCAAACATAACACTTATTAAGAGTAGAGTTGATTTAAGTGTTTGCTGTGGCTAAGGGCAAGTTTGTGGGTTTACTAACGAAGTGTTACAAAGTGCCTCTGAGTTTACATAGAGGTTTTTTTTCTTTAACATTCACTTTTAGACAGGAATGAGGCCCAGAGCCAGAGTGCATAAAGAGAGTCAGGGCAGGGCTTCATTTTCAGTGAATTGGGACTGTGGAGCAACAAAGTTGTGATTCCCAAGCAAGCAAACAAAAAAACCCCCTAAAACTCAGCCCTTTGAAACAGGAATGAGCAAAAGAAAGATTGGGATCTACTGCTAGATTTTAGATAGCATAACGGTGAATAAATTTCTTCACGAATGAATGAACAGTAAACACAGCTCTGGTAAGTGAAAATAAATTCTTTTCTTGGAATATGGGCTACCAATTCTGGGTCAAAAACAGCTTACAATTACTAGAGGGCAGCAAAGAGTTAAATAGTTTTCTCTGTCTTCTTGTTGCCCTCTAGTGTTGACTCACACCTTTGCAGCTCAGATCTGCTAGTCCTGGAGAGTGGATTAAAGACTTCTTGCAGATTCAGCAACTCTGAAGCCTATTTCTTGAAGGCTTCCCTCCTCTTGCTGCGTGCAGCACTTTGTATGACCACAACAAAGGCAAGCAAGCCAAACCCAGAGAGCTACTTGTAAACTTCACACGCTTATTCTTTGGGAAAGCCTCTTCAGCTTTTCCTAGATCTTAAACTCTTTGGTGTTAACAGCAATAGCTACAGATTTCCGCACTTCAGTCCATTCCCAAAGTTTTCCATTGATCAGCTTCCCTTATACCAGTGATGGCTAACCTTTTTGCTGTTGTGTACCAAAAGTGGAGGGAGCGCTGGGGGGGGGGTCACACATGCGCGTGCCCACACCCATTAATTCAATGTGCGTGCGACTTCCCTGTGCTCCCCCTGCTTTTGGCACACAAGGGCCTGGTGGGCCCGGTAGGTCCGTTTTTCGCACTCCCCAGGGTTCAGAGGCTTTCTTGGGGGGTGGGACCGGAAGTCAGAAAACGTGATGTTTCCGGCCTCCGGGGGTGGAGGTAGGGAAAGCCTCTGGAGCCTGGGGAGAGCAAAAAACAGGCCTTCCGGTCCCACCAGAAGTTGGCAAATGGGCCATTTCCGGCCTCTAGGGACTCTAGGGGGAGTGGAAGGCCGTTTTCGCCCTCCCCAGGCTTCTAGAAAGCCTCTGTAGCCTGGGGACAGTGAAAAATGCCCCCCCCCCGGAGGCCCTCCTGCCAGAGCTGAACTAGGGCAACGCTTGTGTGCCTGATATGGCTCCACGTGCTTCCTGTGGCACGCGTGCCATAGGCTCGCCATCACAGGCCTATACAAACCTTTCAGTTCTCTACCCCCTTATCCCAGAGATCCTTATGCATGATCCCCTCTATTCCCCGCCCCCCCCCCCCCGTCCCATCAGCCCTCCTCAAGACATACCATTGGGATGTCAACTCAGAGCCTGCTTGGCAAAGGGCACACAAAACAATTCTCAGTTCAGGGAAAGTGGTTTACTGGGTTTTGCAGGAAGTGAGAAAAAGCTTGCTATCTAAAAAAAGTGGGAGAGCCAGGTGCAACACAATATAGATAAAACTTCGCACACTCGCCCGTCACTCAACTCCAGCTCTGCAGCCCACTCCTAACAGGCCACAGACCATCAGACTGACACCAGTCTGTGGCCTGGGAGTTGAGGACCCCTGTTTACAGCATTCTCTGGGCACTTTACCATGTCAGCATATTGCCCTCTGGATCCTCATTTTACCAACCTCAGAAAGATGGGTGCCTGAGTCAAATTCAAGTTCCATGAGGATCAAATTCCAGGCTCTGGGAAGGATTAGCTTGCAATACTTCATTCTAACCACTGCACCACCAGGGCTCCTATATTCATTGTTTTATAATACTGGTTTTATTATGTTGTAAGCTGCTCAGAGTTGTGTGACAGTGAGGTGGGCAGCATATACATTTAATTAATTAATTAATAGGATTCCTGAGTTCAAGTCAGGACATCTGCACAGAATGGCCACTATGTTCAAAATACAAAATGACAGTCTAGGGTTCTAATTGGCTGATTGCAAGATTGTCCCTTCCTATTTGGGCGCTTTGTCCCCCTAGAGTGGTTATTTCTGCTTTGGCTGTTTTTGAATCTGTTTTGGAGGAAGTGGGGGGGGTGGTGGTGAAGAGAACTTTTAGGAATATGGAGAACAAGTTTGTAACCCTTCTGAAATCTTGGCAAATTTTAGGTCCAAATATATTAAATATGGATCTTCATGTTCCACCTTGAAAGTTGCCAGATGCAGTTGGTTATTAATGGGTAAGGTGTTAAAATTTGATCCAGATCACATGAGAAACTGATGTTGTGAAATAACTTAAAATTGAAAGTAGTGGGAAAGGGGTTTTATTGGAATGTTTGGGACAAACAAGAGATCGATACTTTGAACTATTTGATTTATTATGGTTGCTTTAAAGATTTTGAGAGACTGTGCTATGAATATGATTTACCTGTAATATCTGCTTTTCAATACATAAAACTGAAATATGGACTGACTAAACAGTGTGGCTCAGATGCTTAATAGCCTCAGAGGTACCTGCAATCTTAGGATCTTTAAGAGATCCAACACTTAAACTGAAAACAACAATCTAATTTTATAAGAAACTATAAAGCAGAACAAAAGTTAGTATTAATTCTATAATTAATTCTATGACTGAATTGTAGAGTGAAGATTGGGGGTATCCAATTTCAGAAAATCAAATAGGTCTAACTTTTTAAAAAATGTGAAACATACCTGTTTCATTTAAAAATGGAATTAATTCATCAAAATGTTTTTTCATATCTATTGAGCTCCTCATCAAAAAGTGTTAAAAAATTGTTGGATGTTAAGATTTTTTTTTGTATGTGTTGGCATTTTAAGAACATTGAAGTCTCTAACTCAAATTGATAGTCTTATTCAGCCAAATCATACTATACAGCAATATCATTTTGGAAATATAATAGTTTTGGAATATAATGTTGAGATATAGTAATTAAGTCACGATGCTGAACAATAATCCTAAAATATGGACATTGGTGCAAGAACTGTACAAGTTTCAGAAAGGCATCTTTAATGTTAGTTGGGGTCAAAACATAATCTTGAATTCTCAGATAGATTTTATACTAAGTCAATTAAGGCAGAGTCTTTTGAAACATGTTGCCTCTTGTTGTGTAAACGGGCTGTGAACCAGCCAGAGATCTATTTTTAAAGGGTTGGCCATACAAATGTTTTAACATTGTCAAGGTTGGACAGCCCTGGTTTAGACAAACAAACAAACAAACAAACAAACAAACAAACAAACAAACTCATCTCCTCCCCACCTCTTTCCCACAGTTGAGTGCCAGATAAGAAAAGTGTGCATTGGGGGTGTGTGGGGTGTGTCCCGTGGCTAGTTCTGTCAGAGATCAGATGCTGAAAACAGCCCCCCTTGGAGGGGCTGATATTGCAGGTGTTCTATTACTATAATACAATTTTATTGGTTACTATTTTGTTGGTTCATTTCTTTGGCATGCCAGTTTTATGGGACTTGACTCCTGTGGTAGTAATCTCTGGCCTTTCCTTTACCTAGGAAATGGGTCAAATTTGATAAAGCTTTTTTGGTTACATGGTGGGCACCTCAAGGACCTTGGCATGCTTGAATTACCCATGAAACTTATGCTCTAAGGCCCATGAATGATAAAAGTTCCTGAACTCTGCCAGCAGAACATGCTTATTTTCAGAAAACAGAGGTCCATTTTGGAAAGAATTTCCAACTCCCCCATTTGCTTATATTCTCCCTTCCCTTCTCCATGCTCTGCAGACATGAAGTCTTCCAACGCTCAGAACACTCCAGGCAGCCCAGCAGTGTCACATTTAAAGGCACTCAAATTGGGAAACTGAGTCAGGTTGATGTGGTGTTAGCCCTGCAAGGTAGTCCAGACAAGAACAACAACCAGCAATACTAATTCTACCTTTATTGTAAGGTTAATTAACCTAATCTTGCAAGACCAAAAGTATCCCCCCCCCCCTTTTTTAATGCCTGGAAAATTAGGGAAGATCCCTTCTGAAAAGTTTCTCACACCCTCCTTCTTTCTACCTCTTACATGCTGTTTGTCCAGTCTATGGCTTTCCCATCAGCTGACATCATTCCCACATATCATTAGAACTGATTAAGACACCAGGCTAGAGACAGGGAATTCTAGTCCCACCTGAGCACAAAGCCAGCTAGGTGACCTTGGGCCAGTCCCTCTCTCTCTCAGCCCCTAAGAAGGAGGCAAGGGCAAACCACTTGTGAAAAGGCTTGCCAAGAAAACCACAATGATGTATCCAAGTAGTTGCCAGGAATCAACAATGACTTGAAGGCACCTCTCCCCAAAAAGCTACAGAACGCTGCTTCAGAACAAGCACCCCCCTCCCCACCCATTATAAGATGTAATGAATCACACACACAAATCGGCCTAACCTAGAACCTCTTTCCTCAGGGACAAAGTAGAGATTTCTCGGTCATATGCTATCCCTCTGCACCTCATATTAAATGGCTTACCGAGACTCCAGCTCCCACAAAGCCTGTAGGCCGGAGAGCCATTCATCCACCAGCCTGCTGCACTGTTGGCAAAGCAATTTTCCTATCCATTCCAGTGCAAAAGTGGCCTCTCCCCCTCCCCGATTCCATTTGAATGAATTCCCATTCTCCCCTGCCCTCCACCCCATATATACACGGCAGCATCCCCGACAGGAGCCCCAAAGTGGCACTGTTATTAATGTGCCCGGCACGCACGCCAGCTAATAAATATTTCATCTCTACTCCCACCCCGCTCCCCAATTTCTCCAGCGCTTTATTTCTGCCACTCGTTTTCTGCCTCTTTCCTTTCACTTTATTTCTCTCTCTGTTTGAACATCGTGGCTGGGAGGTAACTCGGGGAGGAGGGGCGGGGAAGAGAGCAGCGCTTGATTTAACTCCCCCCCTCCTCAACATTATCAAGCACCAAAGTCTGGAAATGGAAAATTGGGGTGGGCGAGCTGGGGAAATGCAGTCACAGAGAGGACAATGAATCTGGGCTGGAGCTGGGTGACTCATTGGGTGCTTTAAAAAAAATGGAGAAATAAAGGAGAAAAATATGAGAAAGGAATAAAGGTACAATCAACGGCAGTAAAAGAAAGGCAGGGATGTGATATGCCGAAGCTGGCAAGAGCAAGTGGGCAACAGGTCAAAAGAAACGGGATATGTTTGGCCACAGGCACGCCTCCTCCCACAGAAACAGCAGAACTGGAGCCCAGATTTAAGCCGGCTGAAGAAAACATAATTTCTTCATAGGTTTTTTTTTTTTTTAATCGAAAGCTCCAATGGTAATCTTAGTTTGATTCATTGCTGCTTCGGGTTCTCAAATTGTGAGGGAACATCCGTTTTGGGGAAGTGGCTGACTGAAAGGAGGGCCCCTGGGTCAAAAGTAAACAGGATCAGCCATAGTCAAAAAAAAAAAAAATCAAGATGGAGACTGGGCAAGTATTATGGAAACGCTGCGCAAAAAATAGGCCAGACTTTGTTCAGATAGCTACAGTCATCATCTTGACATTTTCAATCATACCCTACAGATATTCCTGGGATCTCCCTTTACTCGTCTAAGTGAAGGACGGTCCAGAGCCAAATAAAGATAAGACTTTGTCTGAATCAACTTCAGCTCCGGATGAATACCTGAGCGCATCCATGGGGTATTTTTTTTTCTGCACTACTAATGTGATTCTTTTAATTTTTTTAAACGTCCAAGTCCAGCCTTTACAGTAGCCCTTAGATATCCTAGTGGTGCCCATTCACACAGCTTAACTTGGCCTGATCCTGCTTAGCCTTTTCAAAGCCAGCCAGGTGCTATGCAATCTATCCTGCATGTCCTATGCCAGGGGTCTCCAACTTTGGCAACTTTACGAATGGTGGACTTCAACCCCCAGAATTCCTCACCCAGCACGTTCTGAAGCCAGAAATTCTGGGAGTTGAAGTCCACAAGTCGTAAAGTTGCCAAGGTTGGAGACCCCTGTCCTATGCACCCTTTGCTGAACCCATAACCTGTTTTGAAGGTAGATTTCTAGAGAAACAGAAGGAGCCCTAACCTTCCAGGACAGTGTCTTTTGTAAGGAATTTACACAGCAAAGAAGATACATGCAAATTTGGAGGCTATAAAGGGGCAGCTGGTTTGCCTGCAGAACCCAGGGAGACAGAACAATTAACTATATTTTCTCTTCCCAAGAAAACAATGCCACTTTTGTCTCCTATATGAAAGAAGGGCCATCTTGGCCAAGGCTGGGTTTTACAAAGGGTTGTATACAACTGTTAGAATCAAGTAGCTGCTGCTTCTGCCCAAACACTGGTGAGTCTTGATCAATGCATAAGAAAACTGCTGAAGTCCCATATTACAGGGGTGGGCAACTATGGCCCTTTTATGACTTGTGGACTTCCACTCCCAGAATTCCTGAGCCAGCCAGGTTAGCTCAGGAATTCTAGGAATTGAAGTCCACAAGTCATAAAAGGGCCATAGTTGCCCACCTCTGCCATATTGGCCTATGACCACAGCAAGCTTGGTCCAAATTCCACCTTAGCCACTGATCCTTATTGGTTAAATTTAGACTAGTCATACTCTTAACCCAAGATACTTCTTAGAGTTGGTGGGGGGGGGGCAGGGGAGAACTAGCATGTTAAGTATGCCAATTTAAATTCCTGAAAGGCAGGTTATACATCTAAAGTAAATAAATATTAGGTGGCTCATTAATCTTTCAATTCATGTTCGCACAAATTAGAGGGACAAAGAATTAGGTGAGCTATTACTGGCTGTCTCTGAATATTCATGCACAGTCCAACATGCATATGCATGCAGGGCAGGCAGCACATCCCAGCTAATCCCGTGCTGTATTATGTTGGAGAACAACATATTAGTGGGTCGCAAAATAATTATTTTATGTTCTTTAGATAGTGGGGAAAATGTGCCTAGTATTTGGGGGTAAGTGATGTACTTCACATGAATCAGACAAATCAAGAAAGCGTATTTTGAAATACAATTGAAAATGATTTTTGAGGAGAAAACTCAGTCAGTGATGGCTCTCTCTGTATATGGAAAAGCTACAGATATACAGATGTGGTAGGTGCCCACTGCCCATCTCTGTAAGTTTATTTATTTGGTAAATTTATATAGAAAACCACGACAGGTATGTGAGGTTCTTAAGAGGCTGTCCAAAGCCTAGTTAACGAGAGAAGAAGGATAGTACAGGTAGTCGTTGACCTCCGACCATAATTGAGCCTAAATTTTCTGTCGTTAAGTGAGACCTTTGTTAAATGAGTCTGGCCCCATTTTATAAGCTTTCTTGTCTCAGTTGTTGTGAATCACTGCGGTTGATAAACTGGTAATCTGATTGTTAAGTGAATCTGGCTTCCCCATTGACTTTGCTTGTCAGGAGGTTGCAAAAGGGGATCACATGACCTTGGGACTCTGCGATGGTCATAAATATGAACCAATGGCCAAGCATTTGAATTTTGATCACATGGTCATGGGGATGCTGCAAAGTTCATAACTGTGAAAAATGGTCCTAAGTCACTTTTCCCAGTGATGTTGTAACTTTGAATAGTCACTAAACAAACTGTTGCTAAGTCGAGGACTACTTGCACCTCCCCCATATAGAAAGAACAACACAGTGCAAGGTTCTCATGGACACTTTCAAGGTAAGAAGGGTTGTTATGAATCTGCTTAACACCCAATCGGAAATAGCACAGTGGCTGCAAAATAAGGGACTGTGAGGGAGATTGAAAAATTTGTCACATTTCTACGAGACAGTGTGATAGACACTAAAAGCAATACCATAGATTAAGGTTTGGTCCCAGACGTCCATTAGCATAAGTAGGGGAAGAAGCCTATATCCATGCAGCCAGAGGTATTTTCTAAATTTTTATGTTAGTTGATTACCTACAGTAAGAGAGAATCCTATTCCGTATGAAAAATCTACTTCTCCAATCTCTCAGCTGATCGTTGTTAAAATTTCTGAAATGCCTCGTGACTGATTTGCTTCCCACCCCCATGACTAAAATTCAAACGAATATAGATTGAACCTATATTATAAGGCATTTACGCCATTAAAGAAACTATCACTGATTGAGCTGGTGTGATAGAAAGGGATGATCTTAAAACATTTCAACTATTCATGGGCCAAGATGAAAGAAAGGGGAAACTGAGCAGGGAAATGAGATAAAGGAATAATAAGTCTTATGTCTGTAATAATATAAAAAGAGCATCTGATGATGTGGCTTCTGCTGTCACAGCAGATAGAGAGCTAGAAATCCAATATTAAAAAGGCAGCAAGAAGGGTTCCAAATCTCACTTAACTAATTTGAACTATCTTACTGAAACTATGGCTACAGGATTCTAATATCCTCTTCTATTTTCCTTTGTTCTGTTCAGGATTTCTTATTTGCAGGGTTGACCAGCTGAGTCCTTCTTTGAGAACTACTACAAAGGCCTAAACTGGAGTATATATATTATGTGTAGTGTTAGAATTGAGTGTACTTTATAGTGTAATTATAGAAGAAGGAAACATATTGTTTGCAGCCCTTTGCACTTTTATTAAGTATTAGGGGATTATGAGGAAATCTGGAAATTTAATGAAAAATTAAAGGCCTGCATTTTAGCTAACACAATGCCACACTTTTGTCATGCATCTCATAACAATAGTAGTGTGTCAGTCTTGGTTAGGAGCATGCTTCTGTATCAGTGAAATCATATACACATCATCATCATCATCAGTGACTTCATCACATAAGAAATACCACAACCATTAACATGGATTCAGAGGTAACGTATTCAAACAAGAAAAACAGGCCAAAGGGATTGCAAAACAAATGAACTGCAATGTGCTGTATTGTACTATCTGGAAGAGTAAATAGACTCATAACTAATTGAAAAGAGGCACCTGTAAATCAAGATCAAAATGTTAAGCACCATGGACATGTTAATTGGCTAATCAAACTTAACTCCATGGATTTGTAACCAAAGTTTCTACCTTAGCAGTGAGCATACAGGACACGTGCAAAGGCACAAAACAAAATTGGTAAATCAGAAAATTAGGGGGACTCAAAGAGCTCCACTGGCCCCAAACAAGCTATCCCATTGCATTCCAGAAAAGCTTCTTGGATGAGAAGCGAAACGTCTTCAAAGAAAAACAAGAAAGTCCAGTTGCCTCTTGAAAAAGCACCTTTGGGGCAACCATGACCTGGATGACTGAATCTCCATGTCCCATTAGCGGCCTTTGAGAATGTAGGGACTCCAAGGTTGATGGAGACATACAACAACCATCAGTTACAAAGGTTAAATGTCTATCTAGTGCATTTCAACATCCTTGGGTGGTTCTAAGCAGGTTTTGAATCCTGATTTTAATTCCTGAAACATTATAGAAGCAAAAAAATAATCATTGGAAGCCAACCTTTTTTTTATGGTTCAAATCGTGTGACTGGGAGAGCAGATTTCTTAAAATGGCTTTGATTTAAACAAAGTTTAATAATAGGTAAAGAATTAATCCTTGGATTGCAAGGCAGTTCAAGTTGTACGTGCCTTAAAGCAGCAAAGTTCTGCTTTAACGTGGGAAAAGTTCTTCCACTCCAGATTTCTTTGGTCTGTCAAGAGGATGTGGCCCTATTGGAATGGAGGAATCAGGGCATCCATTTCTACAATGTCCTACTTGGAGATGGGAGAAAGGATACCAAAGCTGGAAATGACAGGAAAACTCAGGTCTGAACATGTGAAAGCATCAGAGATGAAATAGCCTGTGTGAATCCACAACTAATGCAGGTAGCTGGGACTGAAAAAGGAGGGAAGAGAATTCCCTAAACCAGGTCTCCTGTAGGTTCCAGAAAGCAGGCCTTCTCTGTCCCTTTATCCCCAGTAGTAATGTGATCGATAGAGTCTCATCACTTAGAAATCCACCCTCTCCTCTGAGCGCACACCTTGAAAGCTCCTTAAGACTTTTGCTGATCCTTGTAAGAAGGCAAGGAGGCAATGGCCTGCTTCATCCCGCCTTGATTCTGGAGTTGCCAAGGCGGGACCTTAATCTCCTTCAGGCAAGTTTCCCTGCTGTGAACTGAATATCCAAGAGTCAGATGATTTGAGAAGCAATCACGACTGTGTGCTTCAATGCTCTCATCCACAACCCAGCCATGTACTTGCATTGGAAAGCTAATGGAAAAAAACGGCATCTGGAAACAAGCATAATCATATCAGGCTGCAATCTTGCACAAATTTCCCTGGGAATAAATCCCTTTGGAAACTTAATGCTACGTAGGTATGAGATAGGCTTGTAATCTTCACCAAATTTAGCAGAATGTTTGCCTTAACCCACGCACCCCATCTGAAAGTCTGTAAAGAAAAGAATAAAAAACAAGGAAGTCCAGTTGCCTCCAAAAAAAAAAAAAAAAAAGCACCTTAGGAACAACCATGACCTGGATGACTGAGAATCTCTACAGACTTTTAGCTATACAATTTGGGATGAACACCCTTTGAATGGTGTGTAGGAATAGGAATGGATTTCCAGAGGAAAACTTTGCAGACTACAGGAACCAGGAGCACTACTCAGGTGACCCTGAGGACACAGATAAACCTCCAAGTGTTTCAACAACCCTGTAAAGGTAATCTTGGTAATTACTAGCTGTCTGCAAGGAATAGAAATCCTTCCATTCCCCATTATCCTGTCAGAGCTTAAGAAGCTTCTTGAATGAGAAGCAAAGGTCTTCAAAAGAAAAAACAAGGAAATCCAGTTGCCTCCTGAAAAAAAGCACCTTTGGGACCCATCTGAAATATTCTTACAAATATAAGCGAATATACATGTGCCAGGATAATGTCGCAGAATCCAATCTGAGTTGGTCACTGGGACCAGAGATTTAGTCAACCAAGCTTTCGGACTCGTGCTGGCGCCCGTCTTCAGGGAACTCCCCCTAAAGATGGGCTCCAGCATGAATCCAAAAGCTTGGTATCAGGCCTGGAAGCCATCTTTTACGTTGGGCCTTCAGGCCTGCCTAAACCTCTGGTCCCAGTGACCGACCCAGATTGGATCCTGAAATATTCTTGCTTCTGGAATTCTTACAGGCTACTATAATATGTTGTTTAATCCAGCCAACTCAAATACGGAGAAGTAATGCTAACCGCAAGGAAAGAACCACCAAGATAATGCCTCTCAACAGGTGAGAACACTCTAAACCTTCTGATAGCCTATGTCAGTGATGGCTAACCTTTTTGCCGTCATGTGCCAAAAGCGGGGGTCACGGGGGGGGTGGGGGGAGTATGTGCCCACATTCATAATTCAGTGCCCCCCCCCCCCCCCCGCGCTTTCCCTGGTTTTGGCACGTGACAGCAAAAAGGTTACCGGTGAGCCTGGGGAGGGCAAAAATGGCCTTCCCTCCCCACCCAGAGGCCCTCTGGAGGCCGGAAACAGCCCCGTTCCCGACTTCCGGAAGACTCGAAAATTAGCTGGCTGGCATGCACATGCGTGCTGGAGCTGAGCTAGGACAACACTGGTGTGCCCACAGATATGGCTCCATGTGCCACAGGTGGCACGCATGCCATAGGTTCACCATCACAGGCCTAGGTAATGTTAAACTTCATTTCCCAACGATTTTCAAGCCTAAATAAAAAAAGAGAGAGAGAGGGTGAGGAACATGAAGCAGGGTGGAACAGAAAGCTCTCTAGGCTGAATGCTAACAGGGAACATCTTTTATTTCTAAAATGGAAGACTGATCATGAGGGACCATTCTGAATAGAAGGGATAATTGACTGAACTGGCGCAAAATGGAGAGGAAAAAGAAACAGAAATAAAACAGATAGACTGAAGCACCTTATTATCCGGATAGCTAATTTCCTGTCTTGCACTAATATCTCAGAGACCGATGCTTACAGTGCCTCTGACTACAGTGAAGAAATCAATGTCTCCACTCACCCATCAATGGTAGTATTGAAGAACATGTCCTCCTTCATTCCATTCTTTAAGGCAAAAAGATTTTTAAGGAAAGGCCAGTGCATGTTCTAAAAAGGAAAATTCAAGGCATTCTTGATACTGAAGAGTAGAAAGGACCATAGTAGAGAAATTAAGAGTGGGTACAGTAATAAGCAGCTATCAGATCTGGGATACAAAACAAGTTCCTTTCATATATCCCCTTTGCTGCCACCTACAGATTGCCTGGGTTTTTGCAAATTAACAATTTTTGGCTGATACCTATACCAAACACAGCAGATGAGTCTCCAATTTCTTTTCCATAACTCTAGAGTGTCCAGTTAAAAGCAATGTTGACATCTGGTCTATTATTTCTGTCTCTGAGCTACAGCCTGGGAGAAAGAGTCTACAGGTAGTCCTTGACTTACAATAGTTCATTTAGTGACTGTTGGAAGTTACAAAGGCACTGAAAAAAGTGACCTATGCCCATTTTTCATACTTATGACCATGGCAGCATCCCCATGGTCATGTGATTTACATTTGGATGCGTGGCAACTGACTCATATGTATGACGGTCGCAGTGTCCCGAAGTCATGTGATCCCCTTTTGCGACCTTCAAGTCAATGGAAAAGCCAGATTCACTTAACAACAGCGTTACTAATTTTACAGCTGCAGTGATTCACTTAGCAAAAGTGGCAAGAAAAGTTGTTAAATGGGGCAAAATTCACTTAAAAATGTCTCCCTTAGTAACATAAATTTGGTGCACAATTGTGGTCGTAAGTCAAGGACTACTCGTATTTCACTGATGCAGCCATTTCAGAGGTTGCATTGCTTTGTTGAGAGTCGTTGCTGATAACATTCCTGCATGTAGTATTGTAGATCATAAATGGGGCTGAGATTGGTACAGTTTGGCAAAGCCGGACTACAAGTAGTTCTTAATTTACGACCAACATTTGGGATCAAAATTTCCATTGCTAAGCAAGGTGGTTGTTAAGTGAGTTGCACCCAATTTCACAATCTTTTTTTTTTAACCACCATTAAGTGAATCACGGCAATTGTTCAGTGAATAACATGGTTGTTAAACAAATCCAACCTCCCCCCGCCCCCCAATGATTTTGCTTTTTGGAAGCTGGCTGGGAAGATCGCAAATAGCAATCACGTGACTCCAGGGTGCTGCAAGTTTGCAATGGACACCCAGATGGCCAAATGCCCAAGTTTTGATCATGTGACTGTGGGACGCTGTATTCGTCGTTAGTGCAAGGACCAGTCATACGCCACTTTTTTCAGTGCCCCTTCGAATCGCTGGAAATAAAGGACCACCCGTACTTCAGTTTCTTCCCAAAAGCCTAATTCCTAACCAAAATCAAGCATTCTGCAATCTCAGCTTCTATCTTCTTGAATGTAGATGGGCTGCCTCTTCCAGTACTCAAAACAGAAGGTTGGGATATGATCTAAGACCAAACTATGAATCAGGAACCTCCTTGTGGATGAGCCAGGGTGGCGTAGTGGTTAGAATGCAGGCTAACTCTGCTGATTGCCAGCAATTCAATCCTGGCTGGCTTGTCAAGGCTGATTCAAGCCTTCTATCCTTCCGAGGTCAGTAAAATAAGGATCCAGATTGTTGGGGGCAATGACTCTGTAAACCGCTTAGAGAGGGCTGTAAAGCACTGTGAAGTGGTATATAAGTCTACTGTAAGGGCTATTGCTATCGGATGCAAGGCTTTATATTCAACCTAATTTATAACCCTGTTTCAACCTAACCCTACATTTTAAGAACTGTAATGCGCATAGATATCAGAAATACACAACAATCCTTCACTGAGGGAGCCCATTAGCTATTGTTAATTCCAGCTTCTAGCTGTCAAATTCTGATCACTTGGCAATGGAAAATGAGCTCTGCATATGCTAAAGAGCACTCTTTTCATTAGTGTATTGCACCACATGTTGGGCAGATCGAGTGCAAGTTTAATAAGTAGACATTAATGAATAGCCCCTAGCACCAGTTTACAGCAAGACTGAACAGAGCCTGCCCTGGTTCTCCGCAATTGGCTCCCAACTAAAGGCTCGGGAAAAAACCCAGGAAAATAAAAGCAGCTTCTCCTCTTTATGTCACCTTCATTTTTGCAAACCATTAAACAACAACTGTGATAGGGAACAGCAAGTGCGTTGGAATGCAAAAGCATTTTTCTCCAATATAAGGCACCATGCCCGGCAGCTGGGTCATTCTTGCCAAAGAAAAGGAAAAACTTTTGCCTGGTGCTAAAAGGGTAAGGAGGGGGGAAACAAATGCCCTGGTGTTTCTGGTTTTCTCCACTGTACCACCAAGCTCACCATTTCACTTTATTATTGCAATAAATGTAGCCATAAAAATGGCAAGTATCATCTACTCATGGAGATCGGTGCGAGAGAGCTATGGAAATGTAATTTTGACTGTGCCCAGGAAATTTTATAAGATCTTATCAGGAAGGATCATAAATTGCATTTCGGAGTTGCCTTTCTTTGCATCATGCTGCACATCCCTTGATTTGTCTGAAAGTCGACTGTGGATGCCTGCTACTCCCCAAAGAATTTCAAGATGAGGAATGAATTAAATGCTGTAACTGCAACGCAAATAATCCTGGCATTCTAACCAGACTAACTTCTTCCACATTCTTTTCGGTGGGTTGCCCATAAATCTTCAACTTATGACCGGTCTTTTAGTAATCATTTAAAGTTCCTTATTCCCCAAAGACTACTTACAACCTGGTTTCAAAAATCCAACATGCCTCCTTCCCCCACCCCATGGTCCCGTGACTGCATTCTGGGCCCTTGACAATCAGCTCATATTTACAGCAATTTTCAGCCCCTCCTGAAGATTGTGATTTATCATGGTTTCAGCCCCTCCTGACTTTGATTTATCATGGTTTTGCTGGAAACCAGCATTTACTTCCAGTTTCTGATAAGGAATGCGCCACTGTGAACAAGTGGTTTGTTTAACAACTGTGATGCTCACTTAGTGACTGTGGCATTCACTTTAAAGCCACCACAAAAAAGGTTGTAAAATCAAATCCGATCACACGGTGACCCACTTTATCGCTGCCACAACTTACAACTGTAATTGGGGGGAGCTCAAGTAAGGTCATAACTGAAGGATTATCTGGATGGTTTGTCTTCCATTCTGTCTCTACCTTTCATTCTGCTAAGGAAGGACAGAACATCAATCCTAGAGAACACACTTTACCTGCAAAAGATCTCAGGAATAGGATTCTTGCATTTTGTTGTGACCTAGGCCCAAGTAGTTATTACCAGACACAATCAGTCCTAAACAAACATATTTTATTAGAACAGCTGAGAAATACTTCATTCTCAGCTTAGTCCAAATTAAGTCCAAAACAAATTCTTCATAAACAATCCTTCGGCCTTATCGCCAACCTTTGCCTACTTTGGCACCCTGCCAAAGGCTTTTCTTGGGAAAAGTTCAGAAGCAAGAGACAATATAGCAAGACAAGAAACAAATGTAGCAACGTTGCTTTCCTATAAAGATTCCAAAAGCCATTGCTGCTCTTTTAAGCTTTCTGGGAGGGGCTAATCATCTCCTGGCCTTACTCCTGAGTTGTCCTTTTTGCTTTAGCTACTCTTGCCTTTTGGCAGCTCTTCGCATTTGTGCACTAGGAACAGGCGCCTCCTCTTCCTCTGTCTCTCTGCTATTCGCCTCTGGAGGCTCCGGAGTCCGTGCATCGCTCCCAAATGGTCCTGGCCCCATCTCTGCCTCCGACGCAGAGCCCTCATCCAGGCCTTCCCGACACCAGGACTGGCCCATTGTCCTCCCCAGCCTCCACACTGTCCAACTCTGCTGCCAGCTCTGCAGGCTGCTGGTGGACCACAACACATTTCCTACTCTACATAATAGGAGGAGGGCTGGGAAAAACCCAACACAAAATATAAGAGAACCATTGCTAGTAGGTAAATTTGATGCCTTCTAGATGTATTGGGTTGGCAAAAGTCAAGCTGGCTGGTCTTTCTGAGAGATGCAGTCTAGAGACATTCGGAAGGGTGTGGATTGGGAAAAGCTGGGCTAAAGATTGCTATAAGACAGCTCCTGATGCGAGACCTCATCCAATCATGTTTACCCATTGTGATGACAGGTTTCTGTGCCAGCAGCTTGGAAGGGTGGAAGAATAATTCTTCTGAGCCCATTGCATTGTAAAGGCCTGTTAGGGAACATAAATTTGCTTGCATAGGTGGACTGAAATATTTGCACACCTTCTGTCTATATAACCCACTCTCCCTTGGGGTAGGAGGAAGGAAAATAGGAACACAGATTAAAATCACCATGGGGGAAGTCTTGCTAAAAAGACAATCAAAGCAGAGGAGCCAGAGGGAGAATTTGTTTTGCTGACAAATATAGTCAAACAAAAATGGCTGAGTTTGGAGGAATGGGGAGGGGTGGGGCCTGAGGCATTTGGGAAAATGAGGCAGGGGACAGTGCTGTTACACTGTCTTTGTTTGTTTGCTTGCTTGTTTGTTTATTATTTATGTCTCCCTGATTTCCTCCTAGAATGAAATGAGAGTTTTAGAAGATGCTGGAAAGATAATGAGGAAAAAAAGGGGACTTTCTTATTCTCATGGCAAGGACCAAATATTATGATGGAACAAGGTCCTAAGATGAAAGGTGGAAGAAAAAGGTTATTGTCTGCATGCAGCTGTGATTTATTTCTGAATTCCTGAACAACTCAAGAGTTGCTAAGTGAGGGAGATGGATAGTTTCTAAATTAGAGAGAGAGAGAGAGAGAGAGAGAGAGAGAGAGAGAGAGAGAGAGAGAGAGAGAGAGATGGATGGAGATAGATATAGATAGATAAATAGATAGACAGACAGATAGAAAAGAGATGGAGATAGATAGATAGATAGATAGATAGATAGATAGATAGATAGATAGATGATAGATAGATAGATAGATAGATAGATAGATGATAGATAGATAGATAGATAGATAGATAGATAGATAGATAGATAGATAGATATAGATGAGAAAGTGAGAGATGGAGATAGATATAGACAGACAGACAGATAGAAAAGTGAGAGATGGAAATAGATAGATAGATGATAGATAGATAGATAGATAGATAGATAGATAGATAGATAGATAGATAGATAGATAGATAGATAAGAAAGTGAGAGATGGATGTAGATATAGACAGGCAGACAGACAGACGGACGGACAGACAGAAAGTAATAGATAGATAGATAGATAGATAGATAGATAGATAGATAGATAGATAGGAAAGTGAGAGATGGATGGAGATAGATATAGATAGACAGAGAGACAGACAGATAGAAAGAAAATGAGAGATGGAGATAGATAGATAGATAGATAGATAGATAGATAGATAGATAGATAGATAGATAGATAGAATGAAGAGAGTGAGAGATGGATGGAGATAGATGAGAGAGAGAGATGGATGGATAGATTTAGATAGATTATAGCTAGGATTGCTTATTTAGATCTCTGCATGCTCTCATGTCAGAAACAAATAACAGCAACAATCCATCAGGAGTCTCTATAAATCTTAGGACCAACTTCCACTAATTAATCCCTCAAACAAAGAAGAACTCTCCTTAAGTAAACACTTTCAGGACATATGTTAACTAGAAGAGTGAAATGTTGTGGAAGGAGAGGAGGGCCCGGCTGTTCTGATTCTTTCCCTCTGAAACTCACGATGGTGTCACGGAGTTGTGTTCCCTTTCAGTGTATATGCTACAGATGCCCCCTTGCCTTATTGACAGCAGGAAGGGATCTGCGATGGAAATTCCACCCACTCAGAAGCCCCACCAAATTCCACCAATGGAAGTTTTGAGTTCATGATAGTGCAACCAAAGTCATATGAACTGACTTCATTTCATTAGCCTTGCAGGAAAAGTTCAAGACTTACTAGAAGTGAAAAAACTGGAAGGTACTCTAATGCAGATGCTTTGTATTAAATAAGATGTTACAGGAATGATGCCTCTTTCCCCCCTCTCAGGGCTGCTTCCCATGACACTGCAGGATTAGAGAGAAAAGGGACAATGAAATGACAAGGCTGACATAATTAGCTCCTACATCAGCCAGAAGCCTGCCTCAGGGAACCAGTCACAGCCTGTAATACAATCATTTCTCACCAATCAGCCTGGAAGCATTATGTTCAAAGTGGTGGTGGAGACCCAAAGCCTCTATTCTGCTGTCTGAGAAATGGAACCTTTATTAGATGAAATTGCAAACAATGACTCTGGGAACATAAGGCCCTCTGTTCGGCAAACATATTTGAGGTAGACAAGTGAGCTGTATTAAACAATGCAGGTCCCATTATTCCAATGAAACAGACCCAGGGTATTTGGGGGCACAGGGCCCACATTGGCACAAAACTTCCTCTCTTTTTCTATTCAGGATAAGGATAAGTTGTAAGACATTGGCTTCAAACTTCCTTGCCCCTGATCTGATACTACCAGGTTTCAGTCTCAAGCCCTAAAGAAAGAAGCATCTACAGAAAGGTTCTTTAATGGATGTTCAGAAGGGTAACTATAGAGCAGTGATGGTGAACTTTTTAGATACCGATACTGTGCACACGCAAGCTCAAACTGAAAGGTGTGGGAACATGTGCATGCACGGACATTCACAAATGTACACATGCACGGACATGCGCAGCAGAGACCCAAAGACCAGCTGGCCGGTGGGAGGCGGGGCATCCCAACACCGGCAGCGCAGCAAGAGGTAAGATCTTTTTCTTTCGTGAGCTTCTGTTTCGTCATTTGCCGGGAAACAGAAGCTCACGAAAGAAACACCAGAGATCTGACCTAGGGCGACGGCACGCATGCCAGCATTGAGAGCTCTGTGTGCCACCTCTGGCACGTGTGCCATAGGTTCGCCATCATGGCCATAGAGGGAATGTGGTTGCTAGGTTACCAGAGCCTAACATAGGCCAGGATCCAAGGAATGGAAGAAATTAAGCCCACCGGGCCTGGATGTGACTGGAATCTCTCTAATGGATTCTGTCGAAAGAAAAGGATGCAACTGGGGTTAAAAGAAGGCCACTCTGTCATCTGTGGCTGAAGATAAGGCTGCTTGTGTGGTGCAAATAAACAATCCTGGACAGAATATATACCAGAATGCATGTGCTCCTAGTAGTAACCCTTAGGGTACTACTTAGTGGTTCAAAGTTTTCTTTGCAGAATGAGATGGTCTCCTAGCCATTTTCTAGGCAGGATAAGCAGAGGACCAGATTCTGCAATTGTCCAGCTGCATTGTGAACCTTTAATGTTTATCCTGGTTCCTTGGAAAAAGGTTCCTGTGAGTAATTCAGTAAGGAGGCTGAATACCAAAGGGGCCACCTGGGCACTGCACAGGTCCAATCCTTTTAAAGGGGGTGATTCAGCCTCATGGTTTCCCCACCTATTCAGACTGAATTCGGTCCCAAAGGTTTGTTCTGCCAAAGCAATCCAGTATTCAAGGAATAAATGGGGTCTGATTTCTGGCTGCTGCTTTTGTATATAGGAACATTCCCTTCCTGATTTGGAAAATAAGCCATGGATTATTCTAATCCCTGACAAAGTCTCAAAGATCTAGACCTTCCACGAAGAGTAAGTGATGATGGAGAAGAGAGGAATCAAGCAAGGAAAATGAGGTACTCCGTATCATGGGACCCAAATTCTTCTTACACAAGGTCAGACCACTTACCTATTTATATCAATATTGTTCATTATGATTTGCAAAGGCTTCCGGGGTTTCTTACCATAACCTGGCATCTCCTATTTCATTTGGAGAGGCCAGAGATGATCCTCAGCCTTGTGTCCCCCACTGTGCTGCATCAGTATTTTTCAAATTTAGCAACTTTAAGATGGACTTCAACTCCCAGGACACCTCGGTGAGCATACCTACTGAGGAATTCTGGGAACTGAAGTCCATACATACATTAAAAGTTGGCAAGTTTGAAAAATGCTGAGCTTCATGAACTCTCTGCCAAGAGTTCACACCTTTACATTCCTTTCTTTCTCTCCCACAGCTTGTATCTATATTTGCATTATCATCTGAGCCAAAAATGTAAGTATATGCATGGCTTAGCATACAAGGAGACACCAGCATGCCAATTGGCCACAGTTTTACCTTTGATAGATTGTCTGAAAGACCCTCTTCACAATAATACTAATGCAGAGATTGGGTTTAGGGAGACATTATCAGCAAGCATATTGTTACGATATTAGCGATTATGACCGTAAGACATGTTTCTATTCACTTTTTGTGTGTTTATCAAATAGAGAAAAGGCATCCTGTGTATTTGCTGCTTAGCTCAAGGCAATGGGCCTTATGTCTTGTGGACTTAAATAAAGCATGAAATGGTATTAGTAATCTCATAGCTACAGGCCAGGAAGAGGGGTCTAAACAGAGAGATGTGTGCTCAGTGTGAGCTAAACCAGCTAAGAATATGGAGTAACCTGGAAATATCAAAGGCAAAAATTATGGGAAACAAATCCAAATCCATATATCCTAACTATTGATTGCTTGATTATGTGCCATCAAGTTATTCTCAATTCGTCACAATCAGAGATTTTCTCCATTAGAGAGTGCCAAAAATTTGGCGCGTCAAGCACAGCGTTTGCAAAATGTCTCGTTTCAAGTGTGATACCAACCATTTCAAGAATATTGAAAGCGTTTCAGATCACAAGCTGGAGCATGATTCCAAGAGCTTGCTTTTGAGCTCAAGATAATTCCAAAAAGCTTCATGTGACCCATTTCACAAAATTTTGACCTCAAAAACATTTTGAAATGAGATATTGTGAGCTGCTTTATTTATTTTGCTTGCCCTCCACTGACAAAAAAAAAGGTGTATTCATTGCATTCATAAGTTTGCCTAACCTAATTCTAACTTGTTCATTATCCTGGCCACACCTTGTATGCTTTACTCCAAGCTATGTGGTTCCAGGGGAGAAGGAGGGAAGGAAAGAATGATTCTGCATATCTGAATCTGGAATGCATGCGATTGGTTGTGATTTGATTTTTTTTAAAAATCGCAATAATAAAAAGTCAAATTCTGAAATATAACTGATTCTGAATGACAACATCTGTCTCCAATGTGTAATAATGAAGGAAAGAAGGCAGGGCAAAGGAATGAACAGATGCATACATAAATGTTCATGCAGCTCTTTTAAAAATAAGATGGATCACCCGCCTGAAGCACAGAAGCATTGGAAGACTAATATGCAATTCATTGGTATCTTCATTGGTTATTTTATTTGTAGAGTTGGGCTCAACAAAAAAAGTTTATTCCCTTATTTTTCCCCATCTCAATTTTTCTAAAAGATAGCACTTAAAAGTACACTTTCTTTTTTTTTTATCTACAAAATAAATGCATGAAGTGAATTGGGCCGAGCGATGATAACTGCTCCAGATTCATCTACTCGATTCATAGCAAAACAAAAATATGAATGGGGGCTTTTGGAGATTACACTCCCCCCACAACCAATTTTATTTTTATAAATTGGTAGGAAGTTTGCCTGCACAAAATTGTCTCAAATCCTTACAGTTTAAGCTTCCTAAATACTATCAGATGGGGTCTCAAAACAATATAGGCCAATTCTTTCCAAGCACAAAGTAGCAAACTTTTAATAATGTCTTAGCTGATCTTGACAAGTTCATAAAGCTCCAAGGGAGAAATTGTTCCTTTAGCTTTTTATGTCTTGTGGGCCAGTTCATCCTCCCAGCTCTACTCTTTCCTTGAAATGCTCTAAAGGGAAACTTCTCAAAACTGATCTGTTGCTTGGCACTTACTAGTGGCCCTCTCTAAAAACATGTCCCTTTATTCAATGATAGCACTGATGGATTGAAATGAGGAAATGGCTGTTATGTGGGCAGAGATGCTGGTGGACATAATGAGGTTGGATACAACAGACCAGTCTGGACTTTTTACCTCTATCAGGTTGGGTATCCTGACAACTAAACTTTTCCCTTTACAAGTCACACTTAGATGATAGTCTAGTGCACGGGTATCAAACTCGTGCGTCACATTGCTGTCACATGACGTATCCCATTTTTCCCCTTCACAGAGCTGGGTGAGCATGGCCTGTGTGTGACGCATCCGGTCTAGTGCAATTCAGAATTGACTTTGTTTTTTTTTATTGAAAAAGTTTTACAGTACAAATTTTATCATTTCTCCCCCCCACTTCCCCCAAACCCCCCCTTCCCCCCCCAACTACCCCCCAACCCCCAATCCCATATCCCCCCCATCCCCCCCTTGGCTTCCGCTACAAATTAAAAAAGAAAAAATACATAATATTATAATAAAAAACTAATAGTAGTAATATTTACTTCATTTATCAACCATCAGTACTCATTTATCAATCAATACTACTCTTATAATATTTAAGCCCAGATAAAAAATGTCACACCTTTCTCTAATCCAATATTAATAATTATTTACCTAAGTCAATCCCCCTTATTATATAATAAAAAATAATATATAACATCTGTATCAAATAATTTTCTTTATCAATAATTTTTTTTATCAATAAACCAATTTTTAACCTTCTCTTCACCTTAATTAAAGTTAAGTATATTATAACCCAATTAAGTCAATTTCTTCTTCCAACATAGTTGTTATAAACGTCATATTCCAACTGCGCCCATCAGCTAAAAAGAAAAAAAAATCAAACATTTCTTTAATCTAATATTAATAATTATTTTACCTAAATCAATCCCCCTTATTATATACTTCCAACATAGTTTTTATAAACTTCATATTCCAGCTGCCCCATCAGCAAAAATCATCTCTCCGTATAGAAATCTCCCCGAGTGACTTTATATTTGTAAAATCCAACCACAAAGGTATTTTGTAATCCTCTAGGTAGAACATTCAACCTAGCTACTGCTGAACCACCTAAAAAGAAAAACAGATGCAGCTCATCCCAATTTTCCAAAGCTTGTATAAAAACTACAAGCTGCATTCCCAGATGTTCCTTTAAAGCTCTTTCAAATCCTGCCAACCTTTCCACTTCCTTCCTTCGGGTTTCCAAGATGTTTTCATCTTTATTTTCTTCATCTAGATGATTAGTTCCAAAAAACTATAATAGGGTAACCACAGATCGTCTGCATATATTGCAGCGATCTGTTTACCTTTCTCAAAATGATAAATCCAACTCAGGATGAGTTTTACAAAAATTTTATAATCCATTTTCGTATATGAATCATGTATAATCAGGATTATTTTTTAAACTATTTCAATTAATAAAATATTTCCCATTCTTTCTGTAAAAAATCCAGTCTATTCATAAATGTCCTTTAAGTTTCACGAAGCGATTCAAGCAATTCAAAAAGTTTCTGTTGCACAGCAGTGGTTTTCGGTTTAATTCCTCCCTTGACTTCTGCTTTCTGTTGTTTGCCATCATCCCCCTTTTGCTCCTGTGGAGTACTGGGCCTCTGCTGCTTCTGCTTTAGTGAAGTTTGCTTCTCATCTTGAGTTATATGTTTATCATTCGGTTCCTGCTTCAACAGTTCAAGGCCCGGTACCACATCTCTTGAATCTCTGGGATGCTTTATTTTTAGGTCTAGATAATCCATAATAGAATCATCTAGAAAACCACCTAGTGCTCCTTTTTCTTCTGACACACTTTGATTTTCTAATTCCATCTGCATTGTTTCTCAGTCTCTTTCAAGCTCTTTATCTTTAATGTCTTCTTCCATGGTTAATGACATTGGTGAGGATGAAGATACGGGGGCTCCCTTAAGTATATTGTTATAAAAATGTTCTGCTTTTTCAATAGTATTTAAAGAATATCTCACATCTTGATATCTCAAAATCACACCAACTGGTACATCCCATCTAAATGGAATCTTACTTCTCTTCAGTTCCTTCACCAAAAAACCAAAATCTTTTCTGTCTCTTAAAATCTTAGGTGGTAGCTCTTTATAAACACTAATTTGTGTACCAGAATTGACTTTGTTGAGTCGAAATTTTTATAGAAGGTAAATCAGTACCTTGAGAATCTCCTAGTTGAGAGAGAGCTTGTGGTACCTTTCAAAAGCAAAACATGTAACCTTATACTATTCTAAAATATACACACAAAGAATTTTTCTCCTTACCCCATCACATTCCTTACCATACTGGATATTAAGAAATTGCCTCATATAGAGCTACCAAATCAGGCCTGCAAAACTGCAGAGGTCCACTAGCTAGCACTAAAATGATAAGAGACTCTTGCAGCCATCTGAATTTTTGAGCAACCAAATGGAAGCTTAGAAGTGAGTATGAAATAGAAAATATGCTTTGTTTCTAATCTGAAACAAACCATTTTAATAGAATAAGAAAGTTGGAAGGGACCTTAGAGGTCCTTCCAGTCTAATCCTCTGCTTAGGCAGGAAACCCTACATCACTTCCGACAAATGGTTATCCAACATCTTCTTAAAAACTTCCGGTGTTGGAGCATTCACAACTTTTGGAGGCAAGTTGTTCCACTGATTAATTGTGCCATCAGGAAATTTCTCCTTAGTTCTAAGTTGCTTCTCTCCTTGATTAGTTTCCACCCATTGCTTCTTGTCCTGTCTTCAGGTGCTTTGGAGAATAGCTTGATTCCCTCTTTGTGGCAATTCCTGAGATAGTGGAAGACTGCTATCATGTCTCCCCTAGGCCTTCTTTTCATTAAACTAGACATACCCAATTTCTGCAACCGTTCTTCATATGTTTTAGCCTCCAGTCCCCTAATCATCTTTGTTGCTCTTCTCTGCACTCAACATCGTTTTTACATCATGGCGACCAAAACTGAATGCAGGATTCAAAATGTGGTCTTACCAAAGCATCGTAAAGTGGTATTAACACTTCACGTGATCTAGATTCTATCCCTCTGTTTATGCAGCCTAGGACTGTGTTGGCTTTTTTGGCAGCTGCTGCACACTGCTGGCTCATATTTAAATGGTTGTCCACTAGGATTCCAAGATCCCTCTCACAGATACTGCTATTGAGCAAGGTACCGCATATACCGTACCTGTGCATTTTGTTTTTCTTGCCTAAACGTAGAACCTTACTTTTGTGTTCTTGAAGTCCTGAGCAATCATTTTGGTTGGCTATGGCTTGGCAGAAATAAAATCTGGAAAGGTTTAGAGGAATCCTTGGTGCTCTCCGAGCTTGGTTGTATTCTTGCAGATGTTTAATTACCCAAACTAGGTAACATCATCAGTGCTAGGAAAAGTTTTGTTCCTGGTCCTGACTGAAACAAAGTCTAAAAGGATCCTGCGGAGGGAGGTGATATTAGAGGGGGAATAGGACAAAACCAATGAATCTTGACCTGTCTTGCCACACTTCTTCATGACCTGTGCAACTCACCCATCCTAAATTCCAGTGCTTTCTTCTTTACTTTTTTCTTGAGCCACCGCCAATGTCATGAAGACATGAGCTTTTCCCGGTCTTCTCCCCCACCAGAATTTCCACCCACAATCTAATATCTGGAACAGAACCAACCTATTTTATTCCATATGTATGCCAAACTGTCCAAAACACAGACATTTCAGTTCAGGCACAGGCCAGCTGTTCCAGGCACGGAATGGTCTGCGCACAGAAAAATTTGCACATCCCTATGGTAGCCTGAGGCTTTCAAACTCTAGTCTGTTCAGCATATATGAGGCATGGGGAGGGGGCACATATTTTTCTCCTCTTCCACTAGCAAAAGAAAGAAAGATTCGTCCACTGTGAAGGACAAATGTGAATCCAGCTGCCTCCAGCTGGCACCTTGGATACGTTTGGCAAGAGACAGCAGGCTGCAACGGGACAATCCCTACTGCATCATCCCCCAACCCCTCAAGAGCAAAAGCAGCCGTTTTTATGGCATCCCCACCATCAGAGGAAGAAGAGGAAAATTAATTCCAATCCAAGAATAGGGCTTGGCAGCTCTTTAATAGCCAAGATTGCAGTCTCGACGCTCGTTTTACCGAATGGCTTTTCGCCCAGCGATCTGGGGGTTGATTATTTCTTTAGCATCAATCCAGGCGGGCGCAGAGAAAAGTTTTCATCTTCTCAGGGCCATTTAGCCTTAGAGACAGAGGAGAATGCTGAACAGGAGAAGCAACTGGGGTGGGAGAGAGAGAGAGGGAGGGAGAAGGAACAGCTTTCCAATAACTACACGGGGAAAGGAAACATTGGTCATTTGTTCTAAGGGTCTTTCACACCGATGTGGGTGACCTTTAAAAGTTGGTGTCACCAATGCACAAAATTTTGCTAAAGAGGGATAATAATTTTGCCTTCAATGTTCATTTGTGGCTGATTATCACACTGCTAAGAAAAGGAACCTGGCAAGGCAGCGTTGTAAATGTTGGCAGGACTAAGAAACCACCTAACTGAGCCTCACAGGGGAACTGCCAATCTCAGGTTTCATCCTATGCACCTACCTGTTCCATGGTTGTACTCTCAAGGTGTGCAGAAATTATCCTTCCCAAAACCATATAAATTAAAGAAGGCTGGAATCCATGAATATCTTTACAGAAGAAATAGATCTAAGCATATAAGCAAGTCGAATCACTGCAATACAGAGAAAATGTCAGAAGACTTTTACCTATCTCCTATCCTGTATTCACAACTATAGTGTAATTTGACCTGTTACCTAGAAGGTGCAGATCACTTAGCTGTTCACTGCAGGGCTGGTTGTGTGTCATTAATTAAATGCTCTTACTACTGTCCAGAATCATCTCAAATCTCTTCTTGTGTTTTTATACATTCACTTGACATGCAAAAAATCTTGGGTTCAAGCCCTGATGTCTGCAGTTTGTCCTGCCTGCAACCCTAATGCTGCTGCCAGTCAGTGTTTCTTAAATAAAAAGTGAGACAATTACGTTTGATACATTAACACTGATCATGTCTATGGAGATCCTCAATCATCCAGGTCATGGTTGCCCCAAAGGTGCTTTTCCAAAAGGCAACTGGCCTGTCTTCATTTTTATTTCTTTGAAAACGTTTCACTCAGTGGTGAGTTTCAAAATTTTTTACTACCGGTTCTGTGGGCGTGGCTTGGTGGGCATGGCAGGGAAAGGAGACTGTAAAATCTCCATTCCCTCCCCACTCCAGGGGAAGGTTACTGCAAAATCCCCATTTCCTCCTGATCAGCTGGGACTTGGGAGGCAGATAATAGATGGGGGCAGGGCCAGTCAGAATTTTTGCTACCGGTTCTCCGAACTACTCAAAATTTCTGCTACCGGTTCTCCAGAACTGGTCAGGACCTTCTGAAACCCATCTCTGGTTTCACTTCTCATCCAAGAAGTTTCTCCAGTTCTAACTAGAGAAAGTCAAGTTGCCTTTTAGGAAAACCCCTTTGGACAATCATGACATGGATGATTGAGAATCTTCAAAGGCATGATTAGTATAATATACCAAATCTAAGTGTCTCACTTCTTATTTAAGAAACTGGAGAGCTCTTAAGTGAATATGCTTGTAGAGAAAAAAAGCATCATTATATTATGAAATACCTAGCACATATACTTAAGTATTTACTATATAAAGTGGGGCAAAAAAGTATTTAGTCAGCCACCAATTGTTCAAGTTCTTCCACTTAAAAAGATGAGAGAGGCCTGTAATTGTCATCATAGGTAGACCTCAACTATGAGAGACAAAATGAGAAAACAAATCTAGACAATCACATTGTCTGATTTGGAAAGAATTTATTTGCAAATTATGGTGGAAAATAAGTATTTGATCACCTACAAACAAGCAAGATTTCTAGCTCTCACAGACCTGTAACTTCTTCTTTAAGAGGCTCCTCTGTCCTCCACTCATTACCTGTATTAATGGCACCTGTTTGAACTTGTTATCAGTAGAAAAGACACCTGTCCACAACCTCAAACAGTCACACTCCAAACTCCACTATGGTGAAGACAAGAGCTGTCGAAAGACACCAGAAACAAAATTATAGACCTGCACAGGCTGGGAAGACTGAATCTGCAATAGGCAAGCAGCTTGGTGTGAAAAAATCAACTGTGGGAGCAATAATTAGAAAATGGAAGACATACAAGACCACTGATAATCTCCCTCGATCTGGGGCTCCACGCAAGATCTCACCCCGTGGGGTCAAAATGTTCACAAGAACAGTAAGCAAAAATTCCAGAACCACACGGGGAGACCTAGTAAACAACCTGCAGAAAGCTGGGACCAACGTAGCAAAGGCTACCATTAGTAATATACTACGCTGCGAGGGACTCAGATCCTGCAGTGCCAGACGTGTCCCTCTGCTTAAACCAGTACATGTCCGGGCCTGTCTGAAGTTTGCTAGAGAGCATCTGGATGATCCAGAAGAGGATTGGGAGAATGCCATATGGTCAGATGAAACCAAAGTAGAACTGTTTGGTAGAAACACGTCGTGTTTGGAGGACAGAGAATGCTGAGTTGCATCCAAAGAACACCATACCTACTGTGAAGCATGGGGGTGGCAACATCATGCTTTTGGGCTGTTTCTCTGCAAAGGGACCAGGACAACTGATCCGTGTACAGGAAAAAATGAATGGGGCCATGTATCGTGAGATTTTGAGTGCAAACCTTCTTCCATCAGCAAGGGCATTGAAGATGAAATGTGGGTGGGTCTTTCAGCATGACAATGATCCCAAACACACTGCCCGGGCACTGAAGGAGTGGCTTCGTAAGAAGCATTTCAAGGTCCTGGAGTAGCCTAGCCAGTCTCCAGATCTCAACCCCATAGAAAACCTTTGGAGGGAGTTGAAAGTCCGTGTTGCCCAGCGACAGCCCCAAAACATCACTGCTCTAGAGGAGATCTGCATGGAGGAATGGGCCAGCATACCAGCAACAGTGTGTGCCAACCTCAGACAATGTGATTGTCTGGATTTGTTTTCTCATTTTGTCTCTCATAGTTGAGGTCTACCTATGATGACAATTACAGGCCTCTCTCATCTTTTTAAGTGGGAGAACTTGCACAATTGGTGGCTGACTAAAGACTTTTTTGCCCCACTGTATGAGAGTCGTGATGGTGCAGTGGTTAGAATGCAGTATTGCATTCTCTGCATTCCACTGCCAGGAGTTCGATCCTGACCAGCTCAAGACTGACTCATCCTTACATCCTTCTGACGTTGGTAAAATGGGGACCCAGATTGTTGGGGGGCAATATGCCGACTATATGTATACAGTCTGTATGTATACATATATACATATAGAAACAGACACAAACACACTTGTTTTCCCCTCATAAACTTTTCTTCCATAGCCTCTCTAAATGAACAGCGTCCATATATGGATAACAGAAGTCCACATTAGTATCTAAAGATCTTTTCCTGAAACATCTTCAATAAAAGTGATGTGACTAATAGTCTCAATCCTTAGCAAATTTTAACCTAAAGCACAATAGATGGATGGATGGAATGGCACAATGACACCAGTCCCCACTCTTGTTTTTCCCAAATTCTTCCAGGAAATTTAAACCTCTCTGCCTGAATGTTTGGCTTTTCTCACCAGCTCACCTCAGGGATGCTGGAAATCATGCCTATGTTGCCACATTACAGAGTAAGCCAAACAGCCACTGTGGACAATACTGCCTGATGGTCTGCCCCACCAAGCTACCGTGCTCTGCTTCCCACCACATCTTCTGTGCTGTCAATCTCTTGCAACTTTTCATAACCTCCTTCAGATGGGTCTCCTCAGCTCTGACCTCCAGCCTCCCTGCTGATTCCGATTCCTGAATTGCTTTCAAATATAATCAGCTGCAGAAGGGAGGGGGAACAAGGGGGAGCAGTAGCGAAGGGAGTATATTTCCTTCTTATTAAAAAGCCCACCGTGTTTTTGATGGGAGAGAGGATTTTGCCCCGGCATAGGCAGCCCCCTCCCTACCTTAGCTAGCTGTTCATTTCCATTCTCAATGAATGTAGCAGACGGGGTCCTGTGCCTCTTTATTGAATTGCTTGCAGCCAAGGGTTTAAAGGCCACAGCAGGGGGAGTATTATTAAAGGAGGGAAATGAGTCATATTGGAAAGCTTCAATCTGAATTAAAGTGTGTTTGTTCGGCAATATATTAGCTCTGGAGAGGACTTGAAAAGAGATTCAGCGCTTGAGTCTCTTAGAGACAACTTTTCAATCAAGAGTAGTCCTTCGCATCAGCACCTTGGCTAGCACCCCCAGAGGCAGAAATCAAGGCAGCGTGCACTACTTAGAAAAATAATTATTATTTACTGTATATGTATCAAGGCCCAGGGTCTATTGTATTCCTCTGCTTGCAAGCACAGTTAGTCAAAAAAAAAAATCCCCACCAACAAAACAAAAGATTCTCTAATCAGAATAAATTTATATAAATGTAGGTAGTTTTGCCTATTTGACCTTATTTGCATACTACATTCAAGTCTTTTGTATTTTGTTCTGTTTTTTGTTTATTTAATGATGGAAAGGAGCAATGAAATAGGTAGTGACCAGAAAGCTTGACTAGGGGGAAATTTATTTAAACTACTATCCTTTAACCCAGGAGTATCCAATCCCTTTAACCCAGGAGTATCCAATCCCTGTGGACTAACACCGGTCAACGGCATGTTAGAACTGGGCCACAGAGAAGCCCCATCTGCAGGATGCAAGCACATAAAACCACACCCCCTCCAGTCCATGGAAAAACCTCTCTCCACAAAACCAGTCCCTGGTGCCCAAAAAGTATGGGGCCGCTGTTTTAACCTAGTACGACCCATACTCCATCAGCCCTGAGGGCTAGAAACATGCTTTAAACATTTTTTTAAAAAAGAGGATAGTAAATTCTGCACAAATTGATGCTTCTGTGAGATGTCCTGTAAGCCTCCTTGAATCGCCATGTGCGAATAGGTGGAAATATAAATTTTCTAAATAAATAACTATTCATGGAACTGCTGCCCCAGACTTTCTCTGCCCATCAATAAGGGGAGAAGCATTTTCCATATGTTTTTCATTCTCACAAGAAATCTTCAACTTAAACCAGGAGGATTGCAGTATTTTTTTTTACTGTATAGGCATTTTTCCAATACAGTAAATACATTTATTCTGTGTCCTTTGTCTGCAATGTCAGTATTAAACTAATATGGCTTAGAACGTAAGTAAGCTTTCAACATTGTGCTCTTGATATTGTTTTTTTTACTGAGTACTAACGAAATCCACATCTATTTGAATATGGATGGAGACTCAAATACTTGTTGAATCATTTGCAAAAATGCCTCAGGGGACAGTGACCTCACTAAGACCAGCAGCGAATTCATGGCACAGTCAGTAACTATGGGTTCCCAAACATTATACACTTTCACCACTGAACTTGGAAGTATCCTCAGAATTTTCTGTGTAAGTAAGTCTCCAAATAAGTCTTCTGTTTTTATGGTAGTAACTGAAGTCCGACCCTCCATTATATAACTTCATTATCAATATATTTCTCTATGAAAATTGTTCCTCCTGCCATTCCTTTTAGATAGTGATGGTGAACCTATGACATGCACAAAGAAGAGGGAGTCAAGCTATTCTCCAAAGCACCTGAAGGCAGGACAGGAAGCAATAGGTGGAAACTAATCAAGGAGAGAAGCAACCTAGAACTAAGGAGAAATTTCCTGATAGTTAGAACAATTAATCAGTGGAACAACTTGCCTCCAGAAATTGTGAATGCTCCAATACTGGATATTTTTAAGAAGAGACTGGATAACCGTTTGTCTGAAGTGGTGCCTAAGCCAGGGGTTGGACTAGAAGACAAGGTCTTTTCCAACTCTGTAATTCTATTCTATTCTATGTCACAGATGACACGCCATGTCATTTCTGGTGACATGCCATACCTCCAGAAACTCTGGAACGTACATGAGAAGGCCCTGTTCTTGTGCCACCTCGGGAATGTCTGAAAATCAAACATGAATGGTTCACATTCTCCCGCTCTTTTTGGAGGCTGCAAGACCACACGAGAGCATTCATTGAAGTTTCCAGGCCTTGTGCAACCCGGAGCTGCCTCGAATAGGCATTTCTTTTTTCTTGACAAACAGATAAATTGCACATAATTTACAATGATGTATGTATTTATTTATTAAATAACAGATTTAAATAGTTTATTACTCTTTGTTATGAATTGTTTCTCTTTTGTCAGGGAGAGGGAAAACACACCAGTTGGTGTGTTTCCAGGTAGGCATTTTCTGTTCCAGGAAATGGGTAGGAGCTTACCAAGAGATCCTCTTAGAATGGAGAAGACAATGACATTCTCTCTCTTTTAGGAACACAATCTAGGGAAAGTAGTGGGGATAAGAAAGCAACAGCTACACATAATGAAATGGGCATATCCTCAGGAACCAACCATTTTGCTTACTCTGTAAACAGATTTATCTTTAGAAGTTTAGTTATGTGCAAGATGCAGAGAAAAAAACCCCTGAAACCAGAGGCAAGAAGTTGCAAGAGTCAGTAAAGATTTGGCAACTTTCAATTGCTGCTTGTCATTATTTCCCAGGATGCCAGTGGGTTAAAAGATGCCCCAACAGGCTACCCTGTAACTTGGGTTGAGAAAGCCAATTTGGTCTAGGAGTTAAGGCACTAGGCTAGAACGTAGGACACCATGAGTTCAAGTCTTGCCTTAGCCAGAAAGGCAGCTGGGGGATCTTGGGCCCGTCATTCTCTCTCAGCCCAACTCACCTCACAGAATTGTTGTTGTGGAAAAAGAGGAGGAGGAAGATGTGTTGGATATGTTCACCACACATACACATATTTTAAAAATTAATAAAGGGTGTTTTTTTAAATAAACAAATAAAATCAGATCTATAATATTCTCCTTAAATTAGCTGCTATTATTTATTTATCTAAATGTACAGCCCCCCACCCCCATTGTATATACCTGACATATTTGGCAATCCTAGGTAGATACTGAGGTAATGTGGGACTAGGCAACGGAGAAGTGATCAAGACAGTTATTCGGTCAACTGGATAACTTTAAAACTCAGCCGTTTTGCCTTTTATTGCCAAAAGTTGATAGTAATCTTGCACACAACAGAAATTCGAGATTTGTTCAACTCCGAATCAATTATATGTGGATATAAAACTTCATTGTGGGGCAGGGGCAAGGGGAGAGCTAAGGCCAATTAAAAATACATGCACAGAAAATGGGGGAGGTTTCTTTCCTTCTGAAGGCCAATATGCTTTGAAGCATTTCTTTCAAACCTCATGGGGGCTAGAAATTTATTTTTAAAATGTGTTACATAACAGTGTTGTATTAGAATCAACTCTCTTTATATTCTATTCAGAATTTACCCCTATTCTATTTAGAATCCATGTATCTATATTTCATATTGATTTTAAAAATGGAGAATTATTCTCAAGAAAACTTCCAGGGAAAAAGTTAAAGGGGGGGGGGGGAGAGAGAGAGAGACAGGCTGGAATGAAGATTGAAAGGAATGGAAATCAAGAGCTCCCCCTAATGGACAGACATGGAGCAGACAGGGTACAGTGCCGATGGAAAAGAAACTCAAAGAGGAACCTTCTCAGTTACTAGAGACAATGACTTAAAAATCCTTGCTAATCTAAAGAACAGGGGTGGCAGGATAGCTTGGGTTAGCAGCTCCTGGGTTTCAAGGCTGAACAAGCCATTTCACAGTGTTATCCCCTAATTCATCCTTGATACATACTGTATTCTTATTTTCTTCAGCAGTATATTTGCATGAATTCAGGTCAAGTGCAGGTTGGTCAAATTACAAATATACAGGTCCCATTTTATTTTTTACCTGGACCCCAAGATACCCCAAGGCGAGCCTGGTTCAAGAAACACTTTTATAAATAAAGAACTGCAAAGCCTAGGACTGTATTTTGAACATTAAATGAAATTGCAAGTAATATACACACACACACACACACACGCACACATTTCTGGCTAACTGTGCCTTTAAAAATGTATTTCAACAGCATAATTTGTGAGTAGCATTTGGGGGTTCTCTTTGTTGCTGTTGCAAGTGCTCAAAGAAACTAGGGAGTCAGAAAAACCTGCTTAAGAACTGCAAATCCCTCCCAAGACTATTATTATGGTAAACCTCAATCTACCTTCTGCTCACCGATGATCTAACAGAGACTAAGATGAGAAATGAACTCCAAGATCAGGCTGGAAAGAGGGTGGACTAAATTCGGCTGAAAGCCCATTATGCTTCCTAAATGCACGCATTGTATTTACCTGAAAGGAAGGCAAGCTGTTTTGTTCTAAATACTTTATCATTAAAATGGGAGGATTGTCTTAAATTCACAGAAAATACAGGGAGGAAAGGAGGCTTTTTTTAAAAAAAAACTAATCTTCCTCTGGCAGGGGGCCATCTTAAATTCAGGACTATCTCCTTTTCTAGTAATTATTTTACAATGCAGTGTTTATTTCAAACAGGAAGCCGTCTCTTTCTTTATTCCAGTCCTCCCAATAACCCTTCAGAACAAGCTATCACTAATGGTTGTTTGGAATGGATCCTGAGGCTGAAAAAAGAAGCTAGCAGCAAAACCCCACCACTCATCTCTCCATAATTAAGCTGGATTTTAACTCAGCCTCTGTATCCCTCAGACCTCCATTTCCTACACAGGTGCTTCTCAACCATGGCTACTTTAAGATATGCGGACTTCAGTTCCCAGAATTCCCTAGCCACCATGGAATTCTGGGAGCTGAAGTCCACATATCTTAAAGTAGCCCAAGGTTGAGAAGTATTGGTCTACAGCATGGGTGTCAAACTCGCCGCATCATCACATCATTCGTGGAGCTAGGGTAGGCGTGGCATGCACATGATGCATCTCTGGCCCACGGGCCGCCAGTTTGACACCCCTGTTCTACAGGGTTGGCATTTGCTCAAAGTGAAGAATTCGAAGAAGCAGAACAAACATTGAGAGTGAAAACTGTTTTGCATAAGAAGTGCCATTTGAATAGGATGCCCAATGTGCAGATTGTATAGCAAGCCTGCCCAATAGGAGGCATTAGTCACATGCATTTAAATTTATTCTGCCATTTTGCCTAAAATTAGTCAACAAATGCTCAACTGTACATCTCCCCCACCTAGCCATTCTACATCCTGGCTTAAATCTAAGTCTCCCTCTCTCCCTTACTCTTCTCCTTTTCCTCATCATTCAAACAGGCTGAAACCACTTGGTTGCTTTTTATGGGACATAAGTGCCCCTCTCTCCAACTAAGAGCTGCTTGCTGGATGCTGTTTTCTTGTCGGTCGTCACTTTTAATGTAGTTGTGTCATAAGTGGGCTCCCTACCAAGCAGGGGGTGTGAACTCGGAGCTTGTAGACACACAATTCGGCAAATAGGCCAGTTCAGAAAGGGCTCCTGCATTAGGGGCAGAATAATTTTAACTGATCTAATACTGCTGAAATGGGGACAGCAATGGACATTTCTGTACTAACACCTTTACCATATTACATACATAAAGGCCCAGATACAGTGGTGGGATTCAGCCAGTTCGCACTTATTCGGGAGAACCGGTTGTTAACCTTCTAAGCAGTTTGGGGGAACCGGTTGTTGGAAGAAATCTTATTTTGTTTTTTTCCCCCACTTTACAGGGCTAATCCTGTAAGGAAGGCAGGAAGGAAACATTCTGGTGTGGTTTCTAGCCTAATCTTTATTGCCCTGCTTGCAGAAACTGCCTCTCTGGTTAACCCTTATTACACTGTAACAGCTAAGGTGAAGCGCCCATCGACGTGAGTGACGCTGAGTTGGCCACACCCACATGGTCACATGACGACCAAGCCACGCCTATCCAGCTGGTCATTAGGGCAGAGAACAGACTGTTGAATTATTTGAATCCCACCATTGCCCAGATACCATGTCTTACGGTGAACCTGCCAAACTTCAGTGCCTCAATTCATCCAGGTAAAAACCAGCCCCATTTCTCTATGGGATTCTTTTTTTTAAAAAAAAAAAAATACACCCTCTGCCTCTCCAGGACCCATTGCAGTACGTGTGTGTATGGTTGCAATCATGCTCTTCTATAGCCATGGCTGGGAGCAGCAAAAGCCAGGAAGTAGTTAAGAGGGGGGAATTTATTATTTTATCAAAATGAGGCTATGACAGCTGTTTAAATGCAGGAACATCTGGCAGCCGCCTGACCCTGTGAAGCAGCAGGACCAGGAGGGGCTCCAAGCACCCATCAGCTACTTTAAGTGGCTATTGAGCATAATAAATGGAAAAGAAGAAGAAAGCCAGTTCCCTCCTCCCCACCCCCCAGAACAGGGCAGTGCTGAACGCAGCAAGTGAGCAGACCCAGGGAGAGGACAAGCTGAATTATCTGGGAAGGAGGACATATGCCCTTGTCCAAGGGTCAGAAGTAGACAAAGATGGCTATTTGCCATGATTTTAGGAACTTAATTCATGGCCAGTAGAGCAGACTGCCCCATTTTCATAAGGAGAAAGCTGCTTTCCGAAACAGGTCTTGGTGAGATAAGCAGCAAGTTCACAAGCCTCAATACAGGTAGTCCTTGACGGTTCACTTAGTAACCATTTGTACTTACAACGGCACTGAAAAAAGTGACTTAGGACCGGTTTTCAAAATTATGATGTTTGCAACATCCCCATGGTCATGTGATCAAAATTCAGGCGCTTGGCACAACTGACTCATATTTATGACGGTCGCATATTTATGATGGATCCCCTTTCGCGACCTTCTAACAAGCAAAGTCAACGGGGAAGCCAAATTCATGTTACTAATTGAAAACTGCAGTGATTCATTTAACAACTGTGGCAAGGAAGTTTGTTAAATGGTGCAAAACTCACTTAACAAATGTCTCACTTAGCAAACAGAAGTCAAGGCCTACCTATAGAGGCTCCCCCAGTCTGGAATCTCATATGTTTAAGTGGAACCAGGAATAAGAAATCCTGAGAAACTCAAGATCAGTTACAGCCCTTCCTCGCCCTTGAGAACTGAATATAAAATTAACCTTTCCCTCCAAGTCACGCTCTGCCTGATGAATTGGGGTATCAGTGTATTTAAAGCCCCCCAACACTCCCCAAGGGGATACAGGGGAAAGCGAGAAATGCAATCAGGCAATAGCATCAAAAATTCCCCTTGCAGAGCAAAATTGGAAGCGTGCCAGTCTGCTTTGATGCAAATTCAAATTGTAACACGAAGGCGCTTCGATGCAATTGAGACAAGAGCTTACTCATTCTTCCCAGCCAAGCCAGAGTGTCTCAGTCCATCACACCTTCGACACTTAAATGTGATTACAGGAGGAAGGGGGTCGCAGGAAGCGAAGCTGGATTCAAGGAGGAGGAAGGGAAAAAAAGGACCTGGTGTAGCAGAAATCAAAGTAATGTACCAGTTGCAAATGTCTCTGGTTTAACTTGGTTTGGGTTTTTTTTTTTTCTTAAGACGGTTCTATTATAACACTGTCTCATAATGTTGAGTTAAAATACATGAGGAGAGACTTCAGAAAATGGCTTCACTACAGGTATAGAACTCAGTTTTCTAGAGTGTTTCTTCTTTTTAAGTTTTTTTTAATTCTACCTTTATTGTTTTTATAAACGGCTCAAGGTGGCAAACATACCTAACACTCTTTCCTCCTCCATTTAACACAGAGTGTGAGACTTGGTTGGGCTGAAAGAGAGTGACTGACCCAAAGTCACCCAGGTGGTTTTCATGCCTAAGAAAAGCCTAGCATTTACAGTCTCCTCGTTTCTAGACTGGCCTCTTAACTACACCAAACTGGCTTGTTTTTAGTTCAAATTTGCCTTTATTTTGAAAAAAAAAATGACATTCCTCCAAACATAGGTAAGTTTTCCCCATTAAGCAAAAACAAATGTGTTTTTCTAAAAGCTGAAAAATCAGTTGGTTACATATGGCTCGTGGCAGTGTAGATCTTGTCTCATGCTCAGATGCATCTTCTAATGTCCTTTCCAAGGCCTTTACTTACTCAGTCACTATTATCCTCTCCGAACTGCCTGGCTAAGTAAATTCAAAATTAGGTAGTCTCCTCTACATGTACAAAGTATGTGTTCTAAGCATGCTTCTTTCTCCTTGCAGTGTTTGGGGGATTTAAAATTTATTTTATTAGCCACAAGCTCTGGATTTGTCTCTCATAATCTGCAAACATCTGCTGACAGTATCTTCTCAAAATTAAGGTTAAAAAAAACCATCCTTAAGATACAGAAGTACAAGAGAACTAAAGCAGCCACAAACTTTGTTTAACTACCAACTGATACAAGTATAGCTAGAAACTTTTCAAAAGTTGGATCCCTGGTTAAGTGTCATAAGCAACAAATTGGGTAGAAGGTAAACCTCACTTGCAAAATGGCACTCAATCCTATAGCAAAATATGCCTATTTTAGTTTTTATTTATTTCATATTTCTAAACTGCCTGACTCCCTATAGTCAGTGTATGATTGCCAGTTGGTCTACCAATTTCATCTCATCTTGAAGGCAGATCCTGGTGGCAATGGGCTCAGAGTCAAAAGGCTTCCAGCAGAATCACCTTGCAGTGCCCATGCCAGGATGCTGCCCTCTTTGGAAAGTGAATGGATATCTGCTTGTTAGCAATTGCCTTGTAGCACTCCCTCTGCCCTTCTGTAAAAGGCAGCCTCTCAGCAATACACTTTTATGCCAGCTAAAGAACAGGATGTTTGTAACAAGGCACCATTATGGGGCTTATCTGAGACAGAGGATAAATCCTAGAGTCATCTGGAGTTTTGCAAATGGTCTCTTTTGTGCAATATCATTAATGAAATTTAGCCTTTCTTCATCACTGGAATAAAAAGTAAGTTTTATCTTTTATATTAGTCAACAGATGTAGCCAGCAGAGTGGCTACTGATCAATAGAAGATAACACACTTTGCATGCCAAAGATTCTAAGCTGATTGTCTCTTTTTATGTATACCAAGAGTGTATGCACCAAGGCAAATTCCTTGTGTGTCCAATCACACGGCCAATAAAGAATTCTATTCTATTCTGTTCTGTTCTATTCTATGTTTTTGTTTTTTAAAAAATAATAGAATAGAATAGAATAGAATAGAATAGAATAGAATAGAATAGAATAGAATAGAATAGAATAGAATAGAATAGAATAGAATAGAATAGAATAGAATTTTTTATTGGCCAAGTGTATTGGACACACAAGGAATTTGTCTTGGTGCATATCCTCTCAGTGTACATATAAGATACGTTCATCAAGAATCATAAGGTACAACACTTAATGATAGTGATAGGGTACAAAGAAGCAATCAGGAAACAATATCAATATAAATCATAAGGATACAAGCAACAAAGTTACAGTCATACAGTCATAAGTGGAAGGAAATGAGTAGCAATGATATGGGAAAAGCTGACAATCTGGACCTCCATGGTGGCCATATAGTCCAATCTAATACAAGTTAGCCTCCTAGATTTATAACGCATGAAACTGATTCTGACTCATTCATAGGTAATCTATCCACATCAAACGCTACATAAAAGTAATTGGAAATTTTGAATTGAATAGGAAGGGAGCACTCCAGAACCTAGAAACCCAAATTCTGAGTTCACTGCTCTGAGTTCAGCTATCATCTCATGTGCCTTAAAAGAAATATCACCTCCCATGGATGATGTTCTAGATTTTTTGTTAAAAAAAAAGTGGTTATTGAAAATTCTGTGCTTAATGAAAATTAATAATTATTAACTATAATAGGAAATCTGTAGATGCTAATATACTGTTTTACGGATGGATTCTACTTCCTGAAGACTACAAAGTTGGACTTTTTCTTACATGGACTAAAAGGAAATGTCAATATAGACTGTCAGCATAATGAGGAAACTACTGGATTCCACATTATCATATTGGAGTGTTTTAGATTCTACAATAGGAGTTTGAGGCTTTACATTCTTCCTTCATTGTTGTTGTTAGATGGGCTTCCAGTGGACTTGAACAGCAACTGTATTCTCAGACAAAAGCATCTCCTTTTCCTTAAGTCTGGACCATCATGGGAACACTTATTTGTTCCCCCAAAAAGTATGGAAGACAGGAAAAATACAGAAAATTAGAATATAGGGGATTGGCAGCTAGAAAGAAAATAAACAATGTCTTCATAACGCACCTTTACAAAAATTAGACTGAGCATTACAGCTAAGAAAGGTCATGCAGACCAAGCATATTCACTAATGTTTCAATATCTAGCAGGGCTTTTTTTCATTTCTTATAACTTGGTATAAAATAAAAACCAGTTGCCAGCCATTTTCCAATTTAATTAGATGTACCTGGGGAGGTTGAGTCCCTTTCCCAGAAAAGGGGAATTGTTTTGTGTTTTTACACCCATACACACAAGCTGGTTTGAAAAGCAGGGAAATCATCTCATTCAACACTTTCCCTTGGATGCTCTTTTTTAACGCAAGGTTAAATAAATCCTAAAACAACTAAATAAATAATAAACATCTGCATTAGCAGCTACACCTCTTTTTAAACCCAGCACAGATCTTGTTCCTTTGATCTCTTTCTTTTCAGACCACTGCGTCCTCCAAAAAAAATAAAAATAAAAATAACTGATTATCTGTTTAAAACAAAGGGTTTTATCATCTTAAAAGCAATCTTTTCTGATGATGAAAAAGGCTAGAGGTGGCCTCCAAAGATTTTTCTTCTCCTCCTCCTGACTTAAAGGACAGGATCAGCCAAAGAACCACAACCTAGTGAGATCTTACCTTCTGGAAGTCTGAATGCAATTCCTTGAAAGGGGAGGAGGGAGCGGATCAGCCTTTATGAAATTGTTGAAAAGTAAAAATTGATTGTTATGAAATTCGATTCTCACCGGCCCAGTGCTTAATGAGCCCATTCCTTATTTCTCCCTGCAACATTATAATGCCGTAAAAAGAAAAATAAGACACACAGAGAGAAAAATTAAAAATGAAGCTGAGGCGCTTCAACTCCTGATTTGCAAGCACTAAAAATGGCAATGCCATTTACCTGTGAAAGAATTATTTTGCACACAGGCGGGTGTGGATACAGCAGGCAAAGAAGAATCAAAATTTTATGATCCTTTCTGGGTGCTATTAGTTGTCTGTTCTAAGAAGAAATAAGGAAATTATAAAGTTCCAAGCCACCAGAAAAGGAGTGTGAGATAAAGAGTTTGTTGTTGTTTTTTGTTTTAAAAAAAGAAAGACTTTTTAAAAACATGGCAGCTGATTTGGTGGAAGGAAGAAAAACATTCAAAGCCTAAGGGGATGGTGGCAGAAAAAGGCAAAAAGGTCTGGGTAAAAAGGCCTCTGCAATTATTTAATATCACTTCCATTAAGTGCTTCTTTATTCAGCTTAACTGGATAAATTGGAGGCACAGGCCTCCAGGTAAACAGTTAGTGGAGAAAGTATATCCACAGTTTAATAACAACAAAAAACAGCATTTCCAGGCTAACCTATTTATAATACACTTGGTGTGCTGTCTTATAAGCAAACTAACCTGGAAGCATATTGTCTGCAGTAACACAATCGCCTCTCTTGTGTGTGTGTGTGTGTAATAGAGGAAATGATTTGTTTAGGAAGGGGTGTGTGCATCCCCTTTTTCAACCCTATTGCTTCAGAAGATGGGCGCAAGTGGCTCCTAAGATCAGGAGGGAGGTTTTATGCCAGCAAGAGGCTTGCTTACAATGCCAGCTCCTGAACCGGCTGTTTTGTTTGTTTCTGCTTAGCCAAAATTCTTCCCTAAGGAAATCTAGGAGCTGGCCTGGAAAATCTCCCAGGGGAGACTAAACAATGGATCAAAGGCTTCACCACACCTGAGGCTGGTAGAACTAAATTCACAATTAGTAAAAAGAAGTGGGAAAGGCCAACGCTTTGCTTAAAATTACTCTGTTTTAATTCGGATGCCAGGAATAGCCATTAGGTTGGGGAAAGACGGCATCAGAAAAAGCTTGCACCCCTCTTCTAACCCCCGGCTGGAGGTGTGCTCTAAAAAAAAAAGGTGATGATCTGATAAATCACGAATTGGTATTTAAATAACAATGTCTTGGATTGCGTTGGGGATCTGGCGAGATGACCCATTCCATACATCCTAGGAAATCCTGCTACATCTATATGTGTGTGTGTGTGTGGAGGATGCGTGGCACTTCCATGCAACCCTTCCCAAAAATACATCGATTGGCATTTCGGTGGGCGGGTTGACACGAACAAGTATGTAACACACTGCCTGTCCACTATTCGCTTGCGTGATCCCTGCACGGTATATTCACGCACACGAGCCACGGTACCTCCAAAAACGGTCATTTCCCACGTTATCCACACCGCCTTATCATTCATTACAAGGCACGGATCAACCCCGGCCCGCACAACAGCTAGCGGGAAGCGCACGGCCACGTGCCTGCGTTTGTACACACAACCAGTAGTACGTGACGGCGCAGCCGAGCTTCAACAGTTGTACCCGCGGGGGGCCCCCGAAAGTAAACGCTATCCTATTCCGAGCCGAGCGGAACCCAACAGCCGCTCCACGAGGCGTCCCGGGCACGAACGCGTGCAAAAGTCGTCCTCGGCTGCCTGGTTGGCCCGACCAGCTTTCCACCGCGGCTGCTAGAAAGGGGTGCGCGGGTGTTTTGCTCTCGGCCAAGAGACTGACGCGAGGGGAGAGAGCGCGTCTCCTCCACCCGGGCTTCCACCTCAACTGCCCACGCCCAGCCGATCTGCAGGCGAGGAAAAACCCGAACTGGCAACCCGGGCGATATTTTCGCAAGCCGCCAGACAGGTCGTCGCCCGCCAGGAGGTTTTTTTTTTTTTAACAGCTCGGCAATCGCTGCCCTCCTCCTCCTCCTGCTATCGCTGCTCTAAAGCCCGGCGCTCCGTTTTGAAATGTGGTGGAGGAGCAGACGACTTGCCGGCCGGCCTCGACGGTTTGCGCCCCGCGCGAAGGAAACGGCACTCCCTCCCCCATCCACGCTTCTCTCAACCCAAACTCGGTTCTTCCCGCCACGCCGGTCCTGCCCGATCCACCGCCCCCACCCCCCCAGACATCAGCGTCACGCGCGAACTTTGGAGACCCGCGTCGAATCTCCTCCGTTCGCTTCTTAGCAAAAGCAGTCAAAGTTAGGGAAAGAGTGTCGTCGGGGGGGAAAGCTGCCGGCAAACGCGCCTTCTCCACCTCCCCTCCGCGGTTGCTAGTTCCCGATCGAACCGGGCGCTCTCGGCTTCTCGACGCTCCAGCCAGCTTCTTTCTTCCTCCTGCCTCCGGGACCAAGTTTGCTCCCGGTGCGTGATTTGCCGTCTCCCCGGCCACGCCAACTTGCTCCCCTCGCCCGGCGTTTCCCCGGGGTCTGCCGGTCGGCTCCCGCCCGCGATGGTCTTCCTCCGACGCGCCTTACCTCTCGCACAAGCCACTGGCTGAGGGCGAGCCGTACCCAGCTGAGGACCTTCATGTTTCAAGGGAGAGATCTTTTCACCAGCATTGAGGGCGGGAAAGGAGAGGAGGAAAAACTGGAGAGCCAGAGGGAGGAAGAAAGAGAGAAGGAGAGGTTGGAGGGAAAGATGTGGGGAGGCCGAGCGCTGCTGCTTAAGAAAGCCCCCCCCCTCCCAAAAAAAAAGAGAGAGAAAGAGAGACAAGGAATCCTCGGGGTGGGGAGCGCGAAAGAGCTGAGCGGGAGAAAGAAGGATGAGCAGCAGGTTCTCGGAGCAGCAACCCAAGATGCACTGAGCCCTGACAGGAAGGGAGGGGGACAAATGCAGAAAGTTGACTCTGCACTTGATTGGGGACTGGGGGGGCGGGGGGCGCCAGCACAGGCGGTCGTGAGTTGCACGTGCCCTGCCCAGGGAAAGAAAGGGGGCGGGGGGGGGCGGACCTTAAAAATTCCGACTTTCACCAATCCCACCCTTACCACAGCCGTGGCGGGAGAAGATGTTGCCATCTTCTTTCAGGCCACGGCCGATCTGGAAGGGGGAGGGATTAAGGGAAAGGTCCCTCTCTTACCATGTTAATAAGAGGCGCGGATGGGCGAGAGCAAGAAAACGGGGGGTGGGTTTGCTTCTTAAGATAAGGGGTGCAGGGGAGGGGATTTTGCAAAGGAAGAACTGTAGGTAGCTGCGTTGGTTCTGAACCTGTGATCTCAAAGGAGGGGTGTGTGTGTGTGTGTGTGTCAAAGTTTACCCTCAACGCAAAATGACCATATATAGGATACTTCCCATAACTCTTGCCTGAGGTGGGAAGACTGCTTGGTGTTTTAAACCCTTTATTCCAACTGGCAGAAGAAATGTTGGAGAGAAGTCAGAGGGATCCACAAATAGAAAGAGTATGCTACGAGCTTTGGCGTCTTTGTTTTCAGCCTAAGGTGATATCAAAGAAAGAAATGCATAAAAGTACATTTTCATCTTCTTTCCATAGCGAGACACGGTGATGGGTTTCTCCAATTGCCTTCTATCCTGACTCAGAAGTGTGTGTGTGTGTGTAAGAGAGAGAGAGAGAGCATCCTATGTTTTAAGGAGATTTTACCTCAGTAACAGCACTCAATCAAAGCATCTTTGACACACACCCCTTGTTTTCTATAACATCTAGCAAATTTGAGATTTCAGAAGAGTAACAATTAAGAAAACAATGACCAGAAGGGCATTATGATAAACTTATTCATCTGCCACCAAACTCTTGGTTAACAAACAGTATTCTCCAGCTCATGCAGAGCTTCCTTGCTTGAGATATTATAAAAAAAATTGGGAATGCAGCTTCCCCAGCAGAGAACATGTATGTTTAGGCTCCAAGCAAAGTGCTATAAATCCACCTCATTGGACCCCAGGTCACATGAAGAATGTGGCATCCCTCTGGATCTTCAAATGCAGGCAGACACACGTACTACAGAGAGGTATTTAGATGCCAGTCCTTCTAATTCAGAGTATAATTATTGCAGACTCTTAATCTGCCCATTCCTATCCTCCAAGCAGCATGAAAAGGTTGCCTCTTGCATATGCCGAAGGTGCTGTCTCATTGGCAGGCAGTAATTCTTTCATTTCAGCCCAAATAGGTATTCAAGGGTTATTTTTCTTTTCCTTCCCCTTGAAGGCTGACATGGCTGTTCAGAGTGCATAAGCAGCCAAGGCAAAGGGTGACTGGGGAAAAAAAATAGAAATGGGACAGAAAGGCGGAGAAGCCTCTGTCCCCCCAAATCTGAGGTCTTTTGGCTGCCGGCACCAGCAGGTGCTTAGCCTTTAATTGGCCATCTGGTTGCTTGGCAGCTGGTGCAGCAGGCATGCTGTTACCCCAACGGTGGCTGTCGGACCTACTCGGTATTTGGAAATGGTTGTTGGGGAGCTCGTGCCCAAGCTGAACAATAGACTTCTCGTTCAGTGGTTTTCCAAGCATGGAAGGCATGGAGCTCGAGAAAAGGCTCAGATGCAGCTTGAGGTGGCAACTCACTTTCTCAATGCTGGATGTATTTTGTGGCAGAGCACTAGCTTTTAGCCCAGGGGATTATGGACCATCCTCTAGAGTCAAGACAGAAAAGGACTGGATGTTCTATCTGGTTGCAGCCAACAAATGAATGAATGAATGAATATGTTCCTATTGGTAAAACTGGATGCTTTTTAGACCTAGGAATTTGATTAGCTGGTTCCAAGTATCATCAAACTGTCCTCGTTTGCTAGTATTCTTACTGAATACCCAGGATGTCCAGCATCTCTCTCTCTCTCTCTTTAAATGTTGGGGAGGGGTATGACCTGCTCCTGAAATAGAAAGCTGATGGATGGACATGTATCAAATGCTTCAGGGCTACTGGGTGCAATACAAACCAGATTCAGAGTTCAAAGTGTTCAGGATTGGCCATTCATCTAATCTGGAACATTGTTTGGGAGAGATTGGGGATCTTGCCAGTGGACCATTTCCCTTGTTGCCTTATTTGTTTCACTATCTGAGCTGACCTTGGGGAAAAGAGGCCATGACAAACTTCGGCAAAACAATTTTTGAGACACACTAGCAGCAGAATGGCAGCTGGAAGAATTTAACCATCCACATCTGGGTGGCTGAGATCTCTATGTTACAATATGGCCAAGGTGAATCCTTACATCCTTCAGTGTGTTTTCTTTTTAAAAGCTTAGTTGTTTCCCTCAGAAAGGCTTGGTTGCAAGAGTCACACACTTTGAAAATTACCACAAGAGCAGTGTTAGTTGCACCTTTCCAGGGGCACAGCTGGAAGAGAAAGACTCTTTTTAGCAGGTTGCAACTGGATTTTTTGCTGGTGGAATTATGTCCTCTTAAGAGGTTTTCCTGGTGTTGTGGCATCTATTAACAAATGCTTCTTGTTTTGGTTTTATCATCCTCTTCATTTTTTCTAAAATTCACCCAAATACAATTATTACTTGGGAGCTCATTTTATTGCCTTTATTCTCAATATTTAAAGCAGGAGTGTCCGACCTGTGCTCTAAGTTGCCAAGGTTGGACACACTGATCTAAAGTGTCTCGTTATCAGAAGGGATACAAAAAATGTAAATGAAACAAAGTTTCTGATATTGACCTCACATTGAGATCTCATTATATTCCAGGACTGTCTCAGGTATGGTCCTACATTCATGCATTGCTTTTTATATAAAGTTCCAACTTTTTGATCATATTTAATGAAATTTAAATACGCTGGGAAAACATGAGCCAACAATAAAGTCTTTGGTGCAGTTCAAGACACGGTATGTCTTGAAACAGACTGAATTCTGCTCTCGGATATTGTCTAGGAAGAAATGTGCCTGTAGGTTAGGATAGCATTCTTGCAACCATCCCAAACCAGATTTCCTCTAGATACCTTGAAATTACAGCTCCCAGAATTTCCAAGCAGGAATGTATTTCAGTTGGTAGCCACTGGATATATATCAAAGGGTTTTGTATTTTTCTTTTTTAACTTTCTGCATTTGCCAGGGGTCTATTTATTCCATTCGGAGTGGAAAACATAACATTAAATTGATGTTTTACTTGCTTGGGGTTCAGCTTTCCTCTCTGAATAGATGAGCTAATTGCTGTGCGTCAATCTTACAAATGCAGGCCTAAGAATATAAATACAATAAAGATTGTGAGAGACCTTTGTCCAAAGATACATATGAATAGCCTGAGTATGAAATATTGAGCTAAGGCAGAACTAGGGGATGGATACAGCACATGCCTTGCATTCAGAAGGACTCTTAGCATGACTACGTAAAAAAGCAGCGGTGCCTAAAAAGACCTCAGACTGACCCTGGAGCCACTATTCATCACAGCTGTTAGATGCCATCAAGTCAGGCCTGAGTCTTGATCGCCATCTTGTTCTCTCTGATGATAAGCCACAGTTCTTCCAATAATTTTCCAGGGATCTCCTTGACCCCAGCTAGCCTGTTGCATTTGTGTTCTCCTATTTCTTAACCATGGCAAATGTAGACATGTATTCTAGTCCACCACAGAAGTACAGTTAGTCCTTGACTTACAAATGGTTTGTTTAGTGACCGAAGTAACAACGGCACTGAAAAATTATCACCATTTTTCATACTTACGAACGTTGCAGCATCCCCCATGGTCACGTAATTTACATTTGGATGCTTGATAAGTGGTTCATATTTATGATATTTGCGGTATCCCCCTTTGCAACCTTCTGACAAGCAAAGTCAATGGGGAAGCCAGATTCACTTAACAGCTATGTGACTCACTTATCAACTGCAGTGATTCACTTAATAAATGTGGTAGGAAAAGTCATAAAATGGGGCAAAACTCACTTAACAAATTTCTAACTTAGCAACATAAATTTTGGACTCAATTGTGGTCATAAGTCGAGGACTACCTGTACATGAGTTTAGCTTGGTGATTCTCAAGATGGCAGCCTCAAGTGTTTTTTTTTTTTAAATTATATTTATATGCCGCCCTTCTCCGGAGACTCAGGGCAGCTTACAATGCGTTAAGCAATAGCCTTCATACTTTTGTGTATTTTTCATACAAAGTCAGCTTATTGCCCCCACAAACTGGGTCCTCAATTTACCTACCTTAGAAAGGATGGAAGGTTGAGTCAACCTTGAGCCTGGGCAGATTCGAACTTAGAATAATTGCAGACAGCTGAATGTTAATTACAGTGCTTAGTCTGCCGAGCTATCCAGGCATTTGATCTAGGACAGCGATAACTAACCTTTTCCGGACCGAGTGCCCAAAGTGTGCCCGAACCCCCAAAATGCAGTGCGGCCTGTGCATGCACGGGTGTCCCCTGCATGTGCCCTATCCCCCCGCATGCACACACTGCCCTTGTACATGCACATCCCCTGCACATGTGTGGCAAAGACCCGAAGACCAGCTGGCCAGGAGGAGGCATGCACACATATACTCCTCCCAGAAAATTAAAGGTATAGAGCAGCAGAAGCAAAAGGGCAGTGTTGCTCATGGGGCAGTGATTTACTCCATGGAGACTCCAGTTTTCCAAACAGTTCTTTTTCAGTGAGAATGATTGTGCACTGCCAGATCTAAAAAGGCAGGAATTCTGTCTGGGTCAACAACTGTATTGTGAGCATAGACTGAATATGCATTTCCAGAGTCGTGCATTTAAGATGGCCAGCTATGTAAAATGAAACAATCAACAAATAAATAAATGTACGTCTTACCTGTTCCGATAACTTACCCAAGATTAAAGCATTTTGTCGGGTTTGCATCTTTTGAAAAGAATGCAGTGTTGTTTTTTTTAATTATGTCACTTTGGGATTATTACATTTAATAATGAAAAGGTGCAGTATAAATGGTAGAAATACATGTCTATGGAGATTCTCAGTCATCCAGGTCATGGTTGTCCCAAAGGTGCTGTTTTTTCAAGAGGCAACCAGACTTTCTGGAAAAAGTCCAGAAAGACCGGTTGCCAGAAAGTCCAGTTGCCTCTTGAAAAAAAGTACCTTTGGGTAGAAATACATACATACGGTACATACAGTAGAAACACGCAACATAAAGTGTTGACTAAATTAATCAATACTGTTAAGAGCTCAAATGCATCCCTACTTAGTAAATCTTCTCATAACCTCTTAGGAAGAGCCAGCATTAACTGTATCTTTGCAAAGTCAGGTAGTACATCAAGCCAATAAGAATGCAGCTGAAAGAATCACTAAGGAACAAGCATTTTATTGGCATTTTATTAAAGCAGTAAGAGCCGCGGTGGCACAGTGGTTAGACTGCAGTGTTGTGGGCTGACTGCCAGATAACTGCCAGCTGTTCGATCCTAACCGGCTCAAGGTTGACTCAGCTTTCCATCCTCCTGAAGTTGGTAAAATGAGGCCCAGATTGTTGGGGGCAATAGGCTGACTTTGTAAACCACTTAGACAGGGCTGTAAAGTACTGTGAAGCAGTATAATATATAAGTCTTAAGTGTTACTGCTATTTTATTGAGTTTGCACCTTTTGAAAATAATGCATTGGATTTTTAAAATTATGTCACTTTGGGATTATTGCATTTAATAATGAAAAAATGCGGTAAAAATGGTAGAAATGCCTACAGTTCATAGCATACGAACAAAATAAAGACATTAAATTAATCAATACTGTTAAGCGCTCAAATACATCCCTACTTAGTAAGTCTTCTCATAAACTCCTAGGAAGAGCCAGTGTTAACTCTATCTTTGCAAAATCAGTCAAGCCAATAAGAATGTAGCCAAAAGAATAAGCAAGGAACAAGAGGGAACCAGTGTGCTTGGGAAACATTTGAGGTCTGCAAAATCGCAGAACAAAATAAGGAGCCAAAAGGAGAGCCCGGCTGGGAATCCTCTTAAATGAAGGCTGAACCACGGTTAATAGTCACAAATAGCACAAGATGTAAAAAGCACAAAGAATCTGGGAAAATTGGGGGTGGCAAAGCCTGAAAAAAGGGAGCAATAATCTTGGAGAGTATTGACTGTTGCCAAAAGTGTCTACGAAGATTCTCAGTCATCCAGGTCATGGTTGTCCCAAATGTGTTTTTTTCAAAAAGAGACCGGACTTTGTTTTTTCTTTAAAGATGTTTCACTTCATTTCCAAGAAGCTTCTTCAGTTCTGACTGGAGCTGAAGAAGTTTCTTGTATGAGAAGCGAAACGTCTTCAAATAAAACCCTAAAGTCCAGTCGCCTTTTGGGATTGGCTGTTGCCCCATTTTCTTAGAGGTTCCATTTTCATATTCTAAATACGTTTTGTGGATGGAATAAAAAGCGTTTCTTCAAAGCCAGCTGGTGGGGTCACAGGTGAGACTCACTTTTAGTCAGGGATTTCCAAACGATATTAAGTTGTGTTTCTCTGGCATAGGTAATTATAGCCGGTTGTTGCTTGGCATCTTCTATTTCTCATCTAGAAGTCTATTAATTTTGCTCCCAGGTTACATATTTTCCAGAGCAACTGAGCTTCTCTTAGTTTTTGTCTTTCAGGCTTTCTCTAACTCCACCTTCTTCACGATGCACAGCAGGTGCTGTTCCATCTTTGTTGTCAAAGTAAGGAGATACAGAAGTAATAACTCTGGCTGACTCAATGAAGTTACTCATTTTTTATTTTTATTTTTTTGGCAAATGAAATGACTATCTTATTATTGTGTGTGTTGCATGAAACATGCTTACCTTGTCAAAACGTTGATATTTATTTAAATTGGATCTTCCTTGTTGCCTACAAATGTAAACATGCTTGTTGAAACAATTTTGTCCCTGTAATTGTGTGCCTCGACTGTAAATTTGAGAAAATTTCCCCAAAGTAATAAATCGGAGGGAAGTCTTTTCCCAAATATCAAAAGCAGTCTTTTTCAACAGTTCCATAGACAGATTCCTGATCAGACATATGATATACATTGGACATCCAAACACTTTGGAAGATGTGTTATTTCCAGCAACTGAGATGACATGTTCAAAAATCACACGGCAAGTTTTCAGCTGAAGTAACTGTTGAATCCGAGACATCTGTCTCCTTTTATTCAATCATTTGTTCATCTGATCGGCACATTGTAATGACTAAAATAAATCTACAGCGCCTAGTAAAAGGACAGGTTCAGAATTTCCAGGCCTAAAGTCCAATGATTTTATTTCTGACCCTTTGGCTTCTGACTCAAAAGCAGAGGAAGATGGGGGGAAAATTAATCCTTTCGGGTGCTAAAGGAGATAAAGGTGCTAAAGGAGAATCTTAAAATCATGAAAAGGGGCTGACCTCAGAGTGGCGATTGTTGAGAAATAATATATTAAGGTTCTTGTTCTGAAAGAGTTTCAACCTTTAAAATCTGCTGGCAGGTAGCTAGATAGGTGTTGTTTTCTTTCCAGCTTAATCTATTTTTGGTATAGGACAGTCAATGTTGCTCTTTCAGCGGTGATTATTGATGTTGTTATTTTAATTTCCCTTCTCTGCAGCCAGAGATTTTTGCAGGCTGCCTCGTCTTGTGTAAAATTGGCGTAAAAATATGCAGTGAATATTGCAGATCCACATCTGGGTTTTGTTTCCATTCCTATTGAACGAGCAGATCTCCAGGAGTGTGCAACGGGCCACAGAAGCATTTAGAAAATGGAAGACACAGTTGTGAGAGGGGGGTTCCTTCCACAGGGAGCTTTGGCACTCCACTGCTCAGGAATAGATGCAGCCCTCTGGGCATCTTAATATTTTTTTTCCTACTGTTTATGATTTCTGCTACTATTTCTGCTATCCCTGTTGAATTATTTGCAATGCAGTTGTGGTGTGAAAGAAATTACAAGAAGGGGCAGGGGCATTGCTGGAATTCCTCAGAGCTTTGCAGAGAGGAAGGGCTAACATGAGGTTCCCCCCCCCCAAAGACTTCAATCATCTTTTGAATGGATGTCCTGTACTAAGCAGGGCGATGGTGCCAATCACTTTGTCCACTGATCCCTTCTCCAAAGAATGTCTACATTTAATGTTTTCAAAATACACCAATGAAACCAGTGCAATGTTGAGGGAGGCGGGATGATCAAAAGGTGCTATACAGGTAGTCCTCGATTTATAACAGTTCATTTAGTGACCGAAGTTAGAACGGCATTGAAAAAAGTGACTTATTACCCTTTTTTCACACTCACAGCCATTGCAGCATTCCCAGGGTCAAGCGATCAAAATTCAGATGTTTGGCAACTGACTCACTTTTCTGACGGTTGGCCTCTCCCAGGGTCCTGCGATCCCCTTTTACGAACTTCTGACAAGCAAAATCAGTGAAGAAGCCAGATTCACTTAACAACCGTGTTACTAACAATGACCGCAGGGATTCACTGAACAACTGGTCATAAAAATGGGACAAAACTCGCTTAACAAATATCTCACTGAGCACCAGAAATTTTGGGCTCAATTATGGTCATAAGTCGAGGACCACCTGTAATTTTTCCTCCCTGTGATTGGTTGGCTAGAGGGACAGCTCTCTGGCTTTTAAGATTTTCAAAAGTGGAGGCACCACAAGGACATTCAAGTGAGTCTTAGCCTATTCCACAGGTTTAGAGAGTCAAAGTGGTGGTAGCATATAGATGTCCTGGGATGTGTTTTACAATGAATGGAATAATTACTCGAGGGAGAGAGCTGTGGATCATATCTGAATTTTTTTAAAAAAAAACTTCACAGCTATATGCCTCCAGCGATTCAGGTAGTGGTGATGTTCAGAGGATTGTAGCAGGCATTGCAGGAGCTATTCAGACATTTCGTGGCATCCCAGCCAGTGGTGAAATCCAATTTTTTTTTACTACCGGTTCTGTGGGCGTGGCTTGGTGGGCATGGCAGGAAAAGGATACTGCAAAATCCCCATTCGCTCCCCACTCCCGGGGGAAGTATATTGCAAAATCCCCATTCCCTCCCTACTTCTGGGGAAAGGATATTGCAAATTCTCCATTCCCACCCCACTCTGGGGCCAGCCAGAGGTGGTATTTGCCAGTTCTCTGAACTGCTCAACATTTCCTCTACTGGCTTTCCGGAACCTGTCAGAACCTGCTGGATTTCACCCCTGATCCCAGCCCATAAAACTGCACATCTGCTAAATCCAATGAAATTATTCTGGCTCTGAAGCAGCGGCGCTTTTCCTCCCTGCCAGTAAAAATGCAATAGTAATAAATAATATAGTTAACAATATCCTACTGCCGTTTCATAACTTTCTGAATCAACTCTTTACGATTTATTTATATATGGTGTCCTTTCAAATGATATCTTTGATGTCTTACAATGCAAGTATATCAGAGTTCTGAATGTGCCAAGGTAAAGGAAATGCCTGAGAAATAATTTCAACACATGGAATCGTGAATCATGAAATATCTGAATTTTGCTTCCAAGCACATAAGTGCACAGAAGTTATTGTCAACTATAGTTTTCCAAAGGGATTGGGTAAGAAACTTTTAGTTAATTAGTTAGTTATTTAATTAGTCAAATATGTACAAGATAGCAGGTATAGGTATAAACATAAACATAAACAAAGGAAGTAAGTACAGATAAATGGGGAGAGTAGGACAGGGATGGTAGGCCTGCTGGTGCACTTATGCACGCCCCTTTACAGAGATCTCTTAGGAATGGGGTGAGGTCCACAGTAGACAGTTTGAGGCTGAAGCTGTGGGCGGTTGAGGCTGTAATAATGGAGTCGGGTCGAGCATTCCAGGCATTGACCACTCTGTTGCCGAAGTCGTATTTTCTGCAATTGAGTTTGGAACGGTTTACCTTGAGTTTGTATCGATGGTTTGCCCGTGTATTATTGTGATTCTTTGGAGAATTTTTGTTTGTTTTGCTCTACCTTGCCCCCTCTGGCCCCCACCCTTGAAACTTTCAGAAGTTTCTTTGAGGAAAAAAGAAAAAATATTGACATCTATCTAAAGCAGTGTTTTTTTAAAAAAACTTGTCAACTTTAAGATTGTGGACATACCTTAAAACTACTTCAAGTTTCCAAGTTTGAAAAAAGACTAATCTAGAGCATACCTGAATCCATGATATTCAAGGTGGGCCAGCGAGGGGCATTATACCATTTTTTAAAAATTTGATTTATATGCCGCCCTTCTCTGGAGACTCAGGGCGGCTTACAATGCGTTAAGCAATAGCCTTCATACTTTTGTATATTTATACAAAGTCAGCTTATTGCCCCCACAAACTGGGTCCTCAATTTACCCACCTTAGAAAGGATGGAAGGCTGAGTCAACCTTGAGCCTGGGCAGATTCGAACTTACAGTAATTGCAGACAGCTGGAGTTAATCACAATGCACAATGCATTAGTCCGCTGAGCTATCCAGGCTCAAAATACTTTAGAAAAGTTGGGTGTTTTTTTTTTGTTGTTGTTTCTTACCTATTATGGATTATTGACTTAAAAACTGGTTACATTAGATGTTGACTTCAATATGTTTCTTCAAATGTTGACTTCAATATGTTTCTTATTTTATGCAACTGAAAAATATATCAATGTGATAAATAAATAAATATCAATACATAACAATGTAGGAGATAGGATGAGTAGAAAGACCAACCCAGCTATTAGAATTCAGAATTCCTAGCCAGCACTGGTTGCAATGCTGGGTGTTGAGATGCCAACATAGCACTAGCAATAGCACTTAGACTTCTATACTGCTTCACAGTGCTTTACAGCCCTCTCTAAGCGGTTTACAGAGTCAGCATATTGCCCTCAACAATCTGGGTCCTCAATTAACCAACCTCAGAAGGATTGAAGGCTGAGTCAGCCTGGAGCCGGTGAGAATCGAACTGCCAAATTGCAGACAGCTAGCAGTCAACAGAAGTAGGCTGCAGTACTGCATTCTAACCACTGCACCACCACAGCTCATATGTTAGTTGGTTTTAGGGATGGGTATGTTTATGTGTGTTTTGGGCCTCCCATGAATTTCCTCAATTGGCTTCAGGTGGCCTCAGGTGGAGTGAAAGAATCAACCCATCACTGAACTGAAGAAACTGTCAACTGACTGATCAACTTCTATCCATGCCCAATTTGTCCTCGGTCCTGGCCAACCGAATGTCGTGGCCTCCCCATGGTGAGGGATATGATCGTTGTTGACCTCCCTTCTAAATTGACTTCCTGGCTGGTGTGGGCAGTGGAATTCAGTATGACAGCTTCTGCAGCCTCTGTAGGTGGGCGATGATGAATCTCAGTTTGGGGACAAGCTGCCAATGGAACTGCAGACAAAAATCATAGCGGACAACTCTCCCCTGGAAGCAGCAATGTCAAATTGGGTGTGACAGATGGGAAAGGAGCGAGCAGCATGAAATTGCTACGTAGAATGGCCTGTGTGGGTGGAGTAAAACCAGAAGAAGAAAGTCCATCCACACCACTGATAAAAGGAAATCACCAAAAGTTTGTTAGGTGGGTATCTTGGGGCAAGATACCCCATTCAAAAGAGAGTTCAAGAATAATTAGACCAGCTGTCATCACTTTAGCAAGGCCTTAGGTTTCTCCAGCATTTCACACATAACAGAAGAAAGTTCAAGCCAGATGTGTGATAGGCTCCTTAAGGTCCATGAGATGGGATTAAAATTAATTGCAAGTGAATTTTATCACATACAGAATCCACTGATTATTCGGTAGATACACTCTTGAAAAGATCTGAACCATTTGTGTGTTAGATTTCAACCAGGCGGCTTGAGGTGGCATAGATAACACTCCCTTCCTCTAATTTTTATCCCAAGATGACAATTTATGAGTAAAGTATGTCGAGAAAGCTTTGCCTGCTCAGAATCTGCCAATGAATTTCTATGGCTGCAGGTGTATTTGACCTTGGTCCAGGCCAGCATCGTACTCTTTACAGTCCCTGACTCTCAATTCATCAAGTCCTGGCGATTTAGGTACCCCAGACAAAAAGTACAAGATGCCATAAAAGTGCAATATTTTCTTAGATGTGGTGGCACAAAAGACGTGGTGGCATTCTCTGTGTTCTTTAAAATATCTATATTGTACATTTACGAGCCGTGGTGGCACAGTGGTTAGAATGCAGTATTGCAGGCTAACTCTGCTCACATTGCCAGTTCAATTCCTTCGATCAAAGTCAGGTAGTAAGTCAAGCCAATAAGAATGCAGCTGAAAGAATCACAAAGGAACAAGCATTTTATTGGCATTTTATTAAAACAGTAAGAGCCCTGATGCAGCTATGGTTAAAATGCAGTATTGCAGGCTAACTCTGCTGACTGCCAGCCAACAGTTCGATCCTGATCAGCTCAAGGTTGACTCAGCCTTCCATCCTTATGAGTCCAGTTAAATGAGGACCCAGATTGTTGGGGGCAGTGTGATGACTCTGTAAAACCACTTAGAGCGGGCTGTAAAGTACTGTGAAGCGATACGTAAGTCTAAGTGCTGTTGCTGTGACATATATCGTGTTTCCCCGAAAATAAGATCCTGTCTTATATTTTTTTAACCCAAAATATGTGCTTGCCCTTATTTTCAGGGAGGTCTTATTTTGGGGCACATGGAGGAAACCATAGGGAATGGCGGGGACTGCCTGCGCATGCATTTAAATATTTTTGAGGAGGGCTTATTTTCAGGGGGGCTTATTTTCAGCGGGGGCTTATTTTAGTGCATGCACTCAAAAGCCTGGTTGGGCTTATTATCAGGGAATGTCTTATTTTAGGGGAAACAGGGTAAGAAGAGCTGGGCTCACAAGTTGTGCAAAATCAGGACTCGGCCAGTGGTGGGATTCAAGTAATTTAACAACCGGTTCTCTGCCCTAATAATTTCTTCCAACAACCAGTTTGCCAAACTGCTCAGAAAGTTTAACAACCGGTTCTCCCGAAGTGGTGCGAACTGGCTGAATCCCACCACTGGACTCGGCTAACCATTATTGATCAAGCCCTCACTGGCTGATGGGTGCCTTTGCCAAGGCCTGTGACCTGGTTTGCAATTATGGCCAAGTTCACCCAGGGGCTTGCCTGTTTAGTGAACCAGATCAGTGTGTGACACTTTCAAATATTAGGCTAAGCACATCGATACCACAGCACTGTTTGTGAGCGTTTGTGAGATGCCCGGGCAGCCAAGGAGATGCCAATTTATGTTCTTGTCTCTTCCTCAGACATGACCTTGCCAGCTTCCCTGAATTAACCAGCAAATAACAAAAATCCAGCCTGCCCCCAAAAAAACCTAGGGAGAGGGACGGAGGAAAAAAATACTTGCCATCTCCATTCAGATAGTATTCTCACCCCCACCCCCAATCATTTGATCTCCAGAGAGCTGAAAATGCTGCCTGGCATTTCAGCAAGTGCCTCAATTGCATTGCTTGGCACCTCTTCTTCTTTTTTTGTTGTTCCCCTCACCTGATTTTTTTTTCTGGGTTGCCTGGGTACCCCATTAATACATTGCTGAAGCCTTCCCTGTTGTCTTTGAAAAGTAACAAATACCTATATTAAATGGATCGACAGCAGCCCTGAACCTCAGATCTATTTTCATCTCAGCTCTTTGTTTGGTTATCGGCTCTGTAAATCTCTTCTAAAGGGTTTATTTTAGAAAAAAAAGAAGGAGTGGGTGGGGAAGAGACTGCATATTTTTCCTCCTCCTCATTTATTTCCTTCCCTTTTTAAATCTTCAGACGTTTTCTTAGAATCCTTTTAATTCAACAATTTCCAGCCTCTTTGGAATATTAAGCTACGAGGACATTAAAGCCTCATTGCATATTCCAGGGTTTCAGGCGGCAAGGAATTGCAGTAGCAGACAAATGTTTAATTTTCACCACCTTCAGCTCAGGAATCGCTGAGGTTAGGGAGGCAGAGGTGGGAACTAAGGCGCTAGACCGAAGGCAGAGCTGCATGCTGCATTTAGTCTCACTTGTGCTGGTGCGGTTCTAGTTCTCTTCTGATCGACAAATGTGACACGTGCTCCTTGCTTTGGCCTCATTTGGGGAGCCCCCAGATAGATGATTTCTGAGAGAAGATACACAATGGGGCTTAAGTCCTCAATTCTGTCAGGGACAGTTCACACACAAGAGTCTGGGACAGGGGTCTGCAGCCTTAAACACTCAAAGAGCCATTTGGACTCATTTCCCACAGAAAAGAAAACACCAGGAGCCACAAAACCTGGGTGGGAGTGGCCAACTCAACATCACCCACTTCCACCAGTCACATGACACCCTCCCAGCCACACCCACCCAGCTGATCATTATGGCAGAGAACTGGTTGTTAAAAAACACCGGGAACCACAAAACCCTTTTGATCTTTCTCTCTCCACCCCTCTCTCTCCGTATCTCTCTCTGTCTCTCTCTCTCTCCCCCTCTCTCTGTATCTCTGTCTCTGCTCCGGCCGCTTCTCCATTCCCTGTAGTCGCCCTTACCTTCTCAGTCCAAGTGAGGAGTGACTGGGAGGAGAGGGGTGGGGACAGCCAGTGGTGGGGAGCCACAGCAAGAGGTCTCAAAGAGCCACATGTGGCTCCAGAGCCACAGGTTGCTGACCTCCGGTCTGGGATAATGGGAAGCTGGTGAAAAGCCCCTGAGGTTTTATTTCTCGTGGTCCTTCAAGTAGTTGTCCTCAGTCAGAACTTCCAAATTCATCCCACCAATTTTCTCAAGTCAGGGAGTTGCAGTTGCCTACATAACAGGTATAATTTCCCAATTACCCCAGGCAGGTTCATTCAGGGGCATTGAGAAAATAGATCAATTATTATTTACCGTGGGATTGGCTGTCACCATCTGCCTTTCCCTGGCCATGCCAACCCTTTGTTCTCCGAGGAATTAGTCTGGGAGGAGATTTAAGGGGCTGACGCTTGGGAGGGGGTGTATGAATTCAGGAGTGCACCTTGCCCAAGGAGTCATCACACAGAGTTGTGTGTGTTAGCCCAATATTATCTACATCATATTTCTTCAACCAATGGCCAGACTGCCATTGTGATGGTGATAGTCCAGGTCACCCAGACACCAGCCATTTCAGGAAAAGTGGCTTAACTGGTCTCTGTTCAAAGTAAGGCGGATTAGAAAAGAGTGCTGGGGAGAAGCCTTTGAGGCAGTTTGTGGAAAGTTTGGGTGTTTTTGTGGCAGAGGAGATAAAAGCTTTCTCCAGAAATGGCTATATCCTGTGAGCCGTGAGATGATGCCGGATAACTTCCTGGCTGTGTCAGATCAGGTTGAACAATTTGATCCAAGGTATTTTATAGCAAATAGCAATATCACTTAGACTTATATACCACTTCACAGTGCTTTTACAGCCCTCTCTAAGCGGTTTATAGAGTCAGTATATTGTCCTCATCAATTTGGGCCCTCATTTTGTATGAAATCTTTAATTCTGGATTCTACCTAGGGTGCCATCTGCCTTCCTGCCTATCATCTATCTATCTATCTATCATCTATCTATCTATCTATCTATCTATCTATCTATCTATCTATCTATCTATCTATCTATCTATCTATCTATCTGTCTGTCTGGAGTGGGTTTTACTTACCTTTACTACCTGTTTGCAGCGGGGCTGTGCGTGCATGCACAGAAGTGTTTTGATGAAGGGGTCGATGGGCAGAGTCTCCCGCCGGTTTTATTACCGGTTCTATAGAAACGGTGCGAACCGAGGGCAACCCACTACTGCTATCTATCTATCTATCTATCTATCTATCTATCTATCTATCTATCTATCTATCTATCTATCTATCATCTATCTATCTATCTATCTATCTATCTATCTATCTATCTATCTATCTATCTATCATCTTTCTCTCTCCTTTTTTCCATTCATCTTCCTTTTGTCTTAAATTATACTCACCTCAGGAGGAAATAACAATTCCCTAATTATGGAATTGTTCCTTCCAGCTATTGTATAATTTTTGTTCTATATTAATATCTGGTATAGTTAGCTTTTATTTACAGTATCCATAGAACTGCTTTTTTCTTGAACACTTATAGAAATGATTCCATTCTGGGCAAAATCAGTTGCCTTTGTTATGATTTTTAATCACATATTTAATGCCTTCTGTGTGCTAGCCGTTGTTGACCCCTTCCCCTTTCATTTAATCTACCCACACTGGGGAAAAAGAGTGAACATTAGAACAGCCTTTCTGTGTTTACCTTGAATGGAGAGGGGAAGAATTTCATAGGCTTTGCATTCAGAAACTAGGAGAGTGACCCTCTCTGTCACTTATTTTATCCTGTGCCTTTAACTGGAAAAGCAAAGCCCAATTTTAATGGTAAGGTCTTTGCTGCAAGTATCGAGTACGTCTTGCCAAAATCTACACATTGGGAAAAGGTTAACATCTGAAATGTCCGTGTTGTTGTAGTTATATGGATTATATTGGAGAAAAGCAAAGACTTTACATTTAGGCAGGAAAAACCAAAGGTACAAGTAGAGATTAGCCAAAATCTGGCTCAAAAATAGTCACTTGAAAGGGACCTTGGAGTCCTAGTGGACGATCACTTAAGTATGAGCCGTTGTGTGTTGCAGCAGCCAAAAAAGCTAATACAAACCTTGGTTGTATAAACAGAGGCATAGAATCAAAATCACGCGAAGTATTAGTACCACTTTATAAAGCCTTAATAAGGCCACACTGGGAATACTGCAACCAGTTGTGATCGCTTTACAAAAAAGATGTTGGGACTTTGGGGAAAGTTCAGAGAAGAGCAACTAAGATGATTGAAAGCTTGGAGATTAAAATATATGAATGGTTGCAGGATTTGGGTTTGGCTAATCTAGAGAAAAAGACTAGGGGAGGACATGATAGGAATATTCCAGTATTTGAGAGGCTGGAAAGAGGAGGAGATCAGCTTATTTTCCAAAGCACCAGAGGGCAGGACAAGAAACAATGGATGGGAACTAATCAAGGAGAGAAGCTACCTGGAATTAAGGAGAAACTTCCTAACAGTGAGGACAATCAACCAGTGGAACAGCTTACTTTCTGAAGTAGTGGGTGCTTCATTACTAGAGGTTGTTAAGAAGAGACTGGACAGCCACCTGTCTGAAATGGTATAGGATCTCCTGCTTGAGAACGGGGTTGGGATCAGTGGTGGGATTCAAAATTTTTTACTACTGGTTCTATGGGTGTGGCTTGGTGGGTGTGGCATGGTTTGGTGGGTGTGGCATGGCGTGGTGGGCATGGCAGGGGAAGGATACTGTAAAATCTCCATTCCCTCCCCACTCCAGGGGAAGGGTACTGTAAAATCCCCATTTGCTCAAATCTAAATTGTTTGGGTGGATCATTGCTTCCATTGTGGATAGCCAAGTTGGGATTTTTATGTAGTGTTTCTTTTTGCCTTTAATCCAATTGTATATTAGCGAATCTCTAATCAAGTGTCTGTGGAAGTATTGTTGTTTTGTAGGTCCTGTTTCCCACAGAAAGGCATGCCATCCTCTCTGCAGGTTGTGACCTTCTATAGCTAGTTTTCTTTTATTCTTTAAATTAATCCAGTCCTTTAACCAAACTAATATTACTGCACTATAATATAATTCCCAGTTTGGCAGTCCAAATCCTCCTCTGCTCTTCATATCTTGAGGTAATTTCATTTTTATTCTGGGTTTTTTCCCTTGCCAGATAAATTTTGCTATTGTTTTATTAGGGTAAAGACCTATTAGATATCCATGGAAAGTTAAAAACAATACAGGACCTCCAAGAACAAGGGTTACGAGTTGACTGGTGGGCTTATCTCCAATTACAAAACTGATATAAACAAGATACAAAAGATTATGGAATATACCTTAAACCACAACAATTAGACAAATTTTTATTAGGACCAGACAAAAAAAATATTATTAAAATTTACAAATACCTTATGGAAGTTGAAATGGAGGAAGAAGTAGTGAAAGGATGTATGATTGCATGGGGTCAAAATATTGGACACAACATAAAACTATCAGACTGGGAGAATATATGGAACAGAAACCATAAACTAACAAAATCAGCAGCATATAAAGAAAACGCATATAAAATGTTCTACAGGTGGCACTTACCCCTTCGAGATTAGCGAGAATATACCCTAAAATGAGCCCCATATGTTGGAAATGTAAAAAGAAAGAGGAAACATACTACCATATGTGGTGGTCCTGCCCTGAGGCTCGAAAGTATTGGCTTAAAATTAAAGATTGGCTACAGGAAATTACTAGTGAACAATTAGATTTAGAACCGGAACTCTTCCTATTGGGGATCTTCAAAAAAAAAAAAAAAATGTGAAGAACACAAAATATCTAGTAGTACATATACTAACCGCTGCCAGGATTGCCTTCGCTCAATGTTGGAAACAGCCATGCAGACCCGCAGAAAAACTTGTCATACAAAAGGTCATGAATTGCGCAGAAATGGACAAATTAAGGCTGAGTTTAAAAGATAAAGAGGCACTGATATTTTACAATGTGTGGGAACACATTCTGGATAGAATGGAGATAGATTAAAGATAGATCATTATTAAGTATAAGTAATAGAAAAAATAAGAATGTAAATACGCACAATTTAATTTTTGTAAATAACACACAAATTACTGTCACAAGAAAAACACCACAAATAGCTGTTGTTGAGTGATATAATTTTTTATGTTTTTAATGTAATAAAAGTTTAATAAAGTGCTTTTTTTAAAAAAATCCCCATTTCCTCCCGATCAGCTGGGACTTGGGAGGCAGAGAATAGATGGGGGTGAAGCCAGTCAGAGGTGGGGTTTACCGGTTCTCTGAACTATTCAAAAGTTCCACTACTGGTTCTCCAGAACTGGCCAGAAGCTGTTGAATACCGCTTGTGGTTGGGATAGAAGACTACAAGGTGCTTTCTAGCTCTGTTCTGATTATTGATTGAGAATGTGGGAAACCATATTCTAACTTGTTTGCTGTGGCATATGGATAGGCTCTGAATAGGGGGACAATCAGGTCCTTATCCACAAATATTTAAAACAAAAACCCAAAACCTTTATGGAGATAAAATCTTGGATTGGCACGTATGCCTCAGAACAAGAAGATTACACCACCTGACAATACTGTAAGTGCCGAAATCAGGCAGCTATAAAACCTGGTTTGTGCATTTCAAATTGGTTGCCTTTTTTTCTGCTGTGCAAGTGAAGAAATTAAAACTTTGAAGCTGGATTCAAGATGACACACATTTCTCATGCTTGCTCCCAGTCACGCTCTATCCCTTATTTCACACACCCCACACCCACCTGTTGTGCCTTTAGCAATGCCGTGACAGACTGATTTTTTGGGTGGCATGCTTGTCATTTCTGTCACACCATTAACTAAGAAAGGAAACAGCTGTTGAATTTCTGTCTGTTAAAGGCAACAGGTGCTTGTTGGCTGTTGTGAAAGTGGGGAAATTGTAGAGAGGAAATCAAGATACATAAAGGTGTAAAATTCAAGTGCAATGTTGATAAAGAATCCAAGCTGGATTCTGGATTTTGCTGGAGGGAGAAATATGGAGGTGAAGACTGCAGGGAAAGAAAAATAGCAAAGAAGATGGAGAGGTTTTGTTTAGAACACACAAGGTTCTTATTGCTCCTATTAATTACAGTATTATATTAAATCTGTAAGTTTTCATTATGTTCTGTTCTCTATTTATTTATTTATTTATTTTGTCGCATTTCTATGCTGCCCAATTCCGGGCGGCTTACAACAAAGAATAAAACAATGCGAACAATCCCATAAAAAATGTTAAAAAGAAAAACATTAAAACATTAAAAACTTAAAAAATGTTAAAACACATGCACTCCTATTCGTGGCTAGGTCTCTCAAGATCATTATAACAAGATCAACGGCCCCAGGCCTGCTGGAAGAGCCAAGTCTTCACCACTTTGCGGAAGGCCAATAGGTGGAGGCGGTCCGGACCTCAGGAGGTAATTGGTTCCAGAGAGCTGGGGCAGCCACAGAGAAGGCCCTCCCCGCGGGTCTGCCAGCCGACATTGTTTAGCTGGCGGGACCCAGAGGAGACCGACTCTGTGGGATCTTACCAGTCGCTGGGAGCTATGTGGTAAAAGGTGGTCTTGAAGATAGCCTGGCCCCGAGCCATATAGGGCTTTAAAGATAATGACCCAACACCTTGAATTGCACCCGGAGACCAATAGGGAGCCAGTGCAGCTCGCGGAGAATTGGTGTAATGTGGGTGTATCTAGGCGCACCCATTATAACTCACACGGCTGCATTCTGGACCAACTGTAGTCTCCAAACACTTTTCAAGGATAGCCCCATGTAGAGCGCGTTGCAATAATCCAACCGTGAGGTGACAAGGGCATGAGTGATTGTGAGGAGAGCCTTCTGATCCAAGTAGGGTCACAATTGGTGCACCAGATGAACCTGCGCAAAGGTCACCCTAACTACAGCTGTCAGATATTGTTCCATTCTCAGCTGTGAGTCTAGAAGGACACCCAAATTGCGAGCCCGTTGTGAGGGGGTCACTTTCTCATCCCCCCAGTACCAAGGATGGACAATTGACATAGTCTTTAGGGGGCAATATTAAATCTAGTAGGGTCCCTCCCTCCCTCCCTCCCTCCCTCCCTCCCTTCCTTCCTTCCTAATATTACACAGTTAATGTTTGCTTCACTGATCATTTTCCATCTGGGCTGCCCACTGTGCTAGCAGGAGACACCTTTCTTCCATCCAGACATACCTTTTGGACAATTAACATCAGGGTTCTTTTGACCTTCCTGATTCCTTTGCTTTGCTGGACTTATATTGGGGGTCATCTTAACAGGAGTGACAAGACACCATTCCATATTAATATATGGCACTACCCAATCCATCATGTATTGATTTTTTAACTTCCAGTGGGAAACAATTTGCTGTTACGAGTTGCAGAGTCATGTGAGAGCAAGATGTATACCGGGATGCACAACCTCTTCAAGGAGGATGGAGCAGAAACTAGATAAATGACCTGTAGGGTGGAGCACGCCCCTCTGGGCCTTTGTGAGCTATCCATCCACCACACTGACAAAGCCAGATTCCCTTTGTCCTTGTCCTTCATGTTCTCAAGCGAGGCAGCTATAAAAGAGAAGCCAGGAAAGTTGACTGGTTTGCTTAACTCAAGCATAGGTGGACCTGTCCTAGATGGAAAAGAAGGCATGGGTGAAAACACGCAGCTGGAGCCCAGAGATATCATATTCTCTGCCTTTATTTATTAGATGCATCTTGTGGCTATTCACCATCTATTCAGTTATTTGGCAGATTTATACCCTGCCTTTTCTCCAAGAGCTCAAGGCTACCTAGGTAGCATTCTCTTCTTCCCATTTCCTCCCACAATCGCCACCTTGCAAGGTGATCAGGACTAAGAGAGTGTGTTTGGCCCGAAGTCACCAGGGAGTTCCGTGGCTGAGGGTGAGCTTGAACCAGAGTTTCCCTGGTGCTAGATCAATATCTTGACCGTTGCACCACACATAGCTGCGATAGCATTTTAGGCATTCAAATTAAGCCAGGATTTGTGTGACACAACCGAATTTTCTGGGGATGAAGGGGAAAGTAAGTTCCCATCTCCCATTTCTGCATGCCATTTAAAAAATATAGGGGAGGAATGTTATTTGCAGATCTCTGACGCTGCCATCTTCCAACAGAATCTTAAGCAACTTTTTCCATCAGTCTTTCCCCTTGAAAAAGTGAATCTTTTTTTTTTCCCTGTCAGAAAGCGGATCGTTTCTTAGGTTTACACCTATCATCCAGATTGTGAAAGCCAATTGTAGCCTATAGTTTTATATACATACTTTCTAAAAATAAGTCCTACTGAAATAAGCGAAGGGAACTTCTGATACACTACCATGGAATGTCTTTCTGAACTATATAACCATCCATACTTCAGGCAAGACAATCCATCTGTGGTTACTCCCCAAACTTCTTTCCATCTATTTTTGATCCAGGTATAGACAACTTAGTGTTCTATGTTCTGGACTTTAGTACCCATCAGACAGTGGTGGGTTTCTATCGGTTCACCCCGGTTCGGGCAAACAGGTAGTGGCAGTGGCGGGAGGCTCTGTCCACCCGCGCGGACATCATCATGGACACAGAAGGACCGCGCATGAGCGAAACGAATGCACATGCTCACAATTCTGAACCAGTAGCGAAGGTAAGTGGAACCCACTACTGGCACCAGCCCCAAATTTCATAAGACTTTAGGAGTTGTAGTCCCAAACATCTGAAAAGCACTAATGCCAGGTCTTGGACTGGTTGATCTGCATTGGCTTTCCCCATATTCTAGATTCGGGCTGTTCCTGTGGAGGTTTCTTGGTAGAGGAAGTAAGCCAGTGGTGGGTTGCCCTGGTTCGGATCGGTTCTATAGAACCGGTAGTAAAACATTCAGGAGGATCTGCCCACCGACCCCAATGCCATCAGGATGCTTCTGCACATACTACCTGTTTGCCCCATTGCGAACCGGTAGTAAAGGTAAGTAGAACCCACTCGGAAAGCAAGTACAATAACCAAACATATAAAACATTAACTTAAGAGGGAATTATAGGAAATGACCACCTACACCAGCTGAAGAAGAGCAGCTTTGCCGATGCCTTGGGATATGTAAGAAAGTCACAGAAGGATATAAAACATTTGACAATATTGGGGATGAAGCATTCATCACAGGACAACATTTCAGTTGAAAAAGGTCAACTAAATGTGTCTACGATGATAAATTGGCAGCGGCTAAGGTGGGATTAGTACAAATATTATATTCTAGATATTGCCTTGAAGGTGTTTCAAACAACGATGGTTGCTATGCATAAGCTCTCACAGTATGTCCTGCGTGACATAACAAACAAGTCAAGGATAGAAAACCTTCTTACTGATAAGAATTGCAATTTTTATTTTATTTTATTTTATTTTAAAAATGGTACTGCATCTGGGGACAGCATATTATCATTGGAATTGGGAATATGGGAGTGGGAGTGGGGAGACCTAAAATACCCTTTTTGCTTGTTAAACCCCTCCAACCCAGGAAAAACTAAACACATCAACTCTTGGCAGAGGTCATAGAAATGAAGATTACTTAAGCTTCAAGGTTTAGGGCACCGAATTCGTTCTTTGAACATTTCCAAAGCATCATCAACCAAACTACTAACAATTTCATCCTTTAACTCTAGTCTTGCTCACCCCAGGTCTTTGGGTTCTACAAAACGGGTTCTACACAATTTCTACAAAATTGATACATATTGGGGAGCCCTGCACACATACAGTAACTCATGGTTTATCCCCCTCTGAATTAAGTTATGGTGTCATTTTGCTTTATCTCTGCCTGTGGTTTCTCATCTGCGATTAGCATATTCTGTGATGCTTTCTAATTTTTCAACAAACCATTGAAGCAACAATGAAAAACATCTGTTGAGTTTTCTTCCCACCCCACCAAACATGCAGATGTGTGTAGTCATCCTATTGTCAGAATTGCAGACCTTTTTGATAGAGTCATAGGTTGTCAGTGAACCCAATTACTCGCTTTTCTTTTAATATTCTATTATTTAAAACTGTCAACCAAAACTGAGGGCACAGAAAGAAGTCATCATATAAAGGCAGCTCTGCTATTCTAGTCTTGAGACTTTGCGAACAGTAATCTTGGGATTTGTGGTAGGTGTTGAGAGAATAAAAACAGGGTTGTCTTTGGGGAATTTGTAGGTTCAAAAATGATAAGGCAAATCTCTAAATATACATACAGTATTAAGCGTGGGATCACTACCAGAGATTGTATGAGGAATGTTGGGGATTTTATATGCTAAGAAAAGATCTGGGTAAGGATTGGGGTGTATTAAGCATTTACAGCATATGCAGATTGTGAGAAGAGAGGAGAAAAAATGAAGGATAAAAATTTTGTTACATGGATGCAAGAGTGAAATCCAGCAGGTTCTGAGAGGTTCTGGAGAACCAGTAGCAGAAATTTTGAGTAGTTAGGAGAACTGGCAAATACCGCCTCTGGCTGGCCCCAGAGTGGGATGGGAATAGAGATTTTGCAATATCCTTTCCCCAGGAATGGGGAGGGAATGGGGATTTTGCAGTATCCTCCCCTGCCACGCCCACCAAGCCACACCACGCCCACCAAGCCACGCCCACAGAACTGGTAGTAAAAAAAATTGGATTTCACCACTGCGTGGATGGGCTTGTAGTCTAGAAGTGTATTTCTAATGATTTAGAAGCTTTGGGAAGAACATTCTTGGTGGACCCGAGTAGCCTGCAAAAGGCAGATTGTGCAGATTGAAACCTCGCTTGCGCTTGGATTAGAAGATGGTAAAGGATTAGGATGTTGGTCAACTGCACAGATGAGAGATGCTACCATTTTGACAATTAAAAACCCAACACTCCTTTGGAAGTGTTGAGAACAGAATATTCTAGCCTCATTTTTCCCCCCCGAGATGATTATTTAGTAATGATACTTCTTTCACTGACATCGTTTTGTCCATTCCTTAATTTGTCTCCAACTTGGAGATGATTTTCTCCACATGGAGAACAATCGAATTTCCAAGATGGCAACACATACAATGCCAGGTAATGAGGCATGGCAAAGTTACCAACTTTGACAACTTCTGGACCAGTGACGTCCTAGATTTTACTGCAGAAGTCGTTTGGAAATGTCTACCTGTGATGCTGTCTTCCTCATTCCCTAAGACTGGATGTGGATTGTGTGTTCATGAGCATCTTACCATTAATAGGGAAACCCTCACAGAAGATTCCTTGCTCAAACCCCTCTTATTTTGGATGTCACTTTTGCAAAATTGAAAATTGGAGTGCCATATAGATTCAGTATGGTTATTTTGAGTGGAGATATTTTTTTTCCAAAGAAACCAAAACTAACCACTCATAAAATGAAAATATTTGGCACAGATTTAAGAAATCTGACTCAATTGGAGAATTCTTTGTTGTGGGGATATTGTACATAAGGATCTTATTGTCAACAAGGCAATCGTAAACTTTAATTTCCTATTAGGCTCAGCTTTGGTCTTTTATCTGAAGTTGTTGGTGCCATCTGGTGACCAATATGGAGATTCAAATCATGTTGATCTTCCATAAAGCTCATGCAAAATAAGAGGAAACATGGGGAGCGGGTGTGAATCCAAAACATGGGTCAATATTTATCAAGATTTAGTTCAAAAGTAGAAAACTCTAGAATAAATTTAGAAATGGAGGAATGCATCATGATCTTAATCAGGGAATCACTTGGCTGGAAGGGACCTTAGAGGGTTTTTTAAGACCTCATTTTAAGGAGTCCAACAGGAATATGGTTTTGAACCTACATTTTGTAACAAAATTCCTTTTGTGATCTTCACACCATCAGTTTCCTCCAAGTGAGCTATGGTAGGCAATTGCAGAATTCTTCCCTCAACTTTTTCCTTCCTAACTACCCCTGGCCTTACAACAGTAATCTGATTTTATCGAAAGCAAGTGATGGGTTCTTAAGCGAGATGAAAGGAAAAATACAATGCCTATTAAAATCAATATTGCTAGACTAGCAGGGTGGAGATTTCAAACCAAGCAAGATCAGGGGTGGGTTCTACTTACCTTTACTACCGGTTTGCAATGAGACTGCGCGCACACTTCTGCACATGCACAGATCACCCATGATGATGTTGTGGCGGGTGGGCAGATCCTCGTGCCAGTTTTACTACCGGTTCTATAGAACCGGACCAAACCGGGAGTAACCCACCACTGGGTGAGATGCAGAAGGAACTCCTGCATTTCATAGAGCTATAGTAGGAATTTCAGCTGTGGTTGCTGGAGTGGTCATTTTACAATTGGCTTCTTGTCCTTGCAATCACTCATAGAATCTGATGTTAAAAAGGGGGGAAATATGGAGAGTTTACTGGGATACTCCATCCATACTTAAGATGAGGTAATATGAAGCTTCATAAAAGCTATTTTGAACATTCCTCTAACTTTGGGGATACCATCTTTAGAAGAAATCAAAGTTCTGTCAAACAGCCTTCATCAATCTCCAGGTATGTTTGTTATACTAGATAGGGGATTCTGAGAATTGTGGCTTCTCTACGCACAAGACACCAAGTTGAGGAAGAATGCTATTAATCAAACAAAAGCTAGAGACCTCTGATTGATAGCAACTGTGTGTACGTGTGTGTGTGTGTGTGTGGATGGATGTGTGTTAAGGCCAACAGTGCAGAAGGGGCTTATCATTTTCTGGAATACTTTCTGACTTCTCAGTTTAGATTCCATCCCTTATTACCCCCACAAAGTAACCTGACAACTATAAAAGCTTCTCTAAATAGTTTTGGAGAGGGAGAAAAGATTACAGCAAGTGGTTTAAAACTCAACTCAAGAGAAAGGACAGGAAAATTGGGAAGTTGATTTCTCTGCCTGCCTGATAGCAAACTGAAGCAGAGCAAAACTTTGGAAAGGTCTTTTCCTAGGCTGAGGCTGCCCTGCCCTCTTGCTTTGCAGACAGGCGCATCTGCTCTTTAGTTCAGGGGTGAAATCCAGCAGGTTCTGACAGGTTCTGGAGAACTGGTAGCGGAAATTTTGAAATAGTTTGGAGAACCAGCAAATACCATCTCTGGCTGGCCCCAGAGTGGGGTGGGAATGGAGATTTTGCAATATCCTTCTCCCAGGAGTGGGGTGGGAATGGAGATTTTGCAGTATCCTTCCCATCACACCCACCAATCCACACCACGCCCACCAAGCCACACCCACAGAACTGGTAGTAAAAAAAATTGGATTTCATGTTGGGATTGTTTTTTGTTTTGGTGCCTTCAAGTTGACTCTTAGTGGCTGCCTGAACAAGTCCCTGCAGTTTTCTTAGCAAATTTTTCATAAGTGATTTGTCCTTGCCTCCTCCTTAGGGCTAAGAGGGAGTGACTGGCCCAAGGTCACCTATCTAGCTTTGTGTCTAAGGTGGGGCTAGAACTCACCATCTCCCAGTCTCTAGCCTGGTTGAGTTGGCTCTCCTGTTGTTTAGGTTTCAGATGACAAAACTGTTCAGAATTTTCAATTTCCCATGGAATAAAATCAGCCCCAAATGAAATAAAGAAGAAATATTTAAAAGCGATAGTTTTTAAAAATTTTATTTATAACAATATCTGTTTTTTATTTTTAATGTTTTGTTTTTTAGTTGTAAAGTAATCTGGCAAAAATTATTAAAACATTTGGGCCCCCTTCCCAGGGAAAAAAAATGCTGAGGAGACCTCCTTCCCTCCCCCCTACATGCGTGTAATTTCTACTATAAAAGCTAGTTCATCTTATTTACTTCTGATCTGATTTCATCTTAAAAAAAAAAAGGTTGGAAAGAAATGAAAGTTGAAATAACATTTGAACCTCTTTCCAGAAATAGGAATGATGGAAATTGTGGTGATGGAGGGAGGAGGGGGGAAGGTCAGAAAAGAGGGGGTGGGGAGAGAAACAGGACCTTTGTTGCAATTCACAATTTGTAAACTCTGCTTAGTCTTAAGACACGGACACTAAAATAAAGTGAGATACAGTCAAAGTAATAATTCTCCAAAAAGAATAAGATTTCTGGAAATAAAATGCTTTCGGGGGGGGGAAAAATTAGTGGAAAGGTGAAAAGATACGAGAAAACCAGTTTGGGTGGTGGCTGATGGGATAAGAGTAGATTAAAATCATACCGGTAGAAAAAAAAATGATTAAGGCGTTGCAAAGAGAAGATTAGACTGGCTGGGTGCTGTGAGAGAAAAGGCCATTGTTGGAAATACACAGGAAAAACTGTTGGGGGAAAAAAAAATAAGAATGCACTTGATGGGAAGAACATTTACACCAGTGGTTCTTTAATTCAATTCTTAGGTAGCCAAAGGTCCTTTTGCGGACTTTCGGGTGATCTGTGGGGACCTGATGGAACACAGAAAGGAAATGTTGAAAGGTTGGTTTGGCTTTTTTTTTTTTTTTAATGACAAATGGTCAAATTAAGAATCCGCTCCTTTTGCTCACTGAGCAAATGGAACTGCTGTGGGACGGGGGAAGGAGAAGCAGGCCAGGATAAGCTATTGCCACGTCTGCACATTGCAGAGAAATCTGCTCTTTAAGACATTCTGATATAAGGCTTCTTTGTTGTTGTTGTTGTTTTGTTTTTTTTAGAGGAATCACAAAACAGAACAAAAATTTGAGGGTTCCTTTGAGGAAAACACCTTAAATTTTCACAAGGGAGGAGTTCAAATATAGTAGGTTACATCCACAGGTTACTCTGGGATTTTTCTCCAACCCAAAAGTTTGTAATGGATGTGCTGCTACTGACCCACTCCCCGTTTTCTTCCCAAATGGATCAGTCTGTGGAGGGAGGAAAAAAAAATAATGTTCAAGTGGCCTTGCACATTAGGGGCAAATGAAAATGAGCAAACTAAAACCATGGTCCTCCAGTGGCCCCAGATTTAAAGGATCACTGGTGTGTCTGTCATGGGTACCTCTTGTCCGACAAACCTACATTGAGCTATATTGTCAACATTGGCATCGTATGGTGATCCACGTTCAATGAAACCAAGTTTCAGTGTGCACGAGAAGGAAGGAAGGTGTTCCCCTTCTCTACAGGTGTCAAACTGTACTTTTCAAGACGGTTCGTCTCCAACTTCTGGCAAGAGAAAGTCTTCCCCAAATATGCCCCTTGATTCATCAAACAGCATCCTGAGAAGGGTGGGAAACTATTGCAAAACTTTAAAAGGCGAGCAGCCTAAAGCTGCCTGCAGAAGAAGCAGAAGTGGATTGTTTTGTGCAGCAAGCAAAAAGATCCAGCCCTTTAACCTAAAGTGGGGTCTTCTTACAATTCTCCCCCTATTCCCTACATTGCCTTAACTTCAATCACCCCCCCGGGGTCCAGTGACAAGAGATTCAGCGGCTGGTAGATGAAAGGGAATATACAGGTAATAATACTGCTCACATATAAAAGTAATAATCCTTCATTTGTACATTTATACAGTATCTCTTGCTCCCTCCCCATCTGGTCTCTTTCCATCTGGTCTCTGTCTTGGGCTGATGGCCCATGCCCCCGTTCCTTATGCCAGGGGGTTGCCAAGGTCATCATCTGCACCTCTTGACAGCAGCTCCCGCTTTTCGTCTGTGCTGGCTAGTGAATTGCGGCTGTTGTGGGCACCCATGTAGAGTGTGGCATACACTGGGTTTGTGAAGTTCGTGGGCTAGAGGAGAGAAAGGGGGGAAAAAAGTGAGTAAGAAGATGGCGGGGGAAAGGACAAAGGATCATCACTATCTCGGAGACAGTTGTTCCCTTCCTTCTCACCACAAATGGCAACCACGAGCGTGGCTTTAAAAAGGTTTGGACATCATGTCAGTGCAGCATCTTTCTGTACTCCTGAAGGGAACATTATTTCTTTCAGGCTTCCCCATAATATGGGTTTTTTTAAAAAAAGCTTCTTCTAGCTGGTGACACTCTTACATCAAGAAGTCTGACAAAAATGGGGCTGCTTTCGTGAACAGTGGAGAGGTGCTGTGCTTAACATGCAGAAGCACTTATTCCAAGTGATTTCTGAAATTCGTGCCTCCTTTTTATTTATTTATCACTTAGTGGAGCTTTCCCCACCACCACCACCACCAAAGAGTGGCATACAACGCTCAGTGAAAAGGAAAACCAATCAATGATTGCTTAACAGCAATAACCCCCGCCTGGAGAAATGGCATGGATCACTTCAATGAAGGGGAGACCCTCACAATCCAAAACTCAGGCTTTGGCCAAAGTTAATGGGTGCTCCACACTACATCTGGTTGCCTCCCTTCCCCCGTTTTAATTTGGTCATCCAAAATACTAATGGAAAAATGCATTGCTCAAATTGTTGGGGTTTGGGGGATAACAAAGCACATTACCAATCGTCTTTTTTGAAGTTACTATAAAAACACACCCAAATACTAAACCATATTGTATGGTTATCCACGAAAGTGGAAAATAATGCTACTTAAGTTTCTCCATTTCCCTGGTGCAAGTGCAATCATTCTTGGGTACTTTTAAGGCTAATATTTCTGCCCAAACATCTGCCTTGGAAAACTAACAATCCCGTTTGTGATAGGTTAAAGACAAATAGGATATTAAGCCTTGAACTCAGAGCCAATAGATGGCAAGGCTCCCACAATTTCCCCAGATCTAGTCTACAGAAATATTAAACACAACCTCCTTTTTAAATTGCAAATTTAACAGATTGAAAGTAGATAGGGTGAAATTATTGAAGATTTGCAAGTTTATGGTCTTTCGAAAAGGGCTATCTATTTTCCAATACGCACAACACCATTGTAAAAATCACACAATGGCATTTGATCTCTGTCTTAAAGGGTGACCCTTTTAGTCCATGAAGACCTTGGGATAGGAAGGGAACTGTTGTGTTCATGTCACAGAATGTGCAGTTGCATTTGGATATTAATATCAGTTATAGGTAGTTCTTGACTTATGACCACAATTGAGGCCCAAATTTATGTTTGCGAAGTGAGACATTTGTTAAGTTTGCCCCGTTTTATGACCTTTCTTGCCACAGTTGTTAACTAAATCACTGCAGTTGTTAAGTAACTAACCTGGTTGTTAAGGGAATCTGGCTTCCCCATTGACTCTGCTTGTCAGAAGGTCACAAAGGGGGATCACATGACCCCCAGACACTGCACCCATCATAAATATGAATCAGTTACTAAGTGTTTGAATTTTGATCACGTGACCATGGGAATGCTGCAACGGTTGTATGGAAAAAAAACAACGGCCATGACTCATAAGTCATTCTTTTTCTGTGCCGTTGTAACTTTGAACGGTCACTTAAGTGAACTGTTGTAAATTGAGGACTAAATGTTTAGATTAGCATCAATATGTGTAACTAGAGATTGGGTAATGCAGCTTTTCCAGGCACAAGATTCTCATATAATAATGACGGTGCACAATATCTTTGTGCAGTCTGGGGTCCCGCTTCCTCTTCCAAACCTTATCAGGGTCCAGAGCGAAGTCGGCATCTAGCAGCTCCCCTACATCGTCTGCATCGGGGTCCCCCTCGTACATCTTGTAGGTGGGATTGCCAATCTCCACGTTCATGGCTCCGTTGGTCATGCGCTGGTGCTGAAAACCTTTGGCCCTGGATGAGAGACACAGCAAGGATGAATGGGGGTCAAACACCCATGGGTGGGCATTGATGCAAGCGTCTGGCAATGCAGCATTACTAAGTAGGACCTGAACTGCAAATGCTAGGGAGGTGGGGCAGAATTATGCGCTAACTCAGCAATTGTGCTTGTTGTGATAGTTTAAACACCTTCAAGGAACGTGTGTAAAAGGATAGGATCCTTAATCTCTTCTGCATGTATTGATTTTGTGCTGCAAATATCCTCCCCGGGGAAAAATGTTTTGTATTTGCTGGAAATTGCTGTGTAAGGACATGGAAATATCTCTACCTACCCAGTTTTATAACATAGGAGACTGGAATTCAAGGTGTTATTCGTAAAATGTAGTTTGGCCCTCAGAATAATTTTATGTATATAATAGGGGAGGATGTAACATCGATTAATGCAGGAGAGTTTAGTTGTAAGGTAATCTGAATATAGGGGATGCGATGACTGAGCGGTTAAAGGCACTGAGCTTGTCAGATCAAAAGCTGAGAGCTCAGGTTCAAGACCCAATCACCACGCAAGGGGGTGAGTTCCCGTTCCTTGCCCCAGCTCCTGCCCACCTAGCAATTTGAAAGCATGCAAATGTGAATAGATTAATAGGTACCACTTAGGTGGAAAGATAATAGTGTTCCATGCAGCTTTGGCATATAAACATGTTGGCCAATGACCACAGAACATGTCTTCGGGCAACACTGGCTCCTTTAGCTAAGAAATGGAGATGAGCACTGCGCCCTAAAGTCAGACATAACTGGACAGGGAAACCTTTACCTTTATGTGTGAGTGTGTGTATAAAATTATATATCTACATCTACATCTACATCTACATCTACATCTACATCTACATCTACATCTACCTATCTACCTATCTACCTATCTATATAATTATGTAAAAATATAAATATTTCCGTGGCTTCCTCTTAAGGTATCTCAATCTTAAGGTATCCCAGTACTTGTCTGAAGCCAAAGATCCATTCATTTGGCGGAAGATTAAGATTTAAATATGCAAAAGATACACCTTCTCCATCCATTTTCTCCCGGGACAATCCAGATACTAATATTATGAATCTATCATATACCGTAGTACAAGATACTTCAATCCAATTTGGCACCTGAAAAGGAATTATTGACCCAAGGCAAAAGGTGTCATAGGTGAGAACAGAAGTGCAACAGACTGGATCATACAGATAATCAAGGCTGAACCTTTGCTGAGAAGGGTTTGCATCTAAAAGCTGGCATATATATATATATATATATATATATATATATATATATATATATATATATATATATATACATACACACATATACATATACATATACATATACATATACATACATATATATACATATACATATATTTTTTAATATTTTTGCTGATAATACTATAAATAAAGGGAGGCTGTTATAGATCTATTTCGAGCTTATTTGCTCTCATCAGACAGTCATACCCTTACTGGGATTTGAATATATATATATATATATATATATATATATATATATATATATATATATATATATAAATAAATAAATTTATTTATTTATTTATTTATTTATTTATATTTGTTTTCTGAGGTTTTCGCGGGTGTGTGTATGTAGGTCTTTGGTTATTCGGGTCTTCTCCCGCGTAGAATTGGAAGTATCTTGGCGACGTTTCGACGAAGTCTCATTTGTCATCTTCAGGCTGGTGTTCTCGGCTTCGTGCTTCCAGGAGCAATGTGAGTTTGCAGCTGACCCTTCCTTTTAACTGCTAGTGGGGGTGGGAGCTGATTGGGTGGGAGCTTGGCTGTGTTCTGATTGGATGGAGGTGTGTTCTGATTGGTTAGGGGCTTGGTTGTGCTCTGATTGGCTGGGGGTGTGTTCTGTTTGGGTGGGGGCTTGGTTGTGCTCAGCTTAGTCTGAGTTGCAGGGGGATTTGAACTGGTGAGCTGCGTTGTTGTTTGGCTTCGTGTTTGTGGTCGTGAGAGCTTTTCATGGAGGGTGTTGGTCTGGTTCATGTATGGATTGGAGGGGTTAAAAGTGGCTAATGATGCAGCTGCGGTTTGGCTTCTGGTCCTTGGTCGTGCCTCATTATCAGTGTGGGTTTGAGTCTGCTTTCTACGTGGATGTGTGGTGGTGACATCCTGTGTCGCTCTTGTGGCTTCCAGTCTTGCTCCTGGAAGCACAAACACCAGCCTGAAGATGACGAATGAGACTCCGTCGAAACGTCGCCGAGACACTTCCAATTTTACGCGGGAGAAGACCCGAATAACCAAAGACCTACATATATATAAACAATCCCGTTTTATAGGACTTCGCTGACCATCTGCATTCATTCTTTTGGAATGCCCAAGCTTACCCTTTAATCCGCTTTTTGTACCAAACCACAGCACCAGCCACTAGCATTAGGAGGAGCAGCAGCAGAATTGGAATGACAATCGACACGGTTCCTAGAAAAAATAGGGAGACATTGGTTTTCTCTGAAATATAGAAAACATTCATCCCTGCTCTGGACACATGAGCCACGTTATCTTCCCTTTATATATGTCTCTTGATATCGCTTTTTTTCCCCTGCCAAATGATTTATTTATTTATTGAATTTCTATACCGCCCTTCTCCCAAAGGACTCAGGGCGGTGAACAGATTAAGATTTCATATACATATAAATATATTTTATAAACAGTAAATAATAAATTAAGTCAACTTGGTGTATCTACTAAGACCTTGGCATAGAATTTTGATGTTTATGCTAGCCCTGCTTGTTGAAATAGAAAGGTCTTCAGGGCACGTCGGAAAGTGCGAAGATCTGGGATTATTCGTATTCCAGGTGGTATTTTCTTCCAAAGCGTAGGTGCCCCCACAGAGAAGGCCCTCTCCCTTGGAACCACCAGACGACATTGTATGATGACATGATGACAGCAATCTGAGAGAGTATATTCCTCTCCATTTCCAAATGGGAGACAGTGTGTGTAGTTGATAGCACTGAGGAAACTCCAGTACTTCCTTCAGAAGCAAAGGGCCTTCTAAGCATGAATTTGAGCCAGGCACCTTCAATATGACTTACTCTACAGTGTTATTATGCGGCAAAGGTTGGGGAAGAGGAGAAACAAGTCAACCACCTCGGAGTAAATAGATAGAATTCCTTCTTCCTGATAATGAAGAGACGGGGTTTCAATTTGGCAATGGCTGGGGTGGCAGTATTACTCTGCCTGCCCGTCGGACTCTTTGTTGCAATAACAGTGGAGTCTATACCTTTAATTTTCACAACCTTCCGTACTGAACTTCTTCTGTCCTCCACAGAACTCATAACAGCTCCAGAATGAGAACAGTGAAAATTTCGAGGGGGTCCTTGGTGCTCTCTCCTCTATTAGTGAGAATATTATCTGTTCTGCCTTGTCTATGGTTCCATATCTTCCTCATTATTTCAATGACAACTTTTCCTAATACGCGCAAAACCGGTTGACAATATTCCTATCATCTCACCAGAGCTGGAAAGATAATCTTAATGGATTATCACTCAGATACTGAAACACCGTGAGTCACGCTGTCTGCTTGATATGGAACCTTATCAATTTCTTTTTCTACAAACAGATGACCTCCAATCTCCCAATATTCCTTTCAGACACACATCAGTCCCTACAACGGTCATCTGTCCACTCCACTTACGGTTGCTTTGTTGCCCACTGCTCAGAGATTCCTCACAACGCTCCCCAGTCATTTTCAAGATACACCTGTAGAGCGAGAAGCAGAAGTTTTAAGTAGGGTGGATGCGAGATTAAAGTCAATAGGACACCTCCTTTGAGCAGGGAAGATGCTGGCAAGAGCAATATTGGGGTGAAACTAACTGATAGAATAATAAATCAGGGATGGATGACATGAACTATGTAGCTTACGTAAGTTATGTAGAGCCATGATGGCGCAGTGGCTAGAATGCAGCACTGCAGGCTGATTCTGCTCACTGTCAGGAGTGTGATCCTGACCTGCTCAAGTTTGACTCAGTGTTCCAAAATCCAAAGTCGGTAAAATGAGGACCCAGATTATTGGGGACAATAGGCTGACTCTGTATACCACTTAGAGAGGGCTGTAAAGCACTATGAAGCGGTATATAAGTTGAAGTGCTATTGCTACTAACAACTGCTGTAGATGATTTAAGTCAACAGGGCAATAGGCAATATTCTAAGGCTATCCTTAGAACAGAAACAGAAAAGAACTGGGAAAGAGGATGACATGGGAAATCAACACCCGTTATCATTCTGGAAAGTGGTGGGTAAATCATCTCTTCTTTTATCTCAAGCCCATGGGCACGTCCCTTCCTTCGTTCCAAGATTCCACCCTACTCACTGGCACTCTGGCATGGAAGTTTCAGCATTCATAGTGCATGTCCCTCCATTCATGCAGTAATTGTTGCAAGTCAAACAGCTGGGGGCCATCTTGCCATCAGGGCAGCTGCAAAAGTCAAAGGGAAAGGTGGTCAATGGAGATTTCTTACCACGACTCTCAGTCTTTCAACATAGCCCCACTGTCCTAACCATTTCTCCTCCCTCCCTTCCTGTACTTGGTTCAGCTGTTCCCCCTACAACCAGGGATGGGCTTCAAAATTTTAGCAAGGGGTTCTCTGCCCCGTTGCTGGGTGGCCGTGGCCATGGTGGGCGTAGCCTAGTCACCTCCTGCACCATGGCGGGGAGGGGGCATTTTTGCCCTCCCCGGGCTCCAGAGGCTTTCTTTGAGCCTCTGGGAGGGTGAAAATGGCCTCCCCAGGCTCCAGAGGCCCTCTGGAGGCTGGAAACAGGCTTGTTTCTGGCCTTCCCAAACTTCTGGTAGGCCCATTTTTCACCTTCCCTGAGCATCTGCACACATCTTACACTTACCTGCATCCAAAACGGGCCGTGTGGTGACTCCTGGGAGGGGAGGGGCAGGGTGGGCAGGGCCAGCCAGGAGTGGGATTTAGGGGTTCTCTGAACTGCACAGAATCTAGAGGTTCTCCCGAACTCCTGCGAACCTCTCAGTAGCCCACTCCTGCCTACAACCCCGAATCACTTGGGCTCTCCTCTTTCCACACCCATCGGCACTTCTCGCAACAAATCCCACCTACTTACATGCAGGTGACATTGCCACTCTGCTTGTTGATGGAGCATTTGCCCTTGAGGCAGCGGTCACACTTGTCATGCTGGCAGCGGTCACCGTAATAATTTGTTGTGCAGCGACACTGCTGAGTCCCAGAGGCTGTCAAATGGCACACGCCATTATTTTCACAGTAGTTTGAACAAAGGCCTGAAAAAGCAAGAGGGATGTTGGCGTATGGGGAAAGGATTCATTCCAGATTCACAGCAGAGATTCGGCCTTAGCCTGAAATTCACAAACAACTGACTGCTGGCTCACTCGGAATCTTTTTTTAATCTCTTATATACCAATGATTGGTTATTATTAAATGATGGTGTTATTTTTTTAAAAAAAGTGCTAGCGCATTAAGGATGTGCAGAAGAATTCGCTTATTTGCAAAAAGAATGCTCCAGAGAGTTTTGGCATGTAACCCTCTGCCCCCCCCCTCCCCCGCAAAAAAAAAGCACATGGTAAATCTCTTTCAGAACATGCCATTCTCTGAATGGTTCAACAGTTTCCAGAAATAAGTCCTCTGAACTTGAAGGATCTTAAGTCCTCTATTCCAGAAACAGGCCTGTTTCCAATCCCAAAACAGGCCTGTCTCATCTGGAATGGCACTTAAGATCCTCCCAATTTATTTCTAGAAACCCTGGCGTGGTCCAAAGAGGAAATGGAACACTCTGAAATTCTCCGGCATGTTCAGTTCCCACACTGTGTAAATTTTTATGGTGTGCCTAGAGCAGGGGTGTCAAACTCTATTTCAACAGCTTCCTGTAACCCTCTGCCAGTGAAAATGGAGCTCAGGAGGGCTGCCTATGGTCCTTGCAACCCTCTGTTAGCGAAAATGGAGCTCAGGAGCCCGCCCCCCTCCATGAGCTCTGTTTTTGCTGGCAGAGGCACTGCGGGTCAGTCCTTTGCTGTTTCCAGGACAGTCCCGTGGACCAGATTTAAGCACCCCACAGGCCGGATCCGGCCCCCAGGGCCTTGAGTTTGAGACCCCTGACCTAGAGACTATGAACGTGACCCAAGATTGCAAGCACACTCCAAATGTGCCTATTTGCACTAGTAATAGGTTAAGCAAAGTGATTCTATATTGAATGGAAAGATTACAGCAATCCTTGGAGAGAAATGTATATATTCTCCATCCAATTTCACCTTCGCTGTTGCTACCGACCCTAAGAAAGATCCAAGGAAGCAAGGCAGAGATTTCAGCTCCAACTTTCTGGAAGTCAGAGAAAAGACTGCTTGGCTACACTAGTCGGTTTCTCTGTACTTCCTCCCTCTGGTTGGAATTTGGGGTATTCTTGGCAGCGACTGACGGACAGTCTCCGCCCTTCAAAACCCTGAGGACATCTTTTAAGACTTGCTTGGGAATACTTACGAAACTGGCACTTGTCACCAACATAACTGTCTGGGCAGCGGCAGTTTGGCTGGTTGCCCTGGTTGACTGTACAACTGCCGTTGTTAAGGCAGTAATCCATGCACACCGGCTTGTTGCACTGAGAACCAGTGAAGCCATTGGGACAGCGGCACGTTGGCATCCCTGGGTGGGTGGGAAGAAAGAGATTGTCGATTAAGCGTGGTTTTGATTTTGGCAGAGGGCTTCCCAACAAACAAGAAAAAGCTTTGCAAGGCTGTATATCAGCATGCGCAGAAGGTAAAAAAAGGATGTAATAACGTCCCGGCGGATGGGCGGAGCCTCCCATCACCGGCACTGGCGGTTCACATGAGCCAAATAGATCTAGCTGGATTTCACCGCTGCTGTATACTGAATTCCTGCAGCGAACCAAGCATTTTACTGAATGCCCATGTTGGCTGTCAAATGTTTTCGCTGGCTCGGAGTCTCCGTCCATTTCAACTGGAAAAGTAGCAAATCAATGAAGATTTGACTCCGCAGAGAAACTAGAGACATTTACAAAGAATATACAGTATGTAACTTATAAGGCCTTTGGGGGGAAAATACAGATAGTTCTTGACTTACGGCACTGAAAAAAGGGATTTATGACCGTTTTTCCCATTTACAGCCATTGCTGCCTCGCCAATGCCATGGGATCAAAATTCAGACGCTTGGCAACTGACTCATATTTATGATGGTTACAGTGCCCCTTTTGTGACTTTCTGACAAGCAAAGTCCAAGGGGAAGCCAGATTCACTTAACAACCGGGTTCCTAACTTCACAACTGCAGTGATTTCCTTAACAACTGTGGCAAGAAAGGTCGTGAAATGGGGCAAAACTCACTTAAGAAATGTTTCACTTAGGAAACAGAAATTTGGGGCTCACTTTTGGTTGGTTGTATGTTGAGGATTACATGTAGTTTAAAATACAGGAAACGATAGTAGAAAAAAAATTAGCGGCAAAGTGAGGGATAGGTTGGTGTCCTATTGCATTTGTACCCAACAGAGCAGTGCTGTAATTTTTTTTCGGTATTGTAAGCCAGGACTCTCCACTTTTCTTCTCCCTGTATTGATAAGCTCTGGGCATCCAACTCTTCTTGTAAATTTTTACAACAACCTACCAGATAAAGAAGCAGCACAAGTGCCTCCGTTCTGGCAATAGCTGGAGCACTGGTCATGCTGGCACTTGTCCCCGATGTAACGTGGCTGGCAACGGCACTTGGGCTGCTTGCGTGCATTGAGGAAACAGCTGCCACCATTGAGGCAAACGAGATCGCAAGTGTCAGTGGCTGGAACTGAAGAATAAAGCATGCAAAGACATGAAAAAGCAGGTCCTCCTTACTTTTGATTATTATTATGAGCCACGGAGGCACAGTGGTTAGAATGCAGTACTGCAGGCTACTTCTGCTGACTGCTGGTTGCTTACAATTTGGCAGATTGAATCTCATCAGGATCCAGGTTGACTCAGCCTTCCATCTTTCCAAGGTTGGTAAAATGAGGACCCAGATTGCTGGGGGCAATAGGCTGACGCTGTAAACCGCTTAGAGAGGGCTGTAAAAGCACTGCGAAGCGGTATATAAGTTTAAGTGCTACTGCTATTGGTATTGCTATTATGCACTGTTTTAATAACATCACCAATGCTTAAAATTCTTACCAGCAAAGAACTTCCTTCTCTGAAGTGCTTATGATCCAAATATACTTGTGGAAAAGTAAGAGAGGAAGTGGAGGGAAAGTGGCAGCAGGGAACTAACGTTTCCACTGCATGTATTTGTGTTGCGGTACATGGTTTCACGGAGGAAGGGAATTGCCTAGGGCTTCACAGCAAAAGGTGGATTTAGAATCCATGTAACAGAAGGATTATTTCCCAGAGTTCTACACATACACAAAGAATGCATGATTAAGCAACACGGGTTCTGGGAACCAAAATCTGAAGAAGTTTATCCCAAGAAAGCCCAAGATTTGCGTAGACATTGCAGCTGGTAGCTTCACCGAGAGCAAGTAAAATGTAAAGATGTTCCTGTGCCAGGAGTGGGCTTCAATTTCAAAATATATAACCCCAGCCCACATATAAATTTTACACTGCACAGATCCTCAATAGAAACTACTACTGTCATTTGTAATGACATAACTAATCTGTGGCCAGCTACAGATCAACGGATGTATGCAAGAGTCAACAAGGAATTGTCAACAGCATTCTTCTACAGACTACAAGGTAAGCGGCCAATGTTCAGGATAGGATCCACGGCACAGTGGAAAGTCCCAAGTTCAATGCCTGGAATTTATTAAGAAGCAGGAGATATGAAAGACCTTATCTGCCTGAAGTCTTGGAAAACTAGACAGAGCAGAAGATTGAAACATCTCCCTGTTTATATGGTCAACCCTGCAGTAGGTAGCTCTGAATATTCTCCTACCTTTACAAGCACAAGACAGTTCTCAGTAAAGGTTCTTATTCCATGAGATACTTGCCATATGTAGAACTGTCTTTATCTCCTTGCTCTTAAGTAGAAGCACAAAGGCATTGATTCTTCTATCAAGTGCCTTGCAACCAATAAATTGGTTGTAAGATTGTAAAGCACCCTAAATACCATTTATCTTTCTTATCATGGCTTGGAACCAGGTTATCTGAGGGAGCGTCTCTTGCCAGTTCACATCTACCCAACCCATCAAAACAGGGAGGCAGGGAAAGTTGCGGGTCCCATCCCTTAGTGAGATACACCTGGTGGGACCCAGAAGAAGGGCCTTCTCCATGGTGGCCCCCTCTCTCTAGAACATCTTTCCCACAGAGATTAGAATGACCCCCACTCTAATACTCTTCTGGAAGTTATTGAAGACCTGGTTCTGCCAGTGGGCCTGGGGAACCCAGAGCGGGATGGAGCCCATTAAAAGGCTCGTGTGATCTGCTGTTGCCGGGGCAGGGGGTGATTTTGTTATATTGTACTATATTAATTTATTTGATTCTTTTTGTGTTAGTTTTTATTGTTTTAAATAGAATAGAATAGAATTTTTATTGACCAAGTGTGATTGGACACACAAGGAATTTGTCTTGGTGCATATGCACCAATAATTATATAAATAAATAAAAAATAAAAAATAAAAAAATAAAAATGGTTTTATATTCTGTAAGCCGCCTTGAGTCGCCATGGGCGAATAGGCAGCAATATAAATAAATAATAAAAGAAAGAAAGAAAAGAAGGAAGGAAGGAAGGAAGGAAGGAAGGAAGGAAGGAAGGAAGGAAGGAAGAAAGAAAGAAAGAAAGAAAGAAAGAAAGAAAGAAAGAAAGAAAGAAAGAAAGAAAGTGTGTATGAGAATGCCGTACTACTCTTCCTGATCAGACTGAAAACACAACATTACTTGCTCCACAAGAGATAAAAGAATGCAAGGGGAAGTCAGAAGTGGTGCACTGTTCTCCTGGGACCTGAAATAGCTCTCTATACATTTGTGGCACATATGCTTTGCTTTGATGCTTACGTTTACTAAGAAGCATCGACCCACCAGGCAAGAAAAACGTAGGGCCGTCTAGTTTGTAGTCTTGTGTTTGCTATTAACTTCAGAAGTAGCGAAAAGAACATTAAGGCAGGAGGATGTAACTACTTGTAAACCTCAACTGCAGTTTTGTCGTACTTTTAACGAAGTCACTGAAATGTGTTGATTTCCAGCCAAAGGACACTTGTGCAAGCGTTCTACCGCATTTATGTAAGAAGGTAGAACAAAATTGCCGTCAAGCATTAAACAGGCTTAAAATACGTTGTGCGCCTCCTCCTCCTCCAACTCTTTGCATGATGCATGGTGCATCCTTTTCTCTTTTCAACATGTAACTGAGCTCTCCTTTGGAAAAGAAGAGAAAAGTATGGTTCCTGATCTGTCTGTCTTGGGTAAGTCAAGCGCAACATTTTCTTATTATCTTTCTGGGGGCGTGGGGGGAACCTTTAACTGGAAAAATCCACTGAGTCTGGATTGTCTCTATACAAAGCATGAACTTTGGGCAGAAGACACAGAAATATAGCCAGTCGGACAAACAGGTTTAAAAACAGCTTTTATCCATGGGCTGCCAGACTCCTAAATGCAAGTACAATCACTCCATGGAAACACATGACTGGTTTCTCCCCAATTACTTGTATAAGGACCATTATCTATATTATTCATGTTGTCTTGTATTTTTGTTATGGATTTTTGTTAGCAGAGGCTAAATCATTTTGTTGTATATATGTACAACATGTATACAATTTTGTTGTATATATGTACAATGACAATAAAAGTTGTTATTATTGTTATTGATGACTAAAATGCAAACTCAGCGTATTTCCACACTCCTTCGATCCTGTGAATAAACCACACAAAATTCATCTAGGTGGGTTCTGACGGCCATCAGTTTCAATTGGTGAAGGGATACTTGAGCTGATTCCCATTGTTCAATAAAGAAACCCAAACTATGGTACCCACCATGTTCAAGTATTCATCTTGCATGTCTTACCAGGGGCTGCCTGAGAAGGATCAACGTCTTAAAGGGCAACAAAGTTCAAGCCTAAAGGACCCACAGTTACAGAGAGCTCAGAGCATAGAAGGGAAGATGGACCTACCAGCAGGTGAGACACTAGGTGAAGGAACAAGCACACATATGCCATTGTCCAACCTCCTGCCATTGGGGCAGGTGCACACAGGACCGCTTGGGCTTAGGAGGCAGAGCCATTCACACTTCTTCCTGTCACAGGGGTTGGTCACTGGAGAGAAAAGACAGCAAATATTAGAGTTCAGCAGAGGTCTCAGGTAAAACATTTTCTGTCACTGCATGGCAGATCCTTTGGCATCCAAAGAGGGTTGGAAAAAGAACCTCAGGAAGTACGGCCTGATTTTCTAGCTTCTGGGTTGCCTTCTTTTCATTCGGTTTCGGAAGAGCCTTTTTACAATCCAGCTTGTGTTTCCCCGGCTCAGAGTCCATGCTGATCAATTCTCTCTCTCCCCCCCCCCCCCCCACTCTATTTCTTGATGATCCATTAGACCAGGGGTGTCAAACTCGATTTCATTAAGGGCCACATCAGCGTTGTGTTGACCTCAGGGGGTGTGGCCAGCTTGACATCACTAATGTCAGGGGCGCCCGTGGTGGCCCAAGCGCTCTGCCAACGAAAACAGCTCCCGAGCTCCGTTTTCAGCTGTGACGGCCTCCTGCATCTTTCTGCCAGTGAAAACAGAGCTCTGTTTTCACTGGCAGAGGCACCATGGGCTGATCTGTTGCTGTTTCCAGAGCGGTCCTGCGGGCCAGATCTAAGCACCCCATGGGCTGGATCCAACCCCCAAGCCTTGAGTTTGACACCCCTGCATTGGACTAACATATCTGCTTATTTTCACCCTGAAAATGCACATTCTCTCCAATTTAGCCAATAATGGGCCTAGATTAATGCAAAAATTTAGAACGAGCAAATTCCACACAGATGAAATCACGTGAGTGGAAAATGTAAACAGAAATGAATGCCCGTAACCGAAATCAATGGATCATCTAGCCAACATCTCTGATGTTTCGTCGATTCTCTAGAACCTTTCCCAGCTAACGTACTTTCAGAATTTTATGAACAATTCCAGAATGCACGAATGGCTGCATTCCAAGAGACCGACAGAACCTTTTAGGAAGAAAACGGAATCTTCCCTTCCTTACCCCATTTTGCACAACTCTTTTTTTACTCTTATAAATCTCTTCCAAAGAAACAGGGAAGTAATGCATCTAACTCCCCGAAGGCTTCCTTAATTTGTCTGTGGTAAACCTATGTGCTGAAAGCATTTTAAATATCTGAAAAAATTCAATAACTCCACTGCTCAACAAACCAAACCAAACCCTAATGATGGGCAGGCTGTAAATTAGTATCCAAACTATAGTTTGAGCCTCCAATATACAGGCAAAAATCTCCATGTTTTATTACAGTTTCTTGCCTCTTTCTATGCTGCAGGGACCTCTAGAGGTAAATCTACGACAGTAATCAGGTCTGTCCATACAGATACCGAATCCAAGCTCAGTTATCATGGCCTTGGTATCTACTTTGCAGATGATCAAATTATGAAATCATGGCAATCCCACCCCCACACATATAGTCTTATGCATGATTGGTACTGTTTTCTTTTTCCCCCCTAGCCATTCCTTTCTGATGAAATATCTTAAATACCTCCCTTTTTTTTAATGCCTTTCTCAAAACTGGACTTAACCCGTATGTCAGTTTTGTTCTTCAAAAAGAACCTAGTTCTAACTAACCAATTCTAACTAACGTTCCAGCTTTCCCCAATCTTGCGGCTTCCATATGTAGCACATTAAAACTGAGAAAGTCAGAATAGGGGGGTTTTTTGGGGTCATGGGTCCTGCACTTGGTTCCCCATGATATAATACCAAAAGCCACATTGGGGTGCTCCATAAAGTGAAACTGACCATCTGGCTGTTTATACTGGTGGTAGAGTACCACATCGGTGGCATGGTTTAGTCCAGCGGTTAGATTGGTGACGGTGCCATGGCCAAACTTGTGGATCTTGAAGATGCGATTGTTGATGTAAGTGACGCCGTAAATGTAATCTTCAAAAATGTCAATGCTGAAGGGATGGCTGAGTCCTAGAGGGCAAAAGGCATGGAAGAAGAGTAAGAGATTGTTTGGGCGATTCTATTTGTTGTAGTATTGGGGAGACAATATATGAATTTGGCCAGGTGAGCTAAATATCTGTCCCTAAAACAAAGACGGGAAAAGAACCATGATCTATTGATTGCCACTATGGAGAGGAAAAGAAATGTCCTATCCTGTATTAATTGCAGTGAAAAATAGCCTTAAATTCTCTAAAAGAACAAGACATTCAACTTCTATGACAACTTCTAAGACTGCAAGCCGGAAGCAATGTTCTATAATTCCAATTGCACCTGGAAGAAAAAATACTTCTCTAAAAAAAAAAAAGTGAGAGGGATGTAGCATCGCTGGTTTGGATTGCTTTAGTTGATTTATCTTGCCCATTTGATTTAAAAACAATAATTGCACTATCATTGTTAACTAAAAAAGAGATAATAGTTGCATTGCCTAGGAGAGAGAAGATCTTATTGTGCCACCAGAAGTATATCACCACCTCTGTTTCATATATACGTGCACAGGTATGCATAGATATGCAAACAAAAGCACAGAGATGTGTGATTTGTTTACAATTTTTTTTCTTTTACCTTTCTTGCTGTCGATGGCCACCACTGGGTCAGTGCCATTGAGCCTGATGCTGCCAATGACTGACAGCTTGGCATCTGCCCAGTACAGACGCTCATTGTGGTAATCAACAGCCAGACCTGCAAGTAAAGCACAAATGTCGATTACAATACTTAACTTTTCAAAAGTCCTGAAAGTCAGGCATATTCCCGCCGTCCCCAACTTTGATTAGAAAACTGGGTTCCTAAAGCACAGATTATTCGCTTAACTCACCAGTAGGCCATTGGATATTGTCCTGGACAAGCGTCTCTCTTAAGGTCCCATCCATTGCAGCTGTTTCAATTTTAGGGTGGTTCCCCCAGTCTGACCAGTACATGACTCTATAAAGAGAAAGGCCTTCTGTGAGATCATTCTACAGGGACAGGGCAAGTTGGAAGGAGTACTGGGACTTCTCTTACCCTCGAAGCGGGTCCACTACGATTGCATGAGGCTCGTCAATCATTCCTGAGATCAGTGTCTTGCGATTCTCCCCCTTCATCTGTGCTACTTCTATGACGTCACGCCCCGAGTCCGTCCAATAAATGTTCCCAGCCACCCAATCCACAGCAATGCCCCGTGGCATCTTTAACCCTGAGATCTGAAAGAGAAAGCAGGAAGCAAAATGAACTCAAAGGCCTTTTCAAAATCCCAACTCTGGCGGCTCCTTAGTCATGAATTTCGGCTTACGCTTACATTTAGATGGGTGACACCGCCATCAATCTGCCTTCGATTACGATTGGAGGGGCTAGAACCGGCTGAGGAAGGGAGATCACGGCAGGATATGCGTCCCGTGTGCCAGTTAGTCCAGTATATCTTGTTACCCTTCACGTACACATCCATGGCAGCAATACGGACATTCTCATCGCCTTGGAAGGCGGGTTCGTAGGCCGAGTTTGGGTTGAAGGGATACATGCTGCGGATCTTGTTGTCATCAGCAATGTAAAGTATCTGATACTCAGACCCTGAAAAAAGGAATAGAACCATTACTTTGCTTTTTATGAGCCTGACATGAAAATGAGTGAATCTTCCCACAGAGAGATGAACAAGGCAGAAGAAGGGAAGGCACCATTTTCAGGAAAAAGAGAGCAAACATGACCACTCGTCATTCTCATGATGAACTTTAATCTGAGGTGTAATTATATATGTTTGCACACCTCAAGGAAGCAGGCTAAAAGGTTGCAGGCATGTAGTTCTCCTTGCCATCTAAGAAAGCATATTTTTATAGGATTTCCATAAATATTTGCTCATGAGTATCTCTTCGATGGTGATCTACAGCCAAAGTGTGAAAATACACAAGTGTCTTATAGTACATCCTATATGGAAAAGAAGATGAAATTCCTTGGCAATTCTAGGCTCCCAAAGCACAGCAGGGAGTTACTTAGGCTCTTTGTTCCCTAACAGATAGCAAATGTACAGACTTTCTTTAGGAGTGCCAAGGGGCTGATAGAAAATCTGACTCACTAGGCCCCATAATGAGAAAATGGAGTTCTATAATCAGTGTTTTAATGTCGTAGCCACCTTACTTTAGTTTCATCCTCAGCTCTGTTTCTGCTTTATGTCTCATTTTGCTCTGATCAAGCATAAGGCAGACTGTAATTTGTTTTTTTTTTCCCCTTAGAAGCAGCTAAAGAGAATTTGGCTGCAAAAGCCAAACCTCACTGTTCTTGAATGGTAATGCGCCAAAGTATGTGTCATGGCACTCAAAGCATTATCATACATGCCAATTAAAAATGGGGATTAAATAGTATTCTGCCATTGATCCTGCGAGGAGCAAATCTGACTGTTTTGTTCCCAATAAGACAAAGGTTAATAGAAACAAAGTCCAGCTAGCTTATGTTCTTCCAGAAAAAAAATTCAAGAAAGCAACTTCTAGAATACCAGGACCAACATACCTCAGGGAAGAGTATCAAGCTGAGGAGAAAGCTTTTGAAATGTTTTGGCCAAGGATTTTCTCTTTGATCCTCCTTTAATTTTTACAAGAGCCACCGTGATTACAGCAGCACCATGCTCTTTCCACACAAAAGGCAGGGTGTTTTCTACTGCATGACACAACTGAGCTTTGCAGCGATTCTAGTTTTTTTTTAACGTTTAGAAAAACATGCAGAAATGAATAGGCGAATGAAGTAATCCTATAAAATCTGTTCAAATCTCATTAAGCCCCACCATCAGCTGATCTCTCTGATACACACAGGGACGCTGCTCTGAGTATTAAATAAAGCTCCCATCCTAATGCCGTTTCCGGTACCTTCAGCCTTGCACATGTGATGGGTCTTCTGGAAATTCTTGGCACAAGTGCACATATAGGAGCCCTTGGTGTTGTTGCAGAGATGACTGCAAACCCTGAAGTTCAGGCATTCGTTGATGTCTGCGTAGAACAAGGAAGACGTGAAAACAAGATCACTAGATGCAAATGACTGAAGGGTGGAATAAATCACAATGTATTTTTTTTCTGCCTTAAGACTCAGGAGTAACAGAACAATAAGTAGAAGATCTCCCCAATGTCCCTTCCAACACTGTTGTTCCGTATTCTAAAAGTGGGAACCTCTGCAGGGGTACATTAAAACTTGGTTCTATCAACATTATTTATAGCACATATGGTCCCCTATTGACCAGGGAGCTCATTGGTAGAAAGTAATTATTCCCTCAGGGTTCCACGCGCTACTTTAAAAAAAATATTTCAACAGTAATGGATGGAGTGAATCTAATGCCATGATATAACTCATTAGACTGGAGGGATGTTCCTATGAATAATGGTGCTTATTCCAAATGAGAATGTGATGGCTACCAACTGTATGTGTGTATAAAAATCAAAGGGAACAATCTTGGGCTTTCTGTGTACAATGAAAACTTGGGAAGAGGAGTGTAAAATATTCACGAAAGAGATTTGGGGATCTGGGTATAAAACTCACTGAAGTCAAGAGCCATTCTGGCATATTTTCTGCCAAGGAACTAGTAAAACCCCTCCCCAGAAATGTACATTTATGCACGCTTGGCAACCATAATATCAGAATGAAAATCTCACTTTAAGAATGGCTAGGAATGTACAGGTGTCTAGTTTCTAGCATTGGATTATTCCTAGAAAAATATTCTTGTCTTCTTATGTCTTCTTTCTCTCTCCTTATCTATAGATGGACTGTGTGCTTGCAAACGAGATGCAAGCATTCAATACCATTCAGTACAAGCATCACCAAATAAAAAATAAAGTGGGCCAGTTAAAAGGACAAGTCTTTCCATAGTTACCTATTGTTTTCATTTATCACCCATTATCGCTAAAAAAGCAGAAGCTGGAGTAGTTTAGAATCCCCAAATGTCTTTGTTCCTCCCCTGTGCTCCATCTCACTGCCAATCAGGTGTTAATTTAGCACTAAGGAGTAGATTGCAAAAAAATGATTTCCCTGCAGTTCCTGTCATTAGCCAGGAAGGTGGGGAGGGATGAATAATGTAAAGTTTTAGAGGAAAGCTCAAATTATAGTCGCAGCACATCTGGAAAGCAGTGAGTACCATCAGCTTGGACTTGGCCTGGGTGCGGCCGCCCTTTTGACACCCCTGGTCTAGTGCTATTGGTAAACTTTCCCATGCCTTGCATCAGCCACGCACACCCAGGTCTCTCTCTCTCTCTCTCTCTCTCTCTCTCTCTCTCTCTCCAATCGGGGACTCCTTAATCCTGTGGCATCCTCTTATTTTGCTTCCTTAATACAAAGATTACAACCTACAGACCATGAAGGTTTCCAGAGCTGGAAACAATTTTAAAAATCAATAATGCAATACACACACAGAGAGAGAGAGAGAGAGAGAGAGAGAGAGAGAGAGAGAGAGAGAGAGAGAGAGAGAGAGAGAGAAACACATACACAGCATGAACAAACAACCTGAAATCAGAATTAACAGTGCAAAGCACCAGTTTCAAGAATTTGAGAAGGAAGGCGTTTCTCCTTCCTAAGTGACTTCAAATCCTCTTCTACTTCTACTTCATCCTTGAAATGAAGACCGTTTTTCATTGATCCCAAACTGGATTGATTCCAAAAACCCAGAACACGTACTCAAGTGATTCCTTTCCTTCATGGATTACAAAAGGCCGTCTTTCGTGTTGACAGATGGTGACTAAGATTTATCGAAAGCATTGATGTTGTTTTAGCCAGACAACCAAAACATTTTAGATTTTGTTTTTAACGAATGACTATAACCCAAGGCTGATTTCCTATATTTTTGTTTGAAATGGACCAAGCTTTGTTGGAGACTTAAAAAAAAAGGAGAAGGAAGATTCATAAAAATACCTGTTTAAAAATAACTATATTCACAGCATCCAATGGACACAATTGGCCTCCTACCTTGGCAGAAATTCTTGCCTGGCACTTTCTGAAAACCACTGCGGCAGGTGCAGTAAACAGATGAGGGGCTCTGGATACATTTGGCTTCATCGCCACACATGGTTACATTGGTGTGACAGCCATACGTCTTGGGATCTGCAAGCACAAAATGGGAATAAACAAATTTTACATCAGCAGCACTAACAAGAGAGATAGGACAGCAGCTGGGGGTGTGAGCATATAATCGGTCAAACCATTCGGAGTTTCATCCTACCATACTGACAATTCCCCTTCTGTGCCCCCAAGCTATCTCTCCCTCCCCCACACCTGAAGGAAAAAAAATAACATCTCCCCTGCTATCCAAGATTATCCTCATTCAATGGTCTGTCCCCTCACCCTGCAAGCAATTGTCTTCATCAGATCCATCTCCACAGTCATCAAAAAAGTTGCAGCGATGCTCAGCACTGATACATTTCCCATTGGTGCACAGGAATTCATTCTTCTCATGGCTGCAGCTCCTAGGTCTGGTGGTTGGTGAATCTGTGGGGTTAAAACGAGTGAGAAGCCAAAGGAATGCATCACGATGCCACAATTCAATCTCTTTCATTCCCTTGTCTTCCTTTCCAAAGAATCATAAATCTAGTCTGCGTCTCCACAGAGATGACTGGATTTTACTATCACCTCGGGTGGCGAGGCAAGTAAATTCATCCACTATGGATGTTGTCTGTTATATCTCCACACAAATCAATGCTCCAATCTTGTCTCTTTTTTTTCCTCAGGAAGCTTAGGGTCATGACTCATGCAGAAACACAGGGGGAACTCTTTAAAACCAAGACAGTTCTAGAGGAACTTACCCAAATTTGATTGATTCCAAAAAAACTAAGCAGATCAGCCTTGGATGACAGATCATCTAGAATTACCCAGGCTATAGCTAGTAATATCTCAGTATGAGGTAATTGCAAACCGTTGCCATTGCCAGGGCTGTAGCTGGTAATATCTATTGCCAGGGCTATAGGTGGTAATATTCCAGAACGAGGTAATGACAAACCACATATAGTCCTTCACTTTTGACTGTAATGGGACCTGCTCATTGTGGGTGTAAGTTGTGGTGCTTGTAAAATGGACAACCCATGTCACTGACCTGATTTTACTATCAGTTTTTTTTTTGTGGTGGTCATTAACTTCATAGTTATTGGCTCCTGCCTGTCAGTTACACAATAAAAGGTAAAGGTAAATGTTCCCCTCGTACATACTGTATGTGCTAGTCGTTACTGACTCCAGGGGCAGTGCTCATCTCCGTTTCAAAGCCGAAGAGCCAGCGCTGTCCAAAGACATCTCTGTGGTCATGTGGCTGGCACGATTAAATGCCAAGGGCACACGAAACGCTGCTACTTTTGCACCAAAGTGGTCCCTATTGTTCTACTTGCATTTTTTACATGCTTTCGAACTGTTAGGTTGGCAGAAGCTGGGACAAGTAACAGGAGCTCACCCCGTTACGCGGCACTAGGGATTTGAACCGCTGAACTGCCAACCTTTTGATTGACAAGCTCAGCATTTTAGCCACTGAGCCACCACGTCCCTCTACAGTTACACAATAGATTAGTATAAATGAACCAAGATTGTAGTTTATTACTTGTAGGGAGAGTTTGCCATGCTTCTGCAAATCTTAGGAGATAGCAGGAACCACTCACCACAGAACTGCTCATCGGTGCCATCACCACAGTTGTCAATCCCATCACACTGGCGGCCAATCCACAAACACACACGATCATTCTTGCAACGGAACGGTCTGTTGGGAGGACACTGGAATTTCACTGTAGCAGAAAACAGAAGCAAAGAGAAAGAGTGAAAAAAGGCGAACGGGGATGATTTGGAGTCGCAGTATTTTTGGGCGAAACATAGATGGTCGGTCCCCCTCTCCACCTTCCCATTCCTCCATTCCACTGTGGAAAATACAAAGTTCAGGAGCTCTGTAGGATTCTGGACACTGTCTACCTTTTTTTCCACTAGCCCCTCACACCCACAGGTTGAGAGAATGGGGGAATATAGCAGTGGTTTTCGGCTGTGCTGGAAGCCCACTGTTAACACCTGTAACTTCTGGAAGACTATGGTCAGCCTCTCAGCTCAGCTGCCTTACCTGAATGGTAAACTGTGCAAGATATGAGACTGTTTCATCTGACAACTAAAATGGCATCTGCCTTCCTATATGGATCTACCCAGTTCTGCCTTGAATGTGCTGTGGTCAGCAGCTTTCCCAAGCTACCCCGGAGGCCTTTTCTAACTCTGGAATTCAAGGTGGTTTATAAAATTCTCTCTTCTTTCTCCCCTCAGCCCCTCCTTCCGATAACACATGCCTCTCAAAGAATGGTTTAAGAGCAGGTAATTTTGGATCAGCCTGTGACTTTTGTGGATAATTGAGGATTTGAAAATAAAGGGTGTAAAGAATTGCCACCAGAAATTAATTGTATTTTGCACCATGGAGGACTTCAGTATTGGTTGAATTGACCTTTAAAATAAACAGTGTTAAGACAATTTACATTTTTGTTTAGAACAATTCTTGCACCATTTTTATTGGATGCAAATTACAAGAAATGTACTCCTGTATATTTTGGCACTTGTAAATATAAACTGTTATGAAATATTCTTCATTTTTTTAATCTGCAGGGAAAAATGGTAACTCAAAATCTGACCTAGTAACGTAGGCAGTTTAACCAACAGGATTTTTAATATTTGCGTTGTCTGTAGTGGACAAACAACTCATACAGTAGGTTTGACTTTTAACCACTGCAACATTTTGTCTTGTCTTGTTTCTCAATGTACCAACAACTTTTCAGATTCTGCATCTTAAAACCTCTTTCATGAGATCAAGGGGCCCTGGTGAAATTTCCCCCAATTTCATCCTGTGTGAATCTAGACAATTCCTCAGAACTGGTTCATTTTCAGAGTGATAATCCTGTAGGCCTTCCTTATACTGGATACAGTATAGAGTCAGCTGTCAGCTTCCTCCCAGAATACAGCACAAAATACATTGCTTCTTTCCTTAAATCACTCTGGAATTCCTGGGAACCTCAACTCCCAAGAGTAGGATGATTTCAATTGGAAACGTGGTGAGAATTTGAGCGAAGGAGGCATTGGTTTTGACTTGAATAATTGTCAAAGCCTAGGTTCTTTATGTCCCTAGTTCCCTGTGAGCTCCTAACCAATCAGCTGAAAAGAGAAAATGATGAACAAGAGAAAAAGGGGTTAATCACAGGAATGAGGATACTCACAGCATTCTTCGGGATTTTCATCGGAATTGTCACCACAGTCATCCTCACCATCACATTTCCAGGCCAGTGGCTTGCACAGAGTGTTGTTACACTGGAACTCATCAAGAGGGCAAGTCCGTACTATAAAGAAGCCACAAAAGCATGTAAGTCACCACCTCATTCCTGAGTGTTGCTATCCCACCTCGGTTGTGAGTAGTATCAAAGGATGTAAAAAAAAGCAATGATAAGTTCCACAACCAGGAATCTGCACATACCACCAAATCCAGGATAATATTATGTATTGGCATCCTTGCATGGCTGCATAGGCCTCAGTATCCTAACAGGGATCATCGTAGATACAAGACCTGTTCTCCACTTAGACCAGTGGTGGGTTTCAAAATTTTTTACCACCGGTTCTGTGGGTGTGGCTTGGTGGGCGTGGCAGGGGAAGGATACTGTAAAATCTCCATTCCCACCCCAATCCAGGGGAAGGTTACTGCAAAATCTCCATTTCCCCCCAATCAGCTGGGACTCAGGAGGCAGAGAATAGATGGGGGTGGAGCGAGTCAGAGGTGGTATTTACCAGTTCTCCGAACTATTCAAAATTTCCACTACCGGTTCTCCAGAACTGGTCAGAACCTGCTGAAACCCACCTCTGACTTACACCAGTGTTTCTTAATTTCAGCAGGTTCAAGATGTATGAACTTCAACTCCCAGAATTCCCTAGTTATCATCTTATGATCAAGGGCTGTTTGGAGACTCCCCCAAATAGAGATAAAACTGAGATCTGGGTATTGGGATTTGACACTTAGTTTTGGTGTCCACTCTTCCAAAGGAAGAAATTATGGTTGCCATTACCTCTTGTGCCACAGTCTTCCTCATCACTGCCATCCATGCAATCGGCATCGGCATCGCAACGCCATCGCAGTGGGATGCAGTGGCCACTCTTGCAGTGGAACTGGTCCTGTTCACAGCGTGGCTTGCATTCTTTCTGTGGAGGAACAAAGTTTGGGAGGCATTTCAGGTCAGAGAGCAGAGATCTAATATTGAGTAAGTTATTGCTCTGTCTGAATCAATAAAGCTTTGCTAAGCAACCAAGGTTGTTGAGTCTTAATATCATAATAATTGCAATAGGATTTTCAGAATACTGTGTGTCCCTGAGAATAAGACCCTGTCTTATATTTTTGTCTTATATTTTTTTGAACCCTGAAATAAGCACTTGGCCTTATTGCCATGCGCTCAAAAGCCCGATTGGATTTATTATCAGGGGATGTCTTATTTGGGAGGAAACAGGGTATAACAAATACTTTATGGAATTACACAGGAAGGGAACAAAGAATGCAAAATTAAGTGGATGTCATATAAAATCAAAATATGATTTTCCCCCCTCTTAGAATCAGCATTAGTTAGAATGATTTATCTAATTTCTAAAGAAGCTACTTCCATCAAAGCTTCCTTGTGGGTCTTTCCCAACAGTTATTTATACTGTTATTCAGTAACTCATGTTTACACTTCCAGTTGTTTTTCGTAATATGCACACCAAACTGACCCACGTTTTTTCATCTACGAAAATTCTTTTAATTTTCTGATGCTGATCCCAGCACTCCAGTAAAATTCTGTTTACTTCTAACAAGACCATTTCCCCCCATTAGATGCTAATCATATATGAAAGTTACAATTTCTCTTAACATTTGATCCATGTCTACAAAGACTATAGAACGCGGGTGTCAAACTTGCTGCGTCATGTGATGCTTTGTGATGTTTTCCCCATTCGCGGAGCTGGGGTGGACATGGCCTGCGCCTGACACATCTTTTTTTTTTTAAATTAGATTTATATGCCGCCCTTCTCCGGAGACTCAGGGCAGCTTACAATGCGTTAAGCAATAGCCTTCATACTTTTGTATATTTTTTATACAAAGTCAGCTTATTGCCCCCACAAACTGGGTCCTCAGTTTACCTACCTTAGAAAGGATGGAAGGCTGAGTCAACCTTCAGCCTCAAACTTGCAATAATTGCAGACAGCTGAATGTTAATAACAGGCTATTAGCCTATTGAGCTATCTGAGGCTCTTTGTGTCGCCAGTTTGACACTCCTGCTATAGAAGTTATACTCAAAACACTTTTGGACAGCTTCAAGGTGATTAGGGCTTCTGTAGGCATTCAAGCCAAAGACCAGAAGCTGATTGTGAAAGCTGCTGCATTTTGATCATAGCTTCTTTCTGGCCACTTTCCACCCTTGGGCCTTACCTCATCAGAGCCATCGGCACAGTCGTGGTCCCCATCACACTTCCAACGGCCTGCGATGCAACGGCCATTGGCGCAAGAGAACTCACTTTCAGAGCAAGGCCTGGGCTCTGTAAGCAGAGAAAGCAGAGAGGGACATGAGCTGGAAAGCTTTGACACACCTGTCGGGAGTTGTGGCTACTCTACAATTCACACACATCAACATTGTTGCTTATTTTTAGTGCCTCACGGGGTAGTCATAAGTAGCCTGATTATTGTAACACAGAAAATTCTTAATTTCAGTTTGACTAGAAACAGAACAGAGGAGAAGCCAAAAGAAAAGTTGGGGAGGGAGTAAAGTGGAAGAGGTAGCAAGACAATGATTTCTGAGTTTATCCACAACATTATCCACAACAGTCGCCTTGCGGCGAGATGGGCAGCAAACAAATTGAATAAAGAAATATACAGCAGCTTCTGCCATGCTAACAATCTCAGCTCAACTTTTTCGACTTGTGAACTTTGGCCCGTTCACCTGATGGCCGAAGACCTTGCATGCCGCACCATATACTAGCTTTGTGGTGAACCGGGAAGTTCCTCCAAGAGATTACTAAATGTCAAGTACAGAAAACAGGAACAGCTTCAAGTTTCTTAGTCTCTGCTCCTGGTAACTGGAGGAATATGCTTCGTTTTTAAATAGATATCCATAAAGGAGAACCTTATTCAGGATAGAGAATGCACTTAAAATTCAAGGAAAAGCATGGACGTATTCAGTTTAAGAGCTAGTTTGCATACAAGGACTGAAGTCACACCTTTTCGCTTAATATCCACATCTGCCTTTATCCTACTTTTGTTTTAACTGCATGTGAGAAAGTGAGATTGTTTTGCTATTTGTTTTACAAATGAGAGCAAGAGACACTTATGAAACGCCTGCAAATCAACCAGATAGCAATCCACCTTCTGTCCACTCCTAATTTAGAGATCCACAGTGGGAGATTCAGCACCATTATTGAAAGTTTCTGAGTGTTTCCTTGCCTCCTTGCCCCATAAAAAGTTAATGTGCAAAGAATTCCGCAGATTTACAGAACCAGCATACACTCTTTTCCCTTTCAACTTAGTTATTATCTTATTGGGGTGTTTTGTTGTTTTCACTGATATTGCTATAATTGCTTGCAACATAGGAAATTGCATTCGAGAAAGACAATTTCTACAGTTTCCATCTTTATGGATGGAAAGTGAATCCTCAGAGTTTCAGAAAACAATTTCCTAAAGTCTTCCCCAATGGAGGTGCTAAGACTGAACCAATGCATACACCCCCATATGGTAACCACTGATTGTCCCATGTTTACTGTGTCATAATTGGCTGCTTCAATCTTGGGCTCTTTCTCAAAACACTTCATACAATAAAGGAAGGGATAATAGAGATATTAAGAGGTAAGACAGTTCTGCCTGGTTTGTGTAGGAAAATCAACTTGAAAAAGAAATAGATCTTCAGCAAGCATCACATAGGTAAACCTCCATTAAATTCCTGCAAAAGGAATACAGAGGCAAATACATGGGAATACAGATGAAACCTCCAAATAATCTTTTTTTCCCCCTCCTTTCAACACCATTAAAAGTTTTAAAGGGGAAGGAAAACATTTTTGACAGAAACCTACCTCTGCAAGCCCCGATACGACAGTATGAAAATGGAGAAAAACATAAGATGAAGTGAAATGGCACAAACTCAAATTACACAGTATGGTAAGGAACAAACCAAAAGAAGTAAAGTCATGTTCTAGTATCTACAGGAGTTAGTGGGGAGGGGAAGAGATGAGGTATTTTATGAGCTATTTTAAAAGATTTAAAATTATTGCTGGAGGCCTGCCTTCATTACAACATCCAGAGGTTCTATGAAAGCATTACTTTGTGACAGATCATTTGCCTGGACTTTTTATCTTTATCATCCTGTTGGACATTTTTATCCTGGTGAACTGATACCAAACAGCGACAGCAGAAGGGTAGTCAAAGCAAGAATTGTCTATGAATTTGCCTTCCATCTTGAGATACCAAAGGCTGATTAATTTTTTGAACATCTTGATAGCCTCATCAGCTGATCAATATCCAGAGCATTCAGGGAATTGGCATTCTGGACAATTCACCCAAGAATATTGCATACAACTGTTAAAAAAACTGGAGCATTCATCTGACCAAGATTCCTCTGAGTTATCTTGAGAAGGGGAAGTGTACATGAAGAGCACCCAAATGTTTTCATCTTCACCAGAAGATGAAAACAATGCAGACAGAAAGACTATTTAGGGTAATGTCTATGGAGATTGTCAGTCATCCAGGTCATGGTTGTCCCAAAAGTGCTTTTTCAAGAGGCAACTGGACTTTCTGGTTTTTCTCTGAAAACCTTTCGCTTCTCATCCAAGCAGCTTATTATCAGAGCTGAAGAAGCTCCTTGGATGAGAAGCAAAACGACTTCAAAGAAAAACCAGAAAGTCCAGTTGCCTCTTGAAAAAGCACCTTTGGGACTATTTTGGATAGTTTATATAGTTAAAATTTTTATTCTGGTAAAATATGCACAATTGAGACTTCCTGTTACCTTTTCTCAGGCCTATCTGGTTGGAGATATGATAATTGCAAAGAAATTATTTTCATGCAGATACCACCAGCCGAGATGATCACAAGAATTGGCATAGAAAAAATGCAAGGGAAATATTTGTCTAGTTAGGCATCTTTTGGGTATGGCTCAAGCAGCACATGGCATTTGTCTTCTCAAATTACAGCTATTGATCTTGAAACTCAGCCAGTATTTTTTTCTAGCTCAATTCTTTATCGCTTCTTACACGAATGGGAATTTTTCTGATGGGAAGAAATGCCTGCTTTATTCAGTATCTGTTTTCTACAAACAATTCTTGTTTACAATCTTTCTAAAATTAGGCATGAGCAGGTAAGAAAAGGTAAGAAAAGGTCGTCTCCTTCCTCCCCACATGCAAACACAGTAGCAAAAGGTTGAAGTGAGCACATACTACAGGTTTCCTCGTCCGAATTATCCCCACAGTCGTTGTCATAGTCACATTGCCAGCGGCCTGGAACACAGCGGTTGTTCCTGCAGCGGAACTGGTAGGGCTCACAAGTCCGCTCATCTAAAAAAAATGAAGAATGTACAATGTGGAGAGGTAAAGAAAAAAAAAAGCACAAGAAATGAACAGCATTGTTAAAAATCGAATTGCAAATGCTCCCAAGGAGAATTTTCTAATAGTAGAAGGAACAGTTTTGGACCACATTGTAACATTGGGAAATCTTTATCCCTTACTGTATCACACAATGTGCAGCATGGAGAGTGTCCAGAAATAGATTAAGATTAGAAACTGACTGCTGTTAGCAAAAGTGTTGAACCACACAGCCTGCCACCAAAGGGTGTATCTACCCAAATTCTTGGGAAGAAGGAAGTGCATGCAGCCTACCACCCCTATCCCTTCTAAACGTAGCCAGCCAGCCATGGTATAGTCAACTTACCACATTCTTCCTTGGGCTCATCTGAACCATCCCCACAATCATCCTCGCCATCACATTTCCAACGCGCTGGGATACATCGGCCAGAATCCTTGCACCGGAACTCATCCAGACCACATCTCATTTGTGCTGTGTGAGTGAAAAGGATTTAAGAAATGAAAGGGCCCTCCAAAATGTGGCATAAGCCACATAGAAAAATGCACATGTCAATAACACAGCTGTCATGGCTCCATCAGACCCTGGTTCGGAGGAGTTAGCACTGGGACCATCCAACAGGGAAGGCACGTCTCCCTTGGGATGTTTGGAGATGCCAGGGACCAAGGACAATGCTATCCTGGGCCCCTCAGGCATTGGGGGAGGTGGTCGACCAGATGGAGAGCTGCCTGCCTGCACAGACACAGGAGAGGATTGGCTACTGACTGGCACTTGTGCTGCTAGGCAGCCGATCTCCTCTGATGAGGAACAGCTGTCTACTCCATCCATCCAAGAGCAAGAAGAGTGGAGCATAGGCAAGCCCAGAGAAGGGCTGCAAGGCTACTCAGGAGGAGGTCGCCCCACCCCTCCTCACAAGGAACACCTGGAGGGGAGAGTAATTTAAGGAGAAGCCATGGGGAGTTAGCCTTGCCAGGAACAATTGTTTGCTTTGGCTTGCACTCCCCCGGCTTTGACTGTTGCTGTTTGCCTTGACTACCTTGGAAGATTGCTCTTTGCTTTTTGTTTTGGGCCTAGTCCTTTTCTTGAGGCCTGTTTTTGGCCTTTGCTTCACTATTCCTTTGGAGCTGCTTCTTATCCTGAAGACTGCCCTTGTCTTGTGCCTAGACTCTGCCTTGTGGGTTGGACTGGGAACAGGACAGGCCCTTGCCCTGTGAGCATCCTCCTACTCTTTGGGCTCTCTTTGTACTAACGGGGTTGTGTTTGTGAGACTGAGGGTGGCTGCCTTCAGGGAAGCATGGTGGTGCTGCCTTTCCCCATTGTTTGAGGGCTGTTGACTGGAAGATTTCTTGAGAGAAATAAAGAATTATTTAAAGCTGGGGTCTCCAATCTTGGCAACTTTAAGACTTGTGGACTTCAACTCCCAGAGTTCCTCAGCCAGCTTTGCTGGGAGTTGAAATCCACAAGTCTTAAAGTTGCCAAGGTTGGAGACCCCTGTTCTAGAGGTCTGCCTTGCCTTGATCATCTGGGTCATAATAGTAGCCAGCAAGGCACAGAAAGCTAGCTAGTCATTAGAGGCTTTCTCGTTTCAGAAATATTCAAGTAAAGAAAACTGAATGGTTTTCAATTAGTCCACAAAGGCTTATGCCATTAAACAGTTAGTTTTTCAGGTTTCAAGGTAGTGGCTCAAATGGAAAAGGAAGGCCAAAGCAAGGCACTGGATGTTCTTGGGGACATAAGACACAATTCTCTCCTTCTCAAAGCCAGCTCCCATAGTGTGCATAGTGCCTTACTGCAGTTGGCAGGCTCATCGGATCCATCCACGCAGTCATTGTCACGGTCACAAACCCAAACTCGTGGAATGCAGCGTTTGGTAATGGCACACTGGAACTGGTTTGGAGCACAAGTCACTTCCGCTGTAAAAAAGAAAGCGGAGTCAGGAGATAAACCCCAGGATATAATGGGAGTTCCTTGAAATAAATGCCAACTCTATGTGATCGCACAATGACCCACAACATTATATATGCTGGCTATTGCCCCTCCATTGAAGAAAACCATACGAGTAGTCCTGATTTACAACTACAATTGAGCCCAAAATTTATGTTAAGTGAGACATTTGTTAAATGAGCTTTGCCCCATTTTACGACCTTTCTTGCCACAGTTGTTACGTGAATCACTGCAGTTGTTAAGTTGGTAACCCGGTTGTTAAGTGAGTCTGGCTTTCCCATTGACTTTGCTTGTCAAAAGGTCACAAAAGGGGATCACATTACCTTGGGACACGGCAACGGTTATAAGTATGAACCAGCTGCCAAGCTCTGAATTTTGATCACATGATCATGGGGATGCTACAAAGGTCGCAACTGTGAAATACGGTCATAAGTCACTTTTTCAGTGCCGTTGTAACTTTGAACGGTCACTAAATGAACTGTTGTAAGTCGAGGACTATCTCTGCTAGGTATTTAATTCCGCATCTGTTCACTTTCTAGTTCTGAATGGAATTCAGTTTTCTAAGAATCAGGGCTTCCGCATCCCGAAAAAGAAGCCTGATACTCATCCTGAACCTCAACACCCGCAGATTTATTTACTTCGATTCATGGTGACAGATTGCAAAATTCCATCTTGTGTGTGTGCAATTTTACTAACATGATGCAGAATTAGCAACACACTGTAATTTGGCTTTCATATACCAACAAACTCCCCAGGATGTTTACTGAGATTATGCTAATTGTGCAAGTACATCTGATCTTTTGATAAGTCTGGCACGGAGACCGGGCAGGAAAAAGGACTCTAGTCGCTTTACTTACGACAATCCTTCTCATCTTCTCCGTCACCACAGTTGTCTTGCCCATTGCAACGGAAAATGCCTGGGATGCAGCGATTGGTATTTGTGCACTTGAACTGGCTGGGCAGGCAGACGTGGACTTCTGTCAGAGAAAAAAGAGAAATGAATCCAGCTCCAAGGGACAGCGTATCAAAAGCCGATTCGGATTTTAACTTTGCCTGCAATTTTCCTCGCAGCTTGACAACAGAAACGGAAGAAGGTGGGGAGTGGAAGCCTTTGGGGGGGGGAGTTGAGGAGGGGGTGAGGAATCAAGCGAGCCAGCTGGGTCCTGGGAAAGTTCCCCTCACTTCAAGGTCATGTTATGGGAAGCCTTCGAAGGGCACAGACTGTTTTCCAAAACACAAAGAAAGTGTTGGATTGGCGAACAATGGAGGTCTCAAGGGGAAAAGGGGAGCTTTAACTATGCAGCTGTCTATGGAAACCCTCTCAGTAAAATTACATCATTGGTAAAATTATGTCCCAGGAGTTTTTTCCCCCCCTGCATATGCTAATGCAGGGGTCTCCAACCTGTGGGCCACGGCCCATTAATGAATCGCAGCCTATTGGCCACCAGGCAGTGTGAGTAGCTGGCTGGTGGGCACATATGGGCATCTGTGCACAGCCCCAGTGGCGCAAGCATTGCTGTGATCATTGTGGGCGCTTGTGACCCCATTGGTGTGATCATCATGGATGCTCGTGGCCCCGTTCGTGCAGGCACTCACAGCCCATTTGCACAAGTTGTCACCATGAGTGTTGCAGGCAGTCACAGCCTCACTCACACAATGGGTATTCATGCATGTGTATGCGTCTGCCCCTTACACGAAGCCCCTCCCTCTTTTCCTCCTCTCACTCCGGGCCGCCAACCCGGAAAGGTTGGGGAACTGTACTAATGGGACAGTTGACAGAGAGAAGGCTGACCAGTTACACCCTTGAATCCTAATTTTTGTCAGGCGTTCTCCTGGGATTTATTTCCATGGCAGTCATTCTTGAAAGACTCCCGTGTACTTAGATTTCTTATCTTTACTCTGAAATTTCAGGGAAATGGAGGAGTAGGGAGGAAAGAGCAGTTCTGCCTAGGATCATTTTGTTTTCCTTGGTTTGCCATTCCTATCGCATAAAAGATTAAGGAAAGCAAAAAGGGAAAGGGAAGTTTTACTCTTTTCTGAGTGAGTCAATGATGAATATGGGGTGGCTTGGTCACTTCGCATTTTTGATGGTTTTGAACTTGTAACTTTTTAAATAAAGGATTACATCTTAACATGGCTGATTTAAAATTTCAAACATCTTCTGTGGAATAACGTGAGAAAGGCTGAGGATACTTACCACAGTTTGCTTCATCTGAGTTGTCCTGACAGTCATTGTCCCCATCGCAAATGAAGGCTGGGTTGGTGCAGATTCCTGTAGAGCACTGGAATTGCCCTGGGCGACACTTGAATTCAGCTGGAAAGAATAAGTGGAAAGAGGATGTGGTGCCTTAGAAGAAGCTCCCTATGGATTCTGGTTTACTGAGATTCTGGTTTTTCTTGCCTAAATGTAGAACCTTACTTTTTCAAACAGGCTATAATCCATCAATCAGGCTACACTGCACTAGGTAAGCAATATGGTGGAGTGGGAAGCATTTATCTGGAAGCGTATTCATAGCTTCTGATCCCGGGGGAGAACCACATCCATTTTTATGCAGGTAAATAGACAAGCTACTCGATGAGAGTGCTCATACATCTCATCAGTACACCAAGAGATCCAAGAGGACCCAAACTTCCTACATCTGGGCCAAGAGGGTTAATGATCTCTCACGATTTAAAAAAATGTTGGATCTACTTTCTTTTTTTTTTTTAAGCCGGCCAACTAGTGACTCTTACAACCGTTTGTTACTAGGCATTTTACTGCTCATTCTGTAAATGTTCTGAAATAGCTGACCGCTGGTAGAAATAACTTTTAATTTTAAAATTAAAATTATGTTTTAATTATATCCCTGAGGTGTGTTTTCATTTTTCCCACCTCAGATTACTCCATTACTGCAAGGAATCTAATTTGTCAGCAAATAAGTCAAACAACTTCAGGAATTTTTTGGTTTTGGGGTTTTACCCGATAGGGATTAAGATCTGTGTGCAAAACACACCCAAGTTACTTTTAGCAACAACCAGCTGCTCCTCATTGCACAGCAAGAGTTCTTCTTTGAAGGATTGCTGGCAAGTTTAATATATGGCTAGAGGAATCAGATGTCCTCCCTGAGGTATATTTCCTTTATGTTGGTACACTCTAGATTCCATTCCTTAACAGTTAAACAGCATAATAAGAGATTCCATGATGTCAGTTTTAGCATTAGTCTTGGACAGGCTTTACATTAGGGAACCAGCTTCAGGGAGCTTATGAAATCATGAAACACCCTTCAGATGTCAAACAAATGATCTTTGGGCAATACCTCAAATCCAAAAGCATAGGGCTGTCATCCAGGAGGCTGATAACACAAAGAAGTACAGGTAGTCCTTGAGTTATGGCCACAATAGCGCCCAAGGTTTATGTTGCCAAGTGAAACATTTGTTAAGGGAGTTTGCCCCATTTTACGACCTTTCTTCCTACAATTGTTAAGTGAATCATTGCATCTTTTAAGTTAGCAACACAGTTGTCAAGTGAATATGTGATTCCACATTGACTTTGCTTGTCAAAGGTTGCAAAAGGGGATCAACTGACCCCCAGGGACAGAACAACGGTCGTAAGTATGAACCAGTTACCAAGCATCTGGATTTTGATCATGTGATCATAGGGATGCTGCAATAGTTATAAGCATGAAAAATGGTCATAAGGCACTTTTTCCTGTGCCGTCGTAACTTTGAAGATCACTAAATGAACTGTTGTAAGTCGAGAACTACCTGTAGAATACCTTTGGATGGATCTGTTTTAGCGCTAAGTAACACCCTAGAAATGGAACAATGGATGGGAATTCTGAATGAAGGAGATGCTAATTTGAACCTGGAGCTTGCTGTTTCATCAGTACTGCTTAAGGATGCTGATTCAAAGTAGTATCAGTTGATCCTTAAAAGTATGCAGGGTTGAGTCTGTTAAAATTTGAATAGGGACTACTAAAAAATATCAGGCTTGTAGGCCAGAAGTTAATATAACAATATTCTGAAAGAAGACAAGGACAAAGTGTTTCTGCCCTGCGACCAAAGTCTTAGATATGGCCACCAAGTCAACAGAAGTAGAGGAGATTTTGTCTTACGGTTCTAGAGTAACCAAAGTGCCTGACAGGTCCAAACGCCAGATATAAATTTTATTTGCTTCAATGCTTCAAAATTATTATCTAGGCACTCTTACTGTTTCCAGCCAGGATTATCATCTATCTAAAACTATGACAAGGGTCTCTCCCGCCTAAGTTTCCTCTTAGGCAAGACACTTACGGCAATCTTCTGGCTCATCCGAACGATCCCCACAATCATCCTCGGTGTCACATTTCCACCAGAAAGGAATGCATTTGTCATTCTTGCAGACAAACTGGCAGGGAGAAAAGGTAATGATGCTGAAATAATGGCTGAGTAATGGTCAGAGGAACATAAGCCATCACCACAAGACAAACTCCAGCCAGTGACATCGGCTATGTTAGAGCTTAGAAACAGCCTCCCCCCCAAAAATAAAATGCCTATTAGAAGCTGTGATAGGAACTCAATTTCTAATTGTCCCATACATTAATTCATGGCTCTTCCGCAATTAAAAACACAAAAACAAAATACCCCCCCCCCCTTTTTAATTTTAGGAGGTCAGTGAAAAGAGATATTTTCTCCAACTGAAGATCAATTGAATGAATATGCTGGTTGGAAGCTCTATGGAACCAACAGACACTCATTATTTGGATGGAGCCTTCCTGTTTCATTGGTTTGGAAGTCTCCCTAAGATGTAACAGCAAAGAAGGGCAATTTGATGCTTAAAACTATCCTAACCACAATCTTCTGGTGCACTGAAGCATATTAAGAATCCCTTGAGAAAGCAGTACATGACACAGAGCAACAGTGAAAAAAGTAAGACCTAAGGGTTACATGCAATCTATCAGCATCTCTTTTATGATGGCCAGAAAATAGAAAGCAATATAAATAAATAAATATGGGCATATCGTTTGCATCTTTGGGATTTTGATAGGATATTGCAGTAAAATAAATGACTCCTTAAGCCTTGTAAATACTCATCCTTTTTTTTCCCCAAAAAAGATTTGGACTTGGCTACTTAAGAATATGATCCTCAAGATCAGAGGTGTTAAACTCACAGCGTCACGTTGTTGTCACTCCTCCCCCCCTTTGCTAAAACAAGTGGGTGTGGTCAGCGCATGACGCATCTGGCCCATGGGCCCGAAGTTTGACACCCCTGCTCAAGACGATGCTACCCTTGAGAAGATGGAAGTTGTATTCCTGACAAAGAGGATTTATAAATAATGGAGCAATGTTTGTGTGCCCCAGCCGGTTACCTGACTAGCAGTGCAATTGGAGATGCAAGTTCTACCATCAGCACCCAGATAGAAGTTGGTAGGGCATGCACACCTGAAGGTCCCTCCTGGTGACAGCAGACACAAGTTGCTGCAGCCGCCATTGTTGATTTTGCAAGGATGGTTAGGAACTGAGGAAGGATAAGATAATGAAGAGATGTGTACGTTACAGTAGTTAATAGCTGCTTGTGGTGATAGGATCTTTGCCAAAGATAGGATCTTTGCCTATCCATGTTCTACTGCACAAAGATATCACAATATCCTTCACCATGTATAAGGAGAACCTCACTCCCACAACTTCTCTTGTATGCACAAACACACTCACCCATTAAAAGCAAACAAATACAAATGTTAATTTGTATGTGAGAAAAAGAAAATCTATTTGACGGAAAATAAAAAGAAATATGTCCTGATCTACAATGTTCCTAGGGATTTTTCTCTATCACCAAAGTGGCTGCCGGTTGGTTTACTGTGTTTAGACCCCCAGTATAGCAATAGCACATATATACCAGCCTTCTCTAAGTGGTTTAATGTCAGCATATTGCCCTCAACAATATGGGTCCCCATTTTACTGCCCTCGGAAGGATGGAAGGCTGAGTCAACCTCAAACTGGTCAGGATTGAACTGCTGACAGTCAGTAGAATTAGCCTGTAATACTGCATTCTAACCACTGTGCCACTAGGGCTCATTAAAGCAGTATCAACTGCCTGCACTTGGCAATGTAGGACTCAAGCTCTGCTCCTTGTTTTTACCACCACCAACCTGCCCTTCCATCTCTTGAAGGACATTTCCTCATTTTATTGTGTCTAACACTGCCCTATGGTATGGTGACTGAGACCGATCCCTACACGTAACACCTTCCTTCCTCCTTTCAGCAGCTTACAGAGACCACTTACCATCTGGCTGCCTGTAAGGGTGGTAGATGTGGATATCCATGGGCCGATGCAGAGTGCTGATCAGCACAGACTTATTGGCCCCTGTGGTTTTGTGGGCTCGGTTGATGGATTTGGTCTCCCAGTCGGTCCAATAAATGTAATCTTCAAAGAGGGTTAAGGCAAAGATGTGGGGGATATCTTGGTTCAGCACTACAGTGGGAGAAGAAAGAGCAATTTTCACTTGGTGGCAACATGAAAGGAGCTCACTGAACAACTAGGCTCGTGATGGCAAACCTATGGCACATGTGCCACAGGTGGCCCACGGAGCCATTTCTGCGAGCATGCAAACTGTCACCCTAGATCAGGTCCACTGAGCATGGATGTGCGCCTCCCGCTGGCCAGCTGATTTTCAGGTCTCTGCCAGGCATGCGGGAGATGCACGCACATGCCCATGCCACCCCTCCCCTCCCAGGAGTCTCCATGTGGCCCGTTTTGGATGTCAGGTAAATACAGGGCTCGCACTGAGGTTCTAGGAGGGTGAAAAACAGGCTTACCAGAAGTCTGGAAGCGAGCAGTTTCTGGCCTCTGGAGGGCCTCCAGAGGGCCAGGGGAGCCTGTTTTGGCCCTCCTGGAAGCTCCAGGAAATCCTCCTGAGCCTGTGGAGGGCGAAAAACGGGCCTACCAGAAGTCAGGAAATGGGCCGTTTCTGGCTTCCAGAGGCTTCAGGGAGGCCTGCTAGGCCCAAAATGGCACAGGGGAGTCGCACATGTCTGCTCAGGGGAGGCGGGGCAGCGCGGGGGGATCATGCACACATTCAAAGGGGGGCAGGGTGTGAGTGGGGGGCATTGCATCATGCACATTTTGTCACCTAAGGAAAAAAAGGTTAGCCATCACTGATCTAGGCAATGGGAATGGAGAGACCTAGGGCCAAGGATGTTATCTGCTCAGTACTATGGCAAAATATTCACAGCTAAGAATGACTACTATCTCCAATGCTTTTCCTCTTCTGAACAATATGTTACTGGCTATCCAAAAGATTCCCTTCTTTCTGGTTTTTAGAAAATCCATCAAAAAACATCTATTCTATTAGGCCTTGGGAAGGTAACATAGTACAACTTGTTCCCTAGGGCAACAGAAGTTATCTTTGGCTTGGTTGAATGGATTAGTCCTGTAACGTTTTTATGAATTATGATTGCTTTTCATTGCCCAGTATGCTGAGTGCTTTTAACCTAATTTATGATGGTTGGAATGTACATTACTCACAGTTGGATTTGATTTGAGTAGCTTATGAGCCCAGTATGTTTGTTTATCTATACTGTATATATTCATGGATAAGCCCATCTGTGAATAAGCTGACCCTCGAATTTTTAACCAAAATACCATGAAAAATGCATCACCTGTGCATTAAGCCAGATTTAATTTTCATAATTGCCTTATTTGCAAGTATGTGTGCTAGTCATTTATGACAGGTGGGCTTAAACTGAAATGCCTCTTTCCATTTTGTTAGTCTAAGGAAAAATAGGAATAAAAAATAGAAAAAATGTGATGGCAATAGGAGGAGAATTTTAAGTATTCAATTTCATTTTCCCTAACTCCTTATGCTTGCTAGTTGCCATCTTTTAATTCCTTATATTACCCTTTGGAATGATATTATGCATTTCTGTCATTCAAAGTAGTGGTTCTTGGAATTAAAGATAGTAGTACTGTAACAGTGAGGAGCCAGGTAAAATATCTATACATGCTGCACATACTGATCTCAAAATCAGCTTCCAATTTGGAGAATAGCAATAATGCCACCTAGATCCGTGATGGCGAACCTATGGCACGCGTGCCACAGATGGCACACAGAACCATATCTGTGAGCACGTGAGTGTTGCCCTAGGTCAGCTCCAGCATGCATGCCAGCTGACTTTTGGGCCTTCCAGGCCCACCGGAAGTTGGGAAACTGGCCGTTTCTGGCCTCCAGAGGGCCTCCGGGGAGGTGGGGAAGGCCTGAGGAAAAGCCTCTGGAGTCTGGGGAGGGTGAAAAACAGGCCTACCGGTAACCTTTTTACCGTCGTGTGCCAAAAGCGGGGGAAGCACTGGGGGGAAGGGTGTCGTGTGCACATGCACAGGGGAGCAGGGTGCGGAGGGCACTGAATTGTGGGTGTGGGCACACATGTGCACAACCCCCCACACTCCCCCCTTTTGGCACACGATGGCAAAAAGGTTACCGATCCGCCCATCAGTGACCTAGACTTTTATACTGCTTCACGGTGCTTTATAGCCCTCTCTAAGTGGTTTACAGAGTCAGCATATTGCCCCCCAACAATTTGGGTCCTCATTTTATTGACCTTGAAAGGATGGAAGCCTGAGTCAACTTTGGGCCAGTCAGAATCAAAGTGCATTCCAACCACTGCACACCACGGAATGGGAAATTGAAGGATTATGTTTACGTTTTATTCCATCTTTTGCCAATGATTTCCCAAAAAAAGTCTGGGCTCAACTTTAAAGCATTGGTTCATTCTCAGCTATGAAGAAAACTAACCATACATCTTTGTTCTAACACGCTAATTTATAAGTGGAAAGAAACGGCAGTTCAGCTCTGGCTGGCACATCCATTCTCATGATGATCGCCACACAGATTGCTGCTTCCATTTTCTTCATTTGGCAGATCCAAAGGTCATTACAGTGAGGAAAAACAAATATCAAAATATAACATGGGACAATCAATCCACACAACAACTGCCCTTCACCAAGTGCTTAAGATGATAAAAAACTGGCATTCAAATGCCACTGCATATGCATAGGAGGCAACTCTTCCCAGTTCCAATTTTTATTTCAAAAAAATAATAATCATGATGATTACGGCACTTATTCCTCTTTATGGAAACATGTTCCAGATACTTTAATCTTACAACAAACAAAATCTGACAGGATATATGAGGACAACCTGCAAAAAGCTCCAAAACTTTTAAATAGGCAGAGCCCAGAAATATGGTTCTGCTGTATTTATTCTCTGCGAGTTTTATTATTGATGCTGTCATTTTCAATCTACTTTGGTGATCATGTATTCTAAAAGGTGATATGTGGGCTGTTGTTATTTATCTCACTTACAGGGTCCACTTGTTTTGCATTGTGTTTGCTGCACTTCTTGTAGCAAATCTGTCAATGCACAGGGCAACAGGGAGTTTTAATTCTCAACCAGCTTGTTACAGAAGCTGATGCCGATTTGCCCTAAGACAGGGCTGTGAAACTCTCAGCCCATGGGCCGCATGTGTCACGTGCTGGCCATGCCCCCACCCAGTTTAGCGAAGGAGAAAAAAGTCCCGATATGTTACGTGACGCCACCGTCACAACACGAGTTTGACACCCCTGCCCTAAGAGAAATTGACTTGCTCAAGATCATCCTTGTGACTTCTGTGCCCAAAGGAAAACTAGAACCCAGGATTCTGCATTCCTCATCTGGCATGACATCATAGTGGCTCTCAAAAGGTGATATATAAGTTATTGTAATAAAAAAAATGTCAGCAGCATACAATGACACAGGCCTGAAAAATAACAGGCAACAAACAAAGGAACTCTGCAATATGTTACTAGAGGAGAAAAGGGAAAATATTTGTAAGAGACAATAAAGAAGAGGGAGGGGTTCTAAAAACAGACTCTAAAATTAAGGCTAGCTAAAAAAAACATTTTTGAAATAGAGAGAAATTGGAAGTCATGGGAGGAATATACATCCCATCAGATCTTCTGTGCCAGCTCAGAGCCCTCTTCTGGTTTCTTTACTCAATCTCTCTGCATCTGAACGTGAGCTGTTACAATTCACTCACCAATGTGGCGGTTAGAACCATCCAAGCTAGCAAATTCAATGTAGTCCTCTCGAGCATCGGCCCAGTAGATGCGGCTGTTAATGTAGTCCAGGGTGAGGCCATTGGGCCATGTGATCTTAGTCTCCACAATGACACTTCGGTTGGTACCATCCATGCCTATCTTGCCAATCAGGGAATGGTCACCCCAGTCAGTCCAATATAAATATCTGGAAGGGAGCAAATGGGTGGGAAAAGTATGGCACAAGCATAGGATTATCACTGTGATCACTCAGGGTTTTTTTTCCCCTCATCCTACCATTTTCCTGTGAATATTCAGTCTGCTTTTTTTTTTAGGCTGTGTGTGTGGAATCAACCACTAATCCATTGGTTGTGACCAACTAGCTTTTTGCCTGAGCTTTGTGTTGAGAGTGAATGATTGGCCCAAAGACACCCAGCTGGCTTTCATGCCTAAGGTGGAACTAGAACTTGTAGTTCTAGCCTGTTGCCTTAAATGTTCATAATTACACCTCAAGTTTGCCGGTCTATTGGGAAACATTTTCGTGAACCTTGCAGGAGGAAGATGGCACTGATAAAACATTTTGTATGTATTTTCCTTATAAGCTGCCGACATCGTTAATTTATAGTTTTTTCCCCACAATTTTTCCCAGTGTTACAATTCAATGTTGCATCTGAAATTTTTGGCCAAAAATTCCAATTATTCTTTACCTAAAGGGCTCTCACAGAGGAGAGAGGTCTGCTACTTCTGCTGCCCCTTATCACTTAAGCAGAACCTGACTGTCCTTTAAAAGGTAGCAATAGGTCAAGAAATGGCCTATTCCCAGAATTTTCTACTCTGGTTCAATAACTCTAAAGTTTAAGCCTTCTGCTATATGGTTTTGGTGACTAAATTAATTAGTTAACTGTAAAAGAATGAAACATTACATCACTCACACATTGGGTGTGTGTGTGTGTGTGAGAGAGAGAGAGAGAGAGAGAGAGAGATGGATAAACAAAGCATGGGTAAAGAAAGGTGGCACCCAGACTAAGGAAATGAATCCTAATATATCTGGGAAACTTACCCATTCTGTACATCCACCACTAATGCTCGAGGTTCCCGGAGTCCTGAGTTCACCAACACAGTGCGGTAAGCCCCGTTGAGCTTTGACACTTCAATAGTATCCCTTCCTTTGTCACACCAGTACAGGTTTCCACCCACCCAGTCCACAGCCAGTCCATCAGGATTGCTTAGCCCAGTGCGATGTAGAACCTGGAAGCGTAGAGGAGAAGAAAACATCAACAACAGGGTGGATATCAAAGAAATCCAGAAAGGAGAAATTGGGACCCTCTCTCCTATTAGAGAGCAGCCGTGTTTGCCTTAGAATGGGAAGAGATAAGAGTTTCTGAGTCTGGAATGGAAAACTAGAAGAGCTGATCATCCCCTTTATGAAAAGAGCACAGGCTTCAGTCATAAGGCAAACAGGCCAAATGGGCCAGGAAACACACCTGTACATTGCTGCCATTGATGTTCATGCGGCGGATCATACTGCCCTGTGTGGTGACATCAGTCCAGTAGATCATTTGTTCCCGGTAGTCAAAATCCAAAGCTACAGCGTTATTCAGCCCCTAAATCCATCAAGACAAAAAAAATAAATAAAAAATAGAACATTCTTACAATGTGGCTAAAGGAATAAACCATTCCAGAATCTGTTCAGGTGTTATATTTGGCCTTCAGCCCACCCCCTCCAACATTACCTGTTTAAGCAATGTATAGTTGGAGCCATCCAGACTAAGCTTTCTTAGGTAGTACCGATTAGCAAAAATCAAGAATGGTTCATCGTCTGTTAAAGGAAGCAAAGGAAGGGTGTCAGAGGGTCACAAAATGCTAGACGCTCAAAATTTCCTCATTTTTTTCCTATCACTTGCAAATTGAATTTGCTGTGTAGATACAGAGAGATACTTCAATCTCTCCCATTATTCAGGAGATACAACATTTAAGATCTTTAAAGAGACAAGAGGAGATTTAAAAGGTTTATTTACAGGGAGCAGGGAACTATCATATGCAATACAGCGGTGAAATGCTACCGGTTCGGGCCAGTTCACCTGAACTGGTAGTAAAAAATACTACTGGTTCGCTGAACTGGTAGTAAAAAAAAATGTTAAAAAAAAAGTTCTGATGATCAGCTGAGCAACGTGCGATCGTTGGAACTTTTTTTTTAACTTTTTAAGCATTTTTTTACTATTGGTTTGGTTGAATAGGTAGTTAAAAAAATGCTTTAAAAAAATAAAAAAAAAGGCTTGGACGATCGCGCGACACAGCTGTGATCATCCAAGCCTTTTTAAAAGCATTTTTTTACTACCTATTCGCCCAAACCTGTAGTAAAAAAAGCTTTTAAAAAATTATTAAAAAGGTTCCCAAGATCGCGCGCCACAGCTGATTCTCCCACCTCGCTGTTCTACTTACCTCCCCAAGCCTCCTTTTGGTGCGTATTGTGCATGTGTGTGCAGCGCGCATTTGGTGTAAACCGGTTCAGATTTCACCTCTGATGCAATCAATACCACTTATGGCTGGTAGCTTAGTGACCATTCAAAGTTACAATGTTCCTTTCCTTGGCTTCTTGTGACTTGGATTCAAAGTTCTGACGGCTGCCCTACCACCCCACAGTAATGTGACTGCATTTTGGGTGCTTGGTAATTGGTCCGTATTTATGGCCATTTGCAGTGTCCCATGTTCACATGACCTGGATCTATGATGCTTTTGCCATACATTGGCATTTACTACTAGTTTCCAGCCCAAAAACAAAAAGGGCCATTGCGGAGAATGGATTTTTTTAATGACTGCCATGTTCACTTTGTGGCTGCTGCATTTATCTAACAACCGGTGCAAAAAAATGTCATAAAATGTGGTGTGGTTGTGTAGTAACCCATTTAACATTTGGCACGGCTTACACGACCATAACTTCAAGCTCAATTGTGGTTGCAAGTCGAAGTCTACCTGTAAGGGCATGTGAAGATGGTAACTGCTATATTTGTAACTTCCGCAAAGGAGATAGGAAGTTGCTCTTGTACATATCTTTTTCTTGCTTTTTTTAAATTGTTCTTCGCTTTTTCTTTTACCCCTTTATAATCTTTTTTTTCTAGTTCTTCTTCATTGTTTCTGTGGTTTTAAAAATCTTCGTAAAGTTTTCTTCTAATAAAAATTGATTTTTAAAAAATAAAATAAAAAGAAGCAGGGCTGACAATTCACTGAACCAGACACAAAGAGAAGCTATGGACTCAGACTGAGGAAAGAGTGGAGCAACATTGTTCAGTGTCTCACATTTAAAGCTGGGATTTCTAGGAAAAAAGGAATGCAGGTAAGAGGAAGGAAGAGTTTGCACTTTGAGATAAATAGTTATTTCTGCAGAAGGAGCTCTTTATGTTCTGCCCAGGGTTTGTCTTAAATTGTTTCTTTTTTGTGTGTGCTGCCGAGTCAAGTCTAATGTTCCAATTTACAAATAAGAAAAAAACCGATTGTGTATCCTTGGTCTTGCATTACAATTCATCAGGCTGGCTGGGAATGTGGTAAATTTTATTTATAGTCTTTTGGTAGTCTGTATCTTTAATTGCATCATCTTCCATCTCGCAGGGGAGAAAGTGTTTATTCGAAGTGGCCCAGCACAAGCTTGTCGTTTGCCTGGAGCATTTATTTTTTTAATTATGGATTTGCTGTTTAGCTGCTGTTTAGCTGCCGATTCTGATCAAAGAACTCGCCTAACTCCTTTTTTACAACGTTACATATATACATTTTAAGGTTTAAAATTAAATGGCAGCTTTATATTTATCTCTTTTTTTAAAGCATTTTAAAAAAATCTGTAGTAAGATTGGTCAATTTCCCAAGCAGGGAATCTAGGGGATAGAGCCAAAAGGTAGTATTATTGAAATTATTTCAACTTTTGATGCAAAGAAAGGAAGGATACCAGCCAGGTGAGGTGTCCCCTGAAAGATACTGAGTGACAGCAGGAATTTTGAAGTTACTAACTCAGCAGGTGATGGGGCTTGAGTATTAGTCCCAGGTGGCTTCTCAGATAAACACAGCACTAGGGAAGGCCCATGCTACATATATACTGGTGGTGTTCACCAGTTTTTTCATTAGAAATCTTTTGAAGCAGAAACAGTAGCTCCAAATTTGACATGCATTGACTCACTAGAAGTACAGGTAGTCCTCGACTTATGACCACGATTGAGTCCAAAATTTATGTTGCTAAGTGAGAGATTTGTTAAGTGAATTTTGCCCCATTTTACATCCTTTCTTGCCACAGGTGTTAAGGGAATTGTTGCAGTTGTTCAGTTAATAACATGGTTGTTAAATGAATCTGGCTTCCCCATTGGCTATCAGAAGTTCCCAAAAGATGATCATATTCTCCAGGGCAGTGCAACCATCCTATAAAATATGAGTCAGTTGAGAAGTATCTTAATTTTGATCACATGGCTATGGGGATGTTGTAACGGTCATAAGTGTGACAAAAGAACATAAGTCACTTTGTTTAATGCCATTGTAACTTTGAACACCCACTAAATAAACTGTTGTAAATTGAGGACTACCCGTATTCTAAACCTCTTTGGATTATTTCGGAAGTATACCAAGCCTCAAACACTTCTACTATGGCTGAAGCATAAGACTAATTCCAATGAGGTCAGAAACCATCTCAGAGACACTCTTCCAATTTGTTGTATCTTATTCAAGTCTCGGCCCATCGAATCAGATTTTGCCAAACCCTAAATCTATGACTCACGCCCCCAAATGTCAGGAACCTTTGCAGCTCATAAGAGTCAGTATTACCTGTGACAGCTTTGCAGCTGGTTGGATCATCAGGCTTCAGAATGTAGCCATCTGCACACATGCACTTAAAGCTTCCATGAGTGTTGATGCAAATTTGGCTGCAGGGGAAGGTGGTTGTGCACTCGTCAGTGTCAATGCAAGTCTTGCCATCATACTTCAGCTGGAACCCAGGGCGGCATCTGCACTGCAGGGGCAGCAGAAAGTCATTACATGTTTATAGGGAGGGCCCTAGGAAACACAATCTCTCTCTTTTTCTCTCTGACTTTGTCTTACAAAAAACGCAGCTGGCAGAATGACATAGGCTACGGATAGGCAGAAGATACATATGGATCTCTTGCTAGTTCTCAACCAGGATCAATCATTCCCAACTAGTCAACTGTAAGAGTAATTTTTTCCCTCTGAAATTCTCTTCTGTATTATAATGAGGAAGGAAATGTTGCACAACGGTTTGTGCAACGGTTTGAAATTTTACATGCCTCTTTTTTTCAACTTGCCATTAGAGTAAGCGGGGGACGTATTGCTTTAGAATAGTTTAGATGTAAAAACGAAACCATAACAATTCCGCTAAAAGATCGTGAAAGCCTGAAACCTTTCCAAGGACATTATATCAGGTGTAGAGTTGAAGCAGACAGTTCCCATAACAAAGTGAACTTGTTTATATGGACTATGTGAGAGGCTGGGGGTTTGGCTGGGGAAAGTATTGTTTAAATCTATGAACTGGTGTTTGGGAATCTCAGAGTTAGTTTTGCTTCAACATTACCATGCAGTGTATTCAATAAACAGTAGGATTTTCGAAAACGGAATGAATCTGGAATTTTATTTGGACGCTTGAGCTGGATGTTGACAGATTTCCAGTGAATGCCTATGAATTACATTCAATCTAGGTGCAGATGTCTGAGCTGTGAAATCTGTATTTCTACATGTAGAAATGTTTTATTTATTTCGCATAAAGTACTGAAGGTTTTATGGCATATCAAAGTAGATTCAACAAGTATGGCCTTCAACAAGTATGGTCTTCTTAACCTAAGTCATATATTCTGCCCATTAATTTATAGCTTCATGGTGGGAAAACTTAACAATACAGTATATAACTGATAAATTTCTGGCTCCAATAGTACATCAAAATCTACTGGTCTTGACACATCCTCTTCCCCAAAACAGGGAAAAAGAAACTACAGCCCAACCTTGTAGCCGATTTTGAGGTCCTCACACTCCTGGGAGCAGCCAGTCTGCTTCTTATTCAGGCACTCATTGATGAAACAGTTCAGCTCATCAGAGCCATCACCACAGTCATCGTTGTTGTCACAAAGCAAATTGTTAGAGATGCACTGCTCATTGTGGCAGAGATAAAAGGTATCATTGCACTTGTTCTCTGAAATGATAGTGAGAAATCATTAGGACTGAGCTCAAAGCAGTGGGCTTTCCTCACACACACCATGTAGGTTTCCATATTTACAGCTTCAAAACCATCCCATAAGAGCCAATGAGCACAACCTTCTCTGCCTGTGAGTCAACCTGTTTCCAGCCACAGTTGTATATTTAAACAACCTTCTGTAAATACGACACCCAAAGGGCTTCATCACAAAGCATGATCTTTCCCCTCTAAAGTTTCAAGTATACCACTATCCATAATATTAAACACGATTTAATAAAAAGTACTTAATACTAAAAAGATCTCACTATGAAAACAACGTATTATCATTAATAATTAAAGCTTAGATTGAACCTTAATTTGGTCACTCAGAGTGCAAGCAGTTATTTTGCACAATTCTGCTGCAATTAGGCAACATAATTACTACAAAAACTTCCTCAGTGTGGAGAATGTATTTATTTATAGCTTTATAAATTAAATATAACTTTTAAAGCTTTATAAATTGAGTATGACATTCATCTGTAATTCATGGAACAAGTCTAGCAATCAAGACAGGATATCTCTAGGACGATGTGATCACTCTCATACTAGATAACAATCCGACTCCTCCCTCTAGATCAGGACTCACAGCCTTGGGCTGAATACATCACATGCTGGCCACCCCCACCCCACCCCAGTTTAGCAAAGGGAGAAAAAGTTGCGATACATCACGTGACAACATGACGACACGTGTTTGACACCCCTGCTCTAGATTAATTGAAGATTCCCAATGCTTTTCAAAAAGTATATAGAATCCTGCTGCTAGATTACTTAATTAACTAGAACAGACCAATTAAAAGAGCGCTTCATTTTGTTCTCACTTTTTCTGATCATGGACTTGCTATAAACCAACAAAAGGTCACCACCCCACACCCAACTCCCTAGAGACCTACCAGGGCTAGAGCATCTTGGATTCTTGGGGGCTTCATCAGATTGGTCATGGCAGTCAAACTCGCCATCACATTCCCAGAGTTTGTTGCTCAAACACCTGCCATTAGCACAACGGAACTCATTGGCGCTACAAGTGGGGTACTCTGGGGAAGGTAAAAAGTGGAGGGGATAAGAAATCAAACCATGATACAACAGTGTGTCTTTTTTTCATGTAACAAGATTAATATACATTTGAAGAACACCTGTTTGCTTTACTGTAAGTAATACTATGCAACATGCAGAAAAAGATTAAGAAGTAGTGAGGCAATGAAGAGATAAAAATAGAAACCTAACCAATCTAATGAAGAACAGCACTATATACTGTACTTCTCTATATTGTTCTATCATTGCAAATAATACTTGCTTCCGTAACATCAGTTCATACATTTTCATTCTTTAACATTCCCACCACCTCTCTCTCTTTTTGAGGTTTTCATCAACTCTGCCCAACCACAACTTCCTTCCCTTCACTCACCTTTCTTTTGTATTTCTGTTCTGTAATTTGATCCCCATTTATACTGTCCATATAACCAAACTACCTAAACGTAATTCTTCCATACGAATTACTCAATTTTATATTCAGTCTATATTCATTCAGCACTTACACATTCCTGGCCTCTCTTCTATTTTATGATATATACTTCTTCAGTATCCCAAACCAGCGGCATTCAACTTATTTTTATGTTTCTCCTACCAGCCCTAAATCTCACTTCCAAGTGACAAAGTGGATATAGTCATCCATGACCATTTTCACTTCTTTTGAGAAACATACTGGAATACTACCCACTTACCAGCGTTTTCATGTATTAGAAAGGTCTCCATTTTCCCACCTTCAATTGACATTCTACTGACGTACACAAATTCATCAGCTTGCTCTGGGTTTTCACCATTTATGTCTAACCTGCAATTTTTCACTCCATTTTTCTTGTCAAGCGCAACTACTTTGAAATTTGATAGATCAATTTTAGGCTCCTACCCTTCACTCCATAATGCAATTTATATAACATTTACTGAAAAACATTTTGAGTTTTCAGCAGGCAACATGGTATTGTCTGCATGTCAAAGTATGCACATATTTATGTCTCTGACCAACATACCTTTACAGCAGCCTTATAACTTATTCTTATATACTAAACAGATTAAATATCACACATCTGTGTTACGCACACATCCAGGTTAGGCTTATAGTCATCGAAGGAATCGAAAATCCAGGATGATTAAAAGAATGGGTAGGCTTCACCAAGAGCCCCTTTTCTTCCAAAGCCTTGGATTCACAAAACTGATAGTTGTGAATTGATTGGGGAGGGGGCACTCTGTATGTTCAGCACCTATCTTCCTTTGTCCGTCTTCATGTGAAGTTTCTCTTTTGAACATTAAAATACACTGCTAAATGACCTAACTGCAAGGCGAAGCGAAAGAGTCTGTGCTATTTATTTATTTATTTATTTATTTATTTATTTATTTATTTATTTATTTATTTATTTATTTATTTATTAAATTTCTATACCGCCCCTCTCCTTCCGGACTCAGCGCGGTGAACAGCCAATTTAAAACCAATACAATACAATAAATTAAAACGTACTAAAATCAATATAAATTTAGGCTGAAAATACGACCGAATAAAACCGAATAAAACTCTAAAAATTTAAAAATAATTTAAAAGATTTAAAAATAGGAGGGATCAGGCAAGTTGGAAGAAATAAGTCTTCAAAGCCCGACGAAAGGTCCGGAGGTCAGCGATAGTTCTCAGATCTGGAGGGAGATCGTTCCAGAGGGTGGGAGCTACCACAGAGAACGCTCTCCCCCTGGGGGTCGCCAGCCGGCACTGTCTGGCTGACGGCACCCTGAGGAGGCCCTCTCTGTGGGAGCGAACCGGCCGGTGGGAGGCAATAGGTGGCAGAAGGCGGTCCCGTAAGTACCCTGGTCCTAAGCCATGGAGCGCTTTAAAGGTGATTACCAACACCTTGAAACGCACCCGGAAATCAACCGGTAACCAATGCAGCTCACGCAGGAGAGGTGTCACATGGGAGCGCCCTGTCGCTCCCATAATCCCCCGCGCGGCCGCATTCTGTACCAGCTGAAGCCTCCGGATGCATCCCAAGGGGAGCCCCATGTAGAGAGCATTACAGTAGTCCAAGCGAGACGTGACGAGCGCCTGAGTGACTGTGCGTAGGGAGTCCCGATCTAGAAAGGGCCGCAACTGGCGTATCAGGCGAACCTGATAAAAAGCTTCCCTGGCCACAGCTGTCGTATGCTCCTCTAAAGACAGCCGTGGATCCAGGAGGACGCCCAAGTTGCGAACCCTTTCCGTGGGGGCCAATGATTCGCCCCCAATAACCAACGATGGAGTCAGTTGGCTATATCGGGACGCCGGCAGCCACAGCCACTCGGTCTTGGAGGGGTTGAGTCGAAGCCTGTTTCTCCCCATCCAGACCCGCACAGCTTCAAGGCACTGGGACATCACTTCCACGGCATCGTTGGGGTGGTCTGGGGTGGAAATGTACAGCGTACTGATGGAATTCCACCCCAAAACCACGGATGATCTCACCCAGCGGCTTTACATAAATGTTGAACAGAAGGGGCGAGAGGACCGACCCTTGTGGCACCCCACACGCTAGGCGCCTCGGGGTCGACCGCTGCCCCCCTGTCAACACCGATTGCGACCGGTCGGAGAGGTAGGAGGAGAACCACCGCAGAACGGTGCCCCCCACCCCCAATCCCTCCAACCGGCGCAACATGATACCATGGTCGATGGTATCAAAAGCCGCTGAGAGGTCTAACAGCACCAGGATAGAGGAGTACCCCCTACCCCGGGCCCTCCAGAGATCATCCACCAACGCGACCAATGCCGTTTCGGTGCTGTAACCAGACCTGAAGCCGGACTGGAGCGGGTCTAAATAGACAGCTTCATCCAGGTACCGGGAGAGCTGCCGCGCCACCACACTCTCAACAACCTTCGCTAGAAAGGGAAGGTTGGAGACAGGACGATAATTTACCAAAACAGCCGGGTCCAGGGAGGGCTTCTTGAGGAGGGGCCTCACCACCGCCTCCTTCAAGGCAGGTGGAAGGACACCCTCACTCAAAGAAGCATTTATAATCTCCTGGAGCCAGCCTCGTGTAACCTCCCGGGAGGCCAGCACCAACCAGGAGGGACACGGGTCCAATAAACATGTGGTAGCGTTCAGCCTACCCAGGATCCTGTCCACGTCCTCGGGAGCCACAGGATCGAACTCAGCCCAGATAACACTCTCAAGACTGGGCTCAGTCACCTCGCCCGAACTAACCCAGTCAGTGGCCAGCTCATCCCGAATCTGAGTTATTTTATCATCCAGATATTGAACAAAATCCTCAGCACGTCCCTGCAAGGGATCCTCCCGCGCTCCCAGATGAAGGAGGGAGCGGGTCACCCTAAACAGGGCGGCTGGGCGATTATCTGATGACGCAATAAGAGCGGTGAAATAATTAGATTTCGCCGCTTTTATTGCCACTAAGTAAGTCTTAATATGAGCTCTTACTAGTGTCAAGTCAGATTCAGAGCGACTAGCCCTCCAACCACTCTCTAGGCGTCTTTTCCGGCGCTTCATCTCCCTCAGCTCCTCGGTGAACCAAGGAGATAAGCGAGTTCGGCGCCGGGTCAGAGGCCGCAAAGGCGTGACCCGGTCCAAGGCCCCACCGGCCGCCCTATCCCAGGCAGCCACCAGGTCCTCAGTCGAGTCGCGTGTCAGTGTCTCAGGAAATGGCCCAAGCTCCGTCTGGAACCTATCAGGATCCATCAGGCGCCTGGGGCGGAACCACCTAGTTGGTTACAGGCTATAACCTGTTAGCTAAAATTACAATATGCTCAAGAGTTGTCTGGGCCTGTTTCTGGCCCCCCAAAACAGCTAGCTCACATGAGAAACACTATAGCAAATTGACTCTCAGGGAACAATTGGGGAATGTCTTTCATACATGATGAGAGTTTCATTACAATCTAACTTCTTCAAATCAAGCTATCAAAAAAGCCAGCTAACTGTTTCTTAATTTGCACATTTCCCTCATAGTAAAAGTAAAGGTTCCCCTCGCGCATATGTGCTAGTTGTTCCTGACTCTAGGGGGCGGTGTTCATCTCCATTTCGAAGAGCCAGCACTGTCCGAAGACATCTCCGTGGTCATGTGGTCGGCATGACTAAACGCCAAAGGCTCATGGAACATTGTTACCTTCCCACCAAAGGTGGTCCCTATTTTTCTACTTGCATTTTTTATGTGCTTTCGAACTGCTAGGTTGGCAGAAGCTGGGACAAGTAACGGGAGCTCACCCCATTACGCGGCCCTAGGGATTCGAACTGCTTAACTGCCGACCTTTCAATCGACAAGCTCAGCGTCTTAGCCACTGAGCTTATAAATTATCCACATAATAATATTAAATAATAAATTAAAATTTAATTTCCCCCTCTTTCAAGTGAATTTCACTTGCCCTCGGGTAGCCAAATTTGATCTGATAAAAATTGGGCTACTATGGCTACTCTCATGGTTAAGCACTAATTCTAGGCTGGCACTTACCACAATCTGGGGATTCATCAGAACCATCACCACAGTCATCATCGTGATCACACACAAAATGTTTTGGGATGCACTGCCGGTTGTTGCACATAAACTCCCGTTCGTCACAAGTGTTGTTGTATACTGAAATCACAGATTATATCTGAAATCAGTTACGCCATATCCCTCTGTGTAGTTCAGTTCTTTTCACTGTGCCACAATCAGTTTTTATTAATTGCAAACGCATGGCATGTGTACATTTTAATAAAAAAAATAACCTGTGATCAAATTCATATAATTACTTCTTTCTGCTGTTCATTAGTTCTTCATCACTGTCACAGAAAAGAAAACCAAAGATGCAACTGTTTTATGAATGAAAGCGAATATATGTATCTCCGGATAATGTTGCAGGATCCAATCGGGGTTGGTTACCGGGACCAGAGGTTTTGTCTTATACCACTTCATAGTGCTTTACAGCCCTCTCTAAGCAATTTACAGAGTCAGCCTATTGCCCCCAGTAATCTGGGTCCTCATTTTACCAACCTTGGAAGGATGGAAGGCTGAGTCAACCTTGAGCCTGATAAGATTCGATCTGCCAAACTGCTGGCAGCTGGTGATCAGCAGAAGTAGCTTGCAGTACTGCACTCTAACCACTGTGCCACCATGGCTCTTCCAAGCTTTTGGACTCATGCTGGAGCCCATCTGCAAGGAAATTCTCACTAGCAGAGCCTGTGCTGTTCTATGTGTGGTATTTATGTGGTGCCTGTTGTATGTGGCTTTTTAGATGTTGATTTGGGTGTGTTAATGGTTGGCTTTTAAGTCATTAACTGTCCATTCCCTTTCTGCCCAGCCCTTGCCTTCTAAGTATTTGATAGCTGGTGGTAAATCAGCACTCCTTACCACCAGCCTACCAAGTAATTAAAAGGCAGAAGCTGGGCAGCAGGACAGCTAATGACTTAAAAGCCAAAAAGCCAACATATCCCAATCAATATTTAAAAAGCCACTTACAACAGGCACTAAAAATACCGCACAAAGAACAGCGCACTTTCTGTTTGAGAAAAGTTCCCTGAAGATGGGCTCCAGCACAAGTCCGAAAGCTCAGAAGACAAAACCTTTGGTCCCAGTGACTGACCCACATTCGATCCTGCAACCATTTTGTTTCCAGACAGCATTTCATCTCTCCTAGAAAGAAATGATGAAAATTGTTCCCCTGACTTTTGGAGATAATTTACCCACTGCAGCCACCAGAGGCAATGCTGAATGTCTGCCCTTTCTGAAGAAAGAAGAACATTTCAATTTCACTTTCTCTGGGAAGGTGCAAATTACAGAACTCATGCATGATGCAATGAAATTACTGAAACAAAATAAGATGCACCAAAATGCTGGCACTATAGGGGATTACTAAAAATATGATCAAAGCAAGATTGATATTTATACAGCTGAAAATACCATCCGTTGCATATCTTAACTGCATCGTTTCCTCTTTGCTTCCTATGACAGACTATAGAAATAGGGATCTAAATAGCTCAACACATTACGCCTGTTTTATCTGCTAAGGGCTATGTGAAATGTATAAAACTGATAAAGTCAAACTGATTTTGGACTCTGTATGTTATTATGAACTATCCGAAAACACGATAGGAAAATCAGCCTCTTTCACCAATAGAACCTCACAAAAGCTTTTGATCTAAATCATCAGAAAAGGACAAGGTACCCAACTTTGGCTGATGTCTCACAAGGAGGGATTTGGTATTTACCATTTTTGTTTTCCTTCCTCTATAATAGACAGTCTTTACCACTATGTCCTATTCCTAGACACAGTGGGAACTATATACCGAAATATATAGACAAGGTCTTTGTTTACAAAGATGAAAAGCAACAGAAGCTTAGCTTGCCTCTTAAGGTAACCAGCAAAATGAATAACAGCAAGAGCTCATCAAACTTCCAGCAGGAGACTGTAATCAAATACAGAACATTAAGAAGAAGCAGTAACTCACGGCATCCAGCAGACACGGTTTCATCAGCCCCATCGGGACAATCTCTATCTCCATCACACAGCCAGCGTTGTGGGACACAAAGGTAGGTGTTTGGGCACTGGAAGGTTCCTGCAGCACAAGTGGTATTACCTAAAGAAGCAAAAAAGATGAACAGGTACTGAGCTTGACAAAATCAAAAGTCAGGAATTTGTGGGTTTTCTTATCACCTTCCCACATTTTTTTTTAAAATCACCTGTGCATTTCACACATCCACCATTTTTCTTCAACTGCTGCTGGAACTAAAAAAAATCTTTAATCTTGGCTTTTCTTTTCCTTCCCTTTTACAAACAACAGATTGTTGTTGGGTTGTTGTTGTTTTTTTTTACTCTCAGGGCATCAAAAATTACTTAAATCAAAGCAGCATTTTTTAAAAAAATTTCTTTATGAACATAAAGACTACTTCAGTCAACTGACTTAAGCAGTGTATAGGAGCATGAGATGAAGCCAAAGCAACAATAAAATACAATAAAAACAATGGAAGCATAAAGTTACAATTAATCACAGAAGTAGTTATAATATTCCAGGCATCAGAAGCTCTACAGCGTTCAGACCCAAAAGCCTTCTACACAACCATCAAGCTTCCAGAAGGCCATGACAATGGAAGCTACTTTTGCTGGGGGGGGGGGGGGAGTGGGGAAAGGAGAAGAGAGAAAGCAAGCTGTTACAGAAGAAGAGAAGCCCTTATCACACGTCACTATAAGCAAGTAGCTTCAGCAGAGATGTGGTTTGAGCCAGAACAGGCCAAATCTAAAACAAACTAGGGAGTCTCAGAGACAGCTAAACCCTGAACCATGAGGCTTTACTAAACCAGGATCTTGAATGGCATTCAGAAACAGAAGGGTAACCAATGCAACTCTCCCAGCTATGGCGTTATATGGCATATTGAACCTGTCCAACTAACTGGAGAGCTGAAAACAAACTATATTGATCCACAAGGGAATTGACAAGGGTATGTGCATGAGTGGCTAACTTCTGTGCTCATTCAAAATAATGGGCGGGTTGAAGCCAATGGTATCATGAAACTCTACAGTATTGTATTCTGTTAATTTCTGTTGGGAAGACATCTTAAGTACTAGAAGCATCACCAGAAATAATTTCACCAGAAATCATGCTCTGAATGAGTCATTATTTCAATGTTGTACTGAACTGCACTCTTTGGGATAATGTATAAGCAACTTGGACTAAAAAATATTCAATCTATCTTTCAACACCCATTACTTTCTCTTTTTTTTTATTATTTCTTTGGAAGCATCTCTCATCACAATCAAAACCATACAGGTTGATTTTTAAACTAGTGAATGGCAGGGATGGGCAAATTAAGGCACTGGCACCGTATCTTATCCCTACTTTCATTTTAGACTCTCGGTATTCCACTTTAATCATCTTTACTCAAGATTGATGGAAGTTTCCCGCCTTTTTTGAGGTAGAAATCACGAGGGAACTATAGCCCAAGTTATAACATGGATTTAACACTTTTTTAAAGAAGGAAAAAATTTTTAAAAAATAAAAGAAAAATCTAAATCTAAAAACCCATGACTATGCTTATGATAGAAATCTGCCCACTTGAATAATTTCCCCACCCACTACAATAGCATTTAGATTTGTATCTCATCTCATAGCACTTTACAGCCCTCTCTAAGTGGTTTACAGAGTCAGCATATTGGCCTCAACAATCTGGGGCCTCATTTTACTGACTTTGGAAACATGGAAGGCTGAGTCAATCTTGAACCAAGTCTGAACCGAGCTCTAGGCTGTGTGCAGAGTTAGCCCACAATTCTGCATTCTAACTACTTCGCCACCACAGACCTTCAATCTTCTCATGTTAAGAGGATCTCCCAGATATCAACTGATTGTTCACCTCATCAAACACTTGATTCCTTTTATGATGTCACAAACACCTTGTTCTTAGCATCAATCACTCAACCTCTCTCATTGACTAGATTTCCATCCAATCCTACCCAACTCCCTTCGATGCATCCAGATTTTCCTTTTCATATTTTAACCTGTATAACAATTTTACCACTGTGCTTCCTCCTCCTCCTCCTCCTTTTCAAATCAAGAACAAAACTTACGGCAACGGTGATCTTCATCAGAGCCATCACCACAGTCATCTGCACCATCGCATACCCACTGTTTAGAGATGCACCGATGATTATTGCATTCAAACTTCACTGGGAAGCAGAACTTATCTGGAAAAAGAAATCAGGCATTGTTATAACCACTTCCAAACAATCCCAGTTTCTCACAAAGAAGTCCATGATATTGGAACATTTTTTCCCAGATTTATTTAGCGTATGGCATATCGTGCATGGACTAGCAATATAAATTAACATTTCATCTAGATTAATAGGAGCCAATAGAATATAAATGTTAAAAAGATCTATGTTCAAATACCAATGTCTAGGCTATCTAACCATTGAAATACAGCATCTTTTATATTTTTTAAAAATCAGATATTGAGCCAGAATATGCCCTCAGCTGGTCATGATGTGTGATCTACAGTTTGTTGTAGGATGCAAGAAATCACACTGAGGGGAGGATACTATGCCCCATTTATACAGAGAGTCCCAACAGACAGACATCATGTGAGGTGCAAATCCTATTCAGGATAGCCACTGCTGGCAGCCAGACTACTCTGTAGACTTTCCTGGCTTTCAAAATACATGGCAAAGAAATTGAAAACAAAACCTGGACCTTTTCAAGCCCAAATGACTAGAGAGATAGCAAATATTATTCATTTTTTCCCAAAATTTACTGATTATTCTATTTTAGAAACTCATTTATGGAAAAGAAAAACAACTCAGTGACTTACTACAGTGGGTTTCATCCTCTCCATTCTCACAGTCATTCTCCTTATCACAAGTCCAGGTCATGGGAATGCACCTCCCACTTGGACAGGCGAAGTAGTTAGCTGGGCACTTAGATTTTCTTGAGCCTGGGAAAGACAATGAGCGGGGGTGGGGGTGGAGGGGGAAATAGAAAATGCATTATATTGTATTTTGTTGGTGAGAACAGAGAAAGGAAAGCATTACACAATAATCAGAGGCTCCATGTTGGTGTTTTTCATAACTTTGTCATCCAATAAATGGATGTATGGGGCAGGCAAAGGAGAAGGGCATTCTACATTTTTCCAGCAACCAATTTCTTTTAAAGGTATAATTAAATTTACAGGTAGAGAAGCAACCACACACAGAAAGGTAGACAGACCGATCGACAGGCAGACACACACATACAAACTCACTCCTCTACATTTCTATTCAGAAGTCCCTAGAGTAACTTACAAGCAATCTAAAATGTAGCAGAAAAATCCATATAAAATAAACACATCGCTAAAAATGCCCCATAGCAATAAAAACAATCAGTGTGCTCTACTGATTCCAAAAATTTACAATTACTTATATTCCGTCTTCCAAGATAGCGATGTCTGAATAGTTTAAAGAGTAAGGCAAAGGTCCCTGGTCTCACTAGAAACTTTTTTCCCCCTGTAAAACCTCTTTTTAAGAAAAAAGGAATACAGAGTACAGACTTAATAGATGGAGTATGTGTGCAGGTAGACTCAAAGGGCGGTTCTTCCTGGGGGGAGGGAGCTGGGCAGGGCAGACCAAGTGAGGGATGAACGGTGTGTGTGTGTGTGTGTGTGTGTGTTTTCTTCCTGGTTGTTCACATTTTAGATCATTTTTCACTTTCCCAAGATAGTGGAGTGGGAAAGATAAGGTGACCGAAGAAGGATTCTTCTCTAACTTAATGGCTAAGCATTCTAGCCTGCTTTCATATACAAGTTCTCTGAATGCTTGCTCCATTTCAGCAGAGTTCAAGGTCCTTCAGGGTTTGGATGGTCAGAAGGGTGGTTTTCATTGGAAGATGCTCACCTGGACAATCCTGCTCATCTGAATAGTCGCCACAGTCATTGCTGCCATCACATACCCAGGATGGAGCATAACACATTGAGGTATGCTCACATTTCTGAAAATTGACATTTTTCACTCCCAATCTGAAAAAGCTGCTGCAGTCAGTCGCAGCTACCAAAAGAGAAGAAAAAACTGAATGTATGTAAATTCTTTTTTATATATATATATAAAGTTTTTCCCCCCCAAAATATAAACATTCCATCTTTCCTTAAAAAGCGTGTTGTCTGGGTACAAATATTTCTGTGCAACAATCTTCAGCATTTACAACATCATTCACATTAATATTAATTCTCTAATCTTAGAATTATAGTATATTAAACAGTTGAACATTATAAGCCTATTCACTTTTCCTCTTAACATGTCTTCTAGTAAGAATACGATAATGATAACATTAAGCATAATTATCCTCATCATCATAGTAGTAACAATTAACATCTTATTTATACTTGAATGTATGTAGATTCTGAGAAACTTACTAAACAGGTCTAATGGAGCAAAGGCTCCTACAAATCATACCATTGCCGGTTGTGTTCAAAAATGTGGAGCCGCAGAATAAAACCATCTCGATCTATAACTCTTAGTACCATTCATATTGCAATTATTTTATATCCCGTCTAGTGTTTTGGATGCTTGATGAAATATTTTTCCTCTTAGTGTCATTCATTATACAATGGAAAGCAGGTGATTCAATGCTAACAAAAGTTCCCCAATTACAATGGCAGCAGAGTACAAGACACATTAAGCTTGATGTGATAGCCTATTCTTCCTAATTCTGTTAGCCCCTCTTATTGGTATACCCCAGCAATCCAGTTCTGACTCACTGGTATAAAATAAGGGAAATGTTAGTGTCATGTTCAACTATGGAACTATGATTCTTGGCGTAGCTGCATAATGGACATCTCTTGCACCTTTCCAGTTTGGCACGACAAGGACTTTCACTACTGAATTTTCTTGAAGAGGTCAAAATCCACAAGGTTTTCATAGAGATCACTCCTTCCAATTTCTCCGCATCAGAGAATGCACCACTAAACACTTACCAGAGTTATGTTTCCAGGACTATATTAGGGATTTTTTGATGGGGGCTGTGGAATATAAAAGCTCTACTTCTGAAGGAACAGTGGCCTTCACTGGCCAAATAGCACAAGAATTATCGACAATAATCTTCAATTTACAACTATACAACCATTTCAACAGGTTGAAGTTACAGCGTCACTGAAAAGAGTGACTGTATGACTGTTTTTCACTTACAAACGTTGCAGCATATCCCCATGGTCACATGATCATAAGCTGCCCGCTTGGCAACCGGCTCATATTTATGATGGTTGCCGTGTCCCGAGGTCACATGATCACCTTTTGTGACCTTCTGACAAGCAGAGTCAATGGGGAAACAGATTCACTTAACAACCATGTTACTAACTTAACAACTGCAGTGATTCACTTAACAACTGTGACAAGAAAGGTCATAAAATGGGGCAAAACTCAATTTAACCACTGTCCTGCTTAGCAACAGAAATTTGGGGCTCGATTGTGGTCATAAATTGAGGATTATTTGTCCTGAGTGAGTGAATTGACTGGGCAAAGCCTGTATACAATTATGAAATGGCGGGGCCAGTGAAAAAGACATCTTATCAACATTTTATGTGCCTACTGTGCAAAACTCACTGCAGTTCATTTCGTCAGAGGCATCTTCGCAGTCAATCTGTTGGTTGCAGCGGCTGGAATTGTTAATACATGTCCCATCCCGGCAGCGGAATTCAGCAGGAGCACAGCTTGTCTCTGGAAAGAATGGACCAATCCAGTCATTATGGGTCATTCTGGCAACTGCCTTCATTTTCTTTTGCTGCCCTTCCTCCACGAGGAAGGTCGGAGCATTGGCAAACCCCTGGGCTATTTCCCTCTCTTCCCTTTATAAGCCATTTCCCAGTCTAGGGATGGTCTATAAAACAGCAGGGTTTTCAATCACTGGATGAGGGGGATGTTGCAGGAGGAGGCTGTGTGAAGCTCTAGCATTTGGAGGCAACTGGCACAGCAGACAGACAAGCAGGTCTGCTGGAGAATTTAGGAGAGAAAAGGAGCAAAACCTTACAAGAAAAGCTCATGTCTCTTGGGAAAAAATTCTGGGAAACTTGGAAAAACAAAATGGAAAAACCAAAAGACTTTCTGTGTCCGATATTTATTGGGAGCTTCAATGACTTTAGGGTTAATTTGATCGACAGGACAAAGAAGAATCCCTCCCTCCCCATGCTCCAAAATGCCCAGGTCATATATACGTTTTCCCTACTCCCAGCATCTCGATACCACATCTTTTTATCCTTACAATAGGTCCTGAAGATGTTTAGGTTGAGGCAGATTAGAAAGACAAGAGGAAGGTAAATAAAGATTTAACACAGAAGGCGTTTTATTGGGCCTCGCTAGCAATTTTTTCTGTACATGTTTAATCATTTAGTTTAAATTATTACTGAACTATTTCAGAAAACAGTTGTTAAGTATTATTATAGTGCTTTAGAAAAGAAGTGAAAGGGCATGTACTTCCTGATTGGCTTCCCCTCCTAAAGCTTACTGTTGCAAGGCACTTCATCCGAGTTGTCCCCACAATCATCTGCACCATTGCACCAGTCCTTGATGGGTATACACCGTTTGTTGGCGCAGTGCAAGTAGCCCTTCTTACATTTGCGGTTGTCTGCAAGGCAAAATAAGCAACAGAGAGAACACGGAGTCAGTAGCTGAAAGACAATGGATTGGAATGTAATTTAATTATCGACTGAGTGAAGCAAACCTCTGAACAAAACCCTTATTTCCCCCAAAATAAGACCTCCCCTGATAATAAGCCCAATTGTGTTTTTGAGCACATGGCAATAAGGCCAAGCGCTTAGGTCAGGGTTAAAAAAAAAATAAAAAATAAGACAGGGTCTTATTTTCAGGGAAACGCAGTACCTCCTCTCAGCTTGGAGCTGGATGGGGAAAAAAATGTAACAGGCATTCCTACTCTGGAATTCCAGGAGACCGAGCATTTTGTTGGAAAGGGGAACTATAGTGCTCTGCCTATATTCACAAAGTGTTGCATACAGAATAGCTGTGGTGCACAGAAACAAGCCACCGACTCTTTTCTTTCAGTTAGGAGCTTCAGATTTTTATGAAATTTTCCACTCAGAGGCAAAAAGTCCAGCTAAATCCCAGGTTTCAGCAGAGCTTAGAGGTTGAAAAGGATTAGGGATTCATCTTTTTTCGTTCCAACTCTTATAACCCTTGAGTGAATTCACTCTGTCCATCAATTTTGGTGGTATGTAACAAATATAGCAAATTTTGCTTTTATAAACACCCAAACTACAAATTTAAAAGTGAGACAGAAAAACACCCTTTTTAAGCTTGAAGAGAAGAAATATTCCAACAATCTTCCTGATAACCTGTCAAGCAATGGATAAATTCTTCTCCAAGATATGCCCAGAAATACAGAATTAGTTAGTCTAGAGCAGAATAGCTGGCTGAGAGAATTCTTAGAGTTGAAGTTCATAGGTCTTACAGTTGCAAGGTTTTGAAACATTGGTCCAGAGCAGGGGTGTCAAATTGGCAGCCCGCAGGCCAGATGCATCACACGCAGGCCACACCCACCCCAGCTCCACGAATGGGGAAAATTTTGTGAAACATCACGTGATGGCAATGTGACGCGGCAAGTTTGACACCTGTGGTCTAGAGTTTTAAAACTTTTCCACAAGCAGGCTAGTTGAAAGAAGAAGAAAAGAAGAAGAATGAGAGAAAAAAAAATCTTACTGCAGTAGGATGGCTTTTCATCTGATCTGTCTTTGCAGTGGGCCACACGATCGCAGGTTTCACTGAAGTCAATGCAGTCACCATTTCCACATTCAAACTCATTATGTACATTACAGGTGGAGTTGGAAGCTAAGGAAGGGAGAACAACACATATTTGTGAAAACACACCCATCTCTCAAGTCCCGTTTCACTAAAATGGGTCCTGAAATCCCATTCAGAAGATACGTTTTAGACTGGACATCTGGAAAGAGCACAGATTAAGTTGGCCGCATCAAGTGAAAATGCTCTTGTAAGAAAGTGCAGAAAGATCAATGGCTAAACTTCTGGGCAATAAAAGACTGGCAAAATATCAGTACAGAAAGCCTGGACACTTTGGCTAACTACATGCACCCCTATTTCCCACTATGTATGTCATACTCATCATAAGAAATCAGCAAGAACTTTCTTTCCAGAAATCTGATGGCTCTTTTCTCTATGCACTGTTTTGTGCATGCCATGATAAACTGCTTCTTGGAATCAGAATCTACTGAATTTATTAAAATCACACACCCATCTCCTTGGCTCCCTAGAATACTCACAGCACAGCCCTCTACTCATTCTGGGATAATTGCTGCATGGTACATGTCCTTTAGGACAAAATACAGTTTATGAAATTTCCCCTGTTGTCCCCAGACCCAAAGAGGCTTTGAAGTCCAAACCCTGGATGAGTAGATCTCTTCATTCTGTACCTGCTCAGATGAGTGTATTTCATAGGAACCATTGTCCAAATTCACTGGCTTTTATTCCATTCATGTTTCATTATCCAGTGTGGATACTTACCTCTGCAGGTAAGGTCCTCCTGAAGAGTTCTGCCTCCCCGGCAAGAGCATGTGACTTCTCCATTGGCTGAGAGGAGGCACAGATCCTGGCAACCACCATTGTTTATTCTGCACAGAGATAGCTCACCTAAGTGGAAGAAAACCAGAATAAGGAGAACGAAGCCCATAAAAAAATGGGGTCAGAGATATAGATTGGAACTATCTAAAAGTGATAATAAAAGGTTGGTTGACAGGGCATTTAATGGAGTTTTCGGGTATTTTTGTTTGAAAACCACATCAACAAATACCTGAACCACACAATCTATTTTCAAAACTGAGTCAAACTTCTTTTTTCTGGGAAAAGCTGAAAGCTAATCATACTTCTTTCTACTTGTCTCACCAAGGGTCTTCTGGATGTGAAAAGCCTAGAGGGATAAAGCCCTAAGCTTTAGTGGAGTTTGTGATTAAGCTGAGCATCAACTATCCACAATATGCACCACTGATGAATGACCTATCTAGGTCAGAAAGTTAAGCTCTTACAAAGCCACAATCAGTGTCTGAAATGATGTAATTCACCTGATACTGCAGAATATGAAAAAGCAGTAGAACAAGAAGTTGTTTCAAGCTGTATTACCCTACGATCTTGGCATGGGAGTGTTTCTTTTACACAACAAAAATCAACCTATATATTTTTTTATCTGTCTACAATGCAGCAAGTAGTATAGAAAAATTTAACAATGCCTGCGATTTCTCAATGCTCAGACTGGAGTTTTCACACTGAGAAATAATTACCAGCTATTGATAGAAAGGAGTAAGGTAAAAGGTTGAAAGGAAAATAGTAAGGGGGAAATGTGGTTTGCTTGTTTTATGAGGGCTGATTTTAGAGACAAAACGTTGTGCAAGAGAGACATTTGGGTAAAACAATTCAAACCCTGTATCATGCTGTGCGAGGCCAAAGATAAACAATGTTTGGGAAACACTCAAATAAAATAAGCCAAATACCAGGTGAAGTATTTCCCCCCCAAAAAGAGAGAGCAAGATTATCACTGCTAATATAGTGTAAATGGATAATAAAAGAAGCTGCGCAGGAACAATCCGAAAGACCTAAGACAGGGGTGAAATGCTCCTGGATCGGACCAGACCGCTTGGTCCAGTAGTGATCTTGGCTGGTGGTTCAGCAATCCAATAGTGACGGCAGAGCACAGCTCCGCCCAACCACCCAGGTGTCATTACTTCCTGGTTTTAACCATGTGCACGGGAGCGAGCAAAGCAAAAGCCTGTGCACTCTCAAACTGGTAAGGAAGGTAAGTAGATTTCACCCCTGACCTAAGTTCTCCCCTCAGGGCCAGAAAAAAAAAGCAAGAGTTGCCTCTGAACTCATTGCTGCAGTACTGATTCAAGGATGTTGAGAGAAGTGTAATATAACCTTATGAGGAATGCCCACCCCTTCCCCATGGCAGACTGTCACCCGCTCTCTCCCCAAGGATAAGTGGTTCTTCTTACAGCTGTTGGTGTCATTAGCCACGGCAATGATGCCCATAGGTTGCTGGGGGATGTCAATACGTAGGTGTTTCATGCCAGAGCCCACATATTTGTTGGCACGCTGCACAGCACGACGCACCCAGTCTGTCCAGAAGATATTGTCACCATAGACAGCCAAGCCGAAGGGGTGCACTGGCTCTGCCTTCAAGATCACCTGTTGGATATTATCAAGGAAAAAGCAGGTTGTCAATAGCCAGATATTATCACCATACTAGTATTAAGCACCTTGCTTCTGTGCATTAATGGGCAATGGCTTCTTGCCAAGCATGTTCTCTTAATCTTCCTTTTCTTCCCCCTTACTCAGTATTCCATAAATAATAAGGGAACCTGCTGCTTTCCAGAAGTAATTGCAATGAATTTAACTGCAACTTCTTCTTGAGATGTTGGAATGGAGCATCTACCGGACAGATCTAAAAGGAAGATGCTTGTAATCTTCACAGAATCAGCATGGTGCAGTAATTACAGCACTGGATAAAAACGTGGCACTGCAGACTTAAGGCTCAACCTCCACTCAGCTCTGAGCTCTTGGCCCAGTGACTTCCCTCTCAGTCTTATCTCCACCATGCTGTTGCTATGACAATAAATTTGAGCAAGAGATTAAATATACAGGCTTTGGCTCTTTTTCAGGACCTGATCGAGAGATGCAAAACATTAATTCAGGTAAGCAGCTAAGAAAAGAAAATGCATATAGCTTGTTGGGATACGCTAGAGCTGACCACATAAGCTCTCTGAAAACTTATCCTTTATTCCTGAGGTTCCTAGGAGGAACTGTAGCAATATACAATAATTTCATATCATTTCTGACAAACATATTAGCAGTGTATCCTCTTTATCAAATCGAAAAATAGGATGGGCATACATGTCAAGGTCAAAAGGCAAGATTTCACTAAGGCTTTATTCTTTTCTCGTTTTCCATATATGCTGGAAATAAATTCCCAGAATTATTAGTCGCCATGTTGGCCAAGAATTGTGGGACTGATAGCACCAACATATCCAGAGGATATTATACCAGGGAGGCCTGCTTTACAGGCTTTCGAGGGTCGGGGGGGAGCACAGTTGATAGAATTATGGAACATACATATCGTTTGGAGCCATCGTATTCACATCGCTCTATCTTGTCCAGGGTGGCATCAGAAAAGTAGATTTTCTCTGCCTTGTGGTCAATGGCCAGACCGTTGGGTGTGCGGATATCTTTGTCAATGATGGTGATCATGTTGGCACCTGTCAGCGTAGCTCGCATGATGCTGGGGTGTTGTTCATTCCAGTTGGTCCAGAACATCAGGCTGGAGGACAGAAGAAAACAAATTACAAAGGGAAAGTGCTACATAAGTTGAAAGAGAGAAAGCCAACACCCTGGGTGGAGGGAGGTGGTTTCTCCTGGATCTCCAGTTGCTGGTATATTCCTTGCATCCTTATTAGAGAAGGAGGATCTGGCTATGGCAATATATGATCCTATAGCACAACTAATCTAGGCTTCACTGCTGTAATCAGCTTTATATACTCTGAGCAATATTTAGAATCTGATCTCAAACCATGACAGATAGGCTCATGAAGGCTGTTTGTAACAGAGATTATACTTTTTTAGATTTTAAACTGCAGAATCGGCTGTTAATTTATATTCACTCTATTTTAAGGTGCCCTGGTGGTGTAGTGATTAAAATGCTGTATTTCAGGCTAACTCTGCCTACAGTCAGGAGTTCAATCCTGATGGGGCTCAAGGTTAACTCAGCCTCACATCCTGCTGAAGTCAGTAAAATGAGGACCCAGCTTGTTGGGGGCCAATATGTTGATGTTGTAAACCACCCAGAGAGTCCTAAAAAGCACTATGGAGCAGTTTATAAGTCTAAGTGCTATTGCTATTAGTATTTAAATAATGATGGTGGCCTTTAAAGTTCACGGCCTGAAACGCATTCAGTGGGCTAGTTCAGATATATGATTTAGTAACAGACACAGGCCTCAAATTAATGTATCGCATTCCTATACCCCCTTTAGCACAGCTATAAATGGGAAATTGTAAATATTCCTTTGAATTTTAGCTAATTGGTTTATTATATTCAAATCTGAACTATGATTCATCTTAAGTTATGTTGGCTGAGCAAACCAGTTAAGTTGTAATTTGAAGATGGTTTGTTTTCAGTAATGCATAATCCAAAGTAGCCACAATTTATCCAAGTGTACAATGCTAAGCAGAAATGAAATATTTTCTATTTCATCTGGAGACCCATGGAGAAAGGAATGCATATACTGAAGGATTGCTTAGATAACACTGTTCATTGCTAAATCCAAACATATTTCATGCCTTAAGCTTATCAAAGCAAAACTAATTCAGGAGCTTTTTATCCATACAAGTGTGGAACAGAATAGATAACCTCTCTTTAGTGACAACTTTTATTTGAAAAATTCAGGAATTGAATTTTGTTTTTTTTAAAGAACAGCATAGGACTTGGGGAATATATTTAACACGGTGGTTAGTTAACAATGCCGTTAAGATGCTTATTTTTGTTTTAATGGATTCGGGTCATTTTAAGGCTGTCCGCTGATGTGAAATCCTTACAGGAAAGTATGAAGAACAAAAAAATTTATATCATCACATGAATAAGGAAATGAATGAGTGTATGAATGAGCCCCATTGATTCTGAAGTGTTGTTTTTCTATCACCCAAGGGATACTGGAACTTACTTCTGGCATTCATCCAGCACAAAGGCTCGAGGATGGTCATCTCCGGACATGGTGATCACAGTTTCTCTTTCAAAAGCTCCCACGCGTGTCTGGTTCACAGTATGCCGTGTAATGGTAGAAGTAGTATAGCTTGTCCAGTATAAGGCGTCCCAGCCTCGGTGATAAGCCAATCCCTCAACAGAACCAACATCTGTTAAAGGGAAAATGGGATGTGTTTGTTATTTAGTATGTCTGGTTCCCAATGCTCACTTCTTCATTCTTGTTCTGAGTCACTCCTTGTTATTGTGAGCCCCTTTCTTATTTTGTCCTGATATTGCCTCACAGTCCACATCACTTTTCCTCAGTACAACTGACCCAACAAAACATGAACATGAAATGAACAGAACATGAAATGAACTACAGGTAGTCTTCGACTTACAACAGTTCATTTAGTGACAGTTTGAAGTTACAGTAGCACTGGAAAAAAGTGACCTCTGACCACTTTTCATACTTATGACTGTTGCATCATCCTCACGGTCACGTAATTTACATTTGGGTGCTTGACAACTGACTTACATCTATGACAGTTGCAGTGTCCTGCAGTCACATGATCTTTTGCGACCTTCTGACCACGCAAAGTCAATGGGGAAACCAGATTCACTTAACACCCATGTTACTATATTTAACAATCGCAGTGATTTGCTTAACAAAGCTGGCAAGAAAAATCGTAAAATGGGGCAAAACACATTCAACAAATTCGCTTAACAACGTAAATGTTGGACTCAATTGTGGTTGTAAGGTGTGCACTACCTGTATTGTCTGCTACCATGAAAGCTACCCTATTTAATTTCAACAAATGGGAAGAACAATCTCCAATTTCCCTGCTGCTTGGTTCAAAAACCTGGTTTAGTTTTGTCCCCATCATGAGAAACCTATGCCATTCTAATTATATGCCTGGGAGTCCTCAGAGAGGATTCTGATTATTTGTTACTGCTTCTTTCTGTCTTTCATCTAAAATAAATGTGGGGGTTGAAATACATCATAGATTTATATCTGTTTTCCCCTCATTCTTCAAATGTAGCAGAGAAAATAAAGCTATCTTGATAAGCAATTTTCAATGCATCTCAAAATGTGGAGCACAGAATATCCCAAATTTATAACAGGATAGATTCCAGAGTTTTTGGATGAAGGAGGGAAGTGTGGCAAAAACTAGCTAGTTTTATCTCCTTGTTAACAATTTAGAGAGCCCACTGCACTGATTAATAAACACATAAAGAAATATATATATGTAACTTTTATATACATCTTATACTGTATATGAATTTTACAAGAAAATGCATAGTGGTCTTCACACTATAGACAACATACAACAAGAGGTTGTATATATGACATTATTCTGGGGCTTAGTCAATCCTTAAAACAAATTCTGGCCACTTTAATATGGTTTTTGTTCTGACAATTTACTTACTAAATCAGCTGCCACAAACAGAACTTGACCGCTTGCCTTTTATTGATTTACCAAATTTTTTTAGCACAAATAAATTATTGATCTTATCTGAAATTTGAAAATTGCCATGAATTTCTTAGTGCCTCAGTTTCTTAACTGAGCACTTTAATTTGTATCAAAGCAAGGAGATTCCCCCACCCCCCTCTAATTTACCTCTGGTAATTGAAAAATGCCTCAAGAAAAGGATTGTGTAACTGCTAAACCTTTTCTTTGTTTTATTGTAGTCAAAGGCCTTATGGGGATGGCTACTTCGGCATGCAATACTTGTACCTCGCTCCACATTTCACAGATGCCCTAAGCTAGCCATGCATTCTTAACCAAAGTGTACCCACCATATCCCTTCAAACCACAGCACTGGCCCAGTTAACACACTGCTTCTCAAGTCAAGGCCAAATGACTCTGTAGTAATGGTCTTTGAGAGCTGTATGCAGCAAAATTTCATTTTAATGTATGCTGATTAGGATTCAAAATGACAATAAAGTTATTCTAAGTCACTCCTATTAACTGACTGACCCCCAAATCTAATTTAGGAGCCAAAAATCTTACCACCTTTCATTATAGATGGAGCAATTTTTGGGACCCCTACAGTGGCTCATATTATACCACTGCTCCGCAAGTTGCACTGGCTGCCAGTTTGCTTCGAGTGCAATTCAATTCAGTTGGTTGTTATCTTTAAAGCCCTGCATCGCATGGGGCCAGGTTATTTGGAAAACCGTCTCAAACCCACTGGGACTGGCCCAGTATGAAATCCATTTTTTTTTATTACCAGTTCTGTGGGCGGGGCAGGGGAAGGATACTGCAAAATCTCCATTCCCACCCCACTCCAGGAGAAGGATACTGCAAAATCCCCATTCCCTCCCCAGTCCTGGGGGAAGGATATTGCAAAATCTCCATTCCCACCCCACTCTGGGGCCAGCCAGAGGTGGTATTTGCCAGTTCTCCGAACTACTCAAAATTTCCACTGCCGGTTCTCTGAACTGCTCAAAATTTCTGCTACCACTTTTTCAGAACCTGTCAGAACCTGTTGGATTTCACCCCTGGACTGGCCCATCCCACATGTGCCAGCTTGCCCTTTGAAAATCTTGCCCTCTTGAGGTGAGATTGGCTTCCACCCTTCTGACCTTCTGCAAAAGCCTGAAGACCTGGCTCTGCCAGACAGCTTTGGGTCTCAAGAGGGGATCATCACACTGAAGGTGATGGATGAATTAAAAGGCAATCTCATGGATCCTGTTGCCCCACATTTGAACTATAATTTTATTTTGATTCCGGTTTCTATTTTAATTGTTTTAGAAATATTTGATCTTTTGTGGTTTTAATGCTTTTAATGGTGTCAGCCGTTCCAAGTCACTTTGAAATGAGGTGGGTAAATCTAACAAACAAACATGGATGGGGAACCTGTGGCCATCTAGCTGTTGCTGAAAATCAGTGTCCTAGCAGGTCAGAATGGCAAAAGATGACAGAGGTGCTGTAGTTCACCCATATCTGGAAATAAATTCAGCCTCCATGTTTCCTTTCGCTGGACCAACTGATTAATGGTGGAGAAATAATACTTGGACAAGTCACTTGGCAGTTTCCCATCTAGGAATGCCGATATCTGGGCATCACAACCCTCTTCCATCAAGTTAATAAACAGAAGGAAACTAATTGGTTCATCTCTGAATGAAATGAATCTATCATCTCCTGGTAGGCCCCAAGCCACTGTTTGAAAAAGCAAATGACACACGCTGGGTACAAGCTTGATTTCCTTCCTTGCCAGCAGCCAACAAATGCCCACGAGCAGAGAAGGGTTTTAAATCTCATTAAAATCATTGCTATAATTTATACATACAACTCAATACGCAAGAAAAGAAGGGGGATTCCTTTTGCTGGAAGCAGAACAGTACAACCATATGAAAGAAACATGAGAAATCAACCAAAAAAATAAGAAAAATATGACCATGCCTTTCTCAGCACATTCCCAAAATTGTGTTACATGCATGAGCTGTTAAAAACAATATGATATCCTGTGGCTCTAAATTTTGATACCTCACAGAAACCTCTTAGAACTAATCTGTGGGCAGTGTTCATATTTAGTAATCCACTTGCCCGATAGGGAGCTGGGTCACTCTGTGCTTGTATCCAGGAAGGTGAAGAAACACCCAAAGAATTATCCAAAAATAATTCTTAAAAGCACCTAGCAACCACTTAATGCAACACACAGTAGGGGGTTCCCAAACCTTTCACCATCACATCTTTTTAGTTTTTAGAAACTTTTACACCTCGCTTTTAATAAAAAAAAAATCAACTCATTATTACAATTTAAAATAAACTTGACCTACATTTTTATTTCTAATGAAACTAAACGCAGATAGTTTTGCTTGTAACAAGGATTTAATGAAAATATAATTTCATTCCGTTACTAAGCTTGATTTTTTCTTTTTTAGTAATGTTAAAAAAGCTTTATCTGTGGTATGCAGAAGAAAAAGGAAGAACAATGCATACCAGTTCTTTCCTAGTTTTCAATTAAATTGGAAAATTCTTCGCCTAAAATTCCCCCAAGCTTGAACATCTGAAATTATCTTTTCCACTTGAACTATGTTTTATATTGAATACTTGTTGTTGCAATACCTCTGGCTGTGAATTGACATTACTGGTTGGCCTGAGTACTAATTTATGAATAATATTGCCAGAAAGGTTTTCTGGGAAACAGCAGATGAATTAATGTGTAAGGCAGTCTGTGTGAGGCCCAATTTTGTTCTTTAAATCCTCCCTATAATGTTCAGGAATAGGAAAATGTTGGAAAAGATTAAAAATGAACATTCTCTGCTTATGTTCAACTGGACTGTTTTTCTGTAAACACATCAGAGGGAGTATTCAGCAGGTTCTGACCAGTTCTGGAGAACCGGTAGTGGAAATTTTGAGTAGTTTGGAGAACTGGTAAATACTCCTTCTGACTGGCCCCACTCCCATCTATTCTCTGCCTAGTCCCATCTAGTCCCAGTTGATCAGGAGGAAATAGGAATTTTGCAGTAATCTTCCCTTGGAATGGGAAGGGAATGGAGATTTTACAGTATCCTTCCCCTGGAGTGGGGTAGGAATTGAGATTTTATGGTATCCTTCCTCTGCCACGACCACCAAGCCACATCTACAGAAGATCTGAATCCCACCATTGAAACATGTGTATGGCAAAAAGATCTGCAAAGTCTTGTATTAACAAAAAATTACAAATAGTAATAGCACTTAGACTTATATACTGCTTCACAGTGCTTTATAGCCCTCTCTAAGCAGTTTATAGAGTAAGCATATTGCCCCCATCAATCCGAGTCTTCATTTACCAACCTCGGAATGATGCCAAACTTGTCAAATCACATAAATTATCAAGTTTTTAGCACCAAATGCCTGTCTGGGTATGAAGCAGTAAACTGTCATTACTGGGGTTTTTTCCCCTTTCACCTATTTAACAAATTCACCTTGAGTTTAGTATGCTACCCATGATACACTTTTTAAACAGATTTCCTGACTGTTCTTTAAGGCAACTCTCATGTCTAGTCTAACACTATCCTTATACACATATATAACTTACATTGCTTGAAAGTGGCTTGGGCTTCCCTCCTAAATTCCCCATACCATCTGAAATGGTAATCTGACTTGTTAGGCATATAGCAACTCAAAAGGAAATCTGGAATTTCCCAATAAGAACAGGATTGTTATTTAAGATTGAGAATCTCAAGAATGGAAGGCTCTGACACATTCCGCAAACATTCATTTGGTTGAATCCTTCCAGCAGACTACCAGTCTAGGAGTGGTAAGGGAAAGTTTTGATTTCTAATTCCTTATAGAATTTGAACTTAATTCAGAAAAAGATATTTATTGCTTAATTTATTCTGCTTCTCAACCACCCTTTCTTTATTCTTGTTCTGAGACACTCAATTCATTTTTCTGACCCTCTTTCTTATGTTTTCTGATATAGCCTTCAGGCTAGAAACCACAATCAATCAAATCAGATTTTGAGTGCTTTCCCCCCAGTACAATTGATCTAACAAAGCAGAGGTTTGCCTAGTGAGATCTTTTGCTTTAGTATGTATTTTATTAGGGATTCAACCCCAAAGAGTAGTTCCACCAAGGCTTATTAACTACTTGATATCCATCCTGAGGGCAAACTCCCAAAGAATCTGGCATAACTGCACAACATAGGAATAGTCCTAATACTCCAATGATTGTTTTCTATGCCCACAGCTATTTTACAGAAGATACAATTAAACAGGTAGAAGGACCAATGGAGCTTTCTTCACACTTTTGAGGAAATTCAACATTTGGCATTCAACACAAATGCCACAAACTGGCAAGAATCAGCATATATTCCTGGCCACAAAAAGACACAACCAATATGGATATATGTATATTAATGCCAGAATACGGTATGACTGATTCTCATCTGTGATCTGCATTCCATGAAAATCACTGTAATCTAGGACTATGTTTACCAGACTCTTACAGCATGTCATTCTTCTAAGTGATCATGTTTTCCCTCACAAAAGACTCTTCAGTTTGGAATATATATTCTGTGGAAGGGAATCAGGTGCCTAGGATTCACCCATATTTTCAAGAGAGATTCCACTCAGATTCTATTCCTTTCCCTGAATTGCTTTTTATATACAGAGTCTGCTTGTTTTTTTAGTTTTTAGGTGTTGAACCTCCTAGTCTTCCCAAGAATCTTATTCATAATTCCCTGGGTATCAGGTACCATTTTTTCAGACTATAAGACGCACTGGTGTATAAGATGCACCAAGATTTCAACAATGTAAGCAAGAAAAAAAAGTTTTTGCCCTTCCCAGCCCACAGAAGCATTCTCCAGGCCTCCCAAAGCCTTTGTGTGCCCCGTTTTTCACAAAAACAGGAGGTGCAGGGTGGAACTTTGGGAGGCCGGAAATGACCTCAATTCAATATATAACACGCACCAACATTTACACTCTCTTTTAGGTGGATGGGGGGAATTGTGACTTATACTCCAAAAAGTATGATAGTTCATTCCATAGTCATTGGGTCTGGAACAGGGGTGAAATCCAGCAGGTTCTGACAGGTTCTGGAGAAACGGTACTGAAAATTTTGAGTAGTTCGGAGAACTGGCAAATACCACCTCTGGCTGGCCCCCGAGTGGGGTGGGGATGGAGATTTTGCAATATTCTTCCCCCAGGAGTGGAGAGGGAATGGGGATATTGCAGTATCCTTCCCCTGCCATGCCCACCAAGCCACACCACGACCACTGAGCCATGCCCAGAGAACCAGTAGTAAAAAAAAATTGGATTTCACCACTGGTCTGGAATCATGTTTGAGCAATAAAAGCAGATGTTGTGTCCAAGAACCCCCTCAAACTGGAAAAGTCTTGTCCCAGGATAACGTCATAAAGCAATTCAGAGGTCATCCTACTCACAGAAAAAGGCTTGTTCCTCCCCCTACTCCCTCCCCATCTTCCACTGGGGCCTTAGCTACAGTCATAAGCCCTGGATTTACCATGAATCCCTAAAATGTACATCTGTTCTCTTGAGAGATGTACTTTGGGAAAATAAAATTACACTGGATTAAAATACAGATGCATCTGTATCAAGAAGGGCTTTCAGTGCTTGGCCTTTGACAACTGCAGTTACCAGTTGTAGTTTAATTGCAGAAGCGAAGTATCAACACCCTGATATTGAGCTAAGGGACACTGCCTAATCTGCTATCCTCCTATATGACAGTGGAATTTAAAAAACCTTCAATTTTATGGAAAGGTTTTCCCACTTAGGCCTCATATAGACATTTTAGCTCAGAAAGAACCTAAGCCATATTGTACCATTGTCTAGCATTGAAATAGGATTCTGCTTTCTCCCATAGACTATGGAGCAAATGTTGTGTGCTGAAGTAATTGAAATTAATAGGGCCATAGATACATAACTATAAGAGTTCACTGAGAAGTTTGTAATTACTAGCAGACCTATGTATTAATAGCTTTAGGAGGAACTAATAAATATTAAACAGGGAAAGTGGGAATTGGGAGCAAGTATTCATGTTCAGAACTACTGTATGTTAACATTTTTACAATAATTTCATTATGAAAATTACATCTTACAATTCAGACCTTTACTATGGTTGTAAATACTGGTGAAGAGCTTACTCTTCTCCACCTCTATCTTATCCTTTGAAAATGTCTGGAAAACTAAACTGTCTGCACATATTGTATGACTTTGAAGGGCTGTCCTAATACTGATTTTGGAAAGCCTGTTATAGATAACAATTGTATCATCATCATCATCATCATATTTTATATAATTACATAAAGATGCATAGTAAAAACTAATTTTTTGTTGTTGCTTCTTCTCTGCACATTATATTCTAATTTGCCTCTTTGATTACATATGGAAGAGAACAGTGGTGAAAGCCAAATTTTTTTACTACCGGTTCTGTGGGCATGGCATGGCTCGGTAGGCATGGCTTGGTGGCTGTGGCAGGGGAAGGATACTGCAAAATCCTCATTCCCTCCCCATTCCTGGAGGAAGGATATTGCAAAATCTCCATTCCCTCCCCACTCTGGGGCCAGTCAGAGGTGGTATTTGCCGGTTCTCCAAACTACTCAAAATTTCCGCTACCAGTTCTCCAGAACCTGTCAGAACCTGCTGGATTTCATCCCTGGAAGAGAATTACTTCATAAAGTCCCCCCTACTTCTACAGCCATTGACTTCATAGAGTTTGGAAAGGCAAACAGAAGAACAGCACCAAAACAAAAACAAAAACCACGTTTGATGAATATGAATGGAATTCTTTTCTGTTGAAATGCAGGAAGTTAGGAATCAGTGTATTGTCTGAATGCTGAAAAGCTTTTCCTTGCAAAAGAGCCCAAGTTATCTTATTGTCAGCTCAGTGTCTGGTCTAAAGATGAAACCAGATGTTACGAATGAAAGAACTGTTGTGGGACATTAGATACTCTACCAGTACCTTTCTCTGCTCAGGCCAATTGTAAAAGAACAAAGCAAAACATAGCACTGCATGATAACAACATGTCATACATTGTGTTATAGTAAATGTCATCTGGAAGAGATACGGAGTGGAGATAATTCTATGCCTCTTGTAGTACCTAAGTGTTCCCGGAGACAAGAAAGTATCACTATACCAGTTAATTCTTTTCCCTAATGGAAAATTATTTGGGAACACATAGGCACAAGCAGCCTGATTTATAACAGCTGTCAAAATCCCCCAAAAGTATAGATATGCTTTCTTCCCTCCTAAAAGACTAAAACATCAAAAGAGATAGGAGGTTTCACCACTCAGCTCCTTCTCCAGGTAATAACTGTTCCCTGTGGGGGTGAGCGGGACTTTAGAAGAAGGTCACAATTTATTCACACATTCCATTGTTTTTGAAAATGTTGCAGTGGTTTCTACGGTGATAGACACCACACATTTTTAGAAGAGAACGTTTAAGGAATTTTTGCATATTAAGTAAGAAATCAGAATGTAATCCACATAATGAGTTAAAGGATGTGTATACCTTCCCTCCAACTTCCAGGTCAAAGTATCTAGATCTGCGTATCATCCACTAATTTAATTCAGATGAGAATAAAATCAAAATGGTTGTCAAAAGGGCAGAATTAAAGGAACGTTTAATTCAACAGACTAGCCTGCAGCCTATTGTTAGTGATAAACACCAGAGGAGGAAAACAAAAGTTATTTTATGGCTGAGACAAATTATGTGTACTATACACTTCAAACTCGATATATGGATTATTTTTTCTGCATTTTGAACAAATCATTAAGACACATCAGCTAGGATAATGATACAATTGCAGCCAAAACAAACTGTGGCCATGTTTTTGCCTCATGAAATGTCCCTGGCAGTGGAGTGATGTAATCCATTTACAGTTGTACCCTAGGGTCTTCATTAACAACACACTACATTCCAGAAGTACTAGATAGGTTGTGTTTCAGGAAGGACAAAACTGGGAATATATTTGTTTAGGCCACAACAAAACCCACAGGAATCCTGGGGTGATTTTATAAGGCAGCTAAGGAAACGCTACTGAGAGTTGCCACTTCTCTTCCCTTTCTCCTAAACTTAATAAATTAAGGGGCCTGGTGGCTCAGCAGACTAAAGCATTGTGATTAACACCAGCTGTCTGCAATTATTGTAAGTTCGAATCTCACCAGGCTCAAGGTTGACTCAGTCTTCCATCCTTTCTAAGGTAGGTAAATTGAGGACCCAGTTTGTGGGGGCAATAAGCTGACTTTGTATAAAAAATATGCAAAGGTATGAAGGCTATTGCTTAACGCATTGTAAGCCGCCCTGAGTCTTCGGAAAAGGGCAGCATATAAATCAATCAAACAAACAAACAAACAAACAAACAAATAACAGCTGCCAGAGTGGAATATTCCACTGGCCCACTAAGCCCTGTTCTTTTTAGTTCTTTCTTTCCATCCTCTTAACTACATCACTGCTAGTGTCCCTAAATTGCATCCCCACTGGCCCAATTCCCAGATTTTCCCTGATCTGCTGTTTTCCTAGCTTTTCCTGTTCTTCTCTTACCCCCCAAAACACGAATCTCATTGTGGTCTTTGTCCAAAACAAAACAGCCATGTCTACCTCCATATCTACCCCAAGCATACATATTTTCTTTGGACATTAATTATCTGAGATCAGCTGTTCCGTATACGGACCATTTCATTCATCCTACTCTTTTCCTATGGCTGAATTGTAGCAGCTTCTCCCTCCTGTTAGTGAACCAATCTGGAGGATGCACCAATTTCGGTGAAGCCCAAAGTGAACAGGACAGAAATTCCATCAATCAGAAGGAAAGTTGCACAACTATATTCTCAAATATACCTATTTCAGGAAACATTCCAACTACTGAAAGAAAATCTAGTGAGATAGCCTTTATAAATTATGGTGAATGCAGAGACTTACAATAGTGATTTAATATCCTGGAATGTAGGCTTTTAATAAAAGTGATCTGCTTCAATGCCACAGCACTGGAAATATGAGGTTCCCTAATCCTGCGGATCCCACAACCCACACAAAAATAATCTTCCCCTATAATTGCTCTTCTGAGAGTTTCTTTGTGTAATGACACATTTATTTCTGGAGCTTTCCTCCAATCGGATCAACGCTTTGGTGGAAGCAGCCAGAAAACAAAAAGGGTGGGAGGGAACATCCAGAATAACTTACTTTCAACTATAGTTCTTCGCCCAGTTCCATCATCATTGATTTGCTGGATGTTGCCAAAGTGAATGTCACTGTAGAAGATGCGGTTGCTGCCCTTGCTGCCATAGCGATAATCAAAGGCCAAGGCAATGACATTTTTCATGTGCTCACTGTCTTCAAATGGCTTAATGGGCGCATTGAGATTGTTCTCATCGGATAAGTGGATACTTTTGAGAATGGTCCGTTCCGAATAGAGCAGATACCCATCGTAGTCACGGCAGCTTACGCTGTCCTCCGAGAGCATTCCGTGGGCACAGGCACAAGTCCGCTGACCTCCTCCTCGATACAGACACAATTGCTGACAGTCGCCGTTGTTCAGTGCGCACACATTGGTACCTGTAGAAAAGAGATACAAGGAAAATTAGCCAGCATTAGGTTGGTTTACAGCCTGTTTCTACATCTCAGGTGGTTTCAACTCGGGTAACAAATTCCACCTTCATTGCCCATACTGCCACTCAATCCCTTGTGTGTGCAGGATTCTCCACATACCCTTTTGCCTGGCTCTGTTGAAGACCTTGATGTCCTTCAGCTGCACTCCTATTCCTGTGCGTAGAGACACAATTTCTGATGCATTGTCCTTGCTGCCCCTCTTAATGGATCCATTTGCATGAGTCCTAGACAGAGGTACAGTTAAGTATGCAACTATGAGATATTCTACTCTACCAGCATAGCTCTTACATAGCAAAACACAATGAGGAAACTTTTGTTTACAACACTGTGACACAAATCTTCAGTTCATACACATGCTTAAACGAGCATGCATTCTGATATATTACTTATTTTACACACAAATATTATGCATAATCCATCCATACTTCACCTCAATTAACAGATCTAAAACTGGACACATGCACATGTATATCTGTAAAATTCAGCATATTTCCCCTTCAAAAGACCAATTAGGTTTGCATGGAAGGGGTTTGAGAAAGATGTAACAATATAAATCTGTAATGAACCTAGTTGTATCTGAACATGGAAGAAATGCAGTTGCTGGCAAAACACTTCCAAACATGAGTCACAGCACTGAGACACAAACCTGTCACTCCAGTAGACATAATCCTCAAAGACAGATACCGAAAACATATCCATGTTGTTACTGGATAGGACAACCTCTCTCTTATCACCGGTCTCTAGGTCTATGCGTTCAATCTTATCTGTCCGGGCATCACACCAGTAAAGCTTTCCATCCTAAAAAGAGACCCAGATGACAATCCATCTTGCAAATTATATAACATAACTGAGGATACCAAAGGGAATGTAAAATGCAGGCAATCAGTTCCCAACCACTTATCATTTCCCCTAAGATCAAATCATATCCCAGCAAGGAAATAAATGGGCATATGAACTGCTGCTACTCAAGTGGGACGGAGATTGTTTAAAGCCATGAAAGATCGGAAGTTGAGGCAGAACTGAACAGGACTCCAACTTAGCAGGTGACATTACTAGGTTCCTTTTCTTAACCCAAACAAATGCTCGGCAATAGTGGTGAATATCTGTATCTCAGATGTAGGATGAGAGTAAAGGTTCATTCTCCAAGCTTGTGGGTTGGTTTCCGAACATTTCATTACCAGGCCAGATAACACCTTCAGCAACAAACAAATTTGTTCAACAAACAAATGCTCTGAACGAAATAGGATTATGCTGGATTGCAGAATTGCAGTATTATCATGTATGACTTTTAACTTACCACGATGCTGAATTATGTTTCTGCGTTAAAGCACATAATCCTATTTATTTGCTGTTATTCTAAGGGTACAATGGAGCAAGGCATTCCTAAGGTGCTAAATGTGCCACTCATTTCTCAACTATGATTTTTGGTTGTACACACAGGCATCATTGTGTCTAACGCCCACAGCTTCAGGACCTTACTTCATAATCAACAGAAATCCCATTGGGCCAGCTGATGCTGGTGTTGATGAGGACCACACGCTCTGTTCCATCCAGCCGAGAACGTTCAATGCGAGGGTATTGGCCCCACTCTGTCCAAAAAAGGTATCTGAAAGAGTGGACACAGACAGTAACAGAACAGTTAACATATCATGTGTTCAGTCACAATTGCCACTAGTTTGCAATGTTTAATGGTAGCAAAAAAAAAAAGGAATAAAGCAAAAAGTCAACCCAATATCCATGCAAGATCTAGGAATAGCCTTTTCCAATTGGATGGCCTTTAAAGCATTGGGATGACTATTCCCAGAACTGGGAGTCTTGCCTTTCCCCAGCTCCAATATAATCATCGTTCAAATGCCTCAAAATGCTCCCAACCTGTTTCTATTATGACCAGTCTAAGAAGTTGTGCTCAACATAAAGGAATCTTACCCTTTCTCTGGGTGTACCGTAATGGCACGTGGCTTATCCAATCCTTGTGAAATCACTACGTAGCGGAATGAACCATTGAGCCTGGCAACTTCAATGACGTCAAAGCCCTGGTCTGTCCAATAGATGTTTCCTGGAGGGAAAGAGATACATGGTTGGGACTTAATGGATTACTCCTTCCTTTGTTTCTCGTGAGAAGGAAGGTTTCCTTCCCACACTCAGTTGCTCATCTACGCAGCCACACCTGCAATCCAGTCCACGGCAATTCCTTCCACTCGGCCAATGCCGTTGGTCACAACATCCTCTCGCCAAGTCTGGTCCCGTTTGGCTCGACTGATTGTGCTCATACCCATGTCCACCCAATAGATTGTGTCATTATCTAAAGGAGAGAAAAATACATATGGGAGATTGAAAGAGGAGGTTTGGTGTGATTCTATGCAATGAGCAACTATTATTTGAGTCACTTTATAATCCCCTAAATCAGTTCCTGGGTTCCCCAAACCCATTTCTTTTCAGCACCTGACAGTATATTCAAATCAGTACAAGCAGAGTAGCAGAGTAGCAGTACCGCCCTGAGTCCTTCGGGAGAAGGGCGGTATAATAATCTAATAAACTCAAACTCAAACTTTCTTGGGCCACTAACACCTTTAGCCACAAAGACCATAAACAAAACATCTTGAGAAAAGTGCACAATCCCAGGCTTGAAGTTAAACTTTAATTCTACATTTAAATTCTGGTACAATGTACACTCATAATTTATCTAACTAGCCGCAGTATTAATTAGCATTATGCATATCATAATGCATATCATTCTAAGAATACTTTGGAGCATGAGACACACTTAATAACTAATCTTTGCTTAATACACAGTTCTTCATAAGTATACCGTAGTTGTTTCAAGGCTAAGACTTTGTCCTCATCAAGAAACAAATCTCTCGAAATAGTTCTTTTTCTTTTTGCATACATTTACCATTTTAGTAAAATGCACTAAATTTCTTTTGTTCAATATGTGTTCTTCTCTGAATTAAAGCAAACGAAGCACAGTTTGTTCACATCTGTTTTTGTCATTACTTTGGAAATGTACTGTGTAACAGCAAACTGACTTCTGTGTAGTGATTCAGAAAAGAGTTCAAGTAGAAGCTCAAAGCTGAACGCTAAAAAAAAAATGGCTAGTGAAGGAAGGACATTAAGTTAATCTTGACCTGTATGTGCCCATATCAATTGTTTCTTCTCCACTAAAGAAATTGGTTTCCGGCATCAACCATAATTTAGGATTGGCTTCAAGACTGTGCCGGTTTTGGTTTACCTCTTAAATATAAATAACTTGTTTGGTTACCGAAGACATTTTTAACCAGAGATGAGATGAATTATGGTGATCTCTGATTTCCTCACATGAATTTTGTGGCTTGATTTTTCTCTAATATGAGGATACAGAATACATTGTACACTCCTCAATACTTATACTCTGTTGTTGTTGTTTTGACAACCCATCAAATTAACCATCATCTCTTCACAGAAAATCAAGACTTGCAATTAGCTCAATTTCCCCATCAGCTCTAATGTCTTCCATCAATGCAGCTTCTTTATCCTTCTTCAGAGGGCTATTCCTTTATCCTTCTCCAACTGAGAATCCCAAGAGGGCTAACCTATTGCAGGTATTTCCCACCTACCAGCATGGAAATCAATGCCGACAGCAAGTGAAGTCCCAGAGACTGGCACTAGTGCATCAGACTTGTCATTGGGGTCCAATGGGATGCCGCGGATGCCCTCATGTACTGAGTAGAGGAGGAAAGAGCCAACACCTGCATGGAAAAAGGAAACAGTCATAAGCTTAACAAGTTTATCAGAAGGTTGAGGTACAAGGAAATATGTATAGAATGGAAACCTTTATATGCAAATAGTCTGTTTCTATTCTGACCATCTGATCTCAAAACAATTTCAATCCACAGAGCTGGCCTAAAAGCCTGCCAGGAGAATTCCAGACTAAAACAATTCTTCCCTAACTTGGATCTGTCCAAGTTGTTTTGCTCTGTAACTCCCTGAGTTCCTGCCAATAGGCTGGAAAAAAATGAAATAGGCAATGTTTCATTAATGAGAACAATCCTTAACAACAGCTGGGGTTGTGAGAAGACAACCCACACAAATTTTTATTACAATCAAGAAGTGACCAAGGGATCAAAGCCTGTTTCAAGCTTCTTGAATATAGCATTTGTTTTTCAGACTTTCAGGGTCTGCTTTCTTCTACTGTCTGGTAGAGAAATTATTTTCAATCTAGAGAGTATGCTATGCTTTTTCATCCTATCTTAAGGCTGTGGGGTTAGCAAGAGCTAATCTTCTTAGAGATTTATTGAAATCTCCAAGAAGCAAAATTAATGCTCTGAGTTTTGTAGAATTTAAGTATTTTATTTTCCTCCTTACTTGTACCATTTGTCCTCCACTTCCCCATAAAATTGGCCCAGTATTTTGTGAGGTTTTGTTGCTTTTACAAAATGCAATGAACGCAAACCTTCATTTTTACAATTTTAGCTGTGATCTATGTGAATGATAGAACGTATGTGACATGTGAACGGAACTGAAATGAAATTAATGATGAGAGATTAAGTTTTAGTTTGTTGAAAGTTAGAATATAGAAACAATAAAACATAATTTTAATTCACCTATGTGTCTCTAGTCAATTATTACTTAAAAAGATAAGCAAAGTCAATATTGATTGAAGTGTGGAGGATATTTTTTAGCTGGACTTTGTTTTCCCTTTGAAAGGAAGCATCTCAACAGGAATTCCTCAACAGGAACTATACTATTAACTTTGTACTATCAGTGTTGGTCTGTACAAATAGTTTTATAGTAGTAATGATAGTATTCCTTTCTAGTGTCATATCACATTCCTTGCCACCAAAATTATGAGATCGTGATTAGGATAGCACCCATCATCCACAGCCTTTTTAAAGTACCTCCCAGAGAAGGGAAAGTAGAAAGATGAATTTTATATATAAATGGGCTTTCTGAATATCCCTTCTAGAATATGCCTTTCTTTGGATAAGTACAAAGATTAATTGCTATATCCTGAAAATAGGGGGGGAAATTGTCAAGGATTGTATCCTATCATTTTTAGTCCTGCAATTCTATATTTTTTTTCTCCTTCACCTCTTAGGGCTGCATCCCACTTTATCTATTTTAGGTGACACCAGTGTTTTTCTCCCCCTCATCTAGTCTACATGAAGAATGAATGTGTGAAGAAGACAGAAGATATATTTAGAAACTCATTTCTTGAAGGTAAAGAAAGCAAGGACTGACTGCAACTTCCCATTAAGAACATAACGCAATTAAGGTCAACTTTGCCATCTCATGATATATGGATAACACTACAGAAGCTCATTAGAAGCCTTGGTGAGAAAACTGAAAAAGAAGGAAGCTGCCCTTCAAGATTCATAGAGGTAAACTAGCCAAGTTCCAGGAATGGAGAACAATGCCTGCAGGTCACATTTAGACAAAACCACCCTTTATAATTGTTCACCTTCACAGGACTGCTGCCCACTCTTCAGGCTGTAGCCAGCTGTACACATGCAGGAGCGAGTAGTGTCTGATGTAGGAAGGCAGAGTTGTGAGCATTCGCCGTTGTTCACACTGCAAGGGTTGACACCTGAAACCATAATAACAGCAAAGTTAAAAGGGGACAATTATCACACAATATCAAAGTCCAGATTTTCTTTTGCAACCAGATGGTCACATATATGATCATTTACAGTCAGACAAAAATCAAAGAAGGAATTGGCAAGTAAATGTCTCCAGGCATGAACACTTCTGAAGTTTCTCGATATGAAACCCTCTCCGTCCAAAATGAACTAATTAGTTGATTTTAAAAGGCCAACACCTTCTCATACCCCAGCTAAATTTTGTGTTTCAATTGGAAATGCTAAATGTCATGAGTCCTTTGAGACTGCCAAGAGTTTTGCAAGATTTTGGTGATGTTACCAGATTTGAATCAAACTTTTGAGTGAGTACACACCATCCCACAAGGACATCCAAGGTCATGGGCCTCAAAAAGTATGGTTCATTTGGTCAAAATGGTCAAAATGCCACCAATTCAAAATTAGACTTCCTAGGATTTGGCAGGCAGATTATGTGTATTTAAGTTCACCCAATTTTTTTGTGTGCTGCCTGACCTAGGAAACTCATGAGTCTCCATTATGCTTCCTTGCAACCTACTTCTTCAGCCTCTCCTCTTGTACCAAGCAGAGCATCAGTATTTCAAGGACCCTCCACACTCACCCTGTTGCTGGATGACCTCATCATAGATCTTCATGTGCATTACAAGAGTGGTGCTGTTGCGCAACACGACTGCCTCCGATCCATCTTTCTTGTTGCACGTGCCCATTTTTTCAGAGGCCTGGTCAGCCCACCACAACTTATCACCTAAGTGAGAAAGGGGAAGTGTACACATGCCTTGAGGGAACTCACAATTGGAAAGAATACAATTTGCTCCCCATTTTATAAACTCAGACAAACTGACACGGCAATTATTTTCACAATTTTAGAAATCCAGTAAAGAAGTGTTTTATTGTTCCCGTTTTACCAATATGGACTTAGGGGAGAAAGTGAGATGGGAAGAAGAATGGGGTGTGGAACAATTATACTTTGGTCAGAAGAATGAAAAAAGAAGAAAGAGTTGATCACAAAGATTCTACTTGATTAGTCAAAAGAAAGTTATGGGTCTTTCTTGGCTTAAGACAGCAATCTGGACTGGAATTGCTGTTGTTAAGCAACAAGGTCATACAGTGCGATGTCACATGACTGGGGTGCTTAGTAATGGTAAACCTTGGCAGTACTGGTTGCTATCATAAATTGAGGACCAGGTTGTTAAGCAAGAACCTCACATGACTGCGATTTCTGATTTCCTGCTGGCTTCCCCACTGACTTTGCTTGTGGGAAACTGAAAGAATGTTGGAAATTATGATAACTGTGCTTGTAACAACATGATAATTGCAAACTGAGCACCAAGTGAGCAGATTGTGACTATGTGACTGAAGAGATGCTGTGTTGGCTGGAACTGTTGTAAGTGCATTCATTCATCACCATGATAACTTTGAACAGTCATTGAACAAATGGCTGTAACCCAAGAACCACCAGTAAACAGCTGGAACGAGTGGCTAAAACGAGTGGGGAGGTATATTTAACATACAGTAGTCCTCACTTACCAATTTTAATTAGGCCCAAATAAGGGGTGAAATGCTTCTGGTTCAGATCAGATCACCCGATCCGGTAGCGATGGCGGCAGGTGGTTAGGAGAACCAGTAGCAAAAATTCCTGCCTGCCCCCCCCCCCACTCCCACAACCAGCTGAGGCAATCATCAGAGGCTTTTAAAAAATTCTTTTAAAAAACATTTTTAATTTTCGGCCGAAGAGGTTGTAGAAAAAATGGTTTTAAAAGTTAAAAAAAAAATTGGCCACGCCCACCCAGTCACATTACCACCACCACCATCAAGCCATGCCCACAGAACCGGCAGTAACAAATTTTACATTTCACCACTGGCCCAAATGTTTTGTCACTAAACATCACAGTTGTAAATGTTGTGTGGCTGCACAGACTTAGGACAGCAGCTCTGGCACTCCTAGTGATTGTTAGGCAAATCCCGTGCAGTTGCAGTATCCTACAGTCACATGATCTTGCCACCTGCTGGCTTTTGCCAGCTTCACCATTGACTTTGTTTGTTGGATACCAGCAGCAAACATCATAGATGGTAATCATATGACTGCAGGATGCTGCAGCCTCACAATTGTGAGCTGATTGCCAAGCATCTGAATTACATTCATGTGACTATGGACACAATGCCACAGCCACAAGTACAAGGACCAGTGGTGAGTCTCCCTTGTTCAGCACAGTTATAACTTTGAACATCTGCTGAATGAGTGGTCATTAAATGAGTAACTGTTCTCTGTAGCACTCACTGAAATTTTCTTAACCTATATTAAAAATAATTAATTTTAAAAGGTATGCTTCTTCATTAAGATGCTTTTCATTTGATTTTTATTCATCAAATCAAATGAATTCAAGCACTCAAACCTTGTAGTACTGAACTGCATGAATTTTGTTCCAAACCAGCAAGCCACTTATTTTAATTTAAATATGGGCTATGCTGGCTAGAGCCGAGAATCTTGAGGATCTGCAATTGCATATCTAATTTTGGGTTGTTTCATTCAGTGTATATGTAAACCAGCAGGTAAACTTAGTTAAACTAAGATAGTTAAATATCAGTTTCCCAAAATTGTGGTAGCATTAGCTTGGTGGTTTCCTGGTTCTTGTATTAGCCACGAAAAGATCTATTGTCATCCCTGTGTGTGAAAATTAACAAAAAGACTAAATATGTGTTTCCACACACGCAGCTATAAAATACAGATATATTATTAAAAGCATTGTTAAAAGCTTTAATCATCATGCTAAGTTGTGCTTAGGTACTAAAAGGAAGGAATTTAACTTCTGTAGCATCAGTTTATTTTAAGATTTTAACTATTCGTAAAATATATTTATAGCAATGGTAAAATAGATTGAAGAATATAGTCCCCAAATAAGTTATATGAATACTAACGCAGTAAATCTTAGATATAGATGCTTTCAATTGGGTATTATAATAAAAAGTATCATGGAGATTTAATTATGGAAATCACAGCCTCAATATGATACCTTTTCGAAAACGATGTAGTAATTTCTGAATACAAAAGATCACAATGCTTTTGAAACAAAAGCAAAACTTTAGGGAATGAGATCTATATTCTCTACTATTAACCACAAACAGGTTCTAGGTAAATGAGCCCACAAAAATGAGAAATACGTAAGATCTACCCTCCATGCAAATTGCAGCATGGGGAGAAAAAAACATACATTGTCCACTGTCTCTTACCCATTATAGCCAATGCTGTGGCTTTGCGTAGCTGGTTCTTCATAGTCTCCAACACCTCCAAACCACTGCCATTGAAGTTGCATCTATTGATGGTGCCATTGCCAGAGCTTATCCAGTACAGCTTGTTTTCTTTGTAGTCAATGGAGAGCCCTGACATTAAAATATATATATATATATATATATTATTATTTTAGCATAGACTCAAAAGAGTAAGCAGCAAGGGTAGGTTGTACCAAAACCATTGTCATGGGTGGCCTTAATAAGTAATAGACCAATTGGAGGAAGGAACAATCTGTCATTTCTGATTGTATAAACCAGACATCTGCACTGACATTATGGAGATGATGCAAATTGTACCACTACCATGAATTTTATCATCATTTCACATAATGATGCTATTACAGAAACGATGCAAACGACTTCCATACCAACAGGCCATTTTTGGTTGGTGAAGAGAAGGCTGCGGTTACTTCCATCCATGTTGGCAACATTGATGCTGTCTCCATCTGTCCAGTAGAGCTTCCTATGAAACAAAGGAACCGCCATTCAGTGTTATATCCTTTCCCACATTGGCTGATTATCCCCTGGAAATGTGCCTGCCATTTGCTTTACACTTGTCAAAGTTCATCTGAAGAAAAGAATGCTTTACAGGAAGTTGGGTGGCAGAGAGCAAATCAAAATTTATCTCCTTTCTTCCAAACATTTTGTCAAGTGGAGAAAAGGTTTATATGAATGTTTCTCAACTTCAACCAGCATGCTCCTGGAATTCTGAGAGTTAAAGTCCACCTATCTTAAAGTTATTGAAGATGAGAAATGCAAAAGAGACAATCACCCAGCCCAAAAGAGAAGAAAAAATGCTCCAGCACCTCTCCACCAGTAATCAGCATCCAGATCAGCATAGATAAATAAATAACTTTATTGTCATTGTACATATATACACAGTATACCCATACAATAAAATTCACTTAACACCCAAAGACCAGGTCCAACACACATAACAATCCCCAAACACACTCCCATCCACCATAATTCTCCACCCCTAAACCACCCAAATATCCACACAACAGACCAACAGATTAGCAATAGCAATAGCACTTAGACATATACTGCTTCATAGAGCTTTTGCAGCCCTCTCTAAGCTGTTTACAGAGACAGTATATTGCCCCCAACACTCTGGGTCCTCATTTTACTGACCTCAGAAGGCTGAGTCAACCTTGAGCCAGTCAGATTTGAACTGCTGAACTGCAGCTAGCAGTCAGCTGAAGTATCCTGCAGTGCTGCACTCTAACCACTGTGCCACCTTGGCTCTAACTCCAAGGTTAACTTCAGACCAACAATCAAGTAAGCAATACCCCAATCAAGAAACTGCCAAGGAGCCATCAGTAAACAGCCCAACCAAAGAATCTCTAAGACCGCCCCCACCTACGGACAGGCAAGTTACCAGAATATAAACTGACAGCAAACAGCACTTCTTACTAGCACTGATATGTCATAAACTAGCTGGTAGGTTCACATTCACACATACCCAGCCCTTGATACACCTCAAGACAGTTTTTCAGTCATGAAAAGGACATCTCTCTAAAACAGCTTCTTTATACCATTCAAAAACAGTGTTTTTAATTCTGAAGGGAGTCAGACTCTTGAATACAATTATTGCTATTCCTGCTGGGCTGTGCATGGCCTAAAGATAAAGGAAGAATGTCTAGATGCAACAGAGCCAATTATGGGGCTTAGACATCAAGTAAATCCATTTAGGCATGCCTGTTGGATTCATTCAGAAAATTTAAGCAATGACTTCCCAAACCCCAGCTTTTGTTTTTAAAAAGAGAACAAAAGAACAAAACAGAATAGTCAAGTCATAAGTATCTTGCAAGAATAGCTTAAAATAGAACACAACAAGCAACACTTAAGAACTTCAGCAGGTGCCAAAGAAAGATCCCCTCCAGCAAAAATTTAAAGGTTACAGCAAAACACCTAAAGAATGTTATATTATCTAACACTGGAATTATGGGACATATGTTATATTACGTTCTTGCAGATCCTAAGATTACAAAAGGAAATGCATTGTAGAAATAAACCTTGTTTCTCCTATTTTTTTCTTTTCTTTTTTAACTTTTCTTTACTTCTAAAAGTGAAAAAAATGTATGTGAAGATAAGAAAATTGGATAAGAAAATCCAATCACTGTAAAATCCTGAGAAAGAAGCAGGGAAATTGCATAATTGCCATTCCAATTTTTCCATTTAATTTCTTATACATTCACTGTGGAAATATATAAAAGGATATGTTATGTCATGAGGATATGTCTTTAAGAACCTGGGCTCATGAATTTACAACAGGGAAGCAGGAAACTTTTAACATTTCCACATAAACTGCCACTAGTTGTAATTGAACTGGAGTGAAATAAACTACCATTATACCTCAATTCATGGAGGTTTGTTTAAATAACATGTAGTTAATACATTCAGAAATAATACTAAAAAGCTGTTAATTTAAAAAGGAAAGGGAAAGTGTTTCAGTCTGTTTCTCAGAAACTCCACCTTAATGTTTAACTTTGTCAGCATTCTTGGTTGACTCAGACTTACCCTTTGAGAGGATGAACCACCAAACAATGAGGTTTGTCCAGTCCCTGAATCACAGCATTCTTAAAGGAGCCATCTAGCCGGGCAACATTAATCTGTTTCTTGTTGGCATCATAGCTGGTCCAGAAAAGATTCCTAGAGACCCAATCCACAGCCAAGCCATGAGCATTGGGTAAATCTGCAAAGTAATAGACAATGTATTTCTTTAACTGCTATAAGCTGCCCAAAGTCATATATCGCTGGCTATATAAATCAAATAAATAAATAGGAATAGACGTGAAACCCAGAAAGATACGAAGAAAGTTAGGATGTGCTGCCAGAGGGGCCATATTGCCCATTTACTCCCATAATTGAAAGAAGGAAAAAACTGAAAAATGATGGGAGTTTTGTGACATGTCTCTGTGTTGTTATTTACACAGCCTCAATGTGTAAATTGATTGCAATGTGTAAATTGATTGCAAAAGTAGCTAATCCCTGTAGAATAATGATAAGAAATTGCAAGGAATATAGGTGTGGCAGACCTGCAGGCTGAGCCTGAGGGTGGGGTTAAATGTGTCGTCAGTTTGGAATTTTTGTGCTCCCACAAGAGACCTAAGTCAGCCACTTGTGAATTTACTTTGACCCTTATCTAGTGTCAATTTAGCTTTGACTTATTTGACCAGATTCTTGTGTATAGGTAGCATTCATTGAACTCAGTGAATGCTCCTGTGCCTGGCTTTAAGACTTAATTAAAATAAAATATAAAAGTTAAATATTCTTTTAAAAAGCTGTCCATCAAATATTTGAATTTAATTTAACAATAGCCAAGTCAAAAACCAATACAAATGTTGGGAAGCTTTGGAAGAGAGGACAATATAAGTAATTCGCACCTGCAGAAACAACTGTTTCAACGCCAGTTCCATTGATGAATGCCCGCTTGATGGTTTGTGTGCGGACATCTGACCAGTAGATACGTTGTTCCAGAGCATCGTAGTCAACCACAGTCACATTGTCAATGTCAGGCACAGTGAAGGAGTTAATGTAATTGTAATATGGGTTGTCAATGTCCACACCTCGGATTTCCATCTGGCGTGCATAAAGCAAGAACTTCTTGAATTCTGGAGATGGGGAGAAAAGACAAGACCAGGTGATGGAAACTCACTATCATCAGGACTTTGCAAGTATAAAGACTTTCCAAAATCTGCAAGATTCTTAAATAGGTTATTCATTAATGGTATAGATCTGGGGTATAAGAGTTTCTAAAATTCAGACTGAGGGCGAGTTTAATTTTTTTTGTCAGTTGAATTATTTCTAAATATTTAGCAAATTGAATAAATCAATCAATAAACATTTAGCCTGAAGAAATGGGGAAGTAACCTGTTTCAGTTATGCAATTTATCAGAGAAGGGATTACTTTAGTTTAAAACTGCTCCTCCCTAGCCTCATGATTTAAATGTTTTGTTGCAGCATGCAAGTTTTGCTTATGACTACTATGGAAAATCAATCTTTTAGAAACTGATACAAGAGGGTGAAAACTTGGCTATACATTTAAACATTCCTGTGCTAAAAACCTGTGAACCATTCTGAAAGATAGCCTAGGAGGTATCAATAGTTAAAATAAATGGGAAAGATAGGGATAGGAAGCGATAAAGCACTGTTATAATCTCAAATTATGTATCTTTGCAGGAGAAACTCCCGATTTACCCTGGATCCCATTCATTCCCTTTACCATAGCAGGTGGCATTGTCCTTATCCAGCTTCATCAGGTGCGGGCAAGCACAGGAATAAGTGCCATTGTAGTTGATGAGGCAGAGGTGGGAACAGTGGCCTTTTCCTCCATTGGCCTCACAAGGATTGGGGGCTAGAAGAACAAAAAGGTTATAAAATTACATTCCTCACAACTTTGTTCTAAATAAAGCAGAATGCATAGCTCTGTATGGGAATGGGCATTTGGCATATATAGCCCAAGGGGAAAAGGTCATTGTGACTGGATTTCTGGATTGTCCAGCACTGTAGGGTTGTACTTTTGCTCTCCCTAGACTAGAGTAAGCATCTCCAAATTTAACAACTTTTCAGGCTTGTGGAATTCATGGCTGGCTAAGGAATTCTGGGAGTTGAAGTCCACGAGTCTTAAAGTTGCCAAGTTTGGAGAGCCCTGCCCTGCTGCCTTAAAAAGCGCAAGTGCCAAGAAAGAAAATGTAAGAGACAGATCAGGGGAAAAGCCAATCCTACAGTCTACGGAGGATTTCCAAATCACCAGAAAGCAGAGTCTCTAAGTACAAGTACTTCATATTGTGTAAAAATCTTCATGTGTATCCATCTCATTTTTAATAATAAATCATAGTGAAGCTTTAAATCTTCTTTTAATGACCCCATAATTCCTTGTGGGGTGGAGTTTGGGAATGGAGCTAGCAGAGTGTTTTAATGGCCTGATGCCCTTCCTGACACCAATGCGAAATTTTATTCAGTAGACAATTTCTCAGTGTGCCCAGAGGGAAAAATATCTGCCTCTATCTAGGATTGAACTCACAGCCTCCTGATTGTGAGGTGAGAGCTCCACGTCTAGGCCACCACACCACTCCATAGTGAAGCTTTAATACACAGATATAATTACTGTAGATTCGTTCCTTGTGGTCTTTTTAAGGTAATTCTGTTATTTTGCCATCAACATCAGAACATAATTTGGTATGTAAGTCTTGGAGTGAGTGAGTGAGTGAGTGAGTGAGTGAGTGAGTGAGTGAGTGAGTGAGTGAGTGAGTGAGTGAGTCAGTCAGTCAGTCAGTCAGTCAGTCAGTCAGTCAGTCAGTCAGTCAGTCAGTCAGTCAGTCAGTCAGTCTGTCTGTCTGTCTGTCTGTCTGTCTGTCTGTCTATCTATCTATCTATCTATCTATCTATCTATCTATCTATCTATCTATCTACCGTATGTATCTCTCTATCCATCTATCCATGCCAAGTATAATAGTATCACTGTTGGAATATTTTTTTCCACTTCCAATTTAGGCCAGTTAACTGACAGGAATTTCCAGGATTTTAAGTGACCCGGATTAAGTGCACAAACTATGTGATATATGCATTTTACAACCATATAATGAGATCATTATCTACTATGCTATACTTGAATGAGAATGGCCTCTACAATTTATCAGAGAAGGAATTATTTTAGTTTAAAACCACTCCTCCCTCGCCTCATAATTTAGATGTTCTTGCAGCACACCAATCTTGCTTATGACAAAACATACTATGGAAAGTCAGTCTTTTAGAAATTGATACAAGCAGGTAAAGACATGGGCATAGACACTGGTTTCTGAAAAATAAGCTCTACGTGGCAATGGATCCAAGATAGTACTGTCCTTGAGCAGTGAAATTAAATCCAGAATCTGGATTAGGGGACTGGGGAATAAATAATAAGGAGAAATGGTTTAGTCTCTGCTTCTATGATCAAATAATCAATTCACTTGTAAACTGCTTCTCTCATCTTACTGAAAGATATAATACCAAAAATTGGCAAATAGATGCCTGGGGGAGACCATACTCATTGGCAGAGCACAATGACTATGAAGAGTCTCTTGTGAAATTCCTACCATCTCCAAGTATCGGTGGAGATTCTCAATCATCCAGGCCATGGTTGTCCCACAGGTGCTTTTTTTCAAAAGACAACTGGACTTTCCTCTTCTTGTTGTTGTTTTCTTTGAAAACATTTCTGGATGAGAAGCGAAATGTTTTCAAATAAAAGAAAAACACAAGAAAATCTAGCTGCCTTTTGGAGAGAGCATCTTTAGTACTATCATCACCAAAAAAAAGAAAAAGAAAAGAAAGCAATGGTACCAATTAAAACCATTCTGGGTTATAGTCAATCTAGTTTTACCCAACTAGCTTCCACTGGCCGCATCATTTACACATCAGTGGAAGTCACTGTTTCTTCCTGTATCCATTAGATGCAAAGTCTCTGGGGTTAGGCGTGGCTACCTTAAACACAGCAGTAGATAGCTGTGGCAATTGTGACAAACCTCTGGTGCCCATGTTGACTTCATAGACTGAAACCTGATGTCATTCCCCCACTGCTCCTTTTCCCTCATCATGGCTCACCTACAGGCTGGCGAGAGGGGTGATAGACTTGTAAATCAAAAGGCTGTGTGTTGGTTCGCTGCACGACCGTGACGTTGTGACCTGTCCACTTGTTAGCCTTGGCCAAGGTATTTGTGCGCCAGTCAGTCCAGTACACCTCGCCACCGTACAAGGTGACAGCAAAGGGATGTGACAGATACTCATGCCCTCGCAGCACCTCAATGTGGCCGGTGCCGTCATAGAGGGCAGAATAGATCGCATCTGACCTGGGGAAAGAAGATGACAAATCAATATGAACATACCCAGAAGAAGGAAAAAGGAAAGATGAGAAGCAAGAAACACAAGTTCAAGAGTTGCGTGGGGAACATGGGAGTGTAAAGTAGAGCTGGTACAACAAGATCATTTTCTTATTTTCTTTGTTCGAATGTGTAATTTTTGTCTGGTGAATCAAATAAGTAAATAATGAAAGATATGGCTAAGCAAAGAAGCTGCAAGTAAGACATGAGAAACAAAGAAAGACGAAGGACGGAGGGAGCAAGATACTTATAAATGGAAAAATACAGTACGTGATCAAAAGCTTTTCTTTTCAAAAAGCAATTCAGCATGAAATACATCACTCTAGGAAAGTAAGCCAAAGTACCTATTTTATGTTGCCCTGGAGTCTATTAAAGGCACGCCAAGTTTATTATAAAACACAGTGATTTGTTTATTAGTCTCTAATCTACAGCAAAAAAAATGCATTTAATACGCTAGCCAAATAATGTCTTACTTACTAAGGTTTTATTGCATTAATATAGTAACTATAGTAATTATGTGTATCGTTACTGTGAGAGACAGAAAAGAGGAAGTTATTGTATTCTTACAGCCTTCTCTGGATAAAAGACTCAATGGGATATTACAGCAAAATAGGAGACTCTCTTCTCTTTCTCCTCAATTAAATAACAGCTCTGCAAAGTGCAACTGATGTAGAATTACTCCCAATAGACAGAGATCCTTTTTTGCAGAGCAGGAAGGAAATGCTTCCGGTTTTTTCAATGTTTGGGGGCGGGGGGTGGGGGGGATGGAAATGTATCTTGGACAAAGATAACCATTCCCAATTGCAGCTACGGTAGTCTATATTACACTGGCATTATTACATTCAATATGTGATCTTGCATTAAGTGAAATGACCTCTGAGGCTAATTCAAGAAGGAAGGAAGAAGAAGTAGCACGAGCAGCAAGATTTTGAAGGGCCAATCGTCAGTGGAAATAAAAATACCAAATCTAGATTCTTATAAAGGGGAAGATGTGGACATTTTAAGAAAATCTGGATTGGCTTCTCAATAAAAATCCCTCCCCCACCCCCTCGCCCAGAAATGACTAATTTCTACCCTGAATCTCAACCCCTGAATATTTGGTGTCTGGCTGCTCCGCACCTGGCATCAATCCACAATATACGTTTTTCCAGGTAGTCCACTGTGAGCCCATTTGGCCAGCCGCCTGAGCCTGTTTCCTTGTGAATGACACGTCGGCCTTGACCGCTCATGGAAGCTGCCTCAATGCGAGGCAGGCTGGCATCCCAGTCTGTCCAGAAGAGAATCCTGGGGGGAAAAGTGGGCACACACAGAGTCAAAAAAAAAAAAGAAAGATGCCTCTTCAGCCACAGGAAAATAGTTGAAGTAGTCTCTGTAACACTGCAATATTCACTGTCAATCATTCACTCTTTGATCACTTTAAACAGTGATCTGATATCAATCCTCTCTGCAACAATCCATAGCTGTTGAATGCGAATGCAGGCAAATCCTGTAAGGATAAGGACTATGCTTCATTTCTACAGAGTTCAGAAAGTCTGTATGCACAGTGCTACATGGCACAATTTCCTTCATTTTGTTTTTAAAGTGATGTGAAAATATTCCCGTGCTCTTCAATAGTCTGCTTATGATCAATCCGATCTACCTCTTATGAAAGCGGAATAAAGAGTATCCTTCTACATTGGTAATATTTTTTAAGAAAGCTGGAATTTCACTGCAGAGAGGATCTAATTCAATTTCTGTAGTTGAGGAATGTGCAGACATACCCTTTAAAAGGAACTTATTTGCTTTTAAAATTCTATAGGATACTACATAAATAATAAATACTAGGACATCTTTCTAGTAGCAGATAGAAGCTTGCTTATAAACAAAACACCAGGCATTCTTGATGCTAAATTCAGTGACCATGGCTAGCATTCTATGGTTTTGCCTTGTTTAGATCAAATCCCAGAATAAACCCAGCCCCGTCCTAAGGATACAAATATCTGCTGAACATTTGGTTTACTGCCTCCTCCCAAGCAAATGCTAAAGGAAGGTTGAGGTTTGCTAATGGATTAAAAGATTAACATATTTTACCAAAATCCACATGGGCAACTTATTGTGGTACCCAACCTTCCACTGTGTTTTTAAACCAGTTCCTGCTCTAGATTTCTTCATCCCCTACATTCAGAGTCATACCCGCATCGTGGATCTAAGGCGATGGCACGAGGGTGCTCGATATCCCCAGCCAATAAGGTGCTCCTCATTGTTCCGTCTAGCTTAGCCACCTCAATTTGGTCCAGGTTGCTCTCCACCCAGTAGATGTTGCCAGCAATCCAGTCCACAGCAAGTCCTTCAGGAGTAGCTAGCCCATATTGTATCACCACCTCAAAGCTGGTTAAGGCTGTAAAAAAGATAGTTGGGATAGAAGCCATCAGTAATTGTTCATATTATCTGGACAAGCTTCATGTTGAAAGCATCTTTTAAAATTCTTTTCTTCCCCAAGATCTTCTCTCTCAATTAAAAAATGGGTAAAGATGCTTCCAAGTTCAGTAATAACATTTCAAGAAAAATATCTTAATGGATAATATCAAATGTCATTGAAAGGACCAGCAGAACCACTAGAAACACTGTCACGTATTTAATTCATCGCCTACCACATTATCAAGCTATTCAGCCTGAAAATATCTAGAATCCACACATCTAAATAATCAATCTGATTCCAGAAAATCTGAAAGAGAGTTGCTGCTATTCTGTATTGGATCTTAGATCAGACAGTCTGAAGAATGGGTAGTAATTATCTAAGATAGCATTCCCCACTTGAGTGCGCTCTTGTTTATATGAACTCCCATTCCCAGAATTCTCATCTGTGACTACATGGGCTGAAGAATTCTCAGAATTCAGGCCTACACATCTGAATGATTGGGGAACGATGATCTGGGATTCAATGCTTTCTTCAAGAAGTACCGTATTTTCCGGCGTATAAGACGACTGGGCGTATAAGACGACCCTCCTCAGAGCCATTTAAGGCTCGTCAGAGCCTTATGGGCTGGTCTGCCTGGTTACAGGAGAATGAGACCCGGCGTATAAGACGACCCCCGACTTTTGAGAAGATTTTTGTGTGTTAGAAAGTAGTCTTATACGCAGGAAAATACAGTATCTTACAATATGCGAGCAATGGAGAGATTATAGCCACTTTAGAGATTAGTAAATTTATTGTGACATGTAATCCATTCTGAGAAAGAAACCACGCTTTTGCTAAATTGCTGGAGTTATTAAAACAGAATACATGTAGCTGAATTCATTCCAAAGTGCCTACAGGAGAATTAGCTCAGTCATTTTCAGGATGTTGTCTTTTCTTTCCATTGGGTAAAATAGGAATTCCTCTAAGGTATCTGCTATCTTTTATTTAGATATAGGCTATAGTTACATACCACACCTCATAAATTTTGGCTATACTTAACAGTTAAGAATTAAAACTAAAAATGTACAGAAATCAAGCGCCCTCTTGCAAATTTATCCCGATCCTAATATGGTAAAATCTCATTTCTAGCCTCATTTATAACTTTAATCTCTGGACAAGTCAAAGGATTCCTAGTTTTAGGTATTAAAATAAAGATATGTGAAAAACTAATTTCAATTTTAAACAGTTTTATAGAGAGCAAGGGGTGGAGGTTTTTCAAACCAATCAAAGTCTGAGAAACCCAAGAGGCTTCAAATCTAAAAGACTGTCTTCTTCTAAAAATCCATAGCTAGTTGAATAGGGTGAAGGGACAGAAAGTCCTTTAGTGGGGACATATTAAAAATCCATCCTGATATTCTGCAATCCCTTGATCACCCAGTGCCCCATTACCAGCTCTGTTGAAACACTAATCAGGTTAGGCCCCGTTCTTTGCTGAAACAGTTGCTAGGCTGTAATTACCATTTAGGGAAGCTCTGAGAATGCTAATTAACTCTAACATAATGAACAACATTTAAAAGAGAGAAGGTATCATTTAACAGGGATTGAACACTGCTATTTCTGATGGTAGAAATGCAGAAAAAGAAGAGACTGGTTTATCTTGAAGGTATCTCAAGCCCTTTTCACATTTCAGCTTTTCCTGAAGGACTTATAGACCAATTTACAGGTAATCCTCAGTTAATATTAGTAATTGGGACTGAGAACCCCATCACTAAGTGCTGTTGGTAGAAAGCTTGACATCATGTGACTATATCCATTTATGACAGCAATGCCTCCTGTGGTTATAAAGTGTGATTTCATATGATTGATATTTGTGGCTTCCTGTTGGTTTCCTCATTGGCTCTGCTTGTTGGAAGCTGGCAGTGAAGGTCACAAATCACAATGGGGACTGTGGGATACTGCAACTGTTATAATTGTGAGTTGGTTGCTGAACACCTGAATTATTATCATGTGACTACTGTGACAGCCACAACTTTATGGGCCAGCCAAGTCTCTTTCAGCGCCTTCGTAATTTCAAATAGTTGCTGAATGAATGGTCATTAACCAACAATTATCTGTACTAAAGTACTTAAAAAAAAGCTATTCAGAAGAGAAGAGAATGATTCCTTTGATGTTTTCTAAACACAAAAACATCTTCATTAAAATACGAGATCCAGATTCACACCTATGAACTATTTAGGGTTTACAATAAAGGATCAGTGTAATTAATCCAGGCATAGTTCAGCACTGCACAAATTACAACAAATGCAGTGATGGACAGAGTCACTAGCACCTCCACATTTTCCTGTCAGCAGAAAGAAATGTATCCTAGGGAATTTTACAAAGCGCTTATTATAACTCTTTGAGACGTTGGTTAAACAAGGTTTTTGCAGTGGTGATTACAATAATTGCTTCAAAGAATTTTAAAGATAAAATTTGTAAGGTCTTTTGTTCCCAAGAATCCAAGTGAGGAGGATCCTGTAGCTGCCATATGGTTAGCCACACGTGTCTGCTTTATTTGAGGGCAACATCTCATGGATTGAAACTGAAGGCCTGCTGTGCTTTGAGTTAACTGGCTTTCAATTACTACACACAGATTAGAAATGCTAATCTAATCACCCCCAGGGGCATTTGTTCATCATCACTGGGGCTCAGTCTGCTAGCTATCTATTTATTTACTCTTCCAGAACCAGCAAAAAGAGCTTATTATAATGCAAGAAGCTGGCAATTGTTTAATAATGTGGCCATTTGGGATTTGATTTCCAATACCACAGCTTACTTAATGGACGGGCCAGCTCTCAGTGGAAGCAGACTGACCACAAATGTGGCAAAGGTCCAGTGTTTTCCCCAGAACTACGTTCAAGATTTTTTTTTTAATCTTACTTAAACAGAAGCTATGGTGCACAGTGCTGATTGGCCAGCTCCTATGTCAGTCAGAACAAATTTGTATCCTTCATTACCAAGCCAAGTTGTATCCAGTTGTACAGTTGCAAAGCAAAGTTTAATTTCCCTTTATCACTTTATCTAAATTTAGTGAAGCAATGAGTCCTAGACTTTATGTCAGCCATAAAGCAAGTTTGTGTTACTCCTCACTTTCCCAATGGATGGCTACTATGCAGACTACTGAGTGGCTCAACCTTTCTGTTACTCATAATGTTACCTTCCTGAATTGATCTCAATCTTTAAAAGAAACAGGGACAGAGATTTCAAAATGCAAAATAAAATGCTGAACAGCACCCGTGCCAAATGGTCGTAAATAAACCGCAAAATAAAACTGGGACAAACTGTCAGAAGTACAGATAGTTCTCGACTTCCAATCTGTCCTTCTTTGCATTCCTCCTCATACAGGTAAAGGTAAAGGTTCCCCTCGCACATATGTGCTAGTTGTTCCCGACTCTAGGGGGCGGTGCTCATCTCCATTTCAAAGGCGAACAGCCAGTGCTGTCCAAAGACGTCTCTGTGGTCATGTGGCCAGCATGACTAAACACCAAAGGCGCATGGAACGCTGTTACTTTCCCACCAAAGTTGGTCCCTATTGTTCTACTTGCATTTTTTATGTGCTTTTGAACTGCTAGGTTGGCAGCAGCTGGGACAAGTAATGGGAGCTCACCGCGTTATGCAGCACTAGGGACTCGAACTGCTGAACTGCCAACTTTTCGATCGATAAGCTCAGTCTCTTAGCCACTGAGCCACCACATTCCTCCTCATGGCCACCAGAAAATAAAAGTGCTTTTAGTTCAACAAATACTGCTAATCCTCGACCTATGACCACGATTGAGCCCAAAATTTATGTTGCTAAGCAAGACAGTTGTTAACTGAATTTTGCCCCATTTAACAATCTTTCTTGCCACAGTTGTTAAGTGAATCACTGCAGTTGTTAAGTTAGTAACACAGTTATTAAGTGAATCTAGCTTCCCCATTGCTTTTGCTCATCAAAAGGTTTCAAAAGATCGATTACATGACCCTGGGACGTTGCAACCAATTATAAATGAATCAGTAGCCAAGTGTCTGAATTTTGATCATGTAACGCTGGGATGCTGCAACAGTCTTAACCATAAATTATTTTTTTCCCGTTGTAAGTTCAAGTGGTCCCTAAATGAACTACTGTAAGTCAAGAACTACCTGTAGTGGGATGGGAGTTATTATTATTATTAGATTTATCCTATCTATCTTGAGGGGCAAAAACATTCATTGTTCGCGGACTGGACTAAGGCACTCATTGAGGAAATGAGTAATCCTGGCTTGTCTGAATTATGATGGATAGATTGATATTGCTCAGTTGTTGCTTTTTTCTCTGATCAACAGAGAGATGAGATAGCTATTCCTTTTCTTCCTCCACTCTATGAGTCACGTTAAGAGACAGAGCCCCATTATCGAGAACTGAGAATTCGGGTGAGGTGAGATGTGCCCACTTTCCTCCAACAAAGTCTACAGATGCTCAAAGGAGGGAATACCTCCTACAAGACTGTCACTTTATCTCAGCTTTCCTGCTGGAAAAGATGCTGTCTCCATGCTTTTTCATGGCTATGTACATCTTCTCTCCAAAAGCATTTTTTTAAAAAAAGGTATGTGATTATCTTCACAAACGCACACATGAATTACATGGGCCAATCTGAAACTGAAAAATTGTCAATAACAAAAGGTTTAAGCAGCCCTTGTTGCTGCTTTGGTCAAAATTGCCAAAGCAGCAAAATTCATCAAGCTTCTTCTCTTTAAATAAAAATATTGCCAAAGCTTTATTTTCATTTGCAATTAAAGTAAAAATAAACAGACCCTTAATTAAAATAATGAACTACAAAAGAATGTCGCCAACAAAGAAGCAATTCATCAGCTGTGCCAGACAGGAAGCAAATAAAGCTTTTATTTAAAAGCACAGTAGCCCTAAAAAGCTTCAGTAATGTTTAACCAACCCCAATGGCCCTGTTATTTCATATTTTAATTATATATCTATTTTTATTCCCACCAATCATTCTTAAAGGTTTGAACAGCTGATAACAGCAGAACAAATGTATGCACAATTCATTTCTTTATTGTGGTTCCATCTGTGAATACAAGGTTGAGAAGGAAGCCTAACTGTCCTGGTTAGAATGGACTGTGAGCACATCATATTTTAAAAGTATAAACTTTCTGGGGGGAAAATGTTTTGGGGAAAAAAATCACCACTCTACAGCAGTCACATCTGTGTGCAAGTGCATGAGTCAGTCTTTAGTGACTGCCTGGAAAATTTCGTATAGTTTTTGTGATAATAATTTTGAAAATGGTCTGCCATTGTCTTTTTCCTAGGCCTAAGAGAGAGTGACTGGCCCAAAGCCACTCTGTACTCACCTCCATTCTCATGCAATTTCCCCCGGTATATCTTGTCTTCTACCACATCAGTCCAATAGAGGGAGCTCTGATTCAGATGAAAGTCCAAGGCAATGGTGTTTCTCAAGCCAGGCACTAAAACGCTGTAATCTCCCTTGTGTAAATCAATACGCCGGATCTCATGGCGATTGGAAAAGATGATGAAAGGCTTAAACGGGTCTAAAAATGGAAAGAGGAATGTTGATCACTGCCGCTATTATATTTTCATGATCTTTTAAACCCAGGAGCATCTCCTGAGAGGGCTCCCGCGGCAAACACTTTCACTTGAAAATAGATTTGGAACAAATTAGCTTTCAATCTTCTGAGTTTTTAACATCATTTTTGCCTTTCCAATTCTATTCGTCTCCTGTTCTGCCGAGACGGTCAGGGTTGGGATTTTAATGAACATAACCACTGCCATAAATCATGATAAATTATTAATAACAATCCCTGAAATATGGACAAAGGCTCATTATCCTAGTACTTATTCATGTCACAAGGTAATCTGTGGACGGCGATTCCCACAGGCAAAGGTCCAAAGCTCTCGCATGAGCCTCCCCTTTTTCATACAAGAGGGAATGAATACCATGCTGCAACTGAACAACACGCATCTTTTAAAAATTCTCCCTCTTCCAGCCTTCCCTAGAGCCCTGGGAACAGAGCTGACTTTCTTTTGCCTGCCAGCGGCAACATGGCAGAATGAGGCAAGTCCCTAAAGGACAGGAACACTGCTGTGTTTCTTGACTGCCGGAAAACACCAAGCTGGACTTCCCCCTCCCCTCCTGCTAACTCCACTTTTGGTCTTTTTCCCATTCAGTTTTCCAAAAAGGCAAGAATCTTAGACTGACCTACTACTCTTCTCACATACAAAACAGATTCAAGGGACCTAGCCCACAACTCCATCCGTCATTACGGTTTTGGCTTTGCTATTTTTCCAGAGCGATGGAATGGGGGATGTCTGCAGATTGGTATCCTGCAGAAAAAGCCTCAGTGGGCTCCATGTAGTCCTCTGCCCTTTTCTCCTAAAGATGTCCTCTTCTAAAGCTTTTCTTCATAGGATACTTTTTACAGTTTGAGCCAAATCCTGGATGCAGTCCAGCACTCAGGTTTTGAATCAGTTCTTCATTAAAGCGAATCTGCTCAGTCCATCCTATGATTCCCCATAAGGTCTCAGTGAATCATATAGGGGACACAGTATACTCTTGTGAAAGCATCTCTGGCAGTGGTGAAATCCACTGACCTTCGCTACCAGTTCGGGAACGGGAGTGTGTGTTGGCCTCTTTTACACATGTGCAGAACCTTCTGCGCATGTACAGATGTTGAAAAAATGGGATGCAATGATGTCCCGGCAGATGGGCGGAACCTCCCACTGTCAAAGCTACCAGTTCAGTGAGCCGGATAGAACTCGACGGCACTACCAGTTCGGTGAGTCAGATAGAACTGGGGGTGGGGATTTCACCACTGATCTCTGGCCTACAGTTTCACAAACAATTCATTTTAAACCCACAAGAATAATAGAAGAATCACAGTGAATCCACCCCACATACCCCCAAGAGTCAACTCCTCAACCTATTATGAGAAGTGACATCTTTCTACAAGGACACTACAAGGTTCCTTGTAACACCTGTTCAGACCCTCTATGAAAGTCTGTGGGGAAAAGTGTCAAGAGGACACTTTTCAAAGCTAGATCTTTAGCAGTTAGTGGCCAGAAGGAGAATATTTTGATGAAGGGAAACAAAGGACGGTACCTCCTCCTCAGCTCTGAAAAGAGTTGTGTGTCCAAACTGACTGAAGTACTGGCCAGAATACTCTTTAAAGGACTCTTCCTCTAGAACAGGGGTGTCAAACTCACGGCCTGCAGGCCGGATGCGTCATGTGCTGGCCACGCCCACCCCATTTAGTGAAAGGGGGGAGTCGTGATATATCACATGACAACAATGTGATGCCGCGGGTTTGACACTCCCTGCTTTAGATGGATGATTCTACATACTATAGAATAATGTTTGTGGGTGAATATTTTTTTAAAAAACATATTTCTAAAAACATCATGTGATTCTAATGAACAGATATTTAAAAGTAAGTGCTTACACAAATACAAGCCAAGATTGGTTTCATTTCCAAGATGCTAAGAGCACGCTTGTCATTTAATGGGTGAAATGTTATCCTAATTAATTTATATTTACTAACTTAATATACTGTGCAGGCCCACTTCTTTGTAGATTTTGAAAATCTGATATCCACTGCTCCTACTTTTCATTGAGTCCAACACAGTATTCTTAAGCTGACAAAGCTCACTGAGGACTTACCCAAACTGCGGCAGCTCTCGCCATCAGACTCCAGCATCCATCCGTCATAGCAAGAGCACTTCACATTGTACTTGAACTGCTCACACTTTTGACTACACTTTAGACGCTTGGCACAGTAGCTCTGGATCTGGCAAGTCTTGTTATCAGCACCAAGCTCCATTCCTAGAGGGCACGAGCAGGCAATGCCCTCACCTGGTGCCACTGTACAGTTGTGGCTGCAGCCTCCGTTGCTCAGAGAGCAAAGATCTGGATCAGAAACAGCACAGAAAATGATGGGGAGAAATCCAAGCTTCTGGCTCAGATTGTCCACAAACAATTGCTTAAAAAGTTCTCTACCATTTCCCACCGAAAACAAGCTCAATAACACAAACAAGTTCCCTACCACTTCACTAAGATTCACAAATGAATCTTAGGGTCCAATTTCTCAATCCTCCAATGAATTAACTAAGGTCTCTGAATTCCATGTACAAAAGCAAGTCACCTGAAATTTACCATCATGAGGATGGAATAAGAATCTTCCACTGCACATTTGTAAATAAGAGTTTAGATAATAATCTCTGGTCCAAAGGTCGTTTCCTACTGCTCAATCCACAGCATCAGTGGCCTCATTTTGACTAATGAGAGCAGCACTCTTGAACTTTCTAACTCATTAAACTGCGTAATATCCAAACAAGTTACTCACTGTTTACTAGCAAGATTTATAGGCCTCTATATTAGCAGTATCTATGATGTTTGCCTTGTTTCTTCAGCCGAATTAAAACAGCATCTATTTATGCTCATAGATTAGACATAAACAAGCAAACAAGGCCTATTCAATATTTACATCTCCTGCAATGTATTTTTGTGGCTATCACTTTTCACAAGAGATGAACAAGAGGCCCTGATCTGATTAAACAGAGGTTAACTTCTCAACAGTCTTTAAAACATGCAAGGGCCTAGAGCCATGATGGCGAACCTATGGCATGGGTGCCAGAGGTGGCACACAGATCCCTCTCTATGGGCTTGCGTGCCGGTGCCAGCTGCTCTTCCGGGTTCCAGCACACATGGACCCCGGACCAGCTGTCCGGCGTGCATGTGCGCGACCGAACTCAGAAGAGCAGCTGGCCAAACAGCTGCTCTCTTCCAGGCTCCAGTACTCTGGCAAGCGCACGCTCCAGTTTCAGCACTCAGTGCCGAAAAGGTTAACCATCACTGGCCTAGAGCTATATTCACCAGGAATTCTGGGAGCTATTCTCCCAGGTTCCTGAGAAGACAGTATGTTGGAAAAGATCATTTAGAGAAAGGACAACATTGACATAAGACCGAATAATTTGTTCTTTGCCTGACACTCACCACACAGTTGTCCTTCATCAGACCCGTCCCCGCAGTCATCATTTCCATCACACAGTTTCTCAGGAGGGAGGCAGATAGATGTTGTATTGGCACATGTGTGGGAGGGTGGCTTGCACACCAAAGACTCACAATTCTCTTCATCAGAATTGTCCTCACAATCATTGTCTCCATCGCATACCCAAGCTTTGCTGATACACCGTGCTGGAAAGAAATGGAGACAAAGTTAAGAACATTTAATCTTTTTAATATATAATATTATATAATCTTTTAATCTTTAAAATTCCTAAGAAACACAAATGAGAAAGGTGGAAAAAGAAAATCTGGAATTTCTTCTAACTGTATACTGGGGAGGAGAGGCAGCACTTTGTTCTCTTTTTGAGGATTGCTTCCTTCCCACCCCCTTATTTTAAAACCATATATTCCCCAATTAAAGGTAAAGGTAAAGTTTCCCCTCGCACATATGTGCTAGTCGTTCCTGACTCTAGGATGCAGTGCTCATCTCTGTTTCAAAGCCGAAGAGCCAGCGCTGTCCGAAGACGTTTCCGTGGTCATGTGGTCGGCATGACTAAATGCCATAGGCGCACGGGATGCTGTTACCTTCCTACCAAGGTGGTCCCTATTTTTCTACTTGCATTTTTTAAGTGCTTTCAAACTGCTAGGTTGGCAGAAGCTGGGACAAGTAACGGGAGCTCACCCCATTACGCGGCACTAGGGATTCAAACCGCTGACCTGCCGATCTTTCAATCGACAAGCTCAGTGTCTTAGCATTGAGCCACCGCATCCCTCTCATTCCCCAATTAGACTCCTTTAACTCACAAAGCAGTGATCAGGAAATCAGAGAAGAAGAAAAAGTATAAAACAAAAATAAAAACTCAGGAGTCAATCCAACTGTAACCTTCACAATTCCTCGAACAGCAACATATTGTTTTCTTACATCCCACCCACCCACCCCCCGCTTCTGAGAAAAGTAAGCACACCGAAAAAACTCTCAAAGCTACAGAATTCTGTTTCTCTGGATTAGTTAAGAGATTCTAAGGGCCAAAGAATAAAGAAGATCATAAACACCAGCTGTTGTTTGACCTGTATTGCCTAATACAAAGAAGTCAACTGATGTGTGGTTTTTGTAGGTCAAGTGACCTATGTGATGTGCATGTTTAGGTATGCACACAATTACTCTTGTTCATGGACAGTTTTGCAGCAATTATGATGATACAAAACAATACAAACTTTGAAGAGAATGAGGAGTACATAGATCATGCTAGACTTTTTATTTAAAAATGAGAAATATGTAGCTCCTTGTTGATTCATTATTTAGCAAGCCAGAACAGCAGACCTATGCATACTTACTTCTTTAATAAAACTGTGGACAGCGGAAAAATATCTTGAGTGTAGGCAAATACTGACTTTTCCAATAAAGCAGAATATTTGTAGCTCAGGGTTGAAATGAGGGGTCCTTCGTGCTCTCTGAGCTAGATTGTTTTCTTGCAGACAGTTCATTATCCAAACTAGGCATCATTGTCAATGCTAGCAAGAAAACAACCAAGCTCAGAGAATGCCAAAGGCCCCTCAGATATTGCTTTTATTTAGATCTTCTTCATCCATAACTGGGACAATGAGACCCAATGCCCTTACAAATTACTATGAACCACACAAACAGTTTGGGCCAAGTTTCAGTCTACTACATTTTTATCTCAATTTTTTTTAACTAAACAGTTGCTGCCATAACAAATATCTGGGAGCAAAAATGTCTGAAGGGTAATTATACTGGGTAATGCAGAATTTCATCACAGTCCAGCACCCAGAAGGTGGCATCTGTGAGATTCTATTGATGTTAATTAAAAATTACCCAAATCTGTAAGATTACATGAAATCTGCTGCAATTGTAAAAGACAATGCCAAAATCCTATGCTATATTGCTACTCCTATGCAATATCTCTTAATTTAGATTTACTAATGCTCCATACCAGCAGCAACAAAGGCCATTGTCTGAAAATGCTGCTATTCATTACACCACACTTATTTTGAATAAGTCCTGGATTTAACTGAATTTTTATATTAAAGCGGTCTAGATGTGCGCAATAATCTAGTTGCATTTTCCATTCCTATAATGCAATGCAATTTACCAGAATCCTTGCAGCCAAACTTCACATTTGGATCACAGACATGAGTGACACCCTCACAGTTCTTCTCATCACTAGAGTCCATACAGTCAGTGTCGCCATCACAGTGCCAGCGCATGGGAATGCAGAGGGCATCGAGTCGGCATTGGAACTCATCTATATGGCAGCCTCCAGGTGGGCGGGTCGCTGAAGGGGAAAGAAAGGAGATAGCATGTTAATTGGGGCAGTACTAAGGACTAGAGCTGGACACAACCAAAGCACTGCTAAATGGGCAAGGAAAAAAACTTGCTCTTATCAACTGGAAATGGTTTTCAGCCATGCCATATTAATTTTCACCACTTTTTGTACCCATGTAGGAAGCCACACATTAGATTAGGTGTGTATGTGATCTGAAGGTATGCATCATTAGCAGCTGTCCTTTATCCTTTATCATGGTCAGATTACCCTCTGATTGCCATGGAATTAACTAGTGCCTCCCCATAGGAAGGATGGATCTATTAGAACAGGGGTCTCAAACTCGTGACCCACAGGCTGGATGCATCACATGCTGGTCACCCTTTCCCCGTTCTAGCGAAGAGGAAAAAAGCTGCAATACATCACATGACGACGTGTCGTGCAAGTTTGACACCCCTGTATTAGAATGATCTGTCCCAGATGCTAAATAGATCTTTTGGTTTCCAGAGGGCACATGGGAGATTAATCCAGAAATGCCACAATAATTGCAGACCAACAGCCATAATCAGGGAGAAGAAAGCATTTCCTGGCACACATTTTATGAGGCCTAGTGCTGCAAATTTTTAAACAATATCTAGCATTTTGTATCAATGAAAAATAATTCAAACTTTACATGTGCTATAGGAAAAAATATTTTCATTCTAGCAGATATATATTTCTATAGATCTGTGCATCTTCTATGGAAAAGCTACAACTAACCCTTGAGTTGTCTTTCTTCACTGAACACTAGTGTCAGAACAAGCCTTCTTTTTAATTTTTATCTTACTTCTATAGATTTTAATGTGTGACCAGAATCTGAAAATAACATTTAACACAGCACAGTCCTTAAGCAAAATGGTTCGGTTGCGATCTGCATATGTGGGACTGATTGAGGTAGATTGTAGGAGTGACACCAAAATATAATTTTATCATATTTTATCTGTATCTTAAATTATTGTATTTTAGTCCAGTTTCATTTTAGACTGTATTTTATTCCAATTTCATTTTAAATCGTATTTTATCCAATTCCATTTTATATGGCTTTTATCAATTTTAGTACTAATTTGTTTCTGGAACTCTACACTTTGATATGGTCCAAGGGCTAATCAATAAATAAAATCTAATCTGTATAGATTTTAATGAAAAATACAGACTACCAAACTCACCAATAATGCATTCAAAATGAAAAAAAAAAGAGGAGAAATCTCCAAATGGAACAATAGACAGAAAGCTTTTATGGAGCAGAGTGTTATCTGCTCAGTGTAGCATTTTTCTAGGGCAGATGTTAGATGTTGCTGGTGCCACACAGAAGCCAATCCAAACGCGCCCTATTCTCACCCAGATTGGTGCAGTTGGCATGCGTCTCATCACTGTAGTCCCCGCAGTCATTGTCCCCATCGCAGGTCCAATGGACAGGAATGCAGCGCCCGCTGTTGCATTTGAACTGGTTGCTGGAGCAGGAATGGCTGCAGCCAGCTTCATCACTGTTGTCCCCACAGTCGTTGTCTGGAAACAAGAAATGGGGGAGAAGGGCAATCTACTGGGTTCTGGGGAGCAAACACAACCCTTCCATGCATTTCTCCCCCCCCCCCTCCATTCCATTTCTGAGCTAGATGCAGACTTCCTTTAGCTGATAGGCTGCTAGAAAGTCAAGAAGGCAGCAATGCATCCACTGTCTCGGGTTACCCCAATTCCCCAAAGCCTGCATAAATGGTACCCTTCTACCCCATGCATACTCTAGCCAAACATGCTTATGCATTGCCCCGAGAGCTTTTACCACTAAAGAAGCCACTAAACAATAATAACAGCAACAAGAATAGCAACTAAATTTATAAAGAAAACACAGAAACTGCATAGATCATCACATGCACCTTGGGGGAAGGGGAGTGGGTGAAGTGAAAGGAATCTATCACATTACTAGATTCTGGGATCAATTTAATGTGTGTATTTCTTGAGATTCAAAACGATGCCCATCTGTACATATACATCTCTGCACATGTTAGCATGCACGCCATCTTGATCTGGGACGTTCTTGTTTATTTGAAATATCTGTTTCTAAGTAAGAATAAGCACTGATAGAGAAAATAAATCACGGATCATTTATTTAGTTAGCATTTAGCAATTTATGGATAAGTGTGCTGATAAATCAAGTTATTACTGCTTATCCATGCATTGTTGGATTTTATTTTGCCTTTAGCAAAACTAGTGAAGAAGACTTCTCCTACTGCTAAAAAAAATTCTTGGTTTTGGCAACTTGCACTGCTCTTGAGCTCACTGGCCCTTTTTCAAGCTCTAGAGCCCAGAGAGAGATTCAAAAGAAGCATTCTTTCTAACTCAATTAGCTTTATCAGCACATCTAACCTGATGCACTGTTGTTTCAAATGCTATGGAAGCCATGAAATAGCAATAGCACTTAGATTTCATAGTACTTTACAGCCCTCTCTAAGCGGTTTACAGAGTCAGCATATTGCCTCTAACAGTGTGGATCCTCATTTTACCAACACTGGAAGGATGGAAAGTTGAGTCAACCTTGAGCTATTCAAAATCGAACTCCTGACAGAGGGCAGAGTTAGCCTGCAATACTACATTCTAACCACTGCGCCAGCACGGCTCCTTCTAAGCAAAGATATTTCAAATCACACCTCCCCCAAATCATAAGAGTCCCTTTTCTTAACCTTCCCACAACTTGTTCTCGTAAAGTTCTGGATGCTGTTCATAGGCATCCTTGCTGAGAAGCAAGGGATTGGGATATGTTTGAACACATAGAAGACTGGCATATGTTTCTGGCTCAGGAGTTCCTTTTAAAGTTAGCAACTCTTTGGATCTCAAGGCAAGGGGCAGCAACATTATCTGATGGCCTTCAAAATAAGGGAAATGATAAGCACCTGTGGGACAAGCAAGTTCCAGAATGGTCTACCTGCCCATCTAATGAGATTTATCAGTGCACAAAACCTCCCCCAAACAAAGACAGGAACTGCTAAGTCTTTGCAGGGACTGAAATTGCACAAGTGACAGCTTTTTTGGGGGGTGGGGTGGGGAATCAAGGAGTACAGGAGGGGTGAGGTGCATGTTGATCTATGCACTAACCGTTGCCTTTTGGACAATTCTTTTCGTCAGAGCCATCCCCACAATCCTTTTCTGAAACACAGAAATCAACCAGAAAAGACAGGAGAGTGGGCATGGTGAACACATGTGAACCCACCCAATCAACACACACAAACAAAAAGACAACAGGAAACTAGAAATCAAATATGAAAATGGAGACAAACTGGCATCCAAAGGATAGAACATGCAGAGGGGAAAGGAGGAAGGGCATCAAGAGAGTTGTGTCAAACACAGAAAGGGAATAAGATAGAATCCATACCCCCTTTTTTAAAATCCTCAACAAGAGAAAAGAGATCAGGAGGGCAACCCACATTACTCTCCTGAGAGATACTCTAAATTCTTTCCTTAATTTTCAGCCTCTACTTCAAAATCAGAATTGAAAGTTGGCTACGTTAAGCCGTGTAAATGTGCTCAAGTCTGATTTGTGCGAAGTGAGGTTACCTTGAGTCATACAAACCAGTAGTTTAAAGTAAGTTCTTAATCAAGTCAGATTCGTGACTCGCATTTCATCAAAATCATAGCTGATCATTAATATACAATCTCAGCCTCCATGGAAGGCTAATAAGCATCTATCTTTTTTACTTATAAAAATGTAATAGGGAAAGGAACAGAGCTACAGTATATGCGTTTCTTCCTCTAAAAAACAGTTTAGAAACAACAACAATAACAAAAGAACTAGCAGCAATTCAACAGCCAATTTAATACTAGAAAAAGATGCCTTCCATCGAGGGGTGAAATTCAGCAGGTTCTGACAGGTTCTGGAGAACCGGTAGTGGAAATTTTGAGTAGTTCAGAGAACCGGCAAATACCACCTCTGGCTGGCCCCAGAGTGGGGTGGGAATGGAGATTTTGCAATATCCTTCACCCAGGAGTAGGGAGGGCATGGGGATTTTGCAGTATCCTTTCACTGGAGTGGGGTGGGAGTGGAGATTTTGCAGTACCCTTCCCCTGCCACACCTACCAAGCCACACCCACCAAGCCACACCATGCCACGCCCACAGAACCGGTAGTAAAAAAATCTGAATTCCACCACTGCTTTCATCTCACGAGCATCTTGGTAGAAAATTACAGGTATTTTTTTCCCCATTTCAGGATACAGGTTTGTAGTTCAATGTTTGAGTGCCCCCATCCACACAAAGTTCCCAGTGTCAAGAGAAAACAATCAGGTACTTTTCTCTTGATGTTCAAATCCTCCAAGTGCAGGAGACCTTCTTAAGTGGAAAACAGCCAAAAGCAAAATCACATACTTACCTGCAATTTGGTAATCTAGACAAGATTTGGCTATTTAATTCTGTACCTGCCCTTAAACTCCAATCTTAAGACAAAATCCACCCACTAGCTTTCCTCAAGGAAGGTGTGGGAGGATGCGGAGACATCTAATCTTCATTTTCATGAACTCAGCTCTTTTGACAGGGTATTCGAAGTCCTGACATCTTTGGACAAGTGTGTGATTACACACAATGTGATTACACAATGAGCAGAAGAGATCTTGAAGTAAGCCCCATTCAAAGGGCTTGCCTGCTAAACTTCCAGTGGGTCAAACAACAATTGATTTTCCAACCTAAGGAATATGCTGTACTTTGGATGAGACCAGTATCTGCTTACTCAACCCTAGTAGAAAGTCTAGAGTGGCATAGCTAAGAAGATCTCAAGTCAAGATGTGAAGCTTGCTGCTTCCATTACTTCTCTCTAGAACGGGATATCTGGGAGATGTAAGTAAGAGCTCATTGAACCCCAGATATGATACAGAGCTAGCTTCAGAGGTGAAATCCAGCAGGTTCTGACAGGTTCTGGAAAACCGGTAGCGGAAATTTTGAGTAGTTCGGAGAACCGGCAAATACTACCTCTGGCTGGCCCTAGAGTGAGGAGGGAATGGGGATTTTGCAGTATCCTTCCCTTGGAGTGGGGAGGGAATGGAGATTTTGCAGTATTCTTCTCCTGCTACATCCACCAAGCTATGCCCACAGAACCGGTAGTAAAAAAATTTGGATTTCACCACTGGCTAGCTTCTCTTACACAAGCAAAGATGAAGAGGTAGCATGTTAAAGCAAACACTGTCATGCAGAGATGGGAAATACAGAAAACGAATTCCAAGCCCATCTTTTCCCAAAGAATCTGCAGTTCACCCTTACAGACTCTCTTTGTTTCTGACCTCACCGTTCCAGCCAATGCAGAAGGACATTGCATGCAGTATAAACTTACCATTGTCACATCTCCAATTGATGTTGATGCAGCGGCCATTGTGGCAAGTAAACTGGGTCAGAGGGAAGCAAGTTGGATAGGCTGCAAAAAGAAATAAGGACATTTGCAGGAGCTATTGTGTATCGAGGAAGTTCGGCGGTATCAGCACAAATGGATGAGATTGTTGTGGTATCACAAGCAGTAAAGTTGGGGGGAGGGAATATTTCAGGGAGACGAGGGTTTCTTCAAATGACACTTGGAGGTCTATGCTCCAGAAAGTACATGGAATTATTATAAAACAGTTCTAAATATCCCCACATATTTAACAATCAGTCCCTTCCAAATTTCTATCATCTTAAAACAACAATCTGGTGGCAATTTTTTTTAATGCTCCTTAGTTCCAGGTAGGAGCTCTCTTTAATGAACTTCTTCTAGTCCTGCCCTTGGGTGCTTTGGAAAATAAGTCAACCCCCTTATTTCTGTAACTGCCCCTCAAGTACCGGAAGAAGCCGTCATGGCACCACTAATCCTTCTCTTTGATAGGTTAGCTATATCTAGTTCTCTTAACCATTCATTGTAGAGTTTAGACTCCAGAACCTTTGTCATCCTTGTTGCTCTTTTCTGCAATCTTTGTAGTGTCTTATCATCTGTTTTGTATCGTGGCAACGATGCAGTATTCCAAATGTGGTGTCACTAGTGCAGTGTAGTGCACTTCTCGTGACCTTGATACTATCCCTCTCTAGATGGAACCTTGGACAGCATGGGCTTTTTTGGCAGCTGCAGCACACTACTGACTCATACTTAAATGGTGGTCCACTAGGACACCTAGGACAGGTACTGCCTATTCTATACCTGTGCATTTGGTTTTTTCTGCCTAAGTGCAGGACCTTACTTTTCTCACCATTGAATTGCATTTTATTGGATAAGGCCCATTGCTCCAGTCTATTAAAATCCTTCTTAATCTTGAGTCTATCTTCCAAAGCTTTAGCAATTCCCCTCAGCTTGGTATTGTCTGTATGTTTGATGAGTTCCCCTTCTATCCCTTCATCTTCAGTTATGAAGATGTTGAAGAGCAAACAGACCCAAGACAGAATTTGGAGGTATCCCTCTGCATGCTTCTCTCCTTGTAGAGCTACTCACTGAGTGTGGTTGATTAGCCAATTGCAAACCCATCTGGTGATGGTATTATCTACACCACGTTGTTCCATCTTGCCAAGAACTAAGCTGTGGTCTAGTTTGACAAATGCCTTACAAAGTCTAGGTATACTATATCCACAGCATTTCATTGACCTACAAATTTAGTCACTTTATCAAAAAGGCAATAAGGTTTCTTTGGCATGATCTATTTTAACAAACCCATAACGATTTTTATTAATCCTTGCTCATTTCTAAGGTGCTCACAAATCTGTTGCCTAATTAGGATTTTCCCAGGTATTGATACAAACAAATACACATTTGTGTTTAGATATTTAATTATGTCTGCCTAAAACATGTGTGAATGAAGCAGATACAGATTTAGAGCCATGTGTAATATACATCTTTACTTTTTACAAAATAAATCCTGGATTTTAAATACATGAAAGAATCCACAGCCTTTCAAATGTACATTTCTTTCAGACCATATGGCTGGAGATTATGTACTATAATCGTAACTGTGATTATAGTAATAAGTCTGTTATTACAACAAAGCCCCTGGCAGATTATGAATATCCATTCACTTAGCAATGCATCTACAAATGTAATACACCAGAATCTATTTCTTCACTCACCACATGAGGCTGATTCATCAGAGCGATCCCCGCAATCATCATCCAAGTCACAGGTCCAAGAGATAGGGATGCAACGGCCACTGGCACAGGAAAACTGGTTGGTGGGACACGTGCGAGCTGGAGAGCAGGCAAGTGGCAGTGAATCACAGGAGAAATATTAAAAGCAAAATTGCACACCTTCTTGAGTCAGTCAAATGGTGGGTAGGAAAATTTCCAATGGTAATATCAGATGATACAGAAATAGTTAAAACAGGTTCTGTATTGAAACTAGCCAGCACCATATTCAATTATATGCTTTGCAGATACACAGAAACTACCCAGAATTTTGAGCTGTTAATTCCACCACATCTATAAAGTTGGAGAAGGCTGATCTACAGGTTCACTTAAGATACCACCAACAGACTCGCAAAGTTGTCGTGAAGATCAAATGAAGAATAACTATCTAGTTAATTAAATGGATAACAAATGACTGTTACCAGAGCATGTGGAATTAGATTCATCTTCATTATTGCCGCAATCATTATCCCCATCACACAGCCAGCGGTTGGGGATGCAACGATTGTTCTCACATTTGAAGCGGTCCGAAGGGCATGTGTGCTGATCTGCAGAAGGTCAAAGAAAAGAAGGCATCTTAGGGCATCACACAATGAGATCCTTCTTTCCTTCTATCTGTATGACAGTAATGTGAACTTAGGACCAAAGAGCCTTCTCCCTTGGATAAATTAAGAATCTTGAGGCTTTAGGCCACATTCGGTTGAGTTTCCTAATTATGGCGGTGCCAAATTCAGAGATTTTATGGGAAATGGATACAAGGTCTTCTTCCTCTAAATAATGCTATTATTTTCACAATGTTTTCCAATTACTGGGTTTTTTGTTTGTTTGTTTTTAAAAAGAAAATTTGTTGAGATTGATTTTGATTGATAAGACTAAGAAATTCTTTACTAGAAGAACTAGAAAAATCTGTACCACTATGGACATGCAGCTATTTGGATCAAAAGTGAAAAAGGTGCTCCAGATCCAGCATGAATGTGCTTCCTGTAATTTGTCAATCATAAAAAATAGCTGTACATTTTCTTAGATTCACAGGGACCTTTTCTGCTTCAGATCCCTAGAAATAATTTATTCAGTATGAAATGTGTACATTCCATGTCAAAATAAGGAATATCCATAACCAGGGAATCCAATTTCTGGAAATAAAAACTTATTTATATTTTCCCAATCTATGATGTTCTCTTAAAAAACCTGTCTTAGACAATGGTCATTCAGTTAGTCAAATTAAGCCAGACTTATCTATTCTATTCTGAGCATTAGAGGCTCTGAAAGATCTCAGAAAAAAGAAGGCAAGGGCTGAATCTTTACATTCAAACTGTATTTTTACTAACTGGGCCCTTTGTTTTTATTTATTTATTTCAGGAAAAAAGGCAACAGAAGGAACAGAGATGGGCAGAAAAGCTCTTGGGAATAATACAAACATCCTTTTACATCCCTATGTTGCAGATCTTGACTTGTCTTAAAATTAATGTTCAACTTCTCAACCTACTACATTCGATACCAGACAAAAACTACGGTGTTTCACTGTAATCTAATTTATTAGTTTTCATGACCTCTGCTTCTGTGGATATAAATGTTTTGATGTTTTCTAATAGAGAGCTCCACAACCCCCAGATGGCAGCCCATTACAGGGCCATGGTTCATTCGGAGCCGGGCCATGCAAGCGGCGGGCGAGTGCATACAGTTCCACTTGTGCAAGCAGAAGGTGCTTGCACTCACTTACACACTCACGCGCATGCACCCATCACTCACACAGAACCATTCCCTCCCACCCCCCACCATGCCAGGCTGCCAAGCCGGAAAGGTTGGAGACCACTTGTTCTAGTAGAATTTTGTACCCTGGATGCAGCTCCTTTTCACCTTTGGAGTTCTCTATCATTTGAAAGTGCTTTGGATTCACCATTTTGTCTGATGCAAGATACACCTAGTCACCCTAGCCTACATATAAATCTGAAGAACTGATACCATTTGTCTCACGAGAGGATGGGTCAAGAAGAACCTTGGTGCCCCTCAAGCAAATACTTACGACAGAGTTCGGGTGCCTCATCACTGTTGTCCAGGCAGTCATTGTCTCCATCACATTTCCATCGCTCCTGTATACATCGACTATTTGTACAAGCAAATTCCCCAGGCTGGCACTGTGGAGGTGGAACGTAGGATGGATTGGCTAGAGAAGAAAAAATAAAAGAAGAGTGGTGATGTAATAAGCAGGAGGCAGCCTTGGAGTTGAAACAGCCTCTCCTCTCAGATACTTCAATTTTGAGGTAATCTGCACCTATGGATGAACAGTGACTGGAAAATCTTTGCTACCATTCACGTATAAACCCAAACCATCCCCCTGGAGGCTGAAGGGTGGGGTCGGGCAGATGGACAGGGCTAGGGCCCGGCAGATTGACAACATTTGCTCTATAAAGATGCACAGACATTTCCACCCACTTTTTTGGGGGGGGGGGAAGAAAAGTGTGTCTTATAGACCAAAAAATATGGTATTTATAAAAATAAAGTTGGGATAAAAATCTAACCCTCCTCCCAAAATTACTGGTCCCTACAGATTGTATATGTAAATACAAGTCACAAGTTGATGTATCCCAGTTTGAGAATGTGAATCATGGGTATCAAACTTGATCATGTCACGTGATGTATCGTGACGTATTGCGACTTTTTTGCCTTTGCAAAGCCGGAGTGGGTAGGGCAAGTGTGTGATGCTTCTGGCCTTCAGGCTGCCAGTTTGACAGGCCTGATGTGAATGTTCTTAAAATATTTGCTTCATGAAACACCACTGCCACCATGACTTCGTACAGAAAGAGCTGCTTGCTTTTACATCTATATAAAGTAAATTCAGGGATGACAAAAAGTATTATACCCCAAGAGAAGGCAGCTGTATGGCTAATGTAAAACTGACTTCCCCTTGCTACATCTGTACAGATGGAGCCTTCCATAAGAGTCAAAACATCTTGCATAGACAGCAGCTTGCACAGAATTTCCTACTTTATAGCCAAACTATTTGCACAGATGTGTAGAAGGTAGATGATAGGCAGGTGGCAAAAATGCTTCCTGATGCAGAAGCAACTTCCAGTACACCAAATTAGATGATTTTCAAGATTCCTTCCAACTGTTACATTTTAAGATTTACTTACTTTAATAACCTCTTTTATTGGTGGAAATAGGGCTACATGCTTGTTGCTGGTCCTTAACACCTTAAATAGCTAGCATTCCTAAATATGTAAACCATGAGTAGGCAACATTTGAAGAGCTGGAGCCCATAACCCAACTAATTGGAAACCAAAGGAAGCCATCTGCATATAAGGTGGCTCCAGAGACCTCCTGCTCCCACCTCCACTCTTGTTTTTTTTAAAAAACACTCTCCTACACCTTTAAAATTTGGCTCTTCCATTATCCATTTCAGAAGCATGGAGTTCAGGGCACCCGTAAGCAGGATGCTGAGGGGGTCATATGCATTCTTCAGATTTACCCCATTCTTTAATCTGCAGTTTAGCATACAGAAAGGAACCTTTTCTGTTTGAGGCAGTGATTGGGGGGGGGGGGGGAGAGCTTCATTTATGTGGAGGTTGTGTTGCAAAGTAACATAGCAGGAACAGAAAAAAAAAATGTGGCAAGCTGATTTAGAAACTAGCCTCAGCAAAAAAAAAAAAAAAAAAAAAAAAAAAAAACCCCAAAAACCAAAAAAACCCCAAAACCATTCTTTCTATTTCTGTTGACAAAGAATATGTTTGGCTATTATTAGTACCCCATGCTTTCTGTACAAGCAAGGGTGGAAAACCTCTTCCATTGAAATGGATATATACATCAAATAAATATATCCCCCTGCAAATTGGCAGAGTGATGGCTTTGTCACCAATGTCAGTCAGGTTACTTACTGTTCCTGTCAAGAAAGAGCCCTGGAGAATTCAAAGCATCTGTGATGGTCAGTACAAGATAGTCTGTTTCCAAAAAGGTCTTAATATGATACAGGCTATTAAAGTCCAGATTTTTTTTTTAAAAGAATGCTGAGCTCCTGGCAATCTCTTATCTCCTTTCACATTTACTGAATTATGACATGGATTGTTACCTTGGCAAGTGACAGAATCCGGTCCCAAAATCTGGTCTTCAGCACAGGCACAACGCCTGCCATTTGGGATAGCCAAGCAAAGACTGCTGCAGCCTCCATTGTTCACCCGGCAACTGTTAGAGCCAACTAAAAAATTGACAAGAAGAAGAAGCAATGAGAGAAAAACTTCCTAAGACCCGTCAAAAGCAAAGAGAAAGAAAAGGCCTGGAACGCTCTTATGCAATCCAGTCCAAGTAAAATAGATCACGAAATGTACTGGAAAAGCAAAACAGGATTAATAATTTCCAAAGAGGTAAACATTTTAGCCTTTTGCAGCAAATAGCTTGACCAGCTCAAAGAGTCTTTGCAGGAGCTTAAAAACCAATAAATTCCATTTTCCACCTAAACTTTCATGGGTCAGAATTCACAATGCTCAAGTCACCACGAAGGCTTTGATTTTAATCGCAACATGCCTGGGCCGGTCCTTCTTTGCATTCCTCCTCATAGCCACAAGAAAATAGAAGTGCATTTAGTTCAACAAATACTGGTAGTCCTTGACTAACGACCATAATTGAGCCCAAAATTGATGTCACTATGCAAGACAGCTGTTAAATGAATTTTGTCCCGTTTACAACCATTTGTGCCACAGTTACGTGAAACTCTGCAGTTGTTAAATTAGTAACATGGTTATTAAGTGAATCTGGCTTCCCCATTGGCTTTGCTTGTCCTAAGGTCACAAAAAGGGATCACATGACTCGGGGGGAGAGGGGAAACGACACTGCAACCATCATAAATATGAATCAGTTGCCAAGCTTCTGAATTTTGATCAGGTGACCATGAGGAATGCTATAAAATAGTCATTCAGTGTGAAAAAATGGTCATAAGTAACATTTTTTTAGTGCTCTTGTAATTTTGAACCATCTTTAAACAAATGGTTGTAAGGTGAAGAGTAACTGTACTACCGTGTTTCCCCCAAAATAAGACCGGGTCTTATATTAATTTTTGCACCAAAAGACACATTATAGCTTATTTTCCAGTTAGGGCTTATTTTGGGGAAAATACAGTACTAAACGCCTCCGTCTGGTTGATGATCTTAAATGGGGCTTATATTTGGGGTAGGGGTTATGAAAAATCATGCTAGGACTTATTTTCTGGTTGGGTTTTATTTTCTGGGAAACAGAGTACATGTATAGAGTGGCTAGTTTTTTTTTTAAAAAAAAGAACAGCAAAGGAAAAAAAAACATCAGACTGTTTCGGTCTTTTTTGCTCCTCAACTGGCTATTTCTGGAGCCTTCCTTTGGCCTCTTCATACTTTGTGTTAAAGCATGCTCTCACAAGCACCATGCTGACTTTTCTCAACCATAGTTTTTTTTATAAGTTTCAATACATTTTTTCCTTTCTCCTCACCTTAAACATCTCTCTCTCTCTCTTTCTGTTACTTTTAAATGTTTTTTTCAACTGGCACTCCCAGAGTGTATCCTCATGCTGCTGGGGAATGCATATAAATCAAATCTAACTGCAAGATAGGGATCAACTGCATGCATCATTTTCATGAAACAAGAGAAGGTTTTGGTACTATGGGAAAACCTATGAGACTGCCCAGGGATCTTTGCAATGTTCTCAAGGCAACATCTCATCCAGCTTTTCACACAGTTAATAGAAAAATTAAAAAGCATCAGAGTAAAAGAATGAACAGCAAAACAAGGATGGTGAAAGTACATTCAATTCAAAATGCCGTTTCCTCTCTGGTCTTTGACAAAAAGGAATGGCAACTATATAGGTGGTCACAAACATATTAAAAATGAAGAATGCAAGAAATAGTCTCCTTCAGCATTTTCATTAAGTTTATACAGACTACTTTTAACTTGCCATATGGTGCAGGAGAAGGGACAGCATTTGTTCTTACCTGACTTAAGTAGAAAGTATGTTCTGTTTTAACAAGTGCCAGCGTAATACTAAATCCATAATGGTTACTGAAATTTGTTCATTTAGAGAATAAGAGCTGACCCCCAAAGTAAACAGCTCTGATCCATCCACCTGATCTACGTTTTAATACTCTCAAGATCCCACTTCTCTCTATGTGAAGGAAACCATTAAAGAACTCTTAATTTATGGATCTGCATAGCATTTTTCCTACAAAAATGCAAGGCTTTCTTCCAATGCTCTTGTTCTCACATGCATGTTCATCCAAGTGGCCACTAAAAATAAGGCTTTGTACTGCAGCAAATATTATGCTAGGCATCACAATGTTCACCGTAGTTCTGTTCTGAACCCTGTACGGATCCTTAGAGAAAGTACGTTACAGATCAGTTATAAGGTGGGTTATTTTTTCATTCGGGATATTATTCACTTTGTAAATTCCTGCAAAGTACATTTTGACAAGTGCTCATTATGGTCTAATACCTTGCTGTTGTTGAGCATCGTACATGCGAATCTCAAAAAGCGGTGGTCGTTCATTGCGCAACAGCGTAACAGCCTTGGTGTTCTGGTCCAAACGAAAGATGCTACCACTTCGGTATTCTGTCCAGAAGAGGAAATGGTCATAATGGCACAACCCAAAGGCATGACTCAACTCGCTTCCATCATAAACAACCTGCAGCAGGAGAAAGATATACACAAGTAGAACATTTAAGACAAGCAATCAACATTTTAAAAATGCATCTTTTCTGACAGCACAGCTACAGGGTCAAAGCAACGGGAGACGGTTGGGAAAAAAGAGACGGAGATTATAAATATAGAATATAAAAGAAGAGAGATGGGAATAGCTAGCTTTGTTTAGTGGTTAAGGCAACAGGCTAAAAAGCTGGAGTCTCTTTAGGTGTGATAGCCAGTTGGGTGACCTTGGGTCAGTCACTCTCAGTCCAACTCACCTCCCAGGATTGTTGTTGTGGGGAAAATAGGAGGAGGAAGGTATGCTAGATATATTCGCCACCTTGAGTTGTTTATAAGACTAATAAAGGCTGGATTTCAATAAATAAATATTGCGGTGAAGAAAAACTGCCCCTCAAATAGTCATACCGCTAACCTAAACAGCTAGGTATTCTTGTAGCAGTAATCCTGCTGGAATTATAGGGGTGATGCTAATGCCACATTTATGGTATTTGAAAAATTGTCCACATTTTTATTTTGTCCTTGAATCAATGTCAACACTTGATGACTGTGTGAACACATTCTTGCACTTTGGCAAGATTTTGGCCTTGGCCTTGGCCTTGGCTTTTGCCTCTTTCCTAGGGCTGACAGTAACTGGCTCAAGTCACCCAAGTAGCTTTGTGCCTACAGCAAGACTACAAGTCACAGTCTCCTAGATTCTAGCCTAATGTTTTAACCACTACTCCAAACTAGCTCTCAATTCACATTATGAACATTGCTCACAAACATCAATGACCGAACTTGACTTCAAAGTGACCTAAACCATAGCATCTCCTTCTTGTTGGATAAAAGGCTTACAAGTTACCAAAATACCTGCCAAGCATATATCTACCTGGTATGTCAGAGCAAAGAGAAATTATGTTAATTGTACTTATATATTAAAAAAGTCTAAAGGCAGGGCAAATATTGGCCTGAGCAAGTGGGATGTTTCTTGGGACTTAATTGTTTTTGATATATTGGAAATATTTGTACAAGTTTACATAAACCATAAGCCCAATGTTTAACAACTGTGAACAAAACAGCCGGCAAATAAAAATGCAATTAAAAAGTCAGCATGCTTAAACTGTTTACAATTTTCGGATGAATAATTTGGAGGGTGTGGGGGTGTGGAAGAGCAGGCTGTTTGGAATAATCACAGGCACCTGTGCCGTCTTATTTCTCTCCCATCTGAGACCTTTTTTTCCCAGCGTCAGCACAGCAGAGTTGCCAATGAAGCAGCAACCCCTTCACAGGTGTCAGACGATTATCACTATTCTAAAGATCCTAGCAATTGTACATAGCTCAAACCATTTTGAAGTGTATTCATTGCTCCTCCTCCTCGCCTTGAGTACTTCCGATCTATAACCATTTTTGCTTGCTTTGGAAGCTGTACTCTCATCCTAAAACTCGATTTCATTAAGGGTCGCATCAGGATTGTGTTTGACTTTGGGGGGCCATGGTGGGCGTGGCCATAGTGGTTGTGACCAGCTCAAAGTCACTCATGTCAGGGGTGCCTACGGTGGCCCAAGCGCTCTGCTTGATGTTCTAAGCTCCGTTTTGGCTGAATGGCTTCCTGCAACCCTCTGCCAGTGAAAACAAAGCTCAGGAGTACTGCATGAGGCCTTCCAGAGCTCCGTTTTCACTGGCAGAGGCACCATGGATTGGTCCTTTGCTGTTTCCAGGGCAGCCCTGTGGGCCAGATCGAAGCATCCCGTGGGCCTTGAGTTTGACACCCCTGTCCTAAAGCAGGGGTGAAATGCTCCCGGTTCGGACCGGATCAGCTGATCCGGTAGGGATGACAGCGGGTGATTCGGAGAACTGGTAGCAAAAATCCCTGCCCCCCCACAAGCCCAGCTGAGCCGTGCAATCATCAGAGGCTTTTTTTTTTAACTTTTAAAAGCATTTTTTCTACAATCTCTTCAGCCAAAAAAAATCTTTTAAAAGTAAAAAAACCAAGCCTCTGATGATCGCGCAGCTCAGCTGGGATCGTCCTAAGAGGTTGTAGAAAAAATGCTTTTAAAAGTTTTTTAAAAAAAGTTGGCCACGCCCACCCAGTCAAATTACCCTCCCCCACCAAGCCACGCCCACAGAACCGGTAGTAACAAATTTTACATTTCACCACTATCCTAAAGTGAGTGGCTCCAACAATTTATCTGCATGCAAAGGGATGTAGTCATTTGAAAAGATACCGACAGGGCACTGAGAAAAAACATTTTGGTAACTGTAAGAATCATTCCATTTGGGTTCAAACCAGTGGTGAAATCCAAATTATTTTACTACCGGTGTGGCTTGGTGAACATGGCTTGGTGGGCATAGCAGGGGAAGGATACTGCAAAATCTCCATTCCCACCCCACTCTGGGGCCAGCCAGAAGTGGTATTTGCCGGTTCTCTGAACTCAAAATTTCTGCTACCAGTTCTCCGAACTGCTCAAAATTTCCGCTACAGGTTCTCCAGAACCTGTCAGAACCCGCTGGATTTCACCCCTGGTTCAAGCCCAGAGAGAAACAAGCCCAAAGCTCATACAAAAACCATGAGTGAGGGAGGTAGTAAGAACATCTAGTGTGAACAGAAATAGAAACAAAGCTGGCACTGACCTTGCGTTCTGTGCCATCCAGCAGGACTGTCTCAATCCGGTCATAGTAAGCATCAACCCAGTACAACATCTTAGAGGGAATGTCCAGGCTCAGCCCGTTGGGCCACAGCACTGTCTTGGAGGTGATGAAGATACTGCGATTGGTACCATCCATCCAAGCCTTTTCTATCTTTCCTCTTTTACTGTCCTTTGGGTCTTCTTCCCAATCCGTCCAGTACATCCATCTAAGTGAGAAAAGACAGGAAAGTCAACATGTGTGCAGTTTTTAAAAAAATCATTATTCCTTTGTTTACCCATGGATAACTGTTTGGTGGTCATTTTCTTAAAAACAGTACTCTGCATGGATTTAAGTGACCCTCTGAAAATACTTGACCAAGAGAGACATTTTGCAAAAGAACGAAAGTTCAGTCCCAGGTCAGCTTGTGCCTTGTTCATAGATTCAGTTCTTGCTAGCCTGCTTTGCTATATCTCCAAGCTATGTAAGAAAAAGTGGTATCAACGCTATACAGAAATAAGGATATTCTGTCCATCCTTTGAAATCACTGAACAAGATTTTATTATAAAGAGAAGATAAAACAATAGCATATAGGCAGTGTTCCTCAACTGTATATCTAAACATGGAATACTAATGTACCTTCCAAACACAAGCGAATTCCCACTAATGGTTGCAGAACAAAAAAGTTAACAGTTAGCACCTTATCTTCATCATCATCTTTAAATAGTTTATTCTCCCCAATGTCTTTGCTTCTACTTCCTCAAGTAAATTTTCCTTACTGGATAGTATCAAAACAAAGATCGCTCCTCCACTTATCTCCTTCTTCCATCCACTGAAGAAAAAGGTTGCTAGCAGAAGATTTAAGAATTTCTTGGAAGAACTGACTTCCAGGGAAGCAATGGCAGACTTTCTATCCTGGAGGAAAGAAGTTTAAGAATGAAAAAAAAATGGTTTTTGAAAGAGCAAAAGGGGGACCAGAATTTTGATTTTGGAAAGATAAAGGCTAGGATATAGAGCTAGATAGACTTGAAAGATTTCCTGTAGGGTGTTTCAAATTTTATTAAATATATGAAAGTTTTTTTTAACAGGGCTCAGTGGCTAAGAGGCTGAGCTTGTCAATCAAAAGGTCGGCAGTTTAGTAGTTCGAATCCCTAGTGCTGCGAAATGGAGTGAGCTCCCGTTACTTGTCCCAGCTTCTGCCAACCTAGCAGTTCGAAAGCACGTAAAAAATGCAAGTAGAAAAAATAGGGACCACCTTTGTTGGGAAAGTAACAGCGTTCTATGCGCTTTTGGCATTTAATCATGCCGGCCACATGACCACAAAGACGTCTTCGGACAGCGCTGGCTCTTCGGCTTTGAAACGGAGATGAGCATTGCCCCCTAGAGTTGGGAATGACTAACAGATATGTGCGAGGGGAACCTTTACCTTTACCTTTAAAATTAACTATAAGAAATCCTCTCATGGGAAAGTTTTGCTGATTGGAAAATAAACATACAGTAAGAGGGGACTTTGAAGATTAACCAGAGAGAACTAAGGATTACAATTAAAGGAGAAGGGACTCAATAATACAATGCAGCAACACTATTTGGCTATAGAAGGAATTAAGGCTGTTTGGGAACTATATACTCAGAAATCACTTACACTATTGTCTGATACTATAAGGAGGGGTTTAGAAGAGAATATAGAATAATAGGTTTGGGTTTTTTTACTGGGTAAGAGAGAAGCTAATATGAATGTGGATTTCAAAATGGATTTTAGAAAGCCAAACTACAAGAGTGATATGGAAAAGGATGTCACAATGGATTTACATTTGAAACCAGCTAATGTCTTAATAACTAAAGAAATAATAAATCAGAAGAATTATTTGGAAAATCTTCTTATCTTGGATTTACAAAGAGGACGTGTTAAGCTATTGAAATTGTTTCTGAAAGGAGACACAGACAAAATGAGAAGAAATCAACTGGTGGGAAATTATTTGATAAGATTAAAGATTAAAAAAAAATCATTGGAAGAAATACTGTATAAAGTGAAACTTTTTTGACCAAGGTTAAATATGCACGTGGTTGTTTCTGGTAACAATTAATGGAATTTGTGTTTGACCAAGTCTCTTCATAAATGGGGAGAGAGATTTTTGTTGTTGTTTTTGCTTCATGTCTTAAAGATAGTGATCACTTGAAATACAAAATGGATTTAACTAAGGTTAAATACACACACACATACACCCACATAAACATACACCCACATAAACATGCATCCACATAAACATACACCCACATAAACACACAGAGTATTTCTGCTAGTTTTTAATAGGCATTTGGGGCAATATGCTGCTCTATAAACCGGTTGGAGAGGGCTGTAAAGCACTGTGAAGCAGTATAGAAGTCTGCTATTGCTATTTATAGTTCGATTATTAAGGGATGAAATATAGGAAGATGTTTTTTAATTGAAATTAGTGAAGGTGTTAAGTTATTAAATTCGTTATACTGGTCTTGGAGGAAGGGAGTAATCATTTATAGATAGGTAGCTAGATAACTAGACAGATAGGTAATAGATATTTCTTAATTCGTTTTTTCTCTTTCAACTATTTTTCTTTTCTTTATTTTTTGTATTAGTTTTTAATCTCTGTATTTGTAAACTTTCATAACATTATTTTTTTAAAAAAAGAAGAATTTCCTAAAAAGAATTATAATGATAGAGGTTGTTTCCCATTAGATTTGAGATCTGCACAGCCCCAACCTTGCCTGCTTGCTATAAGAGATGGATTTTTTTCCTGACAAGGGGAGATTTAGATCAGAAAAACATGCACGCCCATTTAGCAATCTTCCACAGATGCACTTAATTATAAAGAAAATAAAGTTATGGGAGATCAAACATGGGCTTCCCAGCATAATGTAGTAATGTGGTCCTAAATTACCCTCCTGTCTTCTACCCCATTTTTCTTGTCACTGTTATGTACTGCCTGTACCATCATATAATTGAATGATTTACACCTTTTCCAAGCTTATGTTAAGGTACACATAAAAGTGTAAATTATAAAGATTACAGCAACATAAAAATCTCTGGAGACAGAATTCCATTAGAGGAAGAATGAGGATAAAAATGTCAGACATGAATATTAGAAAGCTGAAAAGTAAGAGCAATGGAAAACTGCATAATAGATGCCTTGCTTGCTGGAGGTTTGTTTGACATCTCTAGAATTCACTAGTCCTGTAGACACATTCTGCTCCATTTCCCTAAGCGGATTTCCTGATCCCCTTAGGATCCACAGCCAGCAGTGACCCACCCATTCAAGGGATCCACCACAATGGCTCGTGGGTGAATCATCCTTTCTTCAATGAGTGTCTTCCTGGTCTGAGCAGCTTTTTCCAGCCGGGCAACGCTGATGGTTTTCTTGGGTCCATCGTCAGTCCAGTACAGATTGTTCCCCATCCAGTCCACAGCAATGCCTTCTACGTTATGAATGCCTGGAAGAAGATAAAGTGAGAAATGTGCTGAACATGATCAAGCTACGTAGATGTGGATGTGCTACTGAAGGTTGAACACAACATGATAATACAAGCAGAGCTATGTGCTTTATTATACAATCGCTACTGAAATTGACAAGGCATGACAGACACACTCATACCACCTTATTATTTGTTTTAAAAGAGTCAGAGATTCAGTGGCAGAAATCAGTCTTCAGGTTTGTACCTACAAACATTGCAAGGAGTCTAAGAAGCATTTAGAAAAAACAGTTGAAGCTACACAATGCAATTCTTTCTAGTACATAGTGACCGGCTTATATTCAGAATAAAAGTTATGTCCCCCAAATCCAAATTTACATATCAAACCCTATTCCTCCATTCTATGTTCCATGTGCCACTTTACAGGAAACCATTCTAACTTTTAACATGCTAATGTAGACATTCAACGAGCAAAAACACATACCGTCTTTCAGAATTGTTTCCCTATCTGTTCCATCAATTTTCTGCCTTCCAATCAGGTAGCTGGTAGTGTCAGCGAAGTAAATGAAGCCGGTCTCTGCATGGAAATCGAGGGCTCTGGGGTTCATCAAGTTTTCAATGGGGATCATGTGTTCATCAGGCACTTTGGCTCCCATGTCCATTCCACGAATGATGCCTGGCCGACCTTTGCCATAGACAAGGAAAAGCTCATGCTCTGGCTCTGGAAGATAAAGAGGAGGAAGAGGAGGAGGAGGAGGCGGCAGAGGAGGAGGGAGAAAGGAGAAGATTACTTTTGATTTCTACCCAAACTTCCCCCCCCCCCAAAAAAAGGAAGATGTCACAATGATAAGTATAAAACAATAAGAACCACAAGAAGATAATCCATAAAAAGAATGATAATGACAAGAGGACAACCCATGCAGGAAGACTTTCTGAGACACTCTACTTCAAACTCCTCTTTTCAACAAAAATTCTCAACCTGGACCTGAGGGAATGGAGGCCTCCTCCTCCTTTTTCTCTCAGCTACTGATATTCAGTAGTACAGAATTATCTCTGAATGTGGAGGCTGCAGAAAGCAATATGACAAGTAACCAAAACAAAAAGAGATGGTGGCAGATATAGTTCCCCTTCCCCTTTCAAAGAGGACTACAACTAGTCCTCAACCTGCAACTTTCATTTAGTGACCATTCAAAGTTACGATGACACTGAAAAAGGTGACGTATGACCATTTTTTCACACAACTGTTTTGCAGCATCCCCATGATCATGTGATCAAAATTTGGACACTTGGCATCTGGCTCATATTTATGACAGCAGCAGTGTCCCGGGGTCATGTGATCATCTTTTGCGACCTTCTGACGAGCAAAGTCAATGGGGAAGCCAGATTCACTTTTCAACCGTGTTACTAACTTAACAAATGCAGTGATTCATTTAACAACTGTGGCAAGAAAGGTCGTAAAACGGGGCAAAACTCACTGAACAGTTATCTTGCTTAGCAACAGAAATTTTGGGCTCAACTGTGGTCAGAACATAAGGACTACCTACACTTTATCGGCAAATTTATATTCATTTAAAAACAAAGAATTCAGATAATCAGTTCTAGAAAACACAGATAATAAAAAAGGTAGTGTTTCCTATATTCTAAACAATTATCTGGGGGAGAAACACCCCCACCCCACCCCGTAGTTCATCTTTTTTGTTTCAGCTTGTGACACATTTTATTGTCAAGTTGATAAGCTGCAATTCACCTCATCACCAGGGATCCTGGCTATTGTTTCCTGGGATTTTGTTGTCGCTCACATTAAAATAATTGTAACAGCAAGAATATTATTATCATTTAAATTCGAGACATAGAGAGTAATTTGGCATGATGTGTAAAGTCATAGACTCAGTTGGAATTAAATACTCTGATTGCAATATTTGGAACGCTCCAGTTATATTTTTGAGAATTGTTATGAGAAAAAAAAGAAAAGGTGGGCTCAAAAGAACTATACACATGGTTGTGTATACAACCATATTTCCAATGATTTTGGAAATGTCTACGGCAACACTAGTAAGAAATACAGCTTTGCCCAATTATTTCTTTGAACAAAAACTCATCATTTATAACAACTTCACAGAGATTGGGGCTATTGTGTAGCTAGAATGGCATGGCCAAAAAATAACAATTTTAAGTCCTTTGTATGAAAATACCCCAAACTAAGTGAGTAGAGAACCAAGGCCATAGAATTACACACATGTATTTTTGAAATCTGGAATTTATTAAAAATTTTAGATCGATTAGAAAAGAATATTTGAACCAAGTCAAAACAAAATTTTTATATTCAGAACAGCTCAATATTCTTTGCCTTTGTTTTGCTGTTTTGGTCATGGCTTGGGGGAAGGGGCGGGGGGAATATAAATTTTCCTACATTCAATCTTCCCAAATTGTTTCTCAATTTATATTGGATTAATGGGGGTGGGGTAGGAGTGAGGTGTGGAATCTCTTCCCTTACGGAGATCATTGCTGCTATGGTAGAAATTGTTATTACCACCAGTGGTATCTGAATTCAAGTTTTTAATGAGTAGGCCTTCATGAAAATACTCCTGTACAGGGTCTCATTCATAGTATGTGGCTGTGATTTTCCTTCTACAAATCAGTAGAGGGCCCTCAAATTAAGTCTTCTCTGAAGTGCATGAATCTTCAGTATTGTGTTTTCTTTTTGTTCCAATCCCAACTCTTCCCAACCATTTGTTGAGAAAATCCCTCCCTTCTTGTTTGGATTGACTCCAGCTCTTCCTTCTACAGCCACTTCTCACTGATTTTTTCTGTCCCTTTTCCACACTGAAAAATAAGAGATGTGAACCTGGGAGGAGAGGACCGATCAAGTAACGTAACTCTCATCTGTCTGCTGATGCTAACAACTATGCTTGCAAAGCACCCTTTAGTAATTCAGATAACATTTTAAGAAATCTTTCAGTTGGGATCATTTTATACTCTTTCCCAAAAAAATTAAAATCCATTTTATTTTTGTTCACATTTTTCTTTTCTTTTCTTTTCTTTTCTTTTCTTTCTTTCTTTTTTTCTTTTTTTAACTGCTCTGATGACAATTTAAAGCATGATGCCAAGGAAAATTTCCCACTCAAACTGAGAGATTAAGAAAGATCCCTCTTCAGCTCAGCTATCTCCCAACCACAACACACTCTCACTCACAACGCGCAACTCACTTTTGCAGGACTTCCCATCACTGCCAAGGCTGAATCCTGAACGGCACCGGCAGGTCCGCGTCTTGTGACTGTTTCCAAGGAGACAGATGTCAGAACAGCCACCTGGTTTTCCAAACTGGTCCACTTCACAGGCATGACTCCTCACTAATAACAAAGAATTCCCCGTCAGTTCATATCAACAGGCATTTATTTCAGTTTTATTCTGTTGTGATATTTAAGATTGGCAATGAGCAATAGGGGCATGTAGAGACATCCTTCATGGTTATACCATAATTATGCAACAGCAGAGAACTAATGCCTACAGCTGAATTGTTGGAGATACTCTAGAACAAAGTCAACAGCTGTGTGCCTTTTAATTTATACAGCTATTCATACTATGTTTTATTTATTTAGTGTCTTCAAGTCAGTGTTGACTCCTAGAGACTGTTTGCTTGGCAAGGTTTTTCGGAAGTGGTTTGCCTTGCTTGCTTCCTAAGGCTGAGGGTGATTGACCCAAAGTCACCCGCCTGGCTTTATGCCAAAGGCAGGAATACAATTCATAAATCTCCCAGTTTCTAGCCTGATGCTTTAACCACTAGACCAAACTGGTTTTCAATTCAAATAGTGCCCATTGTTCACAAATAACTCTGAGTTCCTGATTTCAAGATAAGTAATAATCACAGCATCTTCTTCTTGTTAACTAAAAGGCTTACAAGTTGCTGAAATATCTACCCAGCATACATCTATCTGGTAATACAGAGCAAAGAGAAATCATCATCTTGTGGGGAAAAAAATCTAAAGGCAGGGCAAATACTGGCCTGAGCAAGTGGGATGTTTCTTGGGACTTATTTGTTTTGAATACATTGGAAATATTTGTACAAGTTTACATAAACCATAAGTTCAGTGTTTAGAAACTGTGAACAAAACAGCCAGCAAATAAAACGTGCAATTAAAAAGTCAGCAAGCTTAAACTGTTTACGAGTTTAGGATGAATAATTTGGGAGGGGGAGGGGTATGTGTGGAAAAGTAGGCTGCTTGAGAAAATCGCAGGCATTGTGCTGCCTTCTTTTTTGTCTTTTTTTCCCAGTGTCAGCATAGTGGAGTTGCCAATAAAGCAGCAATTCTGACACAGGTGTCGGAGGAGATGCCTGTTTTAGAGCTCTGCATTCACAAGCAAATTGAGTACTTCAGCCAAAAGAAAGAAGGGATTTTCCCTTCAGAGACAGGGGATAATCCAAAACAATGAAGTATAGAAGTCCAGTAAGACAAAACACAATGCAAAAAAAAAAACAGAAAAAAAACCCTCAAGACCTCAACATATTGACCACTGACTGAAAAAGAGGAAGAATTTTAGAGAGGAGATTTAGGACAGAATAGGCTTAAGAAAGAAATGTTGATGCACAGTAGTAATAGTATAAAGCACAATGTATAAGTAATTGTAATATAATATAGGTTATTAAATAATAATACCATAGACTATTGTATAGAATAGGAGAAGAGTGATTATTTTTTTAAGGGGGCACATGAGAAACTGGCTGCCACTGTCACAGAGCTGGCAGAGGGACAGCTATGGTCCCTGGGCATAAAATGCACAGGTCTGGTATAGATTATACAATTATAGTTGATCCTTCTCTAACTTTCTCTTTTTCTAGAAGTAGTGCTAGAAGTACCACAGAGTATGGGGCCATGCCAATCTCACAAGGCATGAAGCAAGCCGAGTTTCAGCTTTATTTCACAAAATGTATTTTCAATATCATAGGCGTTTTAAAGAAATTGGAACACCTGCCTTCTTCCTTGTGGCTTAATGTCCTTCTTAGCAGCTGGGATTACAGAAATAATGTTAAAGAATGAAGTGGTTTAGTCTAGAGTCAACCAGTATGAAGAGGGTTGAAGCCAACAGAGGGCCTAATTCAGTTGGCATGAATGTTAGCACGCCTTCTTCAAAGATTGGGAGAAGAGAAACACCAACACCAGTCTTTCAGAAAGAGGTTTTGAGATTCATCAACATAATTCTTGTAGGCTGAATTTGCACAGATGATCAGTAGATGTTTTTACTGGCATTGCTTAAAGTTAATTTCACATCATTTTATTGTTTTTATTTTAGGGGAGGTCTAAAGTATGATTAATATTCAGATACCCTTCTTGGCATATTTGAGAATATCCAAGAAGGATACTTAACAGATTGAGAGGATGTGGAATCAGTAGAAAACCAATGGTTATTAACCAATGACCCAAATGACAAAATTTATTTAAGAAAATATTTACTGTCTACCCAACAAATGAAACAGCAGCCCAAGCACCAACTGATGAAACATGGTTGTGGACTTTATTACAAGAGACTTGAACTTTTCTTTTTGTGTTTCTAGAGAACTTTGAAGAACCAGCTCATTATAGTTACACCCCATTTTTCAGGTTAGCTATTTATAAAATATATCTATTGCTTCAAACTGAAGATTGCAGGACAATAACATATCATCCATAGACATCATTAACAATCTTAACCAAGATGCCTTTGGGACCACAAAGTAGGTAATTAAAAAGGATTTGACACTTCGAGCAATAACCCAAGCGCTGACACAGTGTCCATGAAAGAGAGAGAACCTGTGTCATGGAACAATCACTTATTATAGTACCACTAAGTACTGAGAACTCTCATTTACAATAAATCAAAAACCTGCTTTAAGAGAGGTATCTAAGAATCTAAGTCTCTAAGAATCCTCTGACTAGAAGTTACAAACTAGAAGTTACAAACTAAAGTATAAATGAATAAAGATTGTAAGTGGTGCAATATATGGTTCCAAGTAAATAAAGGATCTCTAGAACTTACAACATAGTATTGAAGATGAAAACTGGGCTTCTGCGACTAAGGATTAGGTACAGAGTAGAAATAGTGCTTTTTTTTTTTTGCTCATAAACAAACAAAAGTAATAACTGACACAGTTAAGATGTGTAGTGCACAATTTGGTATGTAAGTGTCTTAAAAAATAAAAGTATTTGTATAGATAAGGGTAAAGGTAAGGGTTCCCCTCGCACATATGTGCTAGTCATTCCCAACTCAAGGGGGCAGTGCTCATCTCTGTTTCAAAGCCAAAGACATCTCTGTGGTCATGTGGTCATGTGGCCGGCATGACTAAATGCCAAAGGTGCACGAAACGCTGTTACCATCCCACCAAAAGTGGTCCCTACGTGCTTTCGAACTGCTAGGTTGGCAGAAGCTGGGACAAGTAATGGGAGCTCACCCCATTATGTGGCACTAGAGATTTGAACCACTGAACTGCCGACCTTTCAATCGACAAGCTCAGCGTCTTAGACACTGAGCCACCGCGTCCCTTTGTATAGGTAAACACGATTATTGCCATACTGCATTAATGGGTATCACTGAGTATGAAAGAATATGACTGACAGGATCTTGTGGCGGTTGAGATATTGGGACCAGAAATTCCTGGTTTGTTCCTCACTTTCTTAATCACGATCTGAAAGGGAAAATTCATGGAAAAATATGAACAAATCCCTTAGTTGTAAACCTCATATCATGTAGAAAACGTATTTGCATATATCAGAGCATCTCAAAAACAGAAGCTTCCATATACAGTACTTTTGGTGTGCAATAAGTTTTTTGGATTCACCTAGTAACTAGGATGAGGTACATAATAAGTTATCTTGGTTCACCTGCAATGAATATGTTCCTCAAACTTAAATATCTAGAAGATGAGTTGTTAGAATATTGTTAGATAATTCTTGCAATGGTTTGACAGTGAAGTTTCCAGTTCCAGAGATTTGGTTCCAGAAAGTTGCCAAACTACGCCAAGATCAGATAGACTGGCATGTTCTGCAGGATGGATACAATGTTCTTTCTGGAATTTCCTGCAAAGTTTTCTCCCCAGAATGGAATAATTTGCACATGCCTACAAAATTCTCACAAAGCTCAGCTCCCGTTGAACCTATAGAAGAATGATGCAAAGTAGCCTTTCAAAATCCCAGTTATGCAGCAGCAGTCCCCAAAAATATTTGTTGCAACACTAAGTACTTAAAGGCAGCAAGAAAAATAAAGACACTTGCTGTCTTAAATATTAACAGGTTTATTAAATCCAGGTTTATGCTGATTATTGTTCCATTTTTCTTCACAGGTCAAGCTTCCTGGAAAATGTAAGGAATAAAGCTGGTGAGACAGGAACCCAAATTTCTTAGTGGAGGCAAAATCATTATGCAAACACTGAGTGGTTACATCAAGGTCAGAAAGAGAGCAACCAAATTTTCCAGTGTACTGCTCCTACAATCCATGGCTGGGTATTTCACTATGTGTTGCTTGGGAACTGAGTGTTGAATATTCAAATTTCCTGCTGGTATCCGCCCACTCTGTGCTATTCCCTCCAGTTCTTTTCACTCAGTTGCTGAGGGAACTTGTATCTAGGTTTGCTCTGTAAATTTAGCTATTTAGCTAGCTTTTGACTGTTTCTTTGGTTTTATTTTACTTCTTTATATATTTTATTTATTTTTTTCTTGCTGATTTACTTGGCTGGGGGCTGCTTCATTGTTGTTTTCCGCTGCTCCAGGGCAATAGCAAGCCTGGGGCTCCAGGCTGCCCTGCTTCTTTTCAGTTAATCAGGACAGCAGCGTTTCCGGATTCTGACCCGGCTGGGCAGATCCAAAGAGGTGATTAGCCGCAGGTGGGGATGCTGGTCAATCAGTGAGCCAGTATAACTGCTATCGCTGCAACCCCAGCCTTTTTTCGTCAGTGAATTGCGGCTCCGGAGTCAATGCCCAGGCTTGCAGCACAGTCTGAGGTTTTCCCAGCTGATTAGCGGCGCCGCGTAAATCCTTTGACTTGGCGATTGTTGCTGTGTGTCGAGTGTCGGTGTTGGAGCCGGAGTGAGTAGAGCACTGCTGGGATCGCTGTCATCGCCGTGAAGAGAGCCGGAAACGGGGTCAGTGTGCTAGGGACCGCCATTGTCAGCCAGGCTCGGCGTGGCCACCATTTTGCTGCACCAGTCATTGCTGCCGCCACTTTACCATGCCAGTTATAGTGGCAGCCATTTTGTTTTTTCTTGTGGAGGCCGCCATTTTAAGGACGATTCAAAATACTGGAGCGGAATTCTATGTGGCAAGTCAGGGTGAGCCCCAGCCTTACAACGAAGTGTTTGTGGGTCTTTGTACCCAAGCCTCTGATGCCCTTTATTGTTTTCTGGAGTGTGGAGGCTGATTGTCTCTTTGTCTTATCATTTATGGGTGGCCTTGCTGTGGTGTGGTCCTTTACCCCCCCTTCCTGTCCCTTTCTGCTCCCCGTTGAAAGTTGGGGGCCTTTGGGAAAAGGGTGGACATTCGGCCTTGCAGTTTGCCCCATCATTGTTTTTATGTGATATCTTATTAATTGCCTCATTTCTTGCAGGCTTTTATTGAACTGGACATGGCTGAACCTGTCCTGTCATCAGATCTGGAGGCTGAGAGCAGCCCTCCAAGGGAAGTGGCATCAGGCTACACTGGATCTAAGGCCAAAGCCAAAAGCAGGGTTCCTAGGGCCCTTCGGTCACATGCTAAGACTACATCTGCACAAAAGAAAGACGCTCTCAGGAGTCACAAGGCCTTTTAGCGTCAATGTGACAAGGCCAGATGCTCATCTGTTGCTGAACTTGCTTCACCACCTGCTTCTGCTCATGTGTCCTCACCTCAATCTGTTTTTGGTGATATGCCACACCATTTGCCACCGGAGTCCTTAAGCTTGGCTCCTGACACTGATGAGATCCATCCAGAGTTGGTCAGGTCTAGGGCCCTGGGGCCCCCTACCTCTTTACCTCCAGGGACTCCTCCCGAAGTGGAGATTGCTCCTGTGTCCTCTTTAAACGTACCACCATCTGCTTCTGCACCTTCTGGGAGTCTTGCTTCTTCTGGTATTGAGAACCAATTGAACATTCAGTCTATGTTGTCTGATGCCTTGGCCAAAATCCTGGCTGCAGGACTTCAGCAGAATGTGAATCCTGGTCCTTCGACCAATGTTCAATGTTCAACCTCGCAATGTTGGTGCGAGGTTGCTTACCTGACAAACCTGCTCCTTCGGCTCGTCACGAATATGATTCCAGTGAAGATTCTGAAACAGGCGAGGAGTATTCTGAGGAAATGGAATTCTCAGAGGATGAAGATCTTCTTCCTGAGCAACCAGCGTTCACTGGCCTTTTTCGGCCTTCGGTCTTCAAATCACTACTACATAAAGCTAAGGTTACTACTAAATTTGGCCCGACTCCTACTTCAACTGAAGGGGTTTTCCCCACCCAAACCCTTCATGACCCTTTGTTTCAGGTTGTGAAACCTGATAAAGATGTGATTCCTTTCCCCCACTTTTCTTGGAGGTGGTGTAGAGTGGCTGGTCTCAACCTGGTTCCTTGATGGCACCGAGTGAGTTGAACAAGAAACTGTATTGTGCAGCTCCTCACTTAGAGGACCTCCTAGCCGTGTCTTCGGTGGGCGCACCAGTGGCAGCTCTTGCTTCCTCATCTGTCTTTTCTGGGAACATTGTGGATGGACTCAAGTCTGGGGAAAGAAAGGCAGAGTCAGCCTTCAGTTAGTGGCTGCCTGGGCTGTAAAGGCCGCTACCTCTACGTTGTTTTTCACAAGGGCTTCCTTGCTATGGTTGCGCCAGCTGCAGAAGAGACTGCCCCCTGAGGACACCAGATTCCATCAAGATGTCAATAAGCTGGTAGCTGTGGCTGAGTACTTGGCGGATGCTTCGCTTAATGCTGCAAAATTTGCTTCTAGCGCCCTCTCTTCAGCAGTCATCTCTCGCAGACTCTTCTGGCTCCGCAATTGGAGGGCTGATACAAAGACTAAATGGAAGCTCGCTTCGGCGCCTTACATGGCTCCGAATCTCTTTGGAGCAGCACTGCATCCACTCTTAATCGAGGATAAAGACAAACAAAAGATTCTTCCCTCGTCCTACCGTTGCCTGAACCGAAGATATACCCCTTATACCCAGAGGGAGTCCTTTCGGTCCTTTTCGGGCCAAGGAGGGACATCACCAACAAGGATTTTCTCAGAGCACAGACTGTGCTTCAGACAGGGAGTCCTTTTGTGACTGTGGCCATAATCAACCCCTGATTAAATGTTCTTTTCGGGGATTCGGCCACCGATCCTTTCAGCGAGGTAAATGACTCAAAGCCGTCGGCTCCCATTGGTGGTCGCCTCCGACATTTCCATCAGCGATCGGAAGCCTCCACAGACGAGCAGTGGATCCTTTGCACCATTTGTCATGGGCTTTGCCTCGAGTTCCACTCCAATCCTCCCAGTTGTTTCATCCGATGCCCGGTGTCCCAAGACAAGGAAACAATTCATGGAAGCCGAGCTTCGTCATCTGCTTTCTATCAGCACTGGTGCCCGTGTCTCAGGAGGGAACGGGATTTTATTCCACTGTGTTCCTGGTGCCCAGGCACTCCGGGGGGTACAGGGGGATTTTAAATCTCAAATACCTGAACCGTTTCATCCTTGGTCGCAGGTTCAAAATGCAGTCCCTGAGATCCATCCTGGCGTGTGTCAGACAAGGGGATCTGTTACAATCCGTAGACCTCAAGGAGGCGTACTTACATGTGCCGATTCACACAGCCCATCAAAGATACCTTCGCTTCGAATACAACGGCCATCGTTTGCAGTACTGCGCAAGGCCATTCGGGCTTTCATCCGCCCCAGGGACATTTACCAGTACGCATTCTTTGTGATCTGGATGACATCCTTGTCCTCTCGTCCTCTCTGCTTCAAGCAGCAACAGACATAGTCTCGGTGATCAACCTCTTCCAACAGCACGGTTTTTCAATCAAAAGGAAGAAGACTCAACTCACGCCATCGACTCGCATTCTGCATCTGGGGGCGATCATCGATTCGACCAAAGGTCAGGTGTTTCTCTCCCCAGACAGGGCACAAAGCCTCTCCATCTCAGCGACACAGGTGAGGTCCCAAAGGGCTTCATCACCTCTACTACTTTCTCAATTACTAGGGAAGATGGTGTCCTGCATAGCCATTGTTCCCTGGGCACACAGACACAGTCACCAGTTGCAATGGCTCCTGTTATTCCTGTTACAGTACCAGAAGTCTGGCCTGGGCACATCCAGGACTCCTGTTCAGGTTCCTCCTCAGGTTTGCTCGTCTCTTCAGTGGTGGCTGTCTCCAGCTCTGTTAAAGGGGTGCACCTTCTTAGAACCCGATCATCTGGTCATAACTTTGGATGCGAGCCTGCAAGGGTAGGGAGCTCACCTGTTAGGCCACGTGACTCAAGGGCTGTGGTTCCCGGAGGAGAGGGTTCACAGCATCAACTGGCTGGAGTTATGGGCAGTTCATCTAGGTCTTCGCCATTTCCAATCAATCTTGGACAATCATCATGTCCTGATCCTTACCGACAACATGGCCACGAAGACTCACATGAACCGGGAGGGGGGTACTCAATCGAAGCCCCTGATGATCGAGGCAGAGAAGTTGCTGACCTGGGCGGAGTGCCACACCCTGTCATTGCGGGCAGATCACATCTCAGGTCAGGCCAATGTTCGAGCCGATTGGCTCAGCAGGGAGCAGCTCGATCCAGCGGAGTGGCGTCTTCACCCACACGTCTTTCAGGAAATTGTCCAAAGATTCGGCAGGCCTCTGGTGGACCTCTTTGCGTCTCCTCAGACCACTCAGCTTCCCAGATTTTACTCACGCTTCCCGAGCTCGGGAGCAGAAGGATACAACACTCTACATTGCCCCTGGTCCCCTGGCCTACTTTACGCCTTTCTGCTGCTTCCCTTGATCCCGAGGGTGATTTGGAAACTCTTGAAAGAAAGGACGGAGTTTCTTCTTGTAGCTCCTCTCTGGCCACGCAGGGCCTGGTACGCCAACTTGATGAACCTTTCCATATCTCCACCGTGGACAATTCCACGACACATGGTCTCTCTCAGGCAAGGGGTCGTTGTTCAACCAGAGCCCCAGTGGCTCCGGTTTCCATCTGGCACTTGAAAGAGTCCTGCTGAGGAAGGACAGGTTGCCAGATGATGTGATACGTACCATCCAGTCTTCCTGACGTCCATCAATGGTGCATATTTATGAGGTGTCCCGGAAGGCGTTTTCTCTCTGGTGCTCTCGACGCCATGTTTCTCTTTTTAATTTGATTTATATGCCGCCCTTCTCTGGAGACTCAGGGTGGCTTACAATGCTTTAATCCTACAACAGCTGAGGTCTCCAATGTCTTTCAATACTTGAAGTCGGGTTTGGACAACCTACTACCTTGAGGCATCAGGTCGCGGCTCTGGCTACAGTCCTCTCTCGCAATCCGGTTCGCTCTTTCTCCTAGGATCTGAGGATTAGAGGTTTTCTTCGTGGCATGGCGATCATCTCTCCTCCGATTGTTCACCGTTACCAGTCCTGGGACCTACCTCTGATGCTCCAGGTGCTTACTTCGGAACCGTTCGAACCGTTGGGATCCATCAGCCTCAAGTTTCTCTCCTTTAAACTTGCCTTTCTGCTCGCTATCACATCAGCAAGAAAGGTTTCTGAGATTGCGGACCTGTCAGCATGTAAGGACCTCTGCATCTTCCATACTGATAGAATGGTACTACACTTGGACCCTACGTTCCTGCCCAAGGTGAATTCCTGGTTTCATCGGGCCCAGGAGCTTGTTCTACCGGACTTCTGCCCAGATCCTCACCATCCTCAAGAGCAGCGTTGGCACACCCTGGATGTCAGGAAGGCGCTACACAGATATCTCAGGCACACAGCTTTGTTTCGTCAGACAGAAGCACTTTTGGTCTCCTTCCATCCATCTTCTATAGGCAAGAAAGTGTCATCTTTGACAGTGGGACGATGGATCAAGGCCTGCATTTCTACTGCTTATGTACATTAATCCAGATTGGTGCTGGGCAGGATCTTTGCACATTCTACCCACAACGTGGCAACCAGGGTTGTGTGGGCTACACAGGCTTCCATCACTGATATTTGTTGAGCGGCTACATGGTCCTCTGCCTCACCGTTTATCTGGCACTACAAGATTGACGCTTTTGTCTTGGCTGAGGCTTCATTTGGCCGGAGGGTGTTACAACAGGTCCACCCTGTACGGGGTTTGGAGAGCTGTCAGCCTCCCGCCCAATGAGAATGAGCTTGGGTATATCCCAGCCATGGATTGTAGGAGCAGTGCACTGGAAAATGGACATTGGCTTACTTGAACGTCCCTTTTCTGGGCACTGCGACTACAATCCATTCCCTCCCTTGTATCCGGCTTCCTGCTCCTTTTGGACTGTTGTCTGTTGGCAGGGTTGGTCTTCTTGTTTCTGTTTGTAGGCTCCTGTTGCCTTGCTTCTTCGTGAAAAGAACTGGAGGGAATAGCACAGTGGGCAGATACCAGCAAGAAATTTGAATATTCAACACTCAGTTCCCAAGCAACACATGGTGAAATACCTAGCCATGGATTGTAGTCGCAGTGCCCAGAAAAGGGACGTTCATGTAAGCCAATGTCCATTTCCATTGATTCAAAGGGGGTTTCTGTGTATTCCAAGACAGAGTATCTTCTATCTGCCAATGACTCTTTCTTATTCCTAGAGAAATAACTGTGTCACTGTGCCATGGTGGTGCAGTGGTTAGAATGCAGTATTGCAGGCTAATTCTGCTGACTGCCAGCAGTTTGATCCTGACAGGTTCAAGGTTGAGTCAGCTTTCTATCTTTCCGAGGACAGTAAAATGAGGACCCAGATAGTTGGGGGCAATATGCTGACTTTGTAAACCGCTTAGAGAGGGCTGCAAAGCATTGTGAAGCAGTTTATAAGTCTAAATGCCATTGCTATTGCTATCACTTCTGTGAAGCAAGTTCTCAAATATGAAGTAAACAGTCTGGACAATCTGAGTTATATTATTGTGTCTGAAGCTACCAAGAGTCAGAATGATATTGGTGACACCCAAATTAGACAGAGAGTCTAACAATAAAGATGTTTAAGACTGCAGGCTTACTGTAATTTGACTCTTCATGATCATTAACTTCATTCTTAAAATCTTCAACACAACCAAGTACATTCTGTTTAATAAAATCCATCTGTCACTTAGCTAACATCATTAAAATGTTGCAGTTTTATCCTGAGGCTCTTTTTCCAAAGCCAAAGTTTTAGCTTTGGAGCTTTGGTATTATATTATTGAATTCCTTTTTAAGGTCATAGCAGCATATCTTCTGTAACAGCTTGGAACAACCAAAGAAGAAGTGAAGATGGATGTCAGATGAGCACACTATAACAGGGCCACTCGATTGAGTTGGGCAGCTATAGAAATTGAACGACCACATAAATAAACAGGAACAAGAATGTATAGTAATGGCTCCAATCACCGCACATCTTAAGATGGCATTAACCATTAAAATTATCCTTTCTTGAATTAAAATTATTATAGATAATCCTCCCAATATATTTTGGTTTATAATTTTAGGCAATCCCACTGCCACAGAGGAAAATTCTGAACGGACATAAAATGATCCTTAATTATAACCATCTGCCTATAAAGAAGTACATATTGCAGAACAGCTGTTCTAAAGCTGCCATGGAAAAAAGTCTCATACATTTTACTCAGATCAACATACCATGTAATAGAGGTTCCATAAAAACAGAAGGGAGGTCCAAAGCATCAGAAAAGCAGAGTGATAAAGACTTCTCTAAACTTTCATGGCCTTAGATCAACCACATCTAGGGGTGACCCATCAGCCATTCTGCTACACATTGGCAGTCAATAACTTTCCTCCACAGTGTGACCTTAACACATTTCTGGAATGTCTATACAGTTCCTTGTGACATTAAAAGTACAGTGACTGGCAGATATGAATGAAAAGAGAATATGGGAAAGAAATAGATGAGGCCATCTCAGTGATACTAACGGAACAAGATATGAGCTGAAAACTGGTTACCCTAAATAAGGTCATGCTAAAAACAGCTGGAATAAAAAAGCTGAGACAGTAACCATCAATGGATTGCAAATAATGAACAAAGCCTTCTGATGCGATGCTAGAACTGGATGCAAAGATGTCTAAATGGAGTCTATATTCATATTCTGGCGGATTACTTTAATTATGAATATAATTCTGCTAAATACACCTGTGGGAATATATATGCATACATAGCTGTATTTTCCAGACCATTTGCCTGAAAAAAAGCCCAGTTTTATGTCCTTTCATAAAGGTCAGTGATGAAAAGGACTTCGATAGTCAAACAGAAACATTATACAAGCAGCTAACCAAACAAACCCCATCAGAGTTTCCCCCTTATCCCCAGACATTATACATTTCCCTTATCTACCTTTGGGTTGCCGTCGCTGGTGATAGACATGTAGAGCTCCACCTTTGTCCACCCGTGTTACCACTTGGAAGTCACTACTGTTGAAACGATTGACCCGGATGACGCTAGTTTTCTGCTGAGTGTTGGCATTGTCGGAATTGGTGGCATACAGGTAGTTCTCAAAGACAGTCAAGCCATAGAGATGCTCTATCTACAAACAACAAATGTGGTTTTTAAAAAACTGATGAGGCTAATGGGTAGAACTGAAGATCTGTTTTCCTTTATTTCAAAACATTACAGTTCAGATTCCAAACAAAAAAAAAGTACCAGGTAGTCTTTTCAAATTCTACCGATTCTCTATATTATTTATAATACCTATGTCACAAGTTCCCATCATTCCACAATCCTCTGAGACAGGTACAACTTCGTTGCTAAATAAGAACTGGATATTCTCTGAACTAATCTTTAATTAGGTTTTTTTTAACAGTGTTTTTATTAACAGCGTATGAGAGAAGAGATACCTATTGAATAACAGAATAACAGAGTTGGAAGGGACCTTGGAGGTTTTCTAGTCTCCTCAAGCAGGAAACTCTATACCAGTGATGGCTAACCTTTTTGCTGTCGTGTGCCAAAAGCGGGGGGAGCGTGGAGGGGTCATGCTCGTGCCCACACCCATAATTCAATGCCCCCTGTGCTCCCCCCCGCGCATGCATTCACAAACAAGCCCCCCCACCTCCGCACCCCGTTTTGGGCCTAGCAGTCCTCCCTGAAGCCTCCAGAGGCCGGAAATGGCCCATTTCCCGACTTCCAGTGGGCCCAGCAGGCCCAGCTTTCAGCCTCCCCAGGCTCCAAAAGCTTTCCTGGATCTAGGGAGGGCTAAAATGGCCTCCCTGCCCCGCTGGAGCCCTTCTGAAGGCCAAAAATGCCCTTCCAGAGCCTCCGCATGAGCCCTATACTTACCTGGCATCCAAAACGGGCTTTGTGGAGACTCCTGGGAGGAGAGGGATGGCGTGGGAGGGGCCAGCCGAAAATCAGCTGGGGAGGTGAGCTAGGGCAACTGCTCGCATGCCCGCAGACATGGCTCCGGGTGCCACCTGTGGCACGCATGCCATAGATTCGCCATCACGGCCCTATACCATTTCAGACAAATAGTTGTCTAATCTCTTCTTAAAAATCTCCTATGTTGGACCACCCATAGATTCTGGAGGCAAGTCATTCTACTGATTGATTGTTCTCACTATACAAATAGCTCATCAACTCCTTAGTGCCTGTAGGCCCAATATTAAGACTCACAATCTTGGTCCATTAGCTTTGGACCATCCCCATCAAATTAAGGCAGCATGTTGAGGGGCTGAGGGACTGTGAGAGCCGCATCATAAAACATCTGGAAATCAAATTTTGGTCTATTTCTATTTGTTTTATGTTTATTTCTTCATAATCCTGCTCAACAGGCTATAGTTATGCCACGGCATTGGGACTACTTACTCAATACAACTTGAAGCCCTGCCAATGATATGATTCCCAAAGATAAGGAGTATATTGGATGGCTCAACAGCTGCATATAAGAGTATATTCCACAAGATCCATGTTCCACAAGATCCATGTCCCCTGATACCAGCTGTACTCACCAAAATACCCTGGATGATTGTGTGTCGATTTTTTCCTTCGTAGTCCACCACTTCAATGTAGTCGAGGTAAGCATCAGCCCAATAAACAAGCCGATTGACCAAGTCCAAGGTGATTCCATGGGGGAAGACAATTTTGGTGTCGACCAGCTTTGTTCGGTTCTGCCCATCCATGTCACAGCGTTCCACCTTTGGTATCTGTCCATAGTCAGTGAAGAACAGCTTCCTAGAAGGCAAGGAGAAAAGGCATGAGGGGCTCTCCAAACATGAGTGAAAAATAAAGGAGATGCATAAACTAAATAAGGGGGATTAGCACTAGCATTATATAACTAGCTTTATCAATAAAATCATTTATAAAACCATACAAATATACATATATGAATGCTAGGGATAGCAATTATATACACACAGAAAATATGTGCCTGCATATAAGCTATGTTTGAATAGATATAATGAGAACGGATAATATCTTGGTGTGGTCAAAGTCCAATGAGCAGTTTCAAACCGAAGCTTGTTTATTTTCTATAGGCAACAGTGATACATGTGCAACTCCACTTTTTACTTCTTATTTCTCTGTCTCTCTCCCTTTTTTCACAGACTAAAGCCAAAAAAAAAAAAAACCCCACAAAACCGCACACACACCCCACCAAAATTAAAGAATCAAAAGTGTTATATAAGTTAAATATTTTTTTAAAAAAAATCCTCTCACAAATGAATATATAGGTAGTAGATTCTTGCCTATGCTTTGAACTCTGAATTCTGCTTTTCTCCAAACTCTGATCAAATGTATACATTTGTTCCTAAACAGCAGAGGTAATACTTGGTGGGTCGTTCCCTCACCCTTAATTTATACATACAATAACACATTCATTCTTGACTCTGTTTTCAGGTGTAACGGCTACAGTGGTTTTCACCACACTCCTTGGTGTGTGTGTGTGTGTGTGTGTGGGGTGTGTGTGTGGGGTGTGTGTGTGTGTACACCATTAAGCATGCAAACATTTAAAATGAAAACAGAACTGGGATACAGATCAGCACCCATCTAAAGCAGGGGTGTCAAACTCAAGGCCCGAGGCCCGGATCTGGCCCACAGGGTGCTTAGATCTGGCCTGCGGGGCTACTCTGGAAACAGCAGAAGACCGGCCCGTGGGGTTTCTGCCAGCAAAAACGGAGCTCTGGAGAGCTGCGTGCAACCCTCCTGAGCTCCATTTTCGCTGGCAGAGAGCTGCAGGAGGCAGTTGCAGCCAAAAACTCAGCTTGGAAGCCCATTTTCGCTGGCAGAGTGCTTGGGCCACCACAGGCGCCCCCAGCATGAGTGACATTGAGCTGGCCACGTGCACTCTGGCCCCCCGAGGTCAAACACAACTCTGATGCAGCCCTCAATGAAATCAAGTTTGAGACCCGTGATTTAAAAAAAGGAAATCGGTACAACTCTACAAGGCAAACTACTGAGGATAGAAATTATCTAAATTTCCACTTTATAATACAAAAACGGAATTCTATTCTGAACTGTGTTATTTCACACACACTGGGAAGAACTTCCGTTTTTCCTCAGATGTGAAAATTATGAGGTAAATGGTGTGAGTTTTACAATACCCAGGCTTTAATTAAACCACCCAAGAAATCTCTGGATTGGAAAGTCTTCAATTTAACACAGAAAAATAAAAAGTTCTATGCATTTCTATGTAAGTATATATAAAATGCACTTGCTCTGTGAATTAGAACTCTATACTCCGTTGGACCTTTTGATTAAATGCAAATATAGGACACAGCTGAAAAGGAGAACTTGCTTCAAAGCTATTCTTTCTACTAGTGGACCATGATCCTTCAAGCCATATCTAGAGCATATGCATTTTTCCCAAGTGCTGCCAGGGCAAGAATTTTCTTCCAAGTAGATAGATAGATAGATAGAATTCTTTATTGGCCAAGTGTGATTGGACACACAAGGAATTTGTCTTTGGTGCATATAAAAGGAAAAAAAATACATTCATCAAGAATCATAAGATACAATACTTAGTGATAGTCATAGGTTACTAATAAGCAATTAAATCATACTAGGAAACAAATAAAACAATATAAATCGTAAAGATACAAGCAACATGGTTATAGTAGTAAGTGGGAGGAGATAGGTCTTAGTAATAATTTGATAGTGTTGTGGGAATTAGTTGTTTAGCAGAGTGATGGCATTTGGGAAAAAACTGTCCTTGTGTCTAGTTCTGGTATGCGGTGCCCTATAGTGTTTTTTGAGGGTAGAAGTTGAAATAATTTTTGTCCAGAATGTGAGGGATCTGTAGATATTTTCACAGCCCCCTTTTTGACTCCTGCAGTATACAGGTCCTCAATGGAAGGCAGGTTGGTAACAATTGTTTTTTTTTTTTTTGCAATTCTAATTATCCGTTGAAGTCTGTGTCTGTCATGTTTGGTTGCAGAGCCAAACCAGACAGTTATAGAGATGCTTTTTAAAAGTAGTACTTTTAAATCAGACTTCTCCAAAGTCATGTCCTTTAGATGGCTTGGCCTTACAACTTCCAGGGACTGTGGCCAAGATTTATGCTGGCTGGGAATTCTAGGATCCTTATGCCAAAATATCTGGAGACAGCAGGGTGGCTGCTTAAATAATATGCTTGTGTGTGTGTGTGTGTGTGTGTGTGTGTGTGTGTGTGTGTGTGTTTTTAATTACTAGTGGGACAGAGCTGCTTTGTACAAGGCTTCACGGAAGTCAGGGAATTATCAGGGAATTATCCACTCAGGTGGTAGAGCTAAGGCTTTGGAAGGGGGAAAATGCTATATCTCCAGCTTCCTTCAGCTGTTGAAGAAATAGATTAAACTGCATTTTGCTAAACCAATTTTTCATATTTAATATGCAAATACCCTTTATATGCAGAGAAAGCAAGTTACATACTGATATTTTAAAAGCTTGTCTGCAGTTGGGTGTGCAGTCCTTATAATAAACTTGCCCTTATAGCTTTATAATTTAAAAAACTGAGCAGTCCAAATCATATGTTCAGCAGGAAAGTAATCCTATTGAATCCAATGGGATTTTGTTTCTAGCTATTGAAATTACAACCTTATCCTGAGACCAATTGCCTTGCTGCTGTATTCTATAGGCTGCAATCTGAACTCATCTACTGTATTGGGGAGGAAGCTCCACGAATTTCATTATCAGCAGATGTATCAAGTCATGCTTTTAGTGTTTGGGAGTTGGCTGGGAAGGTTGTCAGCGAACAAAGGAAAGTAGAACAGGAGTTTTTGGTTGATCCACTCTAGAAAGCAAGCCATCCAGTTTCCATAAGTGAGAATTAAAATGAAATTGATATAGCCAACAGACAGGGAAAAGTTAAAAGTATCTATTCCTCCTCTCTCCATGACTAAAATTTAGGAGCACATTGAAAGATGGGTGTGTGTGGCAAAAATGAGTTCAGAGAGAAAAAGACAAAATAAACACTAGATGGCAGTCAATGGCGGGTACATGAAGTCATTTCCAAGTACTGGTATCTTTTAGGCTGCAACCGGAAAACACCCCCCCCCCCCAGCAAATTTGGAAAAGGGGCCTCCTGAATATTAAGTATCTACAGAACAATAAGACCGAAACAGAATGCTGCAAATATATAAGCATACACACGTTGTGTTAGTTAAAGGAAGAATGACAATGTCTTTGGGAACAAAATCTCAGAAGGCAGATAATTACAACCATGTAGACGTGGACCTCGCATTTAGCATAATGAAATATCAAAGAAATGCATCAAAATGCAATTATTCTGAATGTCTTTCTCATCACCATCATTATTCTGTCTTCCTCCTGTCCTCCCTTGCCCTTTCATACACAATGGCATATACGTCTTCTCATGTATAAAGATCAAGGCCAAAGCTGAATTGAAAGAATCTACTTGTGAATCAACATATGTGAGCCCTAACGATAAATGGCCTGCCAAGGTACCTATGGACAAAAAGCCCAACCATACTTTATGGTTTAATAAGAGAAGTAAAGAAAATCCAAACAGTCAGGATTTGAATTGGAGAAATTGTAACTCCGATAGTTAAATAGGATGCCTGAACTGTTTTCCCAAACTATTATCATACCCATCTTCAAACATGTTCTCAAAGGTATATCTGCACCAGTGGTGGGTTTCAAAATTTTTTACTACTGGTTCTGTGGCTTGGTGGGTGTGGCAAGGGAAGGATATTGTAAAATCTCCATTCCCTCCCCAATCCAGGGGAAGGTTACTGCAAAATCCCCATTTCCTCCCGATCAGCTGGGACTTGGGAGGCAGAGAATAGATAGGGGCTGGACCAGTCAGAATTTTTACTACCGGTTCTCCTAACTACTCAAAATTTCTGCTACAGGTTCTCCAGAACTGATCAGAACCTTCTGAAACCCACCTCTGATTTGCATAATAAAATATGTTTCTAGATCATCACAGTACAGAGGAAAAAAGCAGTATGGGAAGGAGTAAAAATGGACGTTGCTTACCTGAACGTCCCTTCTGGACGCGCTGCGGGAGAATCCAAGAGCGTGGGTAGATCTTCCTCAGCTGGGCTGGTACTGAGTGCCTGTGCCTTTAAATTTCATAGTTGAAGGTTGACTCCGCCTCCAGGACCTGGCTGAGCCTCAGTTCCTTTCACGAAGAAAGTTGTTGAGAGAGCCGACCAAAAAGTTGTTAATAAAGAAAACAGTCTAAGCCAGTAGAGCACGTAGCCAGTCCGGGAGGGTTGGATTCTCCCGCAGCGCGTCCAGAAGGGACGTTCAGGTAAGCAACGTCCATTCTCAGACGCGCTGCTTGGAGAATCCAAGAGCGTGGGACGTACCCAAGCAAGTGTTATTTAGGGTGGGAAGCGGAGTGCTCCCGGTCTTCCGATGCAGAAAAGACAGATTGCAAAACGCGCCGTCCAAATGACGCCTCTGCCGATGAATATGAGTCAACCTTATAATGCCTAACGAAAGGTGTAAAAGAGGTCCACGTGGCAGCTCGGCATATATCGATGATAGATGCTTGGGTGGACCAAGCGGCCGTCGTTGCTGCGCTTCTTGTTGAATGAGGCAGAATGCGACCTGGGGGAGTCTTGCCCTTAAGAGAGTAGGCCTTTGCGATGCATGCCTTGAGCCACCGCCCGATCGTTTTGGAAGACACCTTGAGGCCCATGGAAGCCGGTAAGAAGGAGATGAAGAGGGCTTCTGATCTTCGAAAAGGAGCAGTCCGTTTGATGTAATGGAGCAGAGCGCGGCGAACGTCTAAGGTATGCCAGAGGGACTCCAGCCTATGGCGTGGTTTTGAACAGAAGTCCGGAAGGATTAACTCTTGTGAACGGTGGAACACAGAATTGATTTTCGGAACGAAGGACGGATCCAACCGCAGCACGACTTTGTTTGGATGAAAAATACAGAGATCAGAGCGGATGGAAAGGGCTGCCAGCTCTGAGACTCTCCTGGCCGAGGTGATCGCCACAAGAAAGGCGACCTTCATAGTCAAAAGGCGAAGACTGACTGAAGCCAAGGGTTCAAATGGTGGATGCATCAACGACTGGAGCACTAGGGAGAGGTCCCAAGTAGGATACCGGTGGACCACAGGGGGACGAAGGTTTGAAGCCCCTCTGAGAAATTTCCTAATCCTGAAGTCTTGAGAAAGAGGTTTGTTGGAAAGGCCTGGAATCACCGAACTGAGGGCCGCTACCTGACGCCGAAGAGTGTTAGGGGCTAAACCGCTCTCGAGACCATCCTGAAGAAAGATGAGCACGTCACGAACTGATACTGAATCAGGGTTGCGTTGATTTGCCATGCACCAGCGACGAAAGGCCTTCCAGGTAGCTTCATAAATGCGGCTTGTTGAAGGGCGAATGGATGCTTGCATCGTGACAATGACCCTCCCCGGCAAATTGTCTTTACTCAGGATCCCCCGTTCAACATCCAAGCGGTTAGCTGGAGCCACTGCGGCTCCGGGTGGTGGATGACTCCCTGGCTGAGTGCCACCCTTTCTGGTGGAATTTTCCAGGGGCGAGAGATTGACAATTCCATCAGGTCCGCATACCAGATCTGGCGTGGCCAATTTGGAGCTATCAGCAGGACCTGTGCTTTTTCGGAGAGAATCTTTCGCAGAACCCTGGGGATCAGAGGAATGGGTGGAAAGGCGTATAACAGGCCCTTGGGCCAGGGACATCGCAGGGCATCCGTCCCTTCCGCCAGGGGGCAGGGAAATCTGGAGAAAAAGCGGGGAAGCTGGTTGTTGCATGGGCTGGCAAACAGATCCATCAGAGGCAACCCGAACAAGATCGTCAGATCCCGAAAGATGTCTGGGTCCAGGCGCCATTCTGCGTTGTCTATCCGAGAGCGACTCAACCAATCCGCCTGGATGTTGTCGTATCCGGAGATGTGTTGGGCCGAGATGGATAGCGTGTGAGATTCCGCCCAGGAGAGCAGTGCTAAGGCCTCGTCCAGCAGCTGCTTGGATCGAGTGCCTCCCTCTCTGTTGAGATGGGCTTTTGCTGTGACGTTGTCCGTTAGGACCAGAACGTGTTGACCCTCGACTTCGGGTTGGAAATGGCGAAGGGCCAGGTGGATCGCCCGCAACTCGAGCCAATTGATGTCGTGCTGTAAGTCGGCGAGAGTCCAAACACCCTGAGCTATCTTCTCTGAAAGGTGGGCTCCCCAACCTAGGAGGCTCGCATCTGTAGTTACTGTTACTCTGTGCGGCTCGAGGAAAAAGCATCCCCGTGTTATGGCGGTAGAGGTCCACCACCGGAGGGAGCGCTTGACCGATGATGGCAGGGTCACTCTCCTTTTGGAATTGCTCCCCAGTTCTTTTTGGAATGGCAGAAGGAACCATTGGAGGGGACGGGAATGGAGGCGGGCCCAGGGAACGAGGTTGATGCAGGATATAAATTTCCCCAGAAGTTGAGACAGTTGCAGGATAGACGCGGTACGAGATGATAGGATGGTGGAAATCGAGGCCGCGATGTTGTGTTGACGGTCCGGAGCAAGGTAGACTAGACCTGCCGTAGAATCTATCACCGCACCTAAGTGCAAGATGCGTGTGGTGGGGGTGAGGTGGCTTTTCGGAAGATTGAGAGAAAATCCGTGCCGTTGCAAAGTGTCCTGGACCGTATGCAGATCCCTCAAAGCTGCCTGAGGGGAAGAAGAGAGGACAAGTATGTCGTCTAGGTAACAACATATCCTGATCGGGATAGTGCGAAGAGAAGCAGCCACGACCGCCAGGACCTTTGTGAAGGTACGGGGGGCCGACGACAGGCCGAACGGCATTGCCTTGTACTGGAAATCCTGGTTGTCGTATGAAAACCGGAGGAAGCGGCGGTGTGTCGGCCTGACCGGTATATGGAGGTACGCCTCCTTCAAGTCGATTGAGGACATTAGATCGAAATGCCTGATGCAACTCAGGATTGAATGTAAGGAGTGCATCTTGAATTGATGGTACTTGATTAGTTTGTTCAGCTCCTTTAAGTCCAAGATTCCCCTCCAGCCCCCCGACGCCTTGGGAACCAGAAAAAAGATCGAATAGAAACCGGTTCCACGATGATCTGGTGAAACCGGCTCTATGGCGGAAATGTCCAAAAGATGTTGTATTTCCATTGACATCAGACGTCTCTTCTCTGGATCGGAGGATACGGGACATTGAATAAAGCGGTTGTGGGGGCAGGAGGAGAATTCGAGAGTCAGACCAAGGCGGATGGTTTGTAGTACCCACTTGTCCGTGGTGGACTTCGACCACTCGTGGGCAAAGTGGCCGAGGCGACCGCCGATGGGGAGACCTTCGTCGCAGTCATTTACCGCGGCGGAACGGTCGGGAGGCAGTTCCGCGAAAAGGACGCTTGGATTGTTGCTGTCGTCTGGTCCTGTCGCGAAAGGAAGTTCGGTCCGAGGGACGATCGTAGGTAAAGGAAGAGGAAGGACGGTAGGACGATCCGGTATAAGCTGGAACTGGTTCGGGCCGAAAGGACTGCCTCTGAACATATGGAGTGAAACGACGATCCCCCCTGCGGAAGTTAGATGGCATTATCTTGCGCTTGTCCTTGTCCTCTACGAGGATAGGGTCCAAGGCTTCCCCGAACAGACGAGACCCCTTGTACGGGGCCGAAGCGAGACGCCATTTCGACTTCACGTCAGCGCGCCAATGACGTAGCCATAAGAGTCTGCGTGATGTAATAGTGGCCGCGAGGGAGCGCGAGGCGAATTTGGTTGCAGCTAGCGCAGCATCGGCTGAATATTCCGTAGCCGCTACCAATTTACTAATGTCCTGATGTAATCGACGATCTTCAGGTGGTAAGCGGTCTTGTAGCTGGCGGAGCCAGATTAGCGTGGCCCGATTGAAAAAGGAGGCCGATGTGGCAGCTCTGATGGCCCATGCCGCTGCCTCATGTGCCTTACGAGAGACCAGTTCTGCCCTTCTATCTTCTGAACGCAAACCGTCGGCAATGTCGCTGGAGAGAACAGCCGATGAGGTTAGGGCGACTATCGGGGCGTCCACCGATGGGAGAGCTAGTAGTTCCTGGAGATTGGGTGCAGAACAAAAAAGCTTTTTGTCAAGACCGTTAGGTGTTGCAAGGGATCCCGGTTGTGTCCAGGGTCTCTGGACCACTTCTGAGAAGAGCTGCGGACAGGGAATGAATTCCTGATCCGGTTTCGGGACCGCAAAGAGAGCCTCGTGGGGGTTGGACTCCCCTTGCCCTTCGGAATGCGCTTGAGGAGAAGTCAACTGAGTTGCAGCGATGGCTTTGCGCAGGAGAGCTTTGAAGAGTGAAGGACGGAAGAGACCGGCAAAGGTAGGTCTGTCCGGGTAAGTATCTTCGTCTTCTGACATTTCGATATCCCTGTCATCGTCATAATCGACTTGTGAGTCATCGCTCTGAAGTGACTCCTGCATACAGGAATTAGTAGTGTCAACCACCGAGCTTGGAGCGGCTTGGCGAGAAGGACCAGGCTGGGCCATTGGAAGGACCACCTGGGGTGGGGGAACAGGGGGAGGCACCACTTGGGGAAAACCAGTGGCCATCATCCTTGACAGAGTGGCAGAAATCATCGCCTGCAGGTCATAATAGAGGGGCTGTGTAGCCTCCTGGGGGCGGAGCCCGGCGGCCGTAGGTGTAAAAGTGGCTTCCGGCATGTGGCGAGGCAGAGAAGGGAGCGGGAGAGCCATTGTCGCAGGTGCCGTGGGAATTACTCCCGGAACAGCTTGTTGGCCAGAAACGTCAGATTGTGGCAATAAAATGAGCCCAGTAGGTTCTGGCTGAACTGACTCCAAGGAGGAGGCAGATGGTACTGCTTGAATTTGCCCCAGGTTCGCCTCAGGAGTTGGCTGTGAGGGGGTCTTAGACTGTGCCTCGCGCCTTGCTTGCTCAAACTGACGCTCCAAGGCCTCATGTCGTCTTTTGGCTGCCTTGTCCTCTCGGGAAGATGGCTTTTGCGACTTAGAAGAGGTTTTCGAGGAGGAAGAAGTGGATTTGGAGTGGTTGCTGGACACCTTCTTCGAGGGAGGAGCAGAAGGGGGGCGCTTCGAAGGGCTGGGGGGGTGCTCAAGATCAGATGATAAGTCTGAGTCGCCCATATTGAAAAAGATACACCTCTCAGGCAATAGGTGTGTGCAGTCAATTGAGAACGTAGTTTCTCTTACTGCCTTATTTGGTGATTTATTATTATTTTTATTGTTATTTTTTATTTTTTATTTTTTATTTTTTATTTTTTATTTTTTATTTTTTATTTTTTATTTTTTTTTTTTTTTTTTTTTTTTTTTTTTTTTTTGTATATTACTGAAGGAGCTTAGGGACGGATCCCTCACCGCCCGCAATGCTTGTATGAGGCAGGGCCGGTAAAAAACACAAGGCAGACCCTGCGCTGGCCAATAGAGCTCAGCGAGCAGGGTAATCTATGTCCACAATGGCAGGCTTGCTCGCTTCAGACTGCCAAACAAATCTTCAAATAAGCGGCGGCATTCTCTGACGGCCTCAGCTGACAGGCGCTAAAACAGGTCTTTTTGCGCCATTCGAAAATGGCGGCCGCCAGTCTTTAGGCAGTCCCCAAAATGGCGGGCGCGGCGAAAACGGTCAAAAATGGCTGCCTGAGGTAAGTTAATGGCAAGCGCAGCCGCCGGAATGGAGATCTGGCACGCGAGACCTCAAAAGGACTCCAGGCGATGTCCACTGTTGCGTGTGCCTTAGAGAAACCAGGCAGTGACGAGAATGGCCGCAAAAAGGCAAACGGCGGCGGTAGAGTGACCGACAGGGCAGAACACTCACTCGCGCGCCAGCGGCTTCAAAAACGGCGCCGACAGAGACAGCGATGTAAGGCAAGTCTCTGTGGCGGCTTGACAGTTAAGGAGGGGGGGGGAAAGGGCCGTAGCCCGTCGGATCCGCCACTCCCTTCTATGTAGACGAGAAGACAAGTTCAACTCACAGTTAGCAGGCAAAAAAGAAAAAAATACAGGTTTGACAGAAGGAAAAAGGTGAATTGAAAAGCAGAAGGATCGAAAAAAAATTCAAGGGAACCACGGAGGCAAAATAGGGCACTCGTTCAGACCTGACTGAGTGAAAGGAACTGAGGCTCAGCCAGGTCCTGGAGGCGGAGTCAACCTTCAACTATGAAATTTAAAGGCACAGGCACTCAGTACCAGCCCAGCTGAGGAAGATCTACCCACGCTCTTGGATTCTCCAAGCAGCGCGTCTGAGAATATAGTACTAATAAATTCATAACACTTCAGGTGACCAAAAAGTGTATTGTAGTGTCCGACATGTTGATCTTATTGGGCCTTACGGCAGGATCAATCCGAGTAGCGAGTATTGCATAGATCGTAGAAGTGCTGCCATTGTTCCTTTAGCAGAGAACTGGCTTATGGCAACCTAATTTATGCAGAGAAATGCAAAGGAGACTAAAGATTAATGAGATTTTCAGGATTAGTTTAGAAACTGCCACAGGCTAGTGGAAATGCTGTTTAAGGTGAGACAGAAATTCATGAGAGAATTGATGTTAACGGAGTCTTCAAAAGAATTCTGAACGAAGTACAGTAGTTTTATGTGCAAGGAAAGTGCTGGTCCCCACTAGACTATAGACGAGTATAGCTAAACAGAAGCAGAAACAGATAAGGGAGAAGGGAGAACCAAATAAATGAGGTTACTATGCAGAATTTTTTTCATTGATATAAGATATAATCAATCAATCTTTGGCTATAGAGTAACATCCTGTGTGGGTGTTTGTATATAAATAGTATTGCAACATACTGGCACAAAAAAAGGGGCAATCCCTAGATGTATTCAAGTTAATATCATGTACAAACAACCTTGAGCTGACTGAGACACTTCGTAATGACTAATACTTCTTGTACAAGATGACTTCCCTGTTCTCTCTTTTTTTTCCTCTCTCTCTCTCTCTTTTTAACAAAACAGCTCTTCAAATATCCAGCCACCCATGGGTAGAATGCCCATACAATAATGTGCCATTAAAGTTCCCCTTTTATGTCACATCAACATTTTCGGTTGCACCAAGTATGAGTGAACATCCAGATGTTTCCCTATTACCTCCTTCCTCTTTCCATTAAAACATGTCACCAAAGGCAAACAGCTGACCATAATGATTCCACATGCCAAGAAATACAAGAATCAGCACTCAAGTGCAATTGATCCCTGCATTCAATATGCAAGAAACACCATCTCCTTATGAAGCCTCTGACCACAGAGATTATGCATAAATGGCTTACAAATGCTGGAATGTAGCCCTATATTTCTTTGGCCAATAGAATTTTCTATATATTATTAGAGGCATTTCTGAATAAAATGGGTTATTTGAGATGGCATCAAAATGGCAGATTCATCTTAGAAACTTTTAAGCAAAAGACAGATGATCACCTATCAAGCATCCTGTAGCAATTGAATTTCTGCAATAGAGGGTTTTTGGACAGGTGTAGATTTAGGAAGAATATAGAGTCAGAAGTTTTTTTCCATCTAGTCCCCTGGATATTGTGAAGTACATTAAAGATAAGCCCTATAATCCATCACCTCTATCACTCACCAACTGATTTAAATTGGAAATTATCACTGTTTTCAGAATACAAAATTATTATTCCCTCTGAAACATCTATAACTCTGCTAATTAATTATTTCAGCTAAGATTTCTAATTGCGTGATAATTCAAAAAGGGACACTAAGCAAAAGTAACACTTGCTGTTTTGTAGCAGCTGCTACTCAGATATATTTGGCATTGACAAACACTTAAATTAATTATTCAAAGGAGAAAGTGATGATTTCGGAGAAATGGTCAAGCATTAAAAAATGTATTTAGATATATTTAGGTTTCTACCTGGACATGATCTTGACTTAAAAACCACTGAGGAAATCCCAATTTGCATCTATTAAACTGTAATTCCTATCCTGTATGCTGCAGCTTCATGGTTTGAATTTTGTAATTTACACCTCTGCCGAACATGACTTAAATAAAATTAACTGATATTAAAAGCCTGGCTGAAGCACAAGATGGGAATAGGCCTATTTGAATGCTCTGGATATAATAACCCCAAATTTCAAATGAAGACAAATTCTCATTTTTGCAATTTAAGTTGGTGAAAGACTTGCTAAAGCTTTCTCATTCCTTCCTTCACAGTTTTTTTTAACTTGTCACTGGCAATCTCAATTTTGACATGAGCCATGTAGCTGCAACAGATTTGCTACTCATCTTTCTGAAGCAAGGAAGAAAAAAAAATATATTTTGGAGGGCAAAACTGTTAAGGCGACTATAATTTATACTGTAATTTGCTCCAGGATGTGTCATATATTCATTAACCCGTGATACTGGTTATTTCACATTTTTATGCATTTTTCTCTATCTATTAGATTCTTGAGGCAAGACAGATCTTGATAAATTAAGCTGGGAGCAGTGATTATTCTGTAATACCTTTGGGGGCAAGGAAATAAATTACACAGCTGTGTATCCCATTTTCCCCATACACGTTCCTTTTTGGAAAATCTTATAAGATGGGTCTGTCCTTTCAGCATACAACTTATAGCCCTGTGGGTGTAATAACAACCAAAAGATTGTTTTCCAATAAATGAAGGACACAAGATGGTAAAGGTTTAAAGGGTTTAATCATTAACATAAACAAGGTCAAAAATAAACTCCAGGAAGGGACTGGAATCACTATCAAAAGATGCAGTATGTCCTTCAAAATGTTTTTTTTTAACTATGAGATTTGAGAAAATAGAGATATTCCACATGAAGATCAATAACTATAGCTGGGAAGTAAACAAATCTGTTGAAATCAACTCTCTTAAAAAGCAAATTTGAAAAACAGATCATTCCAAAGGTTGAAAATCCCTCTAGACAGGGAAGATAGCAAATACATTTAAACTGTGCTGATATCTTTCCAAATGTACCAAAATGTCCTTGAAAGTAGGCTGGACTTGCTCCAGTATTAGAGGTTCCATAGTGTATGAGATAAACAGATTGAAGCTCCAAACAGGCCACTGTATAGACTCTAGAAACTGCCACTTGCTACACAAGGCAGGGGTTGTTCTGGCCTCCTAAGTAATGAGGGGGTTTTGCATACCCACCAAAATCTATCTTAAAGATGAGAGAAAGAAGGGGAAAATATGCAGAAGTCTGGGTCTGTTCAGAATAGAAGAGTCTCCTACACAGTCTCAGAGATAAGCGTTTTTCAAAATATTTTCTTAGTATTTTACTAATTAGCTTGTTCCTGTCAGCAGCAGTACCCTCCTACACAATACAAGTGGGACTTTGGGTTTCCTTAAAATGTTTTGGAGGGCTTTAGTTGGTTTGCATGCTAAGGTGATGCTGTGTGGCAGTAACAATTCTTCCATTGTTTCTGAGATGTTTTCTATGTATTGTAGTGTTATTTTTTTATAGTTTGTGTAATGAAACACCTATATATAGGTTTCACTATCTGATGTGAAAATAATTAAATCTACTCTCTTAAATGAGATTTGAATATTACATTTATTAAAAGAAACTAGAAATATTGTAGGGAAGAAAAAGCATATTTCTATGTCACTGCAACTCTATGGAACTCATGCAAGCAGAGAAACATTGCTACTGTTGGGTAACAAATAATTAAAATATGCAACTGCAATGTAGATTTTTGACTTCTTCTTCTTTAAAAACAATAATCTGAAAACTGAACTGCAAAAATGCTAAACTGAACATTTTCCAGCTCAAATCTTTGGACTCGAGCTGGAAACCATTCCTACTCTCCTGCAAAATCTATCTATTGAGAGCTGATTAGGATGGCAAAATGAGACTACAGTATTCTCACTCTCAAAATAGACTGTGAACAATGGCCTTGTTCAGTCTCCCATTTATGATACTGTTGTGCTGACTCAAACGATTGACTAGAATTAGGATATTCATGAATGGACAGTGAGAAGAAGGATCTTCATTGGATCACTCATTCATTCATTCACTGGACTGTGGATAGCATATTGTATATAAGTATCATACAATATGAGTAGTATAATCCAATGAAATATAACTGCTTAAATTGAAAGCATTAATTTCTTAACACAAAGCAAAACTGAAGCCTTAGAACAAGATTTGTGTCAATGTCTACAATGGTCACTCACCACTGCAACTCAGTCTGATCCCTTTTTAATGGCAGGCTATCATTTTGGATAGCATGGTGTACAGATTTCCCAATGAAAGAAACCCTATCTCCCTTCAGCCCAGTGGAATATTGAAATATTGAAAACAGGTGCTCCCATTGCTTGAGCCTTAGAGAACCACGCTTAAGCCTCTCTTCCTTAGCAAGGTCAGGATTTCTCTGAAGAGAGAGGTGATCAGATTCATTCATCTGGGTGGGAAAGTAGCCCTTATGATTACAGATTAAACTCAACAAACCACTGTCATTCTCAGCCTTCCTGGACAAACCTTGTCAGCATAAACAAACCATGGTGAAACAAGTGATATCCGGGTTTGTAACAATGTTTTAATTCTGCTGTAAGCTAGATCCGAGGAAATGCTGAGCTCAAACAGTTCAAACGGCGTTTTGTAGAGCCGCACCGTCCCACCCACCCCACCTCCGACCATCATATGGGTTTTCCTCAGCTGTGAAACGCTTTCCAACAAGCTGCCCTTCCTCCATGTCGGTCTCGTGATGGCATCTCCTGTCGACATCATTCCCCTCCGCTCCTTTCTCTGATGCTCTCCTTTCTCCTGGCTCCAACCGCCTACACCCAGTGCCACCGTCACCACACCCTGTGAAACGACACCCTGCTCTGCATTCAGGCAGGTCCAGAGTCTCCACTCCTCCTTCCCTTCCCTGCATTGTCGAGCGAAACAACGGGCTCAACAGTCACATTCTCAAGTGGAACCAGGAAAATCTGTCACCACTTATTTGCTGTGAACTTAATCTAGTGGTGAATGGCCAAAACTATGGCCAAGGACAATACAATAAAGTACCATAGCTACAAGCTTCAGCCCAAAATAATTTTCTGTTCAAAGGAAAGATCTAGGTCTGGGTTCAGACTCAAGGAGAAATCCATAGGAACACAAGCAGGGCTCCCAGAGATATCAATGTAACTACCAATCGGTGTTACTACCACTTTCACTGCCAAATCTCCTACATCTGCATAGTTACAGTGCTTTGCTACAGAAAACTTCCACTGTTTGATTGCTCTTCAACTACATAGGGATAAAAGAAGCAACCTGTTCCCACAAAAAAGGCATTAGGTAGGTAGAACACCTGATCATTCATCAGATTAAGAAATAAAGTTTGCACATAGGAGCTGCTTCTTTCCAATCCATCCAATCTTTTGCCCTCTTTATCCAGGCCTTCACAATAATTCATTTGACAGAGGGAGCTGAAAAGAGGAAGGCACAATAATTGTATTCAACATAACATAATTTCACATTCTTTTAGAGCTGGGAGGCTGATGATGGTTTATCCTCAGATTAGTAATCCTGTAAACAGTGTACAACTGCAAAATAGTGAACCTACCCGCTTTGAAGTAGGTCGCCCTTAACTTATGATAACAATTGGGACTGGAATTTCAGTCACTAAGAGGGTCAGCACATGCCTGGACCCAATTTTATGACCATTTTTACAATGGTTGTTAAATGAATCCCACTGAATTGTTGTAAATAGGTTGATAAATATGTACATGATCAAACCAAAACAACAAAACCAATTAGGCTGTGTTTATTCTATATGACCTGCTATATACTCTTTGGGGAGTGAAGAGAAAGATGGAACAATATGGAATGGTTGCTTATATAGACACAATCAGTTCCTGATCTTTCTCCTTCCAAAGTTGACTCTTGGACATGTAATCCAAACACAACAGTTGTGTCAAGAGGTGTGATCTGGAGCTAGAACTATCGATGTCACAACCCAAGATGAGTTCTTAGTTATAGGACCGATCTGCCTTATATGGGCAAGATGAATTACAAGGCACAATTTCAGCGTTCTGTGTTACATTTGTGAGAAGTGAAAGATTGTTAATATCTTCAACACTAATGCTAGTAAACTTCAATATGATACCAAAATGTCAAGGCAAACAGCAAATGATACAGGTACAGTCTCAAGATCAAGGTGACATTTCACTATCAAAGATTAATTAAATATCCTATTAGATGCCAAAAATAAATCTGTTCTGCAAAAATAGTCTGGGCAGTATCTGCCCTTTTGAGAAGCAATACTCTCAAATAAGATAAGTAGCCTTATTGGAGGCTTGACAATAAAATTCACTAATACTCTTTCCTAAAGAAAGTTCTGAAGAATCAGAGGAAATATACTGTCATAATTCAGGCAGTATGGAGGAAGGCCTTCAAAACCACCAACAGCAACAAATAAAGGAGAGAATGAAAAAGGAGAAAGAAAAAAAATTAAAGCAAGTATAAAGAAACTAGAAAGAATAATATTCAAAAGAAATAAGATGTAGTAGGAAACAGAGAGCAGAAAACACCACTAAGAAACTATGACTTCCTTCTCATCTGATATAGGCAAAAAGAATGGAAGAGCCTGACAAGAACAATTCAGCTCTAGGTGTCTCCGGCAAAAGCAAAAGAGATTCCTATCAAATGAAAAGCACGGCATTATCTCTGTAATTTCATTTGGAATACATTACAACCATTTGAACTGCACACAAACCAACGAAGAGCACTGTATGGCTATCTGCTTAGCAACAGGTACAATTGCTGCTTAAATCAATTTAGCAATTTTCTTTAAAATGGCAAGAAAAACCCAAGTGGGAGGGAGAGAACTTGAATATACATCTATTTTCTCTCCTTGGCCCTAGAGATGAAATACATTCAAAGCTCATGGCTCATAGAGGGATAAGAGGTAGACACTGGCCTTTTATGTCATTGAGTTCAACTTCCTACTTAGTACAGAAAAACAGATTAAAATATCCCAAACAGATGCATGTATAAATGCTTAAATGTGTCCAGTGAAGGAAAGCATCACCAGTCTGGGAATTTGGCTTCAGTCAAATTGTTCCTACAGTCAGCAAACTTTTCCAATATAGATTTTGTAATCTGTTTCCCTGTAATGTAAACCCTTTATTTCTCAACCTGCACTCTGTAAATAAGTGAAAAGAAATCCTGAACTTCTTGTAGGTGACAACCTTTTATAGGTAGTTCTCGATTTAAAACAGTTTATTCAATATCTGTTCAAAGTTACAGCGGCACTAAAAAAAAGAGGGCAAGACTTATGACTGTTTTTTCATTCTTACAACCATTGCAGCATCCCCATGGTCACATGGTCAAAATTCAGATGCTTGGCAACTGACTCGTATTTATGAAGTCCCAGAATTATGTAATCCCCTTTTTCAACCTTCTGACAAGCAAAGTCAATGGAAACAGATTCAACAGTATAACTAATTTAACAACTGCAGTGATTCATTTAACAAGAAAGGTCATAAAACAGAGCAAAATTCACTTAACCAATGTTTCCCTTAGCAACAGAAATGTTGGGCTCAATTGTGGTCCTAAGTCAAGGACTATCTGTGTTTGGTTGAAAAGTGCTTATTGTATCTCTACAGAGTGTTCTCTCTCAACATTAAATGTATGCACTCTTTCGACTCTTTTATAGGTCACACTTTCCCAATCCCTCATCACTTTTGTTGCCCTTCTCAGAACTCTTCCAACTTCTCTGCATCCTTCTTAAACTGTGGTATCCAAATTAACATCAGCATGACAGGCTGATGACGCTTCTAAGTCAGGATTTATTATATGGAGTTAGGAAACTCCATATTGTAGAACCTTTTCTCCCCATACTCCTAATTTTTAAAAAAGTCTTCAAAATCATTCCATAATTGCAGTTCTCTGTTCCTAGTGGTCATATGGATACAGCCAAGTAGTTTTCTGGGCAGTATTACAAAGGTGGTTTGCTTTCTTCTAGGATGGTTCCCATCCCCACCCCCCAAATTCCTAATCTGGTTATTGTCCTGGGATTTTTGGGTAGTCTTCTAGGCAAGCATTAGCAAAGTCTGATCCATTGACTTTTTGAGAGCAGTCAAGATTAGTTAAATGCTGCAACCAGCTGCATAGTTTCTTTAAGTGACATACATCAGTTAGAAATATATCATATAAAGCTAAAAAAGACAAAACCCAACAAAGAAATCCATAAAATATATAAGAGGGGTAAAATCACAATAAAATATTGCAAAAAAAGCATTTTAATAATGCCAATGAAAATGTTAACAATTTCTTCTACGGCAACTAGCAATGGAGAAAAGGACTCCATTCTAGACTGGGTATTCTATACCACCATTAAAATGTCTTTCTTTCCTTGCCTCGTTTGACCAAATTAACTAACAAAGAATCCTTGATGATGTGATCATAGGATGCCAAAACAGAATACAAAATGAGATACTCTCAAGCCATTTAGCATTTTGTTGGCAAATATTAATAATCAAAATTAGATCTTGAAAAAAAAATTGCACTTTTTTTAAAAACGGCGGGGGGGGGGGGACAAAGAAGGAAACCAATGTAGTTTTCATCTAAAAGTACTTATATGGATTCTCACCCCATTGTTGGATCCAGTGCAATGCCTTTAGGATTGTAGAGTTCCGAGTCAAGCAGCGTAACACAGGTGACTCCACTCTTGTTGCAGACAAATATCCGGTCATCAATGTCATCCACAAAGTAGAAATTGCCAGTAAGCCAGTCAATAGCCATTTGCTCCACATCTAATGAAAAAATACAAAGAAACGTGAGATAAAAGAAAGATGAGATAAAACTTCTGTATAAATCCGGAAATCCAACCTCTTGAAAATGATGCAACTCGAATCTATGCAATATGAATAGACATAGAAATAAAGAGATGTTACAGATTAGCAAGCAATAATTCAGATTGTGGATGGTTCTTTGGGAAAACAGATTTTTGAAACGTCTTGGTCCTTCATCAGATGTTTCAAAACTCAAAATCCCTTATGGACTTTTTGCGTACATTTTTTAAAAAATGAATTTATGATCTATGGGTTTTAACAATTAGATAGCATACATTATAGAAAGAGGAGTCGTGTTGTAACTTTAGAGAAAGAGGTTAAATTTACTGATGTAAAGAAAAGTGGAAGACACTTCATTATATCTTTTTTTTTCTTTTCTATTTTTCTTCTATTTTTTTTGCACCTTAGCTTTCTCCTTTATTTCTATTTTCTTTTCTTATTCTTATTCTAGTTTGCATTAATTTTTACTTTTAAAACATTCAATAAACTTATATATAAAAAAAGATGTTGAAAAACTCTTTGAATAGAAATCTCAACTACATTTGGTTAGCTTTCTTCTCAGAAATGAGTTCAGATTCCAGTGTGTTGACAAAGAGATGGATATTAACTATACCATAGACTTCCAGGTCATCAGCATTCTAAAACCAAGACTGAAACATCCTCAGAAATAGGCAAATGAGGATCTGTTCTTTACTTCAGACTGCTGGGATGGAGAGTTCTAACAAATTAACAAGAGGTTTCTGCCTAACATATTAGTGGGGGAGTATTTTGTTATCCAGAATATCAGTCCAGAATGAAGATTCTGTTTTTAATTCTGCATCTTCCAGCTCAAGTAATTTGATCATAGTTGTCTTCATCAAAACACCTTTTCCAAAAACATGACATGGACATGGAACATATTTTTAATCGACTTTGAGTTGCCATGCTCTTTACATTTTGCAGATGCTTAGAGTATTAATTTAATTAAATGCAAAGTTTCCCCACTCAGAATTAGTATGGCCTTATTTAGACAGCATTTTAAACCAGGCTAACTCAGACTAGGGTTTCCAAGCTGGGTAAGGTGGCTCAGAATTTAAATTTGTCTCCCACATTCTCCTTCCTAACTATGGTTAGTATTTGGCTGTAATATACCAGTTTTAAATTATATAGGTTGTCCTCGACTTACGACCACAACATTTCTATTGCTAAGTGAGACATTTTTAAAGTGAATTTTGCCCCATTTTACGGCCTGTCTTGCCACTGTTGTTAAGTGAATCACTGCAGTTGTTAAGTTAGAGACACGGCTGTTAAGTGAATCTGGCTTCCCCATTGATTTTGCTTGTCAGGCAGTCACAGAAGGGGATCATGTGACCTTGGGACACTGCAACCACTATAAATATGGGCCAGTTGCTAACTGTCTGGATTTTGATCACATGACCATGGGGATGCTGCACTGGTCATAAGTGTGAAAACGGTCATATCACTTTTTTCCGTACCACTGTAATTTCGAACAGTCACTAAACAAACTGCTATAAACCAAGGACTACCCGCGATTTTCCTTTTTATATCATAGACTTAGACTTAGAATAACTTTATTGGCACTTTAAATGTACACTAATCGGCATCTATTAAAATGAAATTTTGTTGCTCTCAAAGGGTCACCACCTTCAATGTACACTACATAAACATGACAAACAACAAACAAATAAAAATTATGCCTATGCCCACATACCCACATGTATTATTATATGACACAGAGAAACAACACAGTCTAGTGCAGATGTGTACATGTACATGGTGAGAAAAACTAATCTTGCGAGTTTACCAGATTGATGGCATAGGGAACAAAGCTATTACAGAATCTGATAGTCCTGCTATAGATACTTCGAAACCTCCTCCCAGACAAGAGCAACAGAAACAGACCCTAAAGTGAGTGTGTGGGGTCTCTAACAATGCTTCGAGCTCTAAGCGCATAGCGCCTGTAAGTAGTTTCCTGAATAATGGGGAGGGAGCTTCCTATAATCTTCTTGGTTTTCCTTATCATTCTCTGTATGGATCTTCTATCTTACCTTGTATAATCCTTAATATATAGAAACCTATTGAGTGAAAACCTGCAAACTCCCTATTAAAAATATTTATCTGTTTCACAGTAAACCAGAAGTTCAAACAGCCAGCTGTACCAAATTATATTATGAGAAAGACTATCCAGGTAAACTGGATTCAAATTGTTGAGATATGGATGAAGGCTACGCAGTTCAATCACATGGCTGTTACTCGTCTTCCTTCAACCTGCCCTGTAATCCTGCTTCATTTTGGGCCCATTAAATGTACTCCTTTTTTAGTTTTTTAGCTACTGAAGAATCATTCCAATCTTCCCTCCACTCCTCATACTCCCCAAGACCTGTTTTGTGTTCTCCAGAATAAGACACCCTTGAAAAGATTGCATTCCCAATGAGGTATTCTGAGGCCAAGTCTCTCTGTTGTCCTTCTAGGGTGCTCTGTTCCCATGGAACAGACTACTGCCCTCAATTAGGCTCTCTTGAAAACAGTTTTAAAAAAAATTCTTTCTTTTAACAGGGTGTTTTTTTTTTGTTTTGTTTTTTTGCTACATTCCTGGCATCAACTGGTTACTTCACGGAATACTCTGTTGGCAGGCCAAAAGAGACTCTGCTAAAGTCGGATGGCCATTGTGAGGATATTTCATGTTGAAGCAATCTGTTACAATGACTATGATGTCTCCTCTTTCACTGACTAATATTTCTACATATTTTAAAATTATTTCGGGGAGGCAGGAAAGGATTTATGCTTATAAGAAGCCTCAGCATCCAGACAGGCAATTAATTTGGTAAAAATAATAAATCTGTAAGAATGCATGTATTAGGCAAGCTATTCCTATTTCTGCCACCTGCTGTAATGCCTCTTGATGACCAATTGGGGGATTAAAAATCAGTAATTTAAAACACAGGAAAGAAGTGCTTTAGATGAAATCAAATGAGTTTCCTTTTTTTAAAGTTTCAGTTACATTAAATGCCCTTTAAAAGAATGATGCATAAAATTTATTTAAAAACCAACACTTATAAAATATATATGATCTTTCTAAAAAAAGAGGTGTGTGAAAAAATATTAAATAACATAGGTTTTCATCACACACATAGATGTATATATTTACTGAATTTCTATCCCTGCCATTTTCAGTAGTACAATACACTGCAGTTTTCTGCTTCTTGCTGGAAAAATCATCTGATCTCTTATATGAAAAAATGCCAATCAAGCTGCAGGAATATGTTTCAATGTCTAGAATAATTTCTACCTTCATATCTGACATATATTTCATCTGAGCTAGAAACTTTAGTCTTGGGCTGTTATCAAAACGATGAATTGGTAATCAGTAGTGGGATTTAAACTTTTTTACTACTGGTTCTGTGGGTGTGGCTTAGTGGGCGTAGCAGGGGAAGGATACTGTAAAATCTCCATTCCCTCCCCACTCCAGGGGAAGGTTAGTGCAAAATCCCCATTTCCCCCCGATCAGCTGGGACTTGGGAGGCCGGGAATAGAGGGGGGTAGGGGCCAGTCAGAGGTGGTATTTACCGGTTCTCCAAACTACTCAAAATTTCCACTACCGGTTCTCCAGAACTGATCAGAACCTGCTGTATACCACCTCTGTTGATAATAGATCCAAAACATGGGTTCATCTCTGCACAGATTCTTCATTTCAATCTGACAAGATCCCTAAGTCAAAATACATTTTTAATGACATAGACTGAATTTACTACACAATTCCATTCAGTGACTTATCCAATGTTCAATAGTGATTCTTAGTCCCTTGATGTGATGTACTACATATATATTTAACTTAAATCTCCCACTTGCTACCTACTACCGTGTTTCCCTGAAAATAAGACCCTGTCTTACATTTTTCTGAACCCTGAAATAAGCACTTGGCCTTATTGCCATGTGCTCAAAAGCCCGATTGGGCTTATTATCTGGGGATATCTTATTTTGGGGAAAACAGGCTTATTATCTGGGGATATCTTATTTTGGGGAAAACATTCCATCCAAACTGAGTCTACAGGAGGCAAGATAATCATTTTATAATCTCATACCAGTGGATAGAGCTGGTTTGCCCACAATGTTTTGGATGAGGTTGAGGAGATTTAATGAAGTTGTATTCAGAAAATTAACCCAAAATTTCATGCATTTTCTTGCTTGTTTTAAGGGGGGAGGGGACAGCAATAAACTTCATTCAATTTGTAATCCCAACAGGAATTTTTACCTAAAGAAATCAGTTTTAGGAACCCTTTGCAACTTGGAAGTAGCCTAGTCCTGTTCTAAAGCAAGAATCAGAATTTAAAGAGTTTAGACAGTTGGCTCTGTGGTCAACCTATTATTCAAATATATTTGTTAATAACTGCTAAATTCCCCAACCACAGAACATGCAGCATATTTATTTATTATTTATTTATTGGTTCGATTTATATGCCGCCCTTCTCTGGAGACTCAGGGCGGCTTACAATGCATTAAGCAATAGCCTTCATACTTTTGTATATACCTGCTTTGTAGGGCTTTTGGGCCCTCCTAAGCGGTGTTCTTTTTTATACAAAGTCAGCTTATTGCCCCCACAATCCGGGTCTTCATTTTACCTACCTCGGAAGGATGGAAGGTTGAGTCAACCTTGAGCCTGGTGAGATTTGAACTCACTGTAATTGCAGGCAGCTAGCAGCTAAGTGCTACTTAACAACACTTTAGTCTGCTGCACCACCAAGGCACCAAGATATTAATCAGGATTCATATGTGGGGGATAGCAGATTTGTGAAAACTATATTGAAATGAGTTTTAAAACCAGATGGGAAATAATTCTAAATCAGGAGAGGCACTACAGCATGAGAAATCTTCTGGTACATATACTGTAAAGGTATAAAATATCATAGGGCTGGAAGGGAATTCAGAGGTCTTCTAGTCTAACCCATTGCTACAGGCAGGAATCTTATACACTGCAAGTCAAACGGCTGTTCAATCTATTTTTGAAAACCTCCAGTGATGGACCACGGATGCATACCAGGTCATGTCTGCAATATGCAAGACAATCTCATCATCAATACAGTCTATTCAGCAGTCTTTTAATAATTGGATACAAGGTTGTTACAGAGTTAAGATTTACACCAAACTCCAGTAGTATCCTATGTATAACCCATTACCTAACCGTGGCTCACCCTTCCTGCCTATGTTGTGCAGCTCTATCAGAGTTGTGAAAATCTAGTGATGGAATTTGAACCCATTAAAAGCCCTCTTTCTGTTTTACTTTCCCATTCCATACCATCCTCTCTCACTCAGGCTTCTGAGGGGCACAGAAACTGGTCTAATTTTTTTTTAGAAGTATTCTTAGCTTATTTTATTTTGTTTCCAAATTCTTGTCCCATTTCTGTTTTGGCCAATTCTTGAGCCCATCCCTTTCTTGAGAGAAGCCTCCTTGCAAATTATTCCGGACAGCCAGAAAGAAATTCTTCATTCCTTTGCTACAATATGGTGACCAAAACCCACAAAAGGCCAGTATAAAACCATAATTCCCAAAGCAGCAACTGCCCTGTTTGACACAGCTGTCATAATTGTCATGTATGGCTTCTGTCTGACAGCAGCACATCCAATAAATAAAAAGAGTTGACTTTGAATTTGATCAGAGACTGAGAGACAAGCGATGGATACTGGCCTCCTAAGAGACTGCGCTTTTGACAAAATGGAGTCATTCAAAAATTCCTTTCAACAATAAAAACACCTTCTATGTTAGACAGCCCTGCTTGCTGGGGTCTCTGCAGATTCTCTGTGGCTTTCCAGTAAATAAAATAAAACCTTCCTAGATCGGTTGCAAATGACTTTTCATCTGACAACTTTAAAATATTTCAGAGGGATGCGTGTGCATGCCAATCTCTGTTTGCTAGGTATAAAAATATCAGAACCAAGTGGTTTTTTTTCCTACTATGAATTATTCTTTATGGATGAAAGAAGATCACTTTTTCTGCATTAGAATATAATGTTGTTATAAGCACAGTTATGCCCATTTTAGAACTATCGGGCTAACTGTAGCGTAATACAAAACTGCAGACTGAATCACAGGGTAATTAAAGGTAGGCATCCGGGCAACTTCAAAAGTTGTTTGGAGTGCTGCTATGTTCCCCTATGTCCGTGATGGCAAACCTATGGCACATGTGCTACAGGTGGCACGCGGAGCCATATCGGGGGCACGCAAGCTCAGCTCCGGCGCACACGTGCACACTGGCCAGCTGATTTTCAGGCCTTCTGAGCCCACTGGAAGTCAGCAAACAGGCTGTTTTCGGCCTCCAGAGGGCATCTGGAAGGGTGCGGAAGGCTGTGTTCACCCTCCCCAGGCTCCTAGAAAGGCTCTGGCGCCTGGGAGGGTGAAAAATGGCCTACCAGGCCCACCATGCCATCACATGCCAAAAGCTGGAGAAGTGTGTGTGGGGGTCATGCACACATGTGCGAGGGCGGGGTGCATAGAATTATGGGTGTGGGCATGCACATGCGCAACACCACCACCCCGCACACACACACACACACACACACCCGCTTTTGGCTCACGATGGCAAAAAGGTTAGCCATCAGTACCCTATGTTGTTTCTAATTGTTTAAAGGGGACTTAGGACGGGAAATCCTACACTTTTACTTCTCACAGGAGATCAGGTCTGTAATAATTCAGATCTAAAGAGGACAAGGTTGTGTGTCGATTCCGTAAATCAACATATTTTTTTCTTGAAATCCTGAAGCCCAGGGAAAGACATTGTTTCTTTAAAACAGGGATGTCAAACACAAGGCCCGCGGGCTGCATCAGCCCGCGGAATGCTTAGGTGTGGCCTATGGGGCTGCCCTGGAAACAGCGAAGGACTGGCCCGCGATGCCTCTGCCAGTGAAAATGGAGCTCGGGAGCCCTTTGCCAGCTAAAATGGGCCCTGGGAGGCCTTTTTGAGCTCTGTTTTGGCTGGCAGAGGGCTGCAGGACATCAAGCTGGCCATGCCTACCCCGGCCATGCCTAACCTGGTCACTCCCAGTCGCCCCCCCCCAAGCTCAAACACAACCCTGATGCGGCCCTCAATGAAATCGAGTTTGACACCCCTGCTTTAGAAGGTTGCACACAGGGGTGGTTGCACACTCTAAAAATCCAGATTACTACACAGCCCTATTAGATATTACTATTTATTAGGTTTGTCTCTCTCCTTCCAGAAACTGAAGACCGCAGATGTCACACTCCGTCATCCAATTCAGTTTTCATCAAAAGAACACCCTGTGAGATAGTTGGATGAAGACAGAACAGCTGGCCTAAAGTCAGCCTAATAAATGTTCATGAATCCACCTTATCCAATCACTTTAGCACTATAACAACTTACAACTTTTCCCAAGCTGGTAACCTCCAGCTATGGCCAAGTTGGCTAAGAATTTGAAGTTGGAAGGCACCACAGCTGGGAGGCACCAAAGCGAGAAAGATCTTCCAGGTAGATATCCTCGACCTATGACCACAACTGGACCCAAAATTTCCATTGCTAAGCAAGGTGGTTGTTTAGTGACTTTTGCCCCATTTTATGACGTTATGCCATGGTTGTTAAGTGAAACACTGCAGTTGTTAAGTGAATCATGTGGTCATTTAGCTAATCTGGCTTCCCTTCATTGACCGCATGTTGGAAGCTGGGTGGGGAGGTTAGAAATGGTGATCACATGATCCCGAAACAATGCAACTGTCATAGATACATGCCAGTTACCAAACGCCTGAATTCTGATCACATGTTCATGGGGATGCTGCAATGGTCGTAAGTTTGAAAGCTGGTCATAAGTCACTTCTTTCCGTTATTGTTGTAATTTTGAATGGTCACTGAATGAATGTCGAGGATTACCTGTACCATGATATTGCTGTTTTTTCCCGCTCCATTTGATCATGAATCTTGCATTCTGCCCAACCACCACTACGCCAATTGCTTAGTAGGAATTAATTTGCTTCATTAGAAATAACCTGTTTTATCATAACTTTTTTATAAAGCGAGTAGGCTTTTCTTACTCACGATGCAGAACACACCCACCTTTCTCTAGAACAAAAGAAAAAGTTGCCTCAACAATTTTCAAATGCCTGGCAAGAATCTGCAGGATAGACGGATGGTACAGTGGGACAAGGTTAAAATGTGGCATTATCTTATGCTGTAGCACAGTGGTGGGTTTCAAATTTTTTTTACTACCAGTTCTGTGGGTGTGGCTTGGTGGGTGTGGCATGGCTTGGTGGGCGTGTCAGGGGAAGGTTACTGTAAAATCTCCATTGCCTCCCCAATCCAGGGAAGATTACTGCAAAAATCCCCATTTCCTCCCAATCAGCTGGGACTCAGGAAGCAGAGAATAGATGGGGACGGAGTCAGTCAGAATTTTTACTACCCGTTTTCCAAATTACTCAAAATTTCTGCTACCGGTTCTCCAGAACTGGTCAGAACCTGCTGAAACCCACCTCTGCTGTAGCAACAGAGGAGAAGGAGAAAAAATAAGTAGACCATTGATGGAGGGTATGATGGAGGGGAGGAGGAGGAGGAGGAGGCCACCACCTGTCTTTCCTATACTATATAAACACATAATGGCATCAAGGCTTGTTGGCTATAGTTCACTTTCCCAGAAAGCAGGACCACATTCACCTGGACCAGGGGTTAGGAACCTGTGGCTCTTTCATCCCTCTGCTGTGGCTCCCTGTTGCTGGTCAGCTCCACGATTGATAGGGTTTTCGGTTAGGACAGGTAAAGGAAAAAGGATGCTAGGAGGAGACTCTATGGTGGGGGAACCGGATTTCCTGTCAGCAGGGGGGAAAGGACATCACATTAGGAGGCGACTATGATGGGGGAACTGGAGTTCCGGTTGGCTTCAGAATTGAACAGGGGCTTCCAGTTAGGACTTTTGTGGCTCTTTGAGTGTTTAAAGTTGCCGACCCTGACTTGGACTATAGAACAAAAACCTTCACAGCAAAAGTGTTTGTCCTATGAGACAGAGGAAGGGTGACCAAATCCATCCCCTTGATAGCCGCCAAACATGTTTGTGTAGTGAGTGCTCAGAGCACAAAATTGACTCATTGCAAAATTTGCTTTTCATTACAGCAAGGAACAAAGTTTTCCACTTTACCAGGAAAAAAAAAATGTTTTTTTTTAAAAAGCCGATATCCTAAGCTTGTAAATTGCAAAATCCAACAAATTCCCCAGTATCATAAGAAATTTCGAAACAACAAAAATTTAGAAATACCAATTAGTGGGATTTTTTTTTTCTTTTTGTAGAAAAGAGACTCATTGGCTCCTCTTTGGAGTTAGGGCAAGGGCTTCAAGCTGTGGGAGAACAGATATTGAATATGAAAAAATATTCTTGCAATTCAAAAACTACTTGCATTTATAGATTTTTTTTTTAAAAAAAGAAACCTCGGCAAGAGGAGAATGGAGGATAGCCTTCTGGAAATAGCACTTTAAATGGGGGCAGAACAGTGGTGGATTTCAAAATTTTTTACTACTGATTCTGTGGGCGTGGCTTGGTGGGCGTGGCAGGGGAAGGATACTGCAAAATCTCCATTCCCACCCCACTCGAGGGGAAGGATACTGCAAAATACCAAGACCCGATGGCCTAGAGGTGGAACTCTTGCCTCACAATCAGGAGATTGTGAGTTTGATCCTAGGTAGAGGCAGATGTAGGGTCTCCTGCTTGGGCCGGGGTTGGACTCAATGACCTGCAAGGTCCCTTCCAACTCTGCTAATCTGTTAAAATCTCCATTCCCATTCTACTCCGGGGAAGGATACTGCAAAATCTCCATTCCCACCCACTCCAGGGGAAGATTACTGCAAAATCGCCATTTCTTCCCGATCAGCTAGGACTTGGGAGGCAGAAAATAGATGGGGCCAAGGCCAGTCAGAATTTTTACTACTGGTTCTCCAAACTACTTAAAATTTCCGCTACCGGTTCTCCAGAACTGGTCAGAACCTGCTGAAACCCACCTCTGGAGCAGAAGCTAAATTCTTTCACCCAATCTACAGACCATTCTGTGACTTTCAAGAAAGTAATGTCCATGGACCAGGCCTGAGCCTCTTCCTTTAAAGCACCCTGATAAAGGGTCATCTGGTTCTCTCTGTAAAATGCTCCTTCGTTCTTCTAGGATTCAACCCATTAAACAGACAGAATCCAAGCGGACAATCACTAAAATATGAGCCCACAGTGTATGGTGACAGCCAAAAAAGCCAATACAATCCAAGGCTGCACTAACAGAGGGATAGAATGAAGATCACGTGAAGTATTCGTACCACTTTACAAAGCCTTAGTAAGACCACACTTGGAAAACTGCATCCAGTTTTGGTCCCCACAATATAAAAAAGATGTTGGGACACTGAAAAGAGTGCAGAGAAGAGCAACAAGGATAATTAGGGGGATGAAGGCTCAACTTATGAAGAACAGTTTCAGCAATTGGGTATATCTAGCCTGGTGAAAAAAAAGACTGGAGGAGACATGATACCAGTGTTCTAGCATCGAAGGGGCTACCACAAAGAAGAGGAGGTCAACCTATCTTCCAAAGCATCAGAAGGCAAGACAAGAAACAATGGATGGAAACTAATCAAGGAGAGAAGCAACCTAGAACTAAAGAGAAATTTCCCAGCAGTGAGAACACTCAACAATCAATCAATGGGTTGCCTTCAGAAGTTGTGGGTGCCCCATCACTGTAGGCTTTTAAGAAGAAACTGGACAGCCATTTGTCTGAAATGGTATACCCTGCTCAAGCAGGGAAGTTGGATTAGATGACTTCCAAGGTCCTTTTATTCTATGTTCTATGCTTGCTTACTTGCTTGCCTAGACAGAAGATACTGGGGCTGCTTGCTTATTCATTCATTCATTTACTGTAGATATTGGGAGCTGCCCACCTCTAGAACGCGTATTTGCAAAAACACAATAATAAATGCAGGTAATATACTTGTGAGTGTGGATGAATGCTGCTGCTCATTTAACTCTGGACTCTTTAAGTTCAAACCATATTGACCTCAGGAGGAGGAGCTTTGATCTAAGGCTATTTTGAAAGCAGCAAGTATGACCGTATTTGAAAAGAGGCCCATTCATCCATTCAGTTAAAGCACTTTGCTAGATTCGTGGCCCCTGTGTGGCATTAATTCCACAAGCAGGCAGATACTAGGAGAGATCCAGGGCAAAGTTCTCTGCCTCTCAGAGGGAAAGAGTAAGAAGAGTTGGGCGGGGAGGTTTCCCCTTTAACATCTGGTCAATGCTTTAGCTGTGTCATCCTCTTTGGAAGGCTCTGGTGTTGTGTTGTCAGCTCCAACCTCCCAGACTGGACGCTTTTAGGATGGTTAAGCAGTCCAAAATTGTTTTCTTTTTTAAAAAAAATGTTCCAAGCCTCCCAATTTGCTAATTCACTAATACGTTTGACAAAGAATGAGCACAAATAACAGAAGGTTCGTGAGTGAGAGAAAAATGGCCCTTTGCTTCTTAGAGGGAGGGGGGGGATGAATCAGATTCTGGCTGCAAACCATCTTTTGAGTCAGAATCACAAGACTGTTTTTGGAGTTCCAAAAGGGGAGGAAGGGGAGGAAAGGAAAGGAAAGGAAAGGAAAGGAAAGGAAAGGAAAGGAAAGGAAAGGAAAGGAAAGGAAAGGAAAGGAAAGGAAAGGAAAAAAGGAAAACTTTGTTGTTTAAATCCTCAACTTTGTTAATGATCATTTATTGTATTTATTTACTGTATTATTTATTTGCAATTACAATTTTCAATATTTACTTCATTTTTATAACAATTTCATCTATAGCAGGCTTTGAGATCGACATTTTTTCTAGGTTTTCTTATAGACAGACAGACAGATGATAGTGTTGTGTTTACCATATTACTAAATCGACTACTACTTTTAAGCACAGAAAATATTTGTGTCTGTGTGAGAGACAGACAGATAAGACAGTCAAAGACCTTTCACAAAAACTAGCATGTAGATGTCCAAAGTCAGCTGACTTCTCCAGGGGTCAATTTAAATCTCAATGAAAGGTTGCAAAAAAACAACACTGATTTGGGAAACAGCAACTCTGTTATTAGTTCAGTATTTTGCCCTTTTCCAAAATCTATGAAGCAGCTTTGTTCTGATTCTAAAATTTAAAAATATAAATAAAACAGTTACCAATGTATTACTCAGTTTGTACATGATTTGATATATGCTTTCATACTGCAGAGAACTAGAGGTTTCATCACATTTCACTTGTCAAGCCAGATTCAGAGGATTTCCCGCCCCCCAAAAGAATCAGAAGTGAATCAGTTCACATACAATAAATTGATCAATGTTTGGTTTAAGCAGCCAACCAATATTGTTAGAACTAAACCAAAGTAACACTCAACACACCTAAGATATACTAAGATTACTTGAACTAACAATAGTACTGGTTGCCTTCATCCCTATCTCATCCCTATTCTCATATAAAGAATGGTTGCTGGAATTGCATATGCCTAGTTTGATGAAAATAAGGACTAGGGGTGACCACAAAGAAGAGGGGATCAACCTATTCTCCAAAGCACCTGAGGGTAGGACAAGAAGCAACGGGTGGAAACTAGTCAAGGAGAGAAGCAACTTAGAAACTAAGGAGAACAATTAGAACAATTAATCAGTGGAGCAACTTGCCTTCAGAAGTAGTAAATACTCCAAAACTGGAAGTTTTTAAGAAGAGATTGGACAAACAGATTTGTCTGAAATGGTATAGGGTTTCCTGTCTAAGCAGGGGGTTGGGCTAGAAGACCTCCAAGGCCCCTTCCAACTCTGTTTTTCTATTGTAGCCTAATCTTTTTCACTGTTATCTGCTCTGATTACCAGAGCAACCCTCAGCATCTCAGCCAGAGGAAGACTTTTCCTTAATGATGTCAGATTCCATTTAAAAGAAGATGGATGTAGATGGGGTTGCTCCATTTAACCAAACAGGATATGCCATGGTGCCTTCGCCACAATTGTATTGCTAAATCCATTTAGAGACCTTGATTCTAACCACTCATAAGCAGAGGAGCTATTTTGCTTCTTTTTTTCTGTATACAAGGCAGGGGTGAAATCAGGGGTGAAATGCCCCCGGTTCGGACTGGCTCAGGCAATGATGGCCAGTGGTTCGGTGAACCGATAGCAATGGCAGCTGGAGGCTCCGCCCACCCGCCCCATTCCCCAAAGTCGGGGAATGCACCATTCCCTGACTCCGGCCTGACTGCGGAGCTGCTGCCTGCTCGCCCTTCGCCACACGGTGTATCCTACTGCTCATCTTTCTCCCACGGCTGGCTGTCAGGGAAGGCAAGCGCACGAAAGATACCGGAGTTGCTCACTCTCCTTCTTGAATGAGCCGCTCTGGTCCACGCGCCAGCTGCGCAAGTGCATGCTTTTATTTAATTCAGCGGCAGGTTGGGTGTGCGCTTGTGCAGCCGGCGCATGGACCAGAGCGGCTCATTCAAGAAGGAGAGTAAGCGACTCTGGTATCTTTCAGGTGCTTGCCTTCCCTGACAATCGGCCGCGGGAGAAAGGAGAGCAGTAGGAGTTGGGGGATGGTGCATTTCCTGACTCCGAGGAATCGGGCGGGTGGGCAGAGCCGTGTGGCGAAGGGCAAGCAGGTAGCGGCAAGGCTCCAGCAGCAAGGCTAGAGTCGGGGAATGGTGCATTCCCCAACTCCAGGTAATGGGTGGATGGGCGGAGCCCCAGGAGAAAGGTAAGGAGACGCTGGCAGAATAGAAATTAAAAAATGTTTCCCTACCGGGTTCTGTGGGCGTGGCTTGGTGGGTGGGGGTCTTGTGACTGAGTGGGCGTGGCTGTGAGTGACATTGAGTTGGCCATGCCCACTCAGTCACAGGACAACCCCCCACCAAGCCATGCCCACAGAACTGGTAGAGAAATATTTTAGATTTCACCCCTGGGTGAAATCCAAAACTTTTCCCTACCGGTTCTATACGTGTGGCTTGGTGGGCATGGCAGGGGAAGAATATTGCAAAATCTCCATTCCCGCCCCACTCAAGGGGAAGGATACTGCAAAATCTCCATTCCCACCCCTCCTGGGGTGGGATATTGCAAAATCTCCATTCCCACCCCAGTCTGGGGCCAGCCAGAGGTGGTATTTGTTGGTTCTCTGAACTACTGAAAATTTCCGCTACTGGTTCTCCAGAGCCTGTTAGAACCTACTGGATTTCACCCCTGATACAAGGCCTATTTCCTGTAAGAGGAGGAGACTTAATACTGTTTAAATGCCCACTGATGATACACTACGAGAAAGAAATTAATTTAGTTCTTGTCATTCTAAGCTGGGCTGTTGCAGCAAAATCAAGTTAGTACATTGTTGCATTTTGCAACTTAACAAATCTATCATGTCTAAACAATCACAGAGAGCCAATATATCCAATCCAGAGTACTCTGGTTCATAAAATTCATTTATTATGTCACAATAAATGAATTAATCTTCCTATGCTACAACATGCTGGCTGGGGAATTCTGAGAGTTGAAGTTCACACATCTTGCAGAGGTTGAAACAAATGGTGCTACAAAACTATTTGTTATGATGACTCTTTATCAGTAGTAGCATGAGTTATATAAAAGCATATGTTGGTCTGGTACAGCTAGTTTTAGCTAGAGAATCCACATTTTGTTAAATACCTTTATTTTGCTCATGTCTGTTCCAAGGTGGGATTCAAAAAAATTAATTACCAGTTCTGTGGGAGTGGCATGGCGTGGCATGGCTTGGTGGGCGTGGCAGGGGAAGGATACAGTAAAATCTCCATTCCCACCCCACTCCAGGGGGAAGGTTACTGCAAAATCCCCATTTCCTCCTGATCACTGGGACTCGGGAGGCAGAGAATTGATGGGGCGGGTCCAGTCAGAGCTGGCATTTACCAGTTCTCTGAATTACTCAAAATTTCCGCTATCGGTTCTCCAGAATGGGTCAGAATCTGTTGAATACCACCTCTGGTCCGTTCTTTTCCTCATCATTGCCCTGCAAATTCCCAGAAGGATCATACAATTGGCCTTATCAAAGAATACTATCAACCTGACCCAGTAGTTGCAGCTGACTCAAGGTTGAGTCCTTTTCCTGTTGCAGAAAAGTTAGGTAGAAAGTTTTTCATATTCAGCTGTCAATATTATTAGTTAGAAACATTAGCTGCCTTCTTGGGAGAGAACAACTAAGAGAGACGAGAATGGTTTAAATAGTTTATTGTACTGCTTGTTGCCTATTGTTTGTCAATGATCATATGATCCTGTTTTGAAAGGTATATAAAAACTATGATAATTTGTGTGTTGGGTCTCTCTTGTGGTTTAGTTCTGAGGGCACACTTCGTTGTGGCTGTACAGAATAAACAGGTTGCAATTTCCCACCTTGTATGATAATTGGCTACTTTGCACCAGGAAAGACAAATCCAGCATTTGGTTGGGCCAATCCACAGTTGGGTCAACACTTATACACAATAAATAGTTTGTAAACCCCTGTATTCTTTTGCTACTGGGACATGGCATTGCTTTATAAAATTTAGGCAGATTTTTTTTTTAAAAAAAACTTGCATAGTTCAGTTCCATATTACACATATTTAAGATCTGTTATTTCCTAATATAAGAAATGCTTTGTAAAAGAAAATCCTTCTCCTTTTTCAATAACGTTTATTCTGGCACATTAATAAAGTCATTCGCAAACTGTTAAGTCAAACTGAAGATTAAATTAAAAGCATTTTAAAAATCAAATTGCAAACCATGTTCAACCTTGCTTATTCCACTTGATGAAGGACTTGTTTATTACCAAAAATTCACCACATAATAACCACAAAGTAAATTAACACTTCATCCCACTTTCATCCAGAAATACCCTCTTTTTCTCATTTTTGTTTGAAAATAGGAGACAACTAGGTGCTTCTCTAATTGTTAGAGAGTGTAGAGTTACCTGTGATACAAATAAAAAATAAATAAAAAAACCCAAACCAACTAAGTTGTTTTTTGAAGCCCTAAAACCTTTCACAGAAATGACCTTTAAAGGACTGCATTGCTTCCCTAATTTACTTTCAGGTCTTGTCCCATTACAGTTAATGGAACTGCTCCAGAGAAAACAGCGATTGTGGAATACAAGCCCCAGCTATTTCTAGGAGTTTTTGTTTAAAAAAAGAGAGAAGTGGATCTAGATACGGCTCCTTTTTAAAATAGGAACAGGCCTGGAACGGAGAAAGGGGCAGTAACTGCACCAGGATTGATACAGCCCAACTCTTGTCTTCTCCCATCTCAATCCTATTTTTGCAGCTGGCAGGCATTAGAGTTCTCTCAGAGTCTTTTGTTTTTCAAATTGCTGGGTGGTTGTTTTCTCACTCTCCTCCCTCCCTCCCCTCCCTTTCTCCCCTCATTCCTTATTCAGAAAACCCTCTTCCATTATTATTCTGGGGAGTTCATTCATAGCTCCAGTTGAACTAAAACTCTGGGTCAAAGTTGCATAGTGAGTCCTGCCTTTAACCCTTAAGGCAGTGCAGCTCTCAGGCTTTCCTTCTCTCGCCTGTCCTTCTCTCCCCGATTTACTTTTGCAGCCCCTTTTAAATATTACCCTCTTTTGGGGACACAGCACTCAAGAGGATTTTGGAACTTAGGGAAGACAAACAGCATGCTAGACAGCAAAATCCTCAGAAAGGAGGCACGTGAATCACAAGGGTGTAGCATCCATTCAAGAAAAATCTTCCCTTGGATTGTGGCAATGGCCCAAAGACCCCCGAGGCAAAGTGCTCATTTTAGTAGGCCCTTGTAGCTACCAATTATATAGCAACCTTCCCTCCAAATCCCTCCTCCCCCTCCCTCTCTGACCACACTAGCTGTGGGGATTGCTGAGTTTTTTTCCTCTTTTGAATTCCCATACACACCCTGGCGCCAGCTATGTCAACATAACTACAGTTAATTTCGCTCTAGTCAAGGTGAGCATTTTCTGCTCGCAATTAAGGTTTCCTGGTCCGTGAATGAGAGGGAAAGAAAAACGAGACTTCCCATTGATCTGTAATGATAATTATATTTGCTCTCTTGCCATTTCCAGGTTTGGAGGGGAAGAATCAAAATGACTGGTGTTTATTAAAAGCAGCACACACTCAATTGAAAAGTTATTACAGCGAGTGCAGAAACGTTAGAACATGTCGCTATCTAAGTCTCTTAAAAACCAGGACTGAAGACAACTCATTTAACCCAGCTTTCTTTCCTATGTCCAAAGAGTCCAGTCAGTTGGTTGTGGGAAGTTCACCAGCGGGTCATGAAGGTAATTTCTTTCACTCTTGATCAGGAACTTGATGGTTGTAGTAAGTGATTAACTTCACTTGATATGATTCATTGTGATCAAAGGTGATCAAAGTCTATGATTTCAACTTATAAAGGTGTACCAGATTCCTGACATTAGGACTGGAAACCTGCTGTTTGTGCCCTGATAATTTAGCATATGAACATCTCTAGCAGTTTAGGGACGTGGTGGCTCAGTGGCTAAGACACTGAGTTTGCCGATTGAAAGGTCGGCAGTTCAGTGGTTCAAATCCCTAGTGCCACATAACAGAGTGAGCTCCCGTTACTTGTCCCAGCTTTTGCCAACCTAACAGTTTGAAAGCACATAAAAAATGCAAGTAGAAAAATAGGGACCACCTTTGGTGGGAAGGTAACAATCTTCCATTAGCGTTTAGCATTTAGTCATGCTGGCCACATGACCATAGAGACATCTTCAGACAGCGCTGGCTCTTCGGCTTTGAAACGGAGATGAGCACTGCCCCCTAGAGTCAGGAACATCTAGCACATATGTGTGAGGGGAACCTTTACCTTTACCTTTAGCAGTCTGTTGGTTCCTACAATCACACAGTGAGGGTTGTATGGCAGTTTTCCTTTCTTAAACGTCTCTTTTGATGCCTTCTTGCCACTGACCTCCCAAACAGTCATGTTATCAATATGATCCTGATGATAGAGCTGTCCATGCAAGGTTTTCTGCAAATTTCCATACAGGTAGTCCTCGATTTACAAGTTTGTTTAGTGACCATTCAAAGTTACAATGGCAGTGAAAAAGTGACTTATGACAGTTTTTTACACTTATGACAGCTGTAGCATTCTGGTGATCATGTGACTTACATCTGGCCGCTTGGCAACCAACTCACATTTATGAGGTTTGTAGTGTCACTGGGTTATGTGATCCCCTTTTGCAACCTTCTGACAAGCAAAATCAATGGGGAAGGTCAGATTCACTTAACAACCCTGTTCCTAATTTAACAATTGCAATGACTCACTTAACAAATGTGGCAAGGAAAGCTGTAAAATGGGCCAAAACTCATTTAACAAATTTCTCACTTAACAAATTTTGAGCTCAACTGTGGTTGTAAATTGAGGATTACCTATACTTGATTAATGTCCACAAACAACCCAATCTGTGGGCCAGGGTCGATTCTGCTCACTGAAATTTCACCTTTGGGTTTTTATGCATACGTCGTCAATTTTGGTGAACTGATTGTATTTAGCCCTTCAATTACAACCTCAATTAGGAATTATATGAAAGGCACTAGAATCAGAGTTGGGTTTCAGCTGGTTCTGACCATTTCTGGAGAACTGGTAGCAGAAATTTTGAGTAGTTCAGAGAACCGGTAGTAAAAATTCTGACTAGCCTCACCTCCATCTATTCTCTGCCTCCCAAGTCCCAGCTGACCGGAAGGAAATGGGGATTTTGCAGTAACCTTCCTCTGGAGTGGGGTGGGAATGGAGATTTTACAGTATCCTTCCCCTGCCATGCCCACCAAGCTATGCCACGCCCACCAAGCCACACCCACAGAACCGGTAGTAAAAAATTTTTGAAACCCACCACTGACTAGAATGGTATTTAATGCCAAGCTCTAAGGGAAAGACTATTGCTTATCTTATAGTAAGCTATTAATATAATTACATTGTGTTTCACTATTTTGTGGAAGCTAAGTAGAAACTGGAAATTGTTTTTATTTACATAAATATTAGTCAGTTGAAATTATTAGGCCAGTTAGATTTTAATTCACAAAACTAGATGCAATACACTGTTGTGGTAAAGAACAGTATGATTTGAATTGTAAGTATTGTAATTTTATATTACCCATAAAATACTGCAATAGATCTTGTAATAGAAATAGAAGTTATTACAGAATGCATCCTGAGCCAGACAGCACCTTCATGCCAAACCCTATTAGCCATTGTGAATTTGACTACCATTTTAAAGGCACTCAAACTGGAGGATATCACTCAAAGGTGATGACCAGAAATGAATATACAATATAGCAGAAGAGCCCAAAACCCCAGGCCGCAGACGGCTACTGGGTCGTGCCCATTTGGAACCAGGCTGCTGAAGCAGCTGGCGAATGTGTAAAGCTTTGTCTGTGCATGCACAGGATTTGTGCATGAAACCATTCCCCGCCACTACCAAAGCTGCTAAAACTGCCGTTACTGCCACCCCATAGAATCAAAAAGGTTGGGGACCCTTGCATTATAAGGACATACTTAATTTTTGTCTGTCCAGAATGCTTTATTAATGAATTTTATTGGACAACGATGGGTTCTAATGTTATGAAAGAACGATATCATGTCTAGCAATACATAATAGGTAGCATATTAGAAATGAACAGTTATGCCTTTAACAATCTGCAACCAATGGAGAAGAGTCATGTGCATGAAGAGAAATGGGGGGGGGGGCGGTAGAAAGAGAGAAATTGAACCTTAATCTCAAAGTCATGTTCAACCTATGTGCATCACCATTAAAGATACGATGCAAAACATTTCTAAAATTGAGTAGTTGCCATAGCAGTCCAACCTATCCCAGGGATTGTCCTTGCATGGAAAGAATGGAAGAAGGTATGTTATGTCTTACCCCCATGAGATCCTAGAAGAAAGCCACAAATGTTATTTCACAAATAAAAGAATATATAATAGAAAAGATAACAGAATTCCAACAGAGTATCTGCTTCTCCCACCTTTGCAAGCTCTCCACAGCAGTAGTGGCCACACCGTGCTCCCTTGAGTCTGGGCTCCTGTGTGCTCAGTGCCCCATCCCTAATCACCTGCCTCGCTCTCACACCATTTTTTTTTTTTTTTGCTGATTTCTCCCCTAAAGGAAGTAAATGGCCCTTTTTCTGTTTGGCATAGGCAACTGTCTATCTGCCATATGCTACAGTGATTGGGAACTTGCCTGGTGTTTTATTCTTACGTCTCTCTGAAAAAAGACACATAGGCCTTGACCCCAAAGAGGAAAAGGCACACAGGATCATCTCCTTGTCTCATCAAAGGCCCACATAATAAGGCACATTTAGAACAGGGAGGGTGGCAGGAGGAAGAGGAGGAGGAGGAGGAGGAGGAGGAGGAGGAGGAGGAGGAGGAGGAGGAGGAGGAGGAGGAGGAGGAGTTGCATTGAGCAAACAACTCTAATTTTATTTACATCTTTGGTTCATTTGATTCAAGGAGTGCTGAGATTGTTCTACACGAAACCACATAAATAGCCACTGGACTTTAAAAAATCCTAAACAGGTTAGCCCAAATTATGCAAAGAAGTGCTGTTACTCACATCCCATGAACAAGTTGCTCATGTACCTGGACAATGCATGTATAATTACAATGAATTCCACCGATTACATTGTATTGAAATTATTATGTTAAAAAAATCATATACTGTATATGCATCTATTTATGCATGAGAAGGCCTTATAAATACCATTTGTCTTGCAATTGTGTTTTTTTTCCCTATCTTTTTTCTTTCTATTATATTTCTGTGCACGCACGCACACACATTTTCCTCTCTCCCACTGCTCTGTATTCCAAACTTGTTTCTATGCCTAGATATCCCGTGGACATCACAGAAACAATCCCCCCCCCCCAAATCATTGTGCTTCTGTTGATAATCACACACAGCTCTTCACATTCAATTTGAAAAGCAGCAAAAGTTAAACAATTGCTTCGAGGAGATTTACCCTAAAACATTTGCCAGAAATATTATTATTCATTATTCAGGTACTATGGGAAATTAACACCAGTTTCCATTTAGCAAAGTATGTTTATGTAAATTAAACTGTGGTATCAAAGCTCTTAATGGCAATAAATAAATAGGAGCTGTTATTTGGTCCTATCTGATATAACACGTTTGGGATGGTTGGAGATTTGCCCTTACCTTGGTTTATTTACGTGTTTCTTTATAATATTTATGCAGCATTCGAACAATATGACTCCAGGAGGCATACAATGCCCAGTAAACTAAAATACTGGGAGGGGAGAGAACAAATGCAGTTAAAACAACTAAAATCCTTAACTGGGGACCAGAATCTCAAATTCATATATTTCACCAGATGGGAATTCTATTCATCTCCCCACAAGGCATCCAAGCAAAGAACCAGGTCTTAACTGTGTTCCTAAGGGCCTGCAGGGACAAGGAATTGGGGAAAGGGGCACAGAGATACTTCAAAGGCCAGGCAACACCTCCTGAATCCCACAAGATGCCTTTGTTTCAAGAAAAGACCCATAGAATGACCTCCTTATTACAGGGGTTAAGACAAACAGATACCCTCAGGGACAAATAGTCCACAGTTAACCTGGCCCCATCCTTTGGTTTTATGAGTGAAAAACAGTACTTAGAAATAGAGATGTTATGTGACCATAACAAAACAATACTCCAAAGTCCCCACATTCCTGGATTTTGGATCCAATGTAGTTTTTGGATGGTCTTCAAGGGCAACCTCAGTGGACTTATTAAAATCAAAATCTGAATGCAAGCTTTGCTTCAAACAATGGGCAATTTACATCATTTGATGAATCAGAATGGACAATCTTCATGATTTTTTAATTTTTTTAAAAAAAAATAACTTTGCCTTCCAGCCAATCTTGACTCCTGGCAACTGCCTAGAAAAGTCCCTGCACTTTTCTTGACAAGGTTTTCACAAATGGTTTGCCACGGTTGCTTCCTGGAGCTCAAACAGAACTGGCCCAACTCACCCAGCTGGCTTTGTCCTTAAGGCAGGACTAGAATTCATGGTCTCCCAGTTTCAAGCTTGGTGCCTTAACCAATTCATGAAATAGACAGTATATTTTAATACATTACATGCATGCTGTTCTAATGGATAAAACTTTTCTCATCAATATATTAGATTAGACCTGGGCATTTTATGGCCTGCAGGCCACATTCAGCTCACAGGTTGTCCATATCTGGCCTGCAACAGCAGGTGGGTGGGTATGGCAGCAGGGAGTGTGGCAGTGAATCTTCATAACAGTCCAGGTTTCTTATGTGGCCTGTTGGGATGTACTGGATTTTTCATATCCTACAGAATTATTTGAAATCCACCTGCGACTGGACAAAGCACCTTTATCTACATTATTTTCACACCTATCATACACACACACACACACACCTAACTAATGCTTGATAAAAACACAATGGCTGTGTTCATATAGAACCCCAAGTCACAAACCAACCAACCACTTTATGGTTTAGTAATTCAGGACTCAAAATGCAGCCAAGTTTGTTGAATATCTCACGTGTTCCAAGAATGGGCTTTCCCTTTGACATGGTAATTTTCCAACTGAAAGATATTTGTAACAGGGCAACCCTGGCTGGCTTTTATTCAAAAGTATTACAGCTCTGACACATGGAAAAACCACATCACACATTTCTCCAGAATAACAAGGCTGAACAGATCATCACCGTTTTTCTTTCTTTGCTATTTCTAAATGTAAACTTTATCACAGTTTTTTTCCCCCTTAACCTTTAACTTAATTTTAACTTCGAGGGAACATTTGTACATTTCTCTCTCACCTGATAATTTGCAAATGCTGATACTCTTAAAAAATATTTTATAGACTCATTGGGCTTTATTCAGTGTGGATTCCTATTTTTTGTGATCAGCCAACTAAATTGCTGGGCTCTTTTCATGACAAGTCCTGCCTTCTTCCTACTGGAGTCAATTCACTTCCCAAATTTAAACTCATATCTAATAATGCCATTGATTCAGATGCATATACCCTGTTTCCACCAAAATAAGACATCCTCTGATAACAAGCCCAACAACGCATGGCAATAAGGTCAAGCGCTTATTTCAGGGTTCAAAAAAATATAAGATAGGGTTTTATATTCGGGGAAACACAGTAGTAACTATCACTGACTAACCTAATTAACAAGAAAATCATTTCAAAGAGTGACCATGACTAAAAATCATGGGCTAGATTTGTTCTGGAACAAATCCAAAAATCTCTGCTTTGGAAGTCACAGAACTACTTAAAAATTACCCGTGAAATAATAATAAAAATGCCATCCAATCACATTCATTCTTACCTAGGGTCCATTTAATGGTACTTAATGGAATGAAAAATAAGTACTTAAATTGAAACACCGTCAAGAGTGTTCTGGGTTAATTTGTTCCTATACCTAGGACCTTGAAAAATTTGCATTTTATCAAAAATTTGTAAATTTACCTAAAATTTACCAATTGTAGGGTTCATGTCTCAAGAAAGGGGGGAAAAATTACAACATTTTCTAAGCACAATGTATTAAATTGAAGCATGAAGTAATTTTTATTGCTTGACAATTTGGGAAAATAAGCTATGTAGTAGTTTATTAATTGCTTTATGACAGTATCAAAAGATAAAATTAAAATAAAATAAAATACATGATCTAATTCCCAGGGTAAAATAGCCTTTGAAAAATACAGCAGACTATTAATACTTAACGTAGTAAGTCAACTCCTTGAAATCTTCAAAAATGTATATAAACTGGGTTTGGTTCTTGAAGTATTTTACAAATCCCTCAAGGATGACTAATTTGTAAATAATAATTTTTTACTACTTCTGCAAGTACAGGCACATTCACTTAGTCAGCAAAGCAGAAACCATGCACATTTTTCCCCCTAAAAGTTGAGTTTCAACATATAATATTGACGCTGCCTTAGTGACCCTCTGAAGAAATACTCAACAATTCAAGATTATTTGAACTATAGATTTATGAATTATAATGATACAGAAATACCCTTTTCCAATCTGATATCTTCCAGACATTCTAGACTACATATGTCATCATCCCCAGCCAGAGTAGCCATGTAAATGGGAAGTGATTAAAACTGTACACTAATATGCATGGAGATTATTACAATAATGAATAGTCCATAGAAACACATGAACCTACTTATACCTTAAGAGGTTCATTTTAACTCAATATTGTTTATGCCAGGGGTCTCCAAGCTTAGCAACTTTAACACTTACAGACTTCAATTTCCAGAATTCCTCAGCCAGCCATGTTCGCTGGAGAATTCTGGAAGTTGAAGTTCACTGGAGAAGTCTTCAAGTTGCCATGTTTGGAAACCCCTGTTGTAGGGAATAGACAATAGAAAATGTCTATTCCCTCACCCCACTCCACTCCCATCCTGTTAATTTAGCTATGTTCGCAATTCAAGGTTTGTGATACTCTGTCCCAAGAAATCCAAAGTGACTTAGAAGGTTCCTCCACTCCATTTTACAAATTATATTTCTGTAAGGTAAATTGGTTAAAAGAGGGAGCCATAGTTCCGTGGTCAACCACTGAATTCAAAATCAACCATTCATGACACCAAACTGGATTGTTTCTTGTGGAACTATACAACCCAATTGGAAACTACCCAGGGACTTTCAGTTCCATCTCCTGTTCTGAGGCAGAACATTTTATTCCAGCATTCCCCAACAGACATTTGCCAAGACTTTCTCTAGAAATCTGTTACGAAAAATTATGCCACAGTTTTCCTAATTAGTTAATTCAATAGCTCTCTTTAGGCCACATTTCTTCAGTGAAATGTTTGGGGGGTAAAACCCCAGCTTTAGGGATTGATGTCTGACCATACAATTAAGTGGGGGAAATATTGCAGTGCTGAAAAATAGGACACCAAGTAGGGCGAGGAAATGAGGGTTGAGAGAGTGCAGTTGGCTTTAACGCTGTGCCAAATTCATTCATTCTTATCTTTCTGCATACCTACAAAAACTACATTTGTTTGAGGAAGAGAGCAAAGGCAGTTCTGCATCCATTTGGGAAGCTAAATCAGAACCAAGCTGCGTGCTGCACATCAAATAAGCTCTGTGAAACTTTTGAGCTGGGGGGGGGGGGGGGAAGGCTTTTGAGAATAGCAATATCAGAGGACATGGCCGCGCACTGCAGAAAGTTGGATTTCAAGGCATCTCAAGTGAGGAAGAAAGAAACTTTTGACAGGCATACAATTGCAAGGGCTTTGCCGCGTTTTATTAAAAGCGATGATCTTTATATATATTAATGCAGTGCCATATGCTTGAAGGGTTCCACTTTCTCATCCTATCCCACATCAAAGAAAAAGACAAGCTGAGTCATAAATGCATAGCAGTTCCACTACCTCCATATGTCTTGATTAAAGAGATGACAGGCAAACTAAAGAGATGGAATATTGGAAAGTGAAGAGGCCTAAAAAGATCCATTCCCTGCTCATCACAAACACAATCAGGTCAACATACTATATGTTTTGGATGAACCTCTTTTTAAAAAAACAACCAAAAATCAGTTGATCCATGGGAATAAATCCAAATGTTTCCAAAGCAAATCCCAAAAGCAGATTATTAAACATTCACTGAAATCAACAGGAATCTTCACAGAAACAGCACCTTACCTTGCTACATAGCTTAGCTCTTCTAAAATCCAACCAGATGGGGAAATTATTGATTTGCTATTTATTAAACAAATTTATGTGGCCACCCAGCTCACACAGACTGACAACATTGAAAATCATGCTTGTTCCATTCAAATATTCTCAGAAATCAATAGCAATAATTTTTCTTACTGCGGTTTAGGTAATGCTAAGCATTTCTGGTCACAAAATGTAATCAAAAAGAATCACAGCAATCCTTCTCCTCTCCCAAAACATTAGCAGGAACATTCGTGACAAAATTTTGTGACATAAAAGAGTAATAACATTTGCTATGCACATAGTCCTTGAGTTACAATGGCAATTGGGACCAAAATTTACATCGTTAAGCAATGCAGTCATATATGTGACCCGCTGCTTAGGAACAGCTGTCCCTACACTCCACGATGCTGAATCCCACTAATCATTAGCCAAGGACACATCCTAATCTAAGCCATTCCTGTCCAACCCACCTTCACTCTTGGTTCTTCCAAAGTAAGGGATTGCTTCTCCTTCAACTCCCCCACTACATATCTCCCACCCGACTCTTCCTTTTTGCCAACCTGCACCCTGCCTCACAGAGCAGCAAGCAATCCCAGAACCATGAGGGTCTGGGGCTACTTGTCATGCTGCAGCTCTGAGACATCTTCCTGTGCTATGGCTTAGGACAGTGATGGCTAACCTTTTTGCTGTCACGTGCCAAAAGCGGGGGTAGAGTGGGGGGATCGTGTATGTGCGTGCCCACACCCATAATTCAATGCCCACCCGTGCTCCACCTTCCCGCACACGTGTGCATGCTCCCTCTGCGCTCCCCCCGCTTTTGACACATGATGGCACGGTAGGCCTGTTTTTCACTCTCCCCAGGCTCCAGAGGCTTTCTAGGAGCCAGGGGAGGGCAAAAATGGCCTTCCTCAACCCCTCTAGAAGCCCTCTGGAGGCCAGAAACAGCCCATTTCCCGACTTCAGGTGGGCCCGGAAGGCCCAAAAATCAGCTGGCCGGTGGGCAGATGTATGCTGGAGCTGAGCTAGGGCAACAGTCGTGTGCCCTCAGATATGGCTCTGCGTGCCACCTGTGGCACCCATGCCATAGGTTCGCCATCACAGGCTTAGGACTTCTTGGTGCACCATAGGTTGGAGCTGCAACAAGGTCCTGAGTAGCATGAAGCTGCAGCTGCACTGGGAAGCCCCAATGCAGTACCATGAAGCTAAAAAATCCCAGCTATTATAGTGCAGCCTACCCACCACTGCGTCATGAAGCCCCAACTGTCCTTGCCACCCTGCCACCCCAGCTGATCTTCACCACCTTCTTGCTCCTGCTATTGATGAGGCATACCTGAATTTGCAAAGGGCCAGGCCATGTATACTTGGTCAGCAGCAACAGCAAGAGCAGTTAGACTTATATACCGCTTCATAGTGCTTTACAGCCCTCTCTAAGTGGTTTACAGAGTCAGCATATGGGCCCCAGCAATCTGGCTCCTCCTTTTATTGACCTCGGAAGGATGGAAGGCTGAGTCAACCTTGAACCAGACAGGATCAAACTCCTGGCAGCAGGCAGAGTTAACTTGCAATCCTGCATTCTAATCACCGCACCATCACAAATCAAGAGCGAGAAGATGGCAATGGTCAGTTGAGGCAGCAGTGGTTGCAGAGTGCAGAGGCCGAAGAGTAGAGATGGGAGTGGGGAGATGGGGGAAGAGTTGAAGTGGTTCTGCAGTAATAAACTCAGGTGGGCTTCCAAGTGCCCAAATTTTGATCATGTGACTGCAGGGACACTACTGCGGCATAACTTTGAGACTGGGTATAAGTCCCATTACTTAGTGCCACTATAACTTCGAATGGTTGCTGAACAAATTGTCATTACTTGAAAACTATCTGTAGCTTAGAGTGCTGGGACTTAGATAAGCGCATGGAGATCTACCGTTGTTTTTTAACTATGAAAGTGGCATGAAGCCTCCATATACAGAGGTAACATGTATACCTAGCACTGATGATGTTACCTTGTTTGGTAATGAAATGTCTACAAGAAGGCAACAAAGCTCAGAGGACCACCAAGGACTCCAGAAGTCAACCCTGAGCTACACATATTCTCTTCTATCAATAGGATGTATGTTTATCAATCATTTGGTTCAACAACTAGGTACACAATTCCTTCAGGCTCTGGCTAACCAGTGTGGAAAGCAAGATGGTGAGCAACACAGATCTTTTTCTGATTCAGCAAGAGTTTTTTCAGAGAGAGAAAAAAAAAACCCTGTAAAACATTTTCTCACTAACAAATTCTATTTTAGACATAAACATTTGTGAGCCGTGGTTGATCATGAAAGCTTTTGCCATTGGGTAAAATAGGGTTAGCCAAAACAAGAGCAACCAAATAATTTCCGGGGGGGGGGGGGTTTGCCCCTGTGGACTAATGCTCTCCTAACTAGTCTAACTCCCCCTCCAAGGGGGTTACCTAGATAAAATGAAAGAATGACATCATGATGAGATGTATATCCATTTTTTCAATCCTCTCCCATTTTTGGGGTCCAAATATAACAGTAATTCAACTTCTCCCCAAATTAGGGTACAAAAGCCATGGCTTTGAAACAAAGCAGCAAAGGATAGGGACACAGCACAGAATTAGGAGAATCCGCTTCACTCCACAAAACAAGAGACAAAGACTTCAGTCGCTATCCTGTTTTCCCCAAAATAAGACATCCCCTGATAATAAGACCAATTGGACTTTTAAGCACATGGCAATAAGGCCAAGCACTTATTTCAGGGTTCAAAAAAATATAAGACCGGTCTTATTTTCGGGAAAACACGGTACTATTACCAAGTTCCTTAAAAATTAAACGACTTTAGCTAAGGTTGGATTTACTGAGGGAAAGAAAATTGGGATTAGGAGTAAGGCCAGCTTGCCAGAACAGTCAATGGAAAAATTATGTGAATGTCACTGCAGTCCAAAAATTGAAGATTGCCTAATTTGATTTTACGGGATTTTTTTTTTTAAAGTCGTGGAAAAATTTGAATCTGGCTACCATTTTCTGCTTTAAAATGTCTTCAGTTGTGAGAAAACTAACCCGATGTCTATTTAACAAGAAAATGTGTTTTAGGCAGCATACGTGAAACACGTGAAATGAACTCGTTTGCTAAAGGAATTCATTATTTCCATATTTCAGGGAAGGGAAGGGAAGGGAAAAGGCTTGAATCTTGCCCAGAAAGAGATTCCCGTTTGCCTCTGTCTGTAGCAGTCAAATTAAACAGGGAAGGACCATCCTTAGGGGCCGTTTAGCCGTTGGAAAAATCCATTGACAGAAAATTAAATTCAGAAAGGGTGGGTGCCAAGGAGGGAAGTGCACAAGAGCTGATGTATGCAATCATACAAGCTAACCCAGTGAACTCTCTCTGTTATTGTAACAGTCTTTGCATGGATCTATTGTGGGCTGTGAGGTTTCCATTTTCCTAGAATCCTGGGATTTGGGGGCTGTCATACGCCCCCCAAGTGATGTAACCCCAAGCATTTTCACTATGCTCCCTCCCCCACCCGCACCTCTTTGCATGATAAAAACACAGTTGACAGCTGGCTCCTTGCCAAGGAGCCAGGCCTGCAATTGCCTTTGCAGAAACACAACCCGTGCCGCACATTTTGGGAATGAAGAAACAACACAGCACCTCCTCTTTCCTCCCTTGAGGAAAAAAACATGCTTTCCTTGAGATGCACGCCACAAAGAATTCAGCAACAGAATAATGCTGGGGAAGGAATGTTTTAGTTAAGCGCGGGGTGGTGGGGGGAGGCCGAGGGGGGAGAAAGGTTTTGTCACAGTCAGAAAGACATTCGCGCACACAAAGAGCAGGCATAAGCATGCATCCACAGCACATGCATGTATAATGCATTGTTTGGAGTTTTTTTCAATGGTTTATTAATACAGGGCAATAAAAGAAAAGAAAATTGAGCAATACACAATTATAAAAATGAAAACTAGCCAACAACCCACCCAAACCTGCAGATATATGAATATATGCAAATGTCCGTGTGCGTATCGTATATGCATAGTAGTGCATGTACAGTTTTTTTAAGTCATTAATTCTTGAAGGCCCACACCCATCACTCAAACCTATATATGAGAGCCCATGGACAGATGAATATTTGATACTTACGTATGAAATTTATGACATATGCAAGATATTATATATGCAGAATTATGTTAATCGCACCATTAATATGCAAGACTGCACATGCATAGCTGTGATCTTGAATAATCTTCCAGCTATAAAACGGACCTGCGGCTTTCGAACAGGTTTCCAATATGCTTCAGAGTCTTTTTGCATCACAAAAGAGAAGGTATAGTTTTTAATCACTTTTATAGCCCAGCTTAGTTTTCAAGGCTTTATCAAAAGAATTCTGGAAGTTTTAACAGAAATAGCTTTTATCAACCCTAGTCTCCTCACAGAATTACAGTCCCAGGATTCCTGGGAAAATGAAATAATTAAATTAATATAATTATTCATAGAGCATATATGTTGACCCTATTTCTCTCTCCCTCTCCCTCTTTAGGACACTCTTGACGATAGTGGTAGGAATCATTCAAAACATTTGTCCCAGATATAATCAGGGTTAAAAGGGTGTAAACAGCAGATCAAATTGCCAATTGCTCTTATTTTGTTGCCAAGTTAATTAAAGTCAGAGCCCCTTTCTTAGCTGACAACATAATGCAGCCTAGAGGGAAAAGGAAACATTTTCAGGGCAAAAGGGAAAACTGTGTTTAAATTTCTCAATTCATTCTTTGACACATACAGGCATGCACGCACGCACGCATACACATACCACATGTTCTGAATCAGAGAGTTTTCCATTTATTGGTACCAGAGGTGGCTAGTTGTGAGTGAATTTGAGTCCTTCAGACATACTTATTTGGAAAGATACCGCTAGCCTTACTGTTTGGGAAGACATTTTAATGGGGCTAACATCGTTTGCTTTTAGGACTTGGAAGAGCAAACAAAATAAAAAGAAAATCCTGCTTATTTTTCTTTGGACTCCACTGTCTTTCCTTCTGATGCCAAGAAAAAAAAAAGCAGAGAAACAAGGGGAATGGGACGGTGGGAGATCATTTTCAGCAGACGTTTCCCAGAAACCTTGGAAAACTGTCTCAGATGGAGTAGCAGACCGCATTCCAACACCCACAGCTGGAAACATGGCCTGCAAAAACCACAATGTTACAAAGAAACAGCACAGAACCAAATATGCAGGAGAAGTGATGGAGGGGGGACAGAGACACATATTCCCGTTTGTTCACATGTTACAGTCCCATCTTAGAATATATGGAAGTTTTTTGCTACAAAAAAAGAGAACACATTTCCTTGATTCTGGTCCTTGGAAAACCGGGCATGCGAGGAAAACTAGTCTACCAGCCCTTCTTTCTGAATGCGATCTCTCCTTTTGCAATGAAAAGGCATAATAAAACAAACCAGATCGCTCAAGCGATTCATCCGGACCATATGTTTTGGATCAAGTCATCTTTTCCTGACTCAAAGATGCTGATCGGCTGAACTCAAGAGCATGGAGCAAGACCCATGGACAGAATCTCCTCCAGGCAAATATTTGAGTAAACAAGCACAAACCTATCCACTTCCTGGCTCATGAAAGAGGAGCCTTTTTATTCCAGTCACTCTTACCTTCTCATTCAAAACATTGGTTTTTACACATATGACACTGAGTAAGGTTTGGCTGGTAGCTACTGATGAGATGAGCTACAGCAGCTGTTGGACAGCAAGTATATACTGTCAAAAATTTAGTGGCTTTCAATATTTTTTTTATGTGCTTAGGTTTTTTGGGGGGGTTGGTGTTCTTCTGTTTGTTGTTGGGGTTTTTTTTTCTGGTTTTAGATTTTTTTTTTTTTTTTTTTTTTTTTTTTTTTTTTTTTTTTTTTTAGGAAGTAAGTCTGGACTCCTGATGATTGTCTGGACAAGCCCCTGCGGTTTTCTTGGCAAGATTTTATATGTCAGGAGTGTGAAACTCACGTCGTCATGTGACATATCATGTCTTTTCCCTCCCTTTGCTAAAACAGGGGTGGGTGTGGCCAGTGTGTGATGCATCTGGCCAATGAGCCACAAGTTTGACACGCCTGTTATAGGTGATTTGTCCTTTCCTCCTCCTTAGGGCTAGCCCAAGGTCATCCAGCTGGTTTTGAGGATAAGGCAGAACTGGAATTTACGGTATCCTGGTTTCTAGCCTGATGCTTTAATGACACCATACTGGCTCTCATATGCCAAACTAGCCTCCCAAATAGGACAGGCTAGGATTTTGAAAAAAAGAAGAGATAAAATTTTCTTCCTTTTAGGAGGCCAGCCTTAAGGGCTGACTCCACATTAATTCCAAGCAGTGGAAGGTATTTATCATGCTGCTTCAATGATTTCACAACATGTGCTTTGATGAATTGGCACTCTTTAAAAACAGTTTTGTGTCCTTAGTATACTTAATAGATATTTTGGTTGATTTATACCAAGTTCCTTCACACTGAAGAAATTAGACAGCGCTGTAATATTCTTAAAAATACCATCTGAATTCTGCTAAAGGTTCAAGATACAAAGCAAATTAAACTACTATATGCCAAGCAGCTGTTTCATGCAAATATGAGAGTAATACCAGCTTTATGATGCAGGTTTATCAATGGGAAATCATTCCAGTTTCTGATCGCATTGTGAATAATCGTTCAGAATAAACACTTCACTGCTTTTATTTTTTGTTAGCACTGTTTATACTTGCTGAACTTGGCTGCCTTGCAATCAATCAATACATTCAATAGAAGTTTTCCATTTCATTTGGGGAAAAATAAGGAGAGAGATAACTTTTCTTTATATTCGGGAAAACTTCGTTTTTCAAGATGGTATTTACCAGAAATTTACAAACAATTTTGTTAGTTGGTTACAAGTACTTCTAGACTTACAACTATAAGTCAGTGCAACATTACTAATAAGACAGCTAAGTGAGTTTTCATGACCTTTCATGCCACAGCAACATGAATCATTGCAGTTATTAGGGTGTTTTTTTAAAATTTTATTTAAATTTTTCTTTTTTAGTGTATGGCACATGTTAGCCAGGGATCACCAAAGTGACTGGTTGCCTCTGTGAAAGGAACTTTTTTGGATGGTGTCATCTTTACCCACGGGACGCTTGAATGCCAGTAGGTAATCGGGGGAGGCTCCTTTCCTGTCCCTACGCGGTTTATTCCCTCATGGGAATCAAGCTGCTAAGCTGCGGACCTCAGCGGAGCATAGGCTCAGAGTCTTACCATGTGAGCCACCGCGGCCCCCCAGTTGTCAGGTTAGTAATATGGTTGTTAATGGGAGAAGCAGCTTCACTTAACAACCATATTAGTTATTAGGTTAGTAATATGGTTGTTAAGTGAAGCTGCTTCCCCAATTGACTTTACTTGCCAGAGAGTCACACCATGTGACCACGTGACCCCAGGGCACTGCAACCTTCATAAATATGAGTCAATTGCCAAGCATCTGAATTTTGATCACGTGACCATGGGGATGCTGCAATGGTTTAAGTATGAAAAACGGTCATAAGTCACTTTTTTCAGTGCTGTTATAACTCTGAATGGCCACTAAACAAATGGTTGAGGGTTACCTGTAACACATACTCACGTGAACATGACTGCACTCAGACACAAGAGAAAATTATAGTTTATATACCAAAATGCAATTTGTACTGAGGCAGCTCTTTTCCTCCATGAGAACCATTGCTTTTGCTTCCTTTTTAATTAACAGCAGTTTTCTATTATATCTAAACTCTGTTAGGTATTGTATTCTGTCTAATTATTATATGTAAATTCTAAGCTATGCTTTAATTTTGATTAAACGCATGCCAGACTTCAAATGGCATAGCAGAATACGGGCGGGGATTAAAGAAGCCGCCCCTGAGATCTGTAAACAGGATTTAGCAGCCATCATGATTCAGAACTGGGCCAGCCAAGCCTGCCTGAACAAAAGAGGTAAATATAGAAGAGAATGTGGTATTCTATAAATGGTCAATGTACAGAGATACAAGGCTTACCAGCTTTGTATTCTATAACTTCAAAGTTCTCTACAAGATTCCAGAGTGGACACAAAGGACAATGCCCTGGACTATCTCAAAGCCATTCACAAAATTTTGGAGAGTTTGTATGAAAAGTCTGATGAGCCTGTGAATGCAGCCTGGTTGATGTTCAATTTCTAGAAGTTCTGTGCTGTAATGACTGAGATGTTATATATCTCCGCCCCCCCCACCCCCCAAAATCAGGAAGACCAGCCAGATAAACCTCCTCACTAAACTCTTCTGAATAACAGAAGGATTTCTAACAGTTGCATCTCCCCCACCTGACACTGATCCAGGCTTATCTCTACAATGGCTTTTGCTTGGTGCAAAAGGTCTCGACTCCTAGCCAGAGGCTGACAAGAAGGAAACAGCTTCAGCCAGGGGTCAGCTAGGATTCTTATCCTGTCTTGACTCAGTGGAGAAAGAATGGAAGGTAAATAGTTTTCAGGTGAAGGCTAGGTTACATTGGGTTTTTTTAAAGGATTGATGGAAATTGAAGCAAATTCTTGCTGTAATTTGGCCCACAATCCTTCCCCGCCTTCCATATTGCTGGTCATCTACGACGTCTCATTTAACCAATTATGTAAATACAGATCATAACTTTACTCAATGTATATTGAGTGACTGTGATTATACTATCAGTAAAGTGATGTAGCGAAATAAGCCACCCAAGAAACATGTAAAATAATAATTGTGGTTTAGTGAAACAAACTACCTGTATAAACTATAGATGGAAAGTGATTTATTGAACTAAACTATCTGTAAGACTAATCACAGTGTCCCTGGGATAATGGCACTGTGGCTGAATCAAAGTTATTTAAAAAGAGAGAGAGGGAGAGAGGGAGGGAGAGGGAGAGGGAGAGGGAGGGAGGGAGGGAGAGAAAGAGAGAGAGAGAGGCCAGTTTTCTGATAGCCACATTTATGAGATTAAGGGGATTGGGCTCAAAGAATGAGCAGTGCATCTTGCCAGTGTGTAAAAAATAAACAAGATAAAATGTAACTGTATTGCTAAACTTATGACAATGAAAAAAAGAATTGTTTTTTTCACCAATTCTCCTCCAGCTAAGGTGTTTCCATCTTAATTATAATAATTTTAGGACAGGGTTTCCCCCAAAAATTATGATAATAATGTATGTCATTATTAGGCATATGGTGCACACCTTACTCCCTCTGAAAGAAAATATGAATAAAACTGAGCTAGTCTTTTAAATCTTCTGTGAATTTAGGAAGTGAAACTTTTTGTTCTCATGATCCTATCTGCAAGAACATGTTCACAATATGGGGCTAGCAGGGCAACCTATCTGATAGTTCAGATTACTTTCACAGAAGTCCCAAGATGATATTTGAGGGCACAGTGGGGTCTGTATACCCAGTGCGCTTCCACCTTCTTATTCTGTGCAACTTAATATAAATGCATCTGTATTTTCTTGCTATAAACAGAGGTATAGTATCAAAACCACGTGAAGTATTAGCACCGTTTTATAAAGCCTTAGTAAGGCCACACTTGGAATACTGCATCCATTTTTGATCACCACATTACAAAAAAGATGTTGAGACTTTAGAAAAAATGCAAAGAAAAGCAACTAAGATGATTAAAGGCCTGGAGACTAAAACATATGAAAAACAGTTGCAGGATTTGGGTTTGGCTAGTCTAGAGGAAAAAAAGTATTAGGGGAGACATGATAGCAGGATTCTAGTTTTGAGGGACCGCCACAAAGAGAAGGAAGTCAACTTATTTTCCAAAGCACCAGAGGGAAGGCAAGAAACAATGGATGGAAGCTAATCAAAGTGAGAAGTAACCTGGAATTAAGGAGATTTATACGATCTGAAGAGAAACCAGAATATGAATTAAGGAGAAACTTCCTAACAGTGAGGATAATTAACCAGTAGAACAGCTTGCCTTCAGAAGTTGTCGGTACTTCATCACTGGTTGTTGTTGTTTTTAAGATGACAGTCACTTGTCTGAAATGGTATAGGGCAGTGATGGCTAACCTTTTTGCCATCACGTGCCAGGAGGGGTGGGGGGTGGGGGAGATTCACGATGGCCTGGTAGGCCTGTTTTTCTTTCTCACCTGGCTCCAGATCCTCTCTATGCATCTGGGGAGGGCGAAAACAGCCTTCCCCACTCCCTCAGAGGCCCTCCAGAGTCCTGAAATGACCCATTTCCCAACTCCTGGTGGGACAAGAAGTAATGTTTGCCTTTCTAGGAGTCCCTGAAGGCTGGGGACAGCAAAAAACGTCACTTCTTGAAAATCATGCCCGCCAGAGCTGAGCTGGCGTTCCCACTGATATGGCTACATGTGCCACCTGTGGCATGCGTGCCATAGGTTCGCCATCATGAGTATAGGGCATAGGTGTCAAACTCAATAGTGTCACGTGATGTATCATGATGTTTTTCCCCCCCTTTGCAGAGCCGGGTGGGCATGGCCTATTCGTGATACAACTGGCCTGTGGCCTGCCAGTTTGACACCCCTGGTATAGGGCCTCCTGTTTAAGCAGAGGGCTGGACTAGAAGACCTCCAAGATCCTTTTCAGCTCTATTCTGATTGATTGGGTTAAGAATCAACACATGATGCACCATTGTGCAATTGTTCAGTACCACTGCTGTGAGCAGTTGCAAATGCAAGGCAGTTGTCAGGTGCCCAAAACACAATCATGTGATCATAGGGTATGTGACTATCAATACTCCAGAACCAGATACTAAATAGCCTTGTAACTTCGAACTGTTGCTGAGCAACAGATTATTAAGCGAGGTCTATATGTAGGATATAGATATCTAGGGACACGTTGGCTCAGTGGCTAAGATGCTGAACTTGTCAGTCAGAAGTTCAGCAGTTCAGCGGTTCGAATCCCTAGCGCCGTGTAACAGGGTGAGCGTCCGTTACTTGTCTCAGCTTCTGCCAACCTAGCAGTTCAAAAGCACGTAAAAAATGCCAGTAGAAAAATAGGGACCAGTTTGGTGGGAAGGTAACAGCACTCCCTGTGCCTTCGGCATTGAGTCATGCTGGTCACATGACCATGGAGACATCTTCAGACAGTGCTGGCTCTTCGGCTTTGAAACAGTGATAAGCACTGCCCCCTAGAGTCAGGAATGACTAGCATGCATGTGCAGGGGAACCTTTACCCTTAGCTATATGTAGGAAAATCATATTTACAAATTTATATCCATATTGATTTTGTATCAATTTTTGGCACGACTTTACCCCAAGAATTGTGAAATACAGTTTGAGGAGGTAATAATTCTCTGTTAGAATCTCAAGGCCTCTGTTTCCAAGGAGATTTACTGACTCCTAGTCAGCTCAAGCCTATACTCTGTATGTATCATTTGGAGAAACCTGTTTCTCACCTTAAGCAAATGGAGATGCCCTGGCTGGTTCAACTGATATCGAACAACAATGCATTTCGTGCCCAAAGAAAGAAGCAGCTCATAGGGAGCAAAATCCAACAGTCATAAGAAGCAACAGAACCAGAATTTGGAATATAGTTTCTAGCAACTCTAGCAGACCAGAGTTGCAATGGTGTTAGCAAGCCACTGTGTAGGTCCCTGGATTTTAACCTATTTCCATAAAACATGAAATGATATGTTCAGTCTGAAAATTATGTGTTTAAGGTAATATAATGCTAAAGCTTTGATGTTTTTTTATTCAAATATGGGTTTGGGACTCATCAAATCCCTAACTAGCACTGGAAGGCATCCATTTAGGAGAGGCTATGTTAATGCTACCATATAAAGTTTTTTTTTTGGTTTGTTTGTTTGCTTTGCTTTGCTACTTCATCCAAAGGAAAGCTGAAAAACAACATTTTTTTGGTCTCACGAATTTCAACTTTTTTGGTCACTGCAGAGAAATCATTCCACATTCCGAAACAATCAATGACACCTGGTATCCTCTTCTCTCCTCCCTCAAGTGGGGAATCAACCAGCAGCTTCTGGTAGATTGAACCGGACATGGAAATGAAACTAGTTCAATCCCTATATTGGACAAAGGGGGGCAGGAGGTTGGTGTGAGCTTTCCTGTCTGATCTAGGGAAATGAAAGATCAGTAAAGAAAACAAACTAAGCCTCCAAATAACCATGGGTAATGTCCATTTTATTATTTCTTTCCTTAGAGTATAAGGGCAGATGCAATGTTTTAGGAAGAAATGTTGTGATATTTGGAGATGTTTACCCAGCCACTGATATACAAAACTGGAAATCAAGTTCAACTCTTTCCTCATGAATCTAAATTAAAGCATTCATAATCCATGGGGATGCTCTATAAAATTCTTGGCTCAAATCACGATATATTCTGTCTACCACATTCTCTCAATCTATGATTGAGGATAAGTTGAAGACGTTTATTCCTCTCATTACCCTCTGCTCTGCCTCAGAAACTCTATCATCCCACCTCTACTTAGAGAAAGCCAGACTGCCAACCTGACCTTGGGACTAGGAAAGTAAATATAAATCATTTTAAAATCCATTCTCCACAAATAAAGCAAAAGCACTCAGCAAGTCCAACAATCCTGATCCAGAAAGACAAAAAAAGAGAGGAGTAGCATATGGACCAAATATCTACTGTACATTCCTGAAATAAATCCAAAGGTAAGATAAAATGGTTCCAAATAACTAGTGAAAAAGAAAGCTATCCATAAAATAGCAGCAACAGACAATAGCAAATGTTATGAAATGCTAGAATATGAGAGGCCAAGAAGGAAAACTGAACACCATTTAGCAATTCTCTATGCCTTTTAATTGTCTGTGCCTTTTAATGACAATATGTTTCATGCATTAAGAACCAAGCTCAGGATTCCCAGAAGGAAAAAAAAATATGTTAAGGCATTTTATGTATATAGATGCAAACCGTGAAAATAAACCACTTTGGTACAACTGGAAAACAAACAAGGTTTTACTGTATGGATTATTCAGCCCTGAGCCAGGGACCTTTAACTTTCTGCTGGCAAGAGTAGTCTTCCATTTTAATCGGGAACTTGGAAAGTCTTTGCCAACGATATTGCAGATTTTTTTTAAAAAATACAAACATTTTTCAATAGTTCAGAAATAGCAAGTAATTTTGAAATTTTATTATAAAATTCATCCATCAAAGAGCAAGGTATAGGAATGGATGGATAGCTCAACCAAAGAGCATCAATCGAAGAACATCAGTTCCCTAAAACATTTAAGGAGATCTTTCAAAACCCTGAAGAGTTGCTGCCTACCAACATAGATTTAATTTTGAAAAATGTGGATTTCTCCCAAATGCCCACCAGGCACATCTCATAATTCACGGATGTTACGGATATGTATCAAGCAAGCCTTATTTTAAAAAATGGGATTAAAGAAATAATTGATGCTATTATTGTTAATTCCACCAAAATATTCACTTTAAAAAAAAATCTGTGGTATGAGTAAAGTAGCAGAACAGCCACAAGAAAGCAACTTTCCTCATTCCCAAATAATGGGGTAAAATAAAGGAAGACTACAGCCAAATTACATCTTCCTGCCTTGGGAATATTTTTTTTCTATTTTTAGGAAACATCCTGTGTAACCAACTGTCTAGTTAGTATACAAAATTATTCCAGTGAGATCTGGCTGCTTTTCAATGGCATAGTAACTGCTTACTCTACCCAGTTTTAATAAATAAACAAATATTAGTAGCAATGGACTGTCATAAAAGCTAAATCTCCAGACAATGAGGAGAATCTCAAACCAGCACCTGTATTAAGATACTACAAAGGAATCACTGCATATAATGGATTATTTCTAGCATGAAAGCCCTATGGCCGTGATGGCGAACCTATGGCATGCATGCCACAGGTTCATAGTGGCATGCATAGCCATATCAGAACCATATCATACTGGAAGTTGGCAAGCGGGCTGATTTTGGCCTCTGGAGGGCCTCCAGGGGTGGTGGGAAAGGCCCTTTTTCACCCTCCCCAGGCTCCTAGAGACGCTCTGGAGCCAGGTGAGAGAGAAAAATGGGCCTACCCGGCCATCACGTGCCAAGAGAAGGAGAGCGGGGGGGGGGGGGGGCGCGGTCGTGCATGCATGCGTGGGGCGGGGTGCATAGAATTATGGGTGTGGGCATGCGTGCGTGCGTACGTACGTGACACTCCCCCCACCCCCGCTTCCTGGCACGCTGTTAAGGATATTGTTGTTGTGTAACAACTAGCAGAGTAAAGTGCACAGAGAAAAGTTGCTGAGAGCAATGAGATAGAGATACATACAAACCGGTGTTATCAAAAGTGTTCTTTATAATGGAAAAATAAACAATCTCGTAGTCTTCTAAACAGTCCAAGTCTTTACCGGTTAACTCCAAACAAACTCTTACCAAACAAACAGTAGTTGGTTCACAAACCCCGGATGGTAGCAGATCCACCCACACATGCACGTGATGATAGCAGCTTATCATCCACTGAATACCTTACAGTACCCTTCTTAAATACATTGTTAAATTACAAGTAGCATTACAGCATGATGCAGCATTAAAACTTAAAGTCACAGAACACATATATTGCCTGGACAACTGTTAGGCCCAAATCATATCCTAACACACGCAATGGCAAAAAGGTTAGCCATCACTGCCCTACAGCTTCCAAAGATTTCACTGCCCTGGGAGAGGCAAGGTACATCTTAAGTCATAAGCCATACACTAGTTCTGATCAGCAGGTTGCCTGACATTGGATACATCTATGATTTGAAAGCAGGAAGGAAGCTGGATATGGTATGAGAAAGACTGACAATATTTACAAAATCCAACCATAATTAAAAGGCTGCAATTCCCAGACTACTATTTAAAACTAACTTGTCTCAAAGCAACCTTAGTATTAATGTCCAGAAAGCATACATTTCTCCATAGCCAAATCAGCAAACAGGTTAGAAGCTATACCACATTGCTTATCAACTGAAAGGATAGGGAACGCTATCTGCCATTCACCAAATGATATTTAAGAAGTCCTCTCTTGCCACCTTTAACAATAGCAATTTAGAGTGTGAGGTTAGAACCAGAGTCACCAGGTTGAAGCTCTCTCAGCCACTCAGCTTATTATCACCAGGTGACTTTGGATCAGCCACTGTCAATGATATTCCAGATTTTTAAAAAAAAAACACAAACACTTTTGAATAGTTCAAAATAGGATCAGCCACTATATCTCAGTCACGATCCACCCTATCGATTTAAGCAGGAGACCCAGAGTACTTTCATAGGCAGGATTTGAATTTTACAGATGGGGAAGTCAAGCTATAAATCTGTAAGGGGAAGTTTTTGAATACTACAAACAATGAGTGGACAAATTTCTGGAAGCACACATGGGTTGGGTAATAATATAGAACTATAAGAAGACAAAACGTTAACATAATGCCTGGTAGTTACATTAGCCAACTTTATTTAGACCAAAGCATTTACCATTTCCCAGTTGGAAAATTGTGATTTTCTGTATTTTCCTTTTTTTAAAAAAAAATCAGTGCAGATTTAGCACTGCCTATAAACTAGCTCACTGTCACCCTAGTACATCCATGAACAGGATGTCAAAATCCATAAAGGATGCAGTGTTGTGATAAAAACCATACCTGCTTGCAGTAATCTTGGATGTACTGAAGCAGGCCATCACATTTGTCAACTGCAGTATTTAACTAACACACACACACACACACACACACACACACACGGAGGGAGGGAGGGAGGGAGGGAGGGAGGGAGGGAGAGGGAGAGGGAGAGGGAGAGGGAGAGAGGCCAAGTTTTGCTAAATCGGATAGTTTAGGGTAGGGGTGTCAAATTGGATTTCTTCGAGGGCTGGATCAGCATTGTAGTTCTCCGCGGGCTGGCCATAGGCATGGGGTGGTGAGAGATGGGACCCGTTTTGGCCAGCAGAGTACTGCAGGAGGCCGTCCAGGCCAAAAACAGAGGGTGATTGATTTGCCAAGGCCTTAATAGTCCTCACAGCTTTCCTAAGCATAGTGATGTATCTGTAACAGCAATGCTATCTTCTGAACCTATTTCTCAAAACTCTGTATTACAGAATTTGCTTTTCCAACCAAAAAGGAAGATTCAACATATACATCTAGATAAAAACGTCGTTTCAATTTCTAACTTTGATTTCTGGCTGCGGCACTTTTCTCTGATATTTAAGTGGCAGCACTGCTTTTATCGTTTAGAATTCTGGGAGTTGAAGTCTACAAATCTTAAAATTGCCAAGGTTGGACACCCTAGATACAGATGGGATATGACCTGTTCAAGTGAAATACTGTAACAAAAAGCCAGATTCTACAACAAAATGATGACATGTGATAGACTTGATGGCTTTTGATCAGGGCCTCAGCTACCCCACTTCATTCTCTCTATCACTAGTGTTTTCTTTATTTACTACAATAGCTAATGAAACACCAATTGTTGGGACAAACGGCTTCCAAACATGAATCAAAAAGCGATCAGATAGTATTTAAAAAATTCTGTATTTCTTCCTCTTTCTTTGTTAATATTCTCCCTCTCATCCAGATGTTGCCGTTTTGTCTTTGATCTTTCTCAAGAACAAAAGAACATTTGAACCATTCCTTGAAGGAATAAAGATCGTGAAGAGGAGCTCAATACCACTCATGTAGCGATAATTGTGGAACATCATATATTATTCTTTAAAACACTTACAAAAAAGCTTAGCATTTACACGTTCTTCCAACTGCATTTCCTACTATAACGTCACAAACGAATTGCAAAGACTCATATCTAATGCTATTGCAGCCTTCCTGTTTAGGGTTCTGTTATGACCTATCCGTTCAGGAACAGAGTGTAGAAATAGATGAAATTTTGGGAAGACCTGTACATGTTTTCCCCACCCAAATGCTCTGTTCCACTTTAACATCAGTTAGCAGCTTGGGGGGTGGGGGAGATAAGGCTATTCCAAATAAATAAGAAAATAACTAGTAATTCCTAAATCAGGAAGCATGCTTATAACTGTTCTCTTAAACACTCAACTTACCCTTTCAATATCTCAAGATGCTAGGCAACAGCCCAGCACAACAGATATCCTGCTGATACCACACATAGGACAAATGTTAATTGTCTCAAGAACATATTTGTATTGATCCTGGTCATCTGCAACTTACTATTACCATTCAATAACCTTTTTCAATATTTTGTGACTAACTGTTTTAAGGAGCTAGAAGTATGACATTTCCATCTCTTCTTTCAGATTTAAAGGATCCAGGTTATTTTTGCTTGGTGGAAGAATGGGGAGAGACAGCTGTTGGAGAGATGGGGGGAAGAGATGGGTATATTTCTGTCTTATTCCTATTTCTTCTAAAATTGAAGTATAAACCTGAAAACTTGCTACCAATTCTTAAAATGGTACAATATCTAAAGAACCAAGGGGCATATTCACAGCCCAACGTAATAGTTTGGTAACTTTAAACCGCCATGTCTGTTTCATTTGAAGAAACAAATCCAAGGAGAATTTTCAAAGCAGGAACTAGGAAAGGGCAAATTGTGTTAACATAAATCAATACTGGGTTCTTAGAATACAAGCATTCTGACAAATTTCTGCAGAAACTCCACAGGCATTAAAACATGAATCTTGCTCAGCTGGACCCAAGATCTATCCCATTTAAAAGAAGAGATTCCCAGGTGGTCTCTCATCTGACAGAAAGCCACCACAGAAATTGAGTGAGTGGGAGAAATATAACCGATTGAAAGAAATCCACATGGCCTTCAGTTTCTATCCCCACAAAGCTAAGCTACAGAAGTGAATGGAACAGGGTGAACAGAGCAGCACACACAGAATTCTGATCTACTTAAGCCACAGTTATTGGCAATAGCAGAGATTCCTTTTTTGTTAAGGCTCCTTCCTTGCCTGCCTGCTATGAAAAAGATCTAGCCACAAATAATTAGCAATATTTCTTTACAGTATCAGAGCCCAGAAGACATAACCACGATCTGCACGTCTTATTCTATGTGAATCATCCTGATTTCCAAATGGCTTGAGATTTTATTGCTCAATCACTACTTCCAAGTTGAGAAAGAGAGTCTATTTTGCCAAAGGTTATTCAGCACTAAACTCAGTAATAAGCAAAAACAATAATACATGGATGTCACTTGAGCAACCCGAACATTAATAAGGGATGTCTCTGAAATTACACAATTTCCTGGCAGGAGAGGGGTGTGGGGACAAGGCTAAACAGAAAGGGACAACAATATCCCTGGAGGAAGAGAGAATGCAACACATCAATGAAAAAAATACATATCTTTTATTTTAAAATCACGTATACGAAGAATAATTCAGAAAATTTAAGTCTTAGCTTTGCCATAGATTTCCTGAAAAATGACTGACCAACAATTTAGACAGTTTTCCAAAATTTTCTAAAATGTGGCCACATGCCTAAACAATTCTACTTTTAAGAGGAAGGCAAGATAAACTAGTTTAATCTAAGTGTGGTAAATTTTCTTGTATGGAATATACGAGAGTAGAACATTGATGGATTAGATGCCAGACATGGCATGGGATACTAATACACACCACAGCATTAGAATAGGTATACAGTTTTGTGGGTATATCTTTGACTTTTTCTGTGGATGGATTATCAATTCTTCTAGGCCACTGACTTCCTAACACAATGTGACAATGAAGCAATGAGAGTGCAATTGCACTTTAAATATGGAACAAAGAGGGTCTCTACGCAAGGAGCAATCAATCTATCAGGATCTTGGTTCATGAAAAAAACAAAAATCTAACTTGGCTTTTTTCCCCCCTGGGACTTATGAACTCACTCCTGTCCAAGTGTCTCCCAAATCTCATGTATTTGAGAACTTCAGACAAAAAAGATGCATTGTCAAAAGAAGGCACAGTGTTATCACATGTCAAATTCCATTTAAAAAACCAAGACATTGAATCGAGTTTCTATCTATTCCTTTAAGAACCTATTTTAATCTTCTGCCTCTTGCTTCTTTTTCTATCCAACAATAGTTTTTTTTTATGATAAATTATAGGATGCTATGAGTTTTCCTGGATGTGGTGTAAGAAAGTTGCCTTGACCCAAAAAAATTCACTTCCCAATGCAATAATTGCAAAAAGAAATTTCAGACATCTGTGGTGGCTCAGCACTTTTATTTTTACCCATTCTTAAATGGATTTAAATTGCAGGGCATTACAGACCTAGCAAGTAAGCATACCACATTCAGAGTATGTATACACCAGTCCACAGTTTGGTATCCAATTATATGGTCTACATATGTCAGAATTATCAAAGAAGATACTGGTATGGCGGCCTTGTTGCTTCAGATTCAGGGACCATCAAATCTGTGCACATTCTTTTCAAGAAGAAATATTACCAATGACTAAAAATAAATACAACTAAAATAAAAAAATGAATAAAATGAAGAATCCAAAGATTCCATCCAATCCCTGGAGATATAGTATAGAACAGGGGTCCTCAATCTCTTGCAACTAGGCCGCAAAAGTGATGGGCGAGCGCAAAGCTGCATTTGTGAAAGCCGCAGAGGCACAAAATCATCCCCTCTTCTCCCCCTCTATGTCAACACCACTGGCCGCCAACCAGAAAGGTTGGGGACCACTTGGTAATTTTTTGTCAGCTTTTTTTATACTGGGCCACTGAGTGATCTTTTCATACATACATTTTGGAAGATCTCATTTAGAGTATATTTACTCTGAAAATCAGTTCATATTTCTTTCCAATTCTACTAGATATTCTCTTTAGTCCATCTTTTATTTGTACCTTTTAACAAAAAAAAATCTAAAAATGTGTCCTTTTATATCCCAGACCATATTATACTTCAGTCAGCGAATGAAACTGAGACTGAGAGCACAAAAAAATTTACTCAGACATGATTGAGAAGTTGAACTGGTAATTATTTTTATCAAGGTAGACCTGTGAAGATCTACAATTCCCTAATCCCAGCTCTAGATTAAAAATTATGGAGTTTCCATCGTGCTACAGTTATTTCCTTGGTTCTCCACTTAGATTTTCTTAATCCTCAGCCTAAATATTGCTCTGCAGTTTAATCAGGTATGAGTTTTACATTAAAAATAAAAGCCAGCACATTTTGATAAATTAAAAAGATTAAGAATTCTTTATAATTAAGAATATTCATCCCCTGTGGACTGTTTTCCAATCTTTTCAGGGGAGATTTCTTCACTATAAAACATAAATATGCAAATAACTTGAGGTCTAGAACAAATATTTCCCAAATGCTTCCTCTTTTGCTTCTCTGATTCATTTCAGTTGTGATAAAATAAACATCAAAAGTTTTGCCAACCAAGGAGATACAATCCTATGGTTATTGGTCAGGTGGTATAGGAGCCATAGTATTCTGTGGTGCTCCCTGTTCTCAGATGGAGATTGACAGAGAGTGAATTTGCTAAGAGATCCTTCTTCAGATCTGTCTAGCAATAGAAAGAGTGAGAAGGAGGATTTCTGTAGGAAGATCAGGAGCAAGTAAAGGAGGCTGTGGGGTTACTATATCCAAAATATTTTTCTTCCACAGCCATATGCTAGAATCAGAAAATCAGAAAACCTACAACAACTGGCGTAAACCAACAACTATTACACACACAGAAAAACTCCCAAAATTTGTTTAAAAATGAACCATATTACCTCTTTCTTTAAAGTCAACCAGCCCTTTGTACCTTAAGCATCAGATATCTCTCCATAAGAACAAACTCTAATTCTATTTGGTGGTATTGAAATAGAATAAAATGCTACTTACGATGCAAGTTGAGAGAGATGTTGATAGTCCATTCCTCAACAAACCCTTTGAGGTTAGGGATTTTGGCACATTTGAGAACCGTCTGGGGGGAACTGTCACCAACATGGACCCAGCAGACTGTGTCTTCTATGTAGTTGAAATCCATGGCAGTAGTTTGTTTGGTGCTAGTTGGGCTGATGTTAGAGACAGGCCCACCATTCAGGTAGGTAGCCATGATGTTCTGAGAATTGGCAATGAGTAGAATGGGTGGTCGTTCTACTGGTTCTGAGAAGAAAAGAACATCCAATAGAGAAGGATGGTCAAAGAGAAGGCCACATTTTCTTCAAAGAGATACAGAGGATAAACTTCCCAAATGTGCTTGCGAAGGGAACCTCAAAGTAACAAAGACCAACAATGTGTATACAGGATGAATTCTTTTCAGTAATGGAAAGAACGCCAACAAAATCTAAGTGGAGACTTTTAAGCAAGGGAGATCAGAAAAAGAAATCTGCTATCACAGGAGCAGATTCTCACACTGACATGCTTCCTATCACAAATGAAAAAGAATGCACAAGAAGTACAAATTGGGTACTTACACTTCTTATAAAAACAGCAAATTACTAGCAAGCTGTGTTTTCACCAGACATACGTCCATTTGTGAGAAATTCAGTTATCAAATGGAGCTTTGGCATTTAAAAAATAAAGTGGCAGCCATGGCCTACAAGATATTTAACCAGGAATAAAAAGAAATGATGTACCATTCTTGGCTTTGCAAGATTTGTGATCAGGCTGGAGCAGATATCCCTCAACGCAACTGCATGTGTAGGAGCCATCATGGTTAGTGCAGGTTTGGCTACAGGTACCGTAAATAGAACACTCATCAAAGTCTGTTGGAATTAAGCGCAAAAGGATAATTAAAGAACGTCAGGAGAGATATACTTATTTTAGTTAATGTATTTACTATAATTTACACACCATTCAATCCAAAGCATCTTACACAAAGAATAAAACAAAAACATAAAAAAACCAACTAACAAAAGTGCCCATGGAAGAGAAATTCAAAGTAAAAATGCTGAGGAAAAGGAGGAGGAGGAGTAGGCTTTGCCTGTTAGATTTATATCGGATCTTTCCTGCAGAATATCAAGATGGCACACACACCTTGCTCCAATTCCCCTATAGCAACAAACTACTTGTCATCCTTGACTGTACATGGGGTTGCACTCCCCTGGCTGAGCTGGCGTGCAATTTGGGGTTCCCCCTGGACTCACAGTTCCTGCTTAAGAAGCAGGTGGCATCTGGGGATGGGGTGGGGTTTGCACAGATTTGTCTTGTGTGTCAACTGTGACCTTCCTTTGACTGGGAGGCCTTGCTCATGGTTATTCATGCCTTGGTCACCTTCTAGCTGGATTATTCAATGCCCTTTACATGGGCTGCCTTTGAAGGTCCCTTGAAAGTTAGAACTACTCCAGAATGCAATGACGTGGGTTATATTGGATGTTCATACATTCACCCATGTTGTATCTCGGTATAAAGTAGGAGCCATGGTGGCACAATGGTTAGAATGCACTATTGCAGACTGACCGTGCCCATAACCAAGAGCTCGATTCCGACCAGCTCAAGGTTGACTCAGTGTTCCATCTGTCTAAGGTTGGTAAAATGAGGACAGATAAAATGGGGACAATATGCTGACATTGTAAGCCACCCAGAGATTACGGTAAAGCACTATCAAGCGGTATATAAGTGTAAGTGCTAGTGCTCTTGCTATATTCTGGTTCCTCATTCCTTTCTGTATGCAATTCAAGGTGATCATCACTTTCTCCATGGAAATTATTATTATTTATAATTAATTCCAAAATTAATTCAAATTATCTGTCCTCTTAATACATTTATAACTTTCTAGAATCAAAATTTTGGATCACCCTTTTGCTATTTATTTTTTTTAAAAAAAAATACTTTAAATATAGTTAAATTTTGCTAAGAATTCACCTGGTACTATAAAACCTGTCAACCTAAAGATTCCTAACAGCTGAAAAGCAGTTAATAAGCAATTACCCAAAGTGATTAGAAAAGGAAATATGTGAAACCATGTCAACTATGGTTTGAGAGCTCTAAACCTGCCACAGGAGCAGGTGGCAGGTGTATGGAGCACTTGTGGGCAATCTGAAGTTCTCTCCTTATCCAGAGAGGAATTACTGAAGAGACAGTGTACTTGTTGGTTCTTCCTTCTGCCACGGTCATCAGCTCTGCTTTTTGTGGAACATCTTCAGTCCATTATTTCTTCCACAGAAGTCAATTGCATCTCACATTTGTAAAGATGGGTTGTGATAGGGAAAAAAATAAGCATCTTAGAAATTGCAACAACCAATCTATCATTGTTCTTACCCATGAAGGAAGGAGGGAGAGTTTATGAATGAAGTTTAAGGAAACCCAGTAAATGTAGCCTAATGTAAATGCAGAGCCGAGGTGGCGCAGTGGTTAGAGTGCTGTACTGCAGCTACTTCAGCTGACTGCTAGTTCAGCAGATCAGCTGATCAAATCTCACCGACTCAAGGTTGACTCAGCCTTCCATCCTTCCAAGGTGGGTAAAATGAGGATCCAGATTGTTGGGGGCAATATGCTATTTAGTTTACTGTCGATTGTTGTAAGCCGCCCAGAGTCCTCAGAGTGTGGGCAGCATAGAAATATGATTAATAAAAAAAATGTTCATTTTTTACTTACCTTTGCAACTTTTCCCATCTTCAGCTACCTGGGAGGAACTGTTACAATAGCATGCTGGTCCACTCAGAGTTGGGACACAATGGTGTTGGCAGCCCATACTTGAACAGTTTGCCAGAAGCTCTAAAAAGGAAGAGAAGTAGTAGTAGTATCAGTTAGAGATATAGAAGGAAATTAACACTGCAGCTTTTCAGCAAATTTAACTCCTTGACTGGTAGTATTATATATCCATTCCTCTTTTGCATTAATATTCACAACCAGAAAAGTTCTATAAGAAACTCCAAGGTTTACCCTCAGCTACTGTAAAATCTCTTTAGGGTCATCTTAAAGTTCTGCTAATTGCGACACAAAAATGTCTTAATGTTTTTAGAGAATATGCTGCCAAGCGTTTATGAATTGTTGAAGTTCCTGCTGCCATGCCCTCTCCCCTCTAGTTGCTGGTCACTGCCCAGCATGGCCATTTGGCTTGGGCTAGTGGAGAAACAGGACACCTGGTTTCTGCAGAGATGTGTGTTCATATAATGCCTGACCTCCACTTTGCTCCTGAATTCTTCAGGCATTACATGGGTTCCTTATAAACATTGATACAGCTGGTCTTCTGGAGGAACAACAGATTCATTTAATGTTCTTTTTAAAAAAAACTAATAAACCTGTGAGCTCTTTATTAAAAAAAAAGGTGTTGGTTAAACTAGAAAAGAGTGCAGGTTTTGTCTCATCTAAGTGAATTAAAGGTTTACTATTGCTTCTCCTAACATGGGGTTTTTAATTTTCATGCTTTCTCTTGTTTTAATTTTTGGAGGTGGAACTAGTGTCATTCTGCCTCTTCTTGTATCATTTTGGGCACACAAGGCCTGTCACACAAGGCAACCCGCAGGCCAGATGCGTCAGGCATAGGCCACGCCCACTCCAGCTCCACCAAAAGACAAAAAATGTTGCAATACATCCCGATACATCATGTGACACAATCGTGTTTGACACCCGTGGTGCACACCATGGGATATCTCCAGGTGCAACTGATTACAAACATTTGCTATCAGCACTGCTATCCAGCTTGAATATTTGGAAACGGAGTGAAATTAACAAGAGTTATATGAGTCCTTTTCCTAACCAGATGATTGAAAGACTAGTAAACCTCTATCCAAAGAAAGTCCAGATAACAGGATAGTGGGGTGGAAGACAACCAGAATGAAACAGGAGAGAACATTCTCAATACATCATATATCTCTGTCTGGCATCATTCTGCAGTCATCACCTACTCCACTGGCTTGTCAGCTGGATTCTTTTGGATACAGGTCTACCAGTTTTCCAGAAGACCAACTAACTAACAAAGCCAAAGAAATTCTTATGCTTGAATTATCTCTAGTAAAACTGTAAGAAAAGGGCAACTCACAAGTCTTATTTCTAAGGCAAATTAAGAGTTCAGCCACCAGGGTAACACAAATTATGCCGGCACATTTTTCTGATGACTCAAGAACGAGAGGAATGCATAAGTAACACAGCTGTATGGAAGACCCCTTTTATGACTTGTTGTGCATGTATATTGATTGTACAATGAAGTATTCAGGAAAGGTCTGGCTTCTATGGAGCACATAAAGTAATTTAGACTCAATTGCTATGCCACTTTGTGCTCATACATTTCAGCTACATCATTCTTCATTTCAATCATTCTTATTCAAAAAGAATGCAACTATGCTATCTTTTTGCTATGGAGTCTTTATGTAAATCATTGTACTACTGATTTATCTGCATTTCTTACAATTATACTTTTTAAAACAGATTTTTAATTAAGAAAGTCACCAGGATATTAACTCAAGGATATTAACTGATAGCCCTACCTATAAAATCTCATGCCACCTTCTAAATCGGCAATTGAGTCTGCACTCTGAACAAGAATGATGCCAGGGCACTTTTATCAACTTTTACTTTAATGCAAGTACTATTATTTATTAGATTAGAAAAGAAAAAGTTCCTGGTCATGTGGAGGTTTTCTGTTCACGTTCCAGGGAATACAAGTGGAGATACCTAGCGCATCTTCCTGTCCTAGATCAAAAGAAGAAAAGGACTATAGCAGGATGGCAAAGTACATAGCCTAATCCCTTGCATGAGTTTTACTCTATTCAAATTTGCAGCGCCTAAAGTACTGTATACTGAGTTCACTTCTACTGTGTTGAGAATATCTGTCTGTCTTTACATCAAAGGGATCTTCACGTATTTGCTTTAAAGTCCCATGGCAAGTTAGAAGATACAACAGCATTGAATAAACTTCTTAAATGGCCAGCAAATCTCCTTACTTACTTGGGCAAGATTATCCATGCGTGACAAACTACCCAAAACAGCAAAAAGTATATACTTGTTGGGCAAAGGGCGTGTGAGCTTTACTGGAGTCAATACTAAGGAAAAACTGCTGTATCCTCCTTTGAATAAGTCTTGCTTTTACTACTTAATTCCAAGTCTTCAAGTTTAGCAGGTCTTGTTTTTTTCTTTTTTGGACTTCTATATTATATCTCCAAAATCCACTACATAAGTACTGTCTTCACAGACAAAAATGCCTCCAAATAGAAGAACATACTAATAAACTAAATGCATACTATCACAGCCACAGGCTATTAAATGCAAGGCCTTCATGTCCAATCAATTGCTATAATCTCAGCTTTCAAGAAGATCCTGAAAGCCACCACAAGTATACTTAACTTCCCAGTCAATCTCAGCATTATCTGAATACGTGGCTAAATGGCCTTTTAATTATCTGGGAAATACTTACCTCATATGTAGTTTCCAGCTACACCAATGCTTGTGACATAATGGCACTATTCAAATTACAACATAAAGGAAGAGGAAATATCAAATTGCTGAGAACACGTTCAAATGAACAGCAATAAGATAAGCTTGCCTAACTCTGATTAATAAATAGAAGCAGACTGGACTGTGGCATTTGTGGCTAACAGATAGTGATGTGCAATAATTGGATCCAAAGCTTTTCTGTGGCTATCCTAGCTAGGAATTCTAGAAGGCATGAAATTGGAAAAAAGCTATCCCGCTGCGTGAAGACAGGATCATATAATTAAGTCCCTCCCCACTGGCATGCATGCAACTGTTGAGTGGTCTGCTCTCCTAAAATGTCTCATCAATAGTCAGTCTGCCAGATCGTTTACAATATCTAACTCTGCACATTTGGCTTTCTTTTCCTCCCTTCTATGCCTGTTGCAGCAAGTCACTTAGATCAGAGGCCCCCAACTTTTTGGGCACTGGGGACCAGTTCCGTAGAGAGAGGTTTTTCCGCAGATCAGAGAGGCTATGGTTTCGCATGCTGCCTGCATCCCGTGGATGGGTCTTTGCTTGCTTGCACGGCCTGATTTCTGGCATGCTAGACCAGGGATTGGGGTCTCCTGACTTAGATGCTGTTTTTTATAGCAATAACACTTAAGACTTATATGCCACGTCACAGTGCTTTACAGCACTCTCTAAGCAGTTTACAATGCCAGCATATTGCCCCCGACAATCTGGGTCCTCATTTTACAGATCTCAGAAAGATGAAAGGCTAAGTCAATCTAGAGTGGGTCAGGATCAAACTTCTGGCTGTGAGCACAGTTTGTCTGCAATATTGCATTATAACCACTGCGCCACCACGGCTCCTATATACTCAGCACTTAAGATGCTAAGAATGAAAACACTCCCATATTATCATATGAAATGATCCTTATATCATCATCATCATCCTCTGAAATGCCCTTAAGTAAAACACACAAATAAACAGAGCTCTCCAAGGATGAAAAACTCTGTCTGATTTATTTGCAGATTTCCCAAGTGTGGTCAACTACGTATGCTTGACCACACAATAGTTGAAGCTGGTTGTACAGAGGTGTCAAGTGAAACATGTACTCTTATTGCAAACTTCCATTCCTTGTCTGAGACATTTTTTAAATAAAAAATATATTCCCTGGAACTTCACACATTTCCTGATACTTCATTCCTCCTTTACAAGCTTCATCAAGTGAATGTCTCACAGCCTCAATACTGATCAAATCCTATCTTTGTTATTGTTAAAATGAAATAATGAACATTTGAAAGATGTTAAAAGCAATTCTGCAAGCATAGCACACATTCTTAAGGTCTGTGCAGATGCACAGAGAACAAGATTTATTATGCCTAATTTTCAAAGCTGGGGTCCATGTTTAGAATGCCAGAGATGCAAGTCAATGAATCAAACACTAATTTAGCTTTTGTTTTGTTTTGTATATGCTTCAAATAAGCTGCTTTCTTTTTTAAAAAAAAGAAAAGCCCAGCATGCAAACATTAAATGACTTTTTAAAATTGAAAAACTGCTCTCTTCTGGAGAAGAATGTGCAAAAGAGGCCATATGTCATCCCTTGGAATAAGCCAATCAACTCAGCTGGCTTTTGCCGCAAACAGAAATACTTTGTTCACATACATCCAAGCTAGATCCCTTTGTTCCAGTTTGAAGACCTCTTAGAGCAGAAGTCTTCAAACTTGGCAGCTTTAAGACTTGTGAACTTCAGCTCCCAGAGGTTTGAAGACCTCTGCCTTAGAGTATGCCTCTTTAGGTGATATAATTTATTTCTATACCAGTTCTTGGCCAAAAAGTCTCCATAGATTTTTATGAAGGATATACAAAAGTTGATGCAATCAAATATGCATTCTATATTTTTTAAATAGTAATATATCAGTGACATCTTTAATAATTAAAAAATTAAAAACCAAAATGTGTGCCTTTACACCTAAAAGCAATATCACTATAAACATACCAAACAATTGGCTTTGGGTGGTCCATACTGAACTGAAATGTGTATTTTCATTGTTTTGGTCCATAGTCAGAAAGAAGCTCAGCTGATTTCCCAAAAGTGCTTTTTTCCAAAAGGCAGCTGGACTTTCTTGTTTGTTTGTTGTTCTTTGAAAAAGGTTCATTTCTCATCCAAGAAGCTTCTTCAGTTCTTGGATGAGAAGCGAAACATTTTCAAAGAAAAAACCCTCCAACGAAGTCCAGTTGCCTTTTGGAAAAAAAAGACCCTTTGGGACAACCATGATGTGGATGACTGAGAATGTCCATGGACACTCAACTGGATTTGTTACTTATATGATTTAAATATGGTTATTCTAAATAAAAAATGTGGAAAAGTGGGAAAAAAGCCAAAATTGAGGAATCTTATAAGCGTGGTAACATACTGAAAAATTTAAAGACTGTTTCATAGTAGGATCTCCATAAATTATCTTCCTTGAAAAATTTGGAAGTCTGAGATGTTGGAAACTTTTGTCATTTCTTCTACTAGTTAGCAGTTCAAGGTAACAAAGATTGAAAATACCTCCACTTTCATCCTAAGGCAAGTAATAGGGATGCTCTAAGAAACATCCAAATAGCACCAACAATAGCACTTAAGACTTATATATCACTCCATAGTTCTTTACCACACTCTCTGGGTGGATTACAATGTCAGCATATTGCCCCCAACAATCTGGGTCCTCAGAAGGATGGAAGGCTGAGTCAACCTTGAGGTAGTCAGGATTAAATTCCAGACTGAGGGCAGAGTTAGACTGCAATATTGCATTCTAACCACTGGGCCACCAAAGCTCTTCCTTATCAAATACTTCCTTAGGAAATTGTTATAGGCTATTTCCAGTGGGGCAGTGACATCTCACTCTGTATAACATCTGATGTGTTATCCTAACATGAAATGTATTAAATGGAGGCATTTGTAACTGCCTTCCTGAGGAGTAGAAAAACATTAGAATAAACCCTACTGTGTATGAGCACTGAATATGTATATTTTTCATCCAAGGGATTAGGGGAAAAATGCCTAAATGTTTAGAGAGTTAGTTTGTGTGATGGGCATTAATTGACCACTTATGTCGATATTTTCTCTGCCAAGTCCCTGCCTTTTTTTTTTTTTTGGTTACACACTATGGTTGGCCAGTCTAGTCAACAATCATTTAAAGTCAATCTCAGTCTCAGTGCAGGAGATAAGAACCATGTTGGCATCAAACATTTGGACTGACCTCCATACCACCAATGTAAGGAGGGAGAGAAAAAAATATGGTGACTCCCTTGTTGCCATAATGTCATTAATATAAAAATTAATTTTAAGAGGGCATGTAGACAACCCTGTTTAACACTTTTCTCTAATTGAATAACATCTGATGAAGATTCTTGGGAGGCGCCTCTCATTTTGTGTAGAGGGTATAGGAAGGGACTTTAAAAGATGGGAAGAAGAGCTGCTACCGAGGCAATGATGAGATAATCATGCACTTAAGACCTTTCTGTTTCACCAAGCCGGGCTGGCATAAATCTCTTCTAATTGTTCTAAATCTTTATGCTGAAGATTCTTAACTGATGAGCCAAACTGGCTTAATCATCTTATATTCACATTTTATACGTATGGTATTTTAACTGTTCATCGCCCTGAGTCCTTCGGGAGAAGGGCGGTATAAAAATTAAATGAATGAATGAATGAATGAATGAATGAATGAATGAATGAATGAATGAATGAATGAATAAATAAGAGAGGCTTGAGCCTGGCCATGAATACAGGATGAGAAAATGCCTCAAAACAAGACCCACCCTAGTCAACAAAAAAATAAACCAAGCGAGGCAGAAGTACATTCAGAGTTAGAAGATTTTGTTACAATAAAAGTAGTTCTGAGGTAATATGTACTGATTTCTTTATCAGCTGTACCTTGTAGGGCTGACACTCTGGCCATAATATCTGTACTGAGTTTGATTATAATATCTGCACAAGTTTGATTATTGGCCTGAGCCAATATGTCTCAATATCTGTCCTTTGCATTTCTCTCATGACCAGGGCTCATCTACTGAATCACAGCAGAGATGAGATCAATACATCTCAATAAAGTTGTTGTGGTTTTTCTAAATTCATTGGTATACTTTTGAATCAAAACCTTCAGTGATTTAGAATGCGGTGACCTTGATGTTGAAATCCTGCCTATTTCAGATGGGAAAAAGCTGTTGCTTCCTCCCAATCCTCTAGTTTATTTAGAGGATATTGGATATAAAGCTTGGAGGAAAGGCCTCCAGGTTTTGTCTCTGCCAAATGTCTCAGATCTTTAATCTGCTAGTTTGCTTTCCTCTTTGAAACAAAATGTATATTTCATTTCATATATACTCTTAGATTAAAGCTCTACTAAACCTGGAAATTTATTGAATGACTCTCAGTCAGTCATTCAGTCTCAGCCTGATCTATCTGATGAGATTACTCATGGTGGTGAATGGTGATGGTGGTAAAATTAACTAGGCCTTTGTGAGCAAATTGGCAGAAAAAGTGGATGAACTTACAATGTATACAAGCACATAGACATACTAAATCAATTTTGCTGTTGGCTTGTAAACACACACACACACACACACACACACACATATATATAGGAAATGTTCAAAAAATCAGAACTAGACAAATCACTCCCCCCAGAATTGTTTTGGCAGCAGCCAGCAGAATTGCTCTTCCATTCACTCGACACTAATGGAATTACACACAATAAACATTTATTAAACCTAGGCCATCGGCACAGCTGTTTAAAAAAGAGTTGTTCTGCCTTATCCTCATTGACAATGGCAGGAGGGCTTTTATATAAGCTTTAAGCAAACACTCTTAGGAATTTTCTATTTGCTGAGCATACACATTCCAGCAGAAGGGGTGGCGACTATCTTCAGAGGTTGCTGATGGACACTGAGCCCATCCAGCCTCTCCTCAGAACAGCCTGATTGCTTTCATCTTTTCCATGCAACTATAAGCACTGTATTCACAGCTGTATAAGCAACTGTCCACAGGCTCCACCGCAGGGAAGGATCTCAGACTGGAGCTTCATGAAGTTGTCAACACAACTGTATGGTGGCTAGCAAGCTCTAGAAGCCATTCTGCACCACCCTATCAGCCCCGGCTCTCTCATATTATAACTCTTAACCACCACTACCACCCCACTCCTGCAATCTTGATCTGGAAGATGGATGATGCAGAAATTGCCAAAGAAAAAACATACTTCTTTATAACAAATACAGAAGGGGGATGCATTTTGGTATTTGTTTGTTTGCAGAATTTACACTGCTTCAAGAATGTATAAAAGTATCTCAAATGAGTGTTTGAAATGTAAAGAAGGAACTTTTTATCATTTATAGTGGGCGTGCAACAAAACAAATAAATATTGGAGTAGGATTCATATCTTAATACAGAAAATTCTTAAAGTGAATATAAAGCTAAAAACCAGAGAGTTTTCTTTTAAGTCTAATGGATAAAGACTTCCAAAAAAACAAATTGGAACTTTGATGTTATATATGTTGATGGCAGCAAGATTACTTTATACACAGAAATGGAAGGAAACTTTGATTCCCACAATGAACGAATAGCTGTAAAAGTTGATGGAGTTTGCAGAGATGGCCAAACTGACTGCTTTAATTAAAGAAAAGAATACACTTAATTTTGTTTCTACCTGGAAATTACTCTTGGACTTTGTGCTTGAGGTGAGAAAAAAATTAAACTTTGATTTTGGGTTTTGCTGATTAGATAGGTTTTTGTTATAGAAACGGCTAGTATATATTATTATATAAAAGTAAGAAGTCAAGGTTGTATGTTATTGCCTTATTCCACTGCACTAAAAGAAGTTGGAAGTCAATGCTTTTTCTTCCTTTTTCTCTTTTACTCTACACTTTCCTCCCTTCCCTTTTTCCTCCCTTATTTCCCCTTATTTTCTTTTTCTTTTTTTTTGTATTTTATATTTATATTTTGATAAACTAATAAAAATGTTGAAATCAGAATTTACACTGCTTCAACCAGACTGACTATGAGATGGGTACAATTCTCCAAGTCAAATAAGTAAGGCAAATGCAACTTCAGCAATATAACCAAAACTAAAAGCTGCAAGATACAATCCAACTACAATCAATTGGGGGGTTAAACTATTAAGAGTGAAACAAGAAACAAAAATTGCCAACTCATCGCACACAGAAATAGCCACAGCAACCTGGCCCAACCATGGAAGAATGAACTCTTTATTTCTCAACAAGAGAATGGGGCATTAGCTGCGGGAGGCAAAAGCTGTCATTTTGTTCTTATTTATTGATTTTAAAAAAATTAATGCAACCTCTATCACTCAACTATAAAATCTTCCGATGCTCTCTGGCATATATGCTGATAGCCTTGCAGGGTCACTGAGATTGTAAAGTCCCAATGAAAATTTGATAGTAGAAAATCGTTTGCTCGCTTCAAAGCTCCCAGTGGAACTTTGCTGGAAGTGAGAGTCCCAGGACATCTGAGAGGTATCAGGATGTGCAAGCTTGATAGAGGGAATAACAAGCCTTGAGACCTGAGGGCTAAACACAGCAGATTCCCTGTTGTGAGAGAACAGAGACCCAAGCCACAACCTCCCTAGAATTCGCAATTTTTGAGATCATACAGAACCCTTCAACACAACAGTGTTAATCTAACTGAGGATGACCCTTGGACCATCCCACAAATTTTCCTCTCTCCAAAAACATTTTACTAAAAGCCAAACAGAACAGACATAATTTTGCAATTGCTGGCTGCTTTCAGCTCAAAGGAATGATTGGATAGATAGCCCCTCGCCAATATGGCTGCCCTTTAGCAGTGAGGTGAGTAGCTTGACCCTCACAATGAATCCAAATGGAAAACAACAGCTTGTTTACGTCCTGTGAAAGGAAGTTGCTTTCTGGCATAAAGAATAGTAAAATAAGGTTGTATGTTTTCCAGAGCTGACACTTATGCCATTGAAAAGAAAAAGATGCTAGTGAAGTCCCATCTTGAGAAGAGGAAAAACAACAGCTGAGCCAAGACAATATTTTTTTTAAAAAAAACATTCTGGTTTATTCTGGCCAGGAAAATGAGAAACCAAAACTGATTCACTGCTGACTAGCCTATTTTGTTCCATAAGTCTAGACCAGGGGTGGGGAACTATGGCCCTTTTATATCCTGTGTACTTCAACTCTCAGAATTTGTATGGGAGTTGAAGTCCACAAGTCATAAAGGGTCTGTAGTTCCCCACCTCTGGTCTAAACAAAACTTCAGAAATGCCAACGAATGCCCTGCAATGAGATAGAACCCATGAAAGTATGGTATGGTATAGCTTTACTGATTAATCAGTTGACCATACAGTATCATGAAACAATAGGCATCAGCCACAGTAAAGTGAAATGAAGATGAGCTAAAACAGTCAGATAGGCTACAACAAAAGATAAGTGGGTGAGATAAAAGAGTGCAGGATAAAATCCAAAAATATAAAACAAGATTACTAAAATATAAAGCAATGGGTGCATTGCCTTTATATGCTGCCCCAATGTGGCGCAATAAAATTTGTTCTCGGTTGAACAGTCCTGACTATAAACCTAGCAGTTCTAGTGCCTAAATACGTGTTTGGACCTGAAGAAGTTAAAATCTTTTATTGCTATCCTAATGTGTAGTTCTGTCAAGTCCTGACTCTGTAAATACTGGGCCCTTGCTGAGGTATATAATTGGCAATTGAATAGGAGGAGGGACTTAATGTCTTCTGTTTCTGATGCTCCACACACAGGTGTTCTCTCAGGGTATGGCACTTGGTGGAATTGTCTATATAGTGTTTAACCATAGAATCCAGCTGTTCATCCCTTGATCTGGAAGGTCTATTCTGTGGTACATTACTGAGTCAGACACATTGTCAGTTGTTTTTCCTCTTTCAAAATATCTTGTATTCTTGGCCAGCCATTTTAACAACCCAATGTTTGCAAGTGCCTCAGTGACAATTTGGACATTAACATCCAAGACTCTTAATTTAAATATGCCTTGGCCTCATATCTGGCTGAGAGTAAATACTTTGCACTGATAAGCTTACCTAGTTTGGTAATGAAACGTCTTCAAGAAAACAGTCAAGCTCAGAGAGTACCAAGGACCTCACAGTTAAACACTGAGTTACAAATATTCCCTTCTATCTGTAAGTACTCTGTTGATAAATTAAAGAGATGATTCCGGGAAAGCCATTTGCTCTTTCCAAAGGCTTGTTTTCTTAATTCCTGAAGACTCTGACCAATGGAAGCCATTGCATTTACCAGGAAGGAAGAGAATTAAAGGACCCATAATCCTGATGCCTGATCATCAAAGTGACTCTCTACAGAAGCCAGAACATTATCACGTCCTTGAACAGAAAAGGGCAGGGCCAGCAAACACAGAACGGATGACACAGAGAAAACAAGCTTATGACAGAAAGGGTAGGGCTACGGTTTTCACAAGTGCCATTATGACCCTGCTCTTATTGGGCAGTCATGAACTAAGATCTCAAGGAGTATAATCCTGTTTGGAAGAATGCAAGCCTACACTGAAGGAAAGTAAGGAAGATGATTAAGGAATCTTCTTCAAGTTCAGACTTAACTGCAAAAGCCCACAAATTTATTACCAATCTTTGGCAAATTTTTACAGATAGTCCTCACTTAAAAACAATAATCAGGACCAGAATTTCTGTCACTAAATGATGCTTTGGAACACATGACATCACATGATGAGATCGTTTATAGAGATGGCAATCCTGCCAGTGCCTGTTGTCATTGTTAAGCGAGCACATCTTCATTACTTCCTGCCGGCTTTCAGTGAGGAGTCAGCAGGGAAACCAACAGAAAGTCGCAAGTCCTGAGTGGCTCACAATCAGGCCAGCAGCAGGGTGACCAGTGGTGGGTTGCTTCCGGTTCTGTCCGGTTCTATGGAACTGGTAGTAAAACCGGTGGGAGGCTCCGCCTACCTGTCACGATGTCATCATGGGTGATCTGTACATGCACAGAAGCAGGTGCGCTCCCGCTGCGAACCGATAGTAAAGGTAAGTAGAACCCACCCCTGAGGGTGACCAAGTACTCAGGAGAATGTGGGGCATACAGATAGCTGCTGCAAGCTCTGTGTGAGTGCTATGAAAAAGTGATGGGAATATCCATTTACACGAGTGACTTGCAACCTTCCTTTCCAACTTTCCCACTGATTTTTCTTGTGGGAAGCCAGGCAAGGGAGAGTTGTAAATGGTGAGCACATGATTGTGGGAGCATTGGATCAGTCAGAAATGCAAGGATTGTCCTTAAATACTTGTTCAGGACCGCCATAACTTTAAGTCATCACTGAATATGTGATAGTTAACAAGGACTATCTGTAGCGTGGGGCTACTCTTCTATTTTAATTTATTTATTAAATTACAAATCCATGGAAGAGTAGCTACAGTTTTTTTCGTCACTAGTCATGATTAGAACAGGCCTTGCCTCCATGTAGCCCTTGGACAGAAATATCGTTTCCTCTTATCAAATTCCTCTCTCTTCAGGTTTTTTGGTTATTGTTGTCCTTCCATTTTCATTCAATTTATAGTCATGGCAAAGACTGGTCAATACTATCACCTATCAAAAGAAATCTTAAGAAATGTGAAAGTTCTGTAAGGACAATACAGGGGAAAAAATGATACATATACAGCAGGGAGGGGAAAATATATGGGGAACTGGGAGGAAAACATTTAGCATGGTATTAATTTATCAGTTCTTTACAGAAATCTCTATTTTTGTTTCCCAGCTCAGGGTCTTCATGTTTAATTAATTCCTGTGAAGATATACCCAAAAAAATCTCTGCATCTAGTAAAGAAAGCATATTTACTACGGTATTAAATAATGTACTGCCTTGTATCAGTTTTGGCTTGCAACATTTAAAAATGCAAAATTACACAAATCAGAAAAGATTCAGGAAAAATGCTAAAATTCCTCCAAATTCACAATCAATATCAGCAAACACTAAGAAAACCCCACGAGTCCACCTTATACTGAAAAACTGTTTTGCAAAACAGCAAAAAAATATTGCCAGTTCTAACTTCTATTAATGTTCACACACACGCATAATTCCTTCCTGTACCCTGGTTTCATTTTTCTCTCAGGGAAGCTTTTCATATCACAGAAAAAGCTGCAACAGAGAATAAACAGATGATTCATCTTCCTTTACAAGCTCAAGTCTGCCAATGCCAACAGCCTTGCAATCAGCATGATTTAAAGAAAGTGTTGCAAATGCCATGTTATCTCATATAATTCACTCTTGGCACATAACCCCGCTTGAAGTTTATCCACTGGAATTTCTTCCCATGAACAGCTTGCAGAAATACAACTGCAAATGGATTTTTTTATTTATTTATTTGATTTTTATCCTGCCTTTATTACTTTGCAAATAACTCAAGGTGGTGAAAATCACCATTTTACTTCATTTTTCTTTTATATAAATTACATCACACTGCTGTTGTCACAATAAGAAATGCAATTATGAGAAGAAAGTTGGTCACTATGAAACTGGTGTCAGATTTCCTAAAGAAAAAAATAAAGGACAAACCAGAAAAAGGAGCAAATCTGAAAGAGATTTGCAAGGATTAAAAAAAAAATGCTTCCTACTGCTCTAGAAAGGAAAATTCAAGAGCAGAACCAAGAAAATAAATTAAACCAATCTAAAAGACAACTTTTTGAAATAAGAACATATGGATGCTGTATCTATATACAGGTAGTCCTCAAGTTACAACCACAATTGAGCCCAAAATTTATGTTGCTAAGTGAAACATTTATTGAGTGAGTTTGCTCCATTTTACGACCCCTCTTGCCACAATTGTTAAATGAATCATTAACATGGTTTGTTAAGTGAATCTGGCTTCCCCAGTGGCTTTGCTTGTCAGATGGGTCACAAAAACTGATCGCATGACCCTACAATGGTCATAAATATGAACCACTTGCCAATTTTGAATTTTGAACATGTGACCATAGGAATGCTGCAACGGTCATAACTGTGAAAAACAGTCCTAAGTCACTTTTTTCCAGTGCTGTTGTAACTTTGAACAGTCACTAAACAAACTGTTGTAAGTTGAGGATTACCTGTAGTGTGATTTCCAAATTGAGAGAAAAGTTTTGCTAGAAGAGCAACCTGAGGATAAATATAAAACTATGGGCATTGGACTTTTTGTAAAAACAAAATAAACAGGAAAGAAATTCTAAAATGAAAGCACTACCATGGAGGGCAACATTATCTACAACAGTAGTGATGAGATTCTACTGCATTTACAGAAGAGATAAAGATCTGAAATACAAACTTCTCCCTGATGAAAAAAACCTGATAAAACCTTGTAAACAAGTTGTCATATCTGTGTAGCTGGTTATATAGTCTGCGCTCAGATACAGGGCTCAGTTTTAGGAATGGGTTCCAGAATATTTAAATCACTGTGCTAGGAAAGCACCTGCTCTTTCCCCTTCTGCATTTAATTTTACATTACTTTACAGAACTGTGAATTTAGCAGATTAAAGCAACCCCTCATCTCCAATAGGCATTAGTTCTTTGTCTTGCAAGGCTGCCTGGGTTCATATATTATACTATGCCAAGACGTGGTTTGCTCAAGTGCAATTTATCATGTTGTGTGAACTCGTATAATTACGGCTTTGTCAACAAATCACAGTCAAATCATCCCCCGAGGTGCAGCCCAGTAAAAATCTCAGACAAACTCCATTTTTTATCCCAGATTGAAAAATAGGAATTTATTTATTTTAAATCACTTGAAGCTGCTTTTTAGTAGCACATTTTCAAACCATGATTTTTTTTAAAGTTTAATCAACAAAACAAAACCAAAGCCAATAATAAATTCACTTCATGTTTCTGAACTGTAATCACTCAAGAAGCAAGTCTGGATAGCAGTTCTTTTTGCCATTTACAAAGCTAAGCAAAGGACCGCAAAATTAACCTGGTTTGATATCATGCTTCTAAGAAGAAATTGCCAATGGGAAGCACCTCATTATGGTCCTCCTCATTATGCAACCATAATAAAAAAGTATAAATAGAAATCCATTTCAGCTCATGCTGGAAGATGCCTCAGAAGGAAGCCATGGCTTGATCTAAGCATCCCAAGTGTTGCACGTGAGCACCTAGAAAGACCTATCCAAGTTTTTTTTTAAAAAAAAATGAAAACTGACAAAACATTTATAAAACAGAAAGTTGCTTATATACAATATTCCCTCAAATTATTTAAAGCAGCTGAGCAAGACGAAACAGACCGTTTGTAGAGGAACGTGATTAATTGTTTCCTAACTTTGAGCAATAGAACAGTTGAAGATGTGATTCCAAACAAAATCAAAAACTCAGCTGAAAGGAAATTTGGAAATCGCCTCGACTTCCTCTAAAAATTAACTACAATTTCAAAGCCTTAGAGCAGTGATGGCTAACGTTTTTGCCGTCGTGTGCCAAAAACCTGGGGAGCGCGGGGAGGTAGCCCATGTGCGTGCCCACACCCATATTTCAATGCGCCCTGCCCCTGTGTATGCATGTGCGCCCGCCCACTTTTAGCATGTGATGGCATGGTGGGCCCGGTAGGCCCATTTTTCACCCTCCCCAGGCTCCAGAGGCTTTCTAGGACCCTGGGGAAGGTGAAAATAGCCTTCCTTACCCTCCTTGAGGCCCTCCGGAGGCCAGAAACAGCCCATTTCCCAACTTCCAGTGGGACCGGAAGGCCCAAAAATTAGCTGGCTGGCACATGCATGCATGCTGGAGCTGAGCTACAGCAACACTCGCGTGCCCACTGATATGGCTCCGTGTACCACCTGTGGCATCTGTGCCATAGGTTCGCCATCATGACCTTAGAGGAAGAGAGTGCAAGATAAAGTTCTATATCTTACATATTAACAATATACAATAGATATTGTTATCTTATATTACATTCTGGAAGGACAAGATGCAATAGGTGGAAAGTAATCAAGGAGAGAAGCAACCTAGAACTAAAGAGAAATTTCTTGACAGAACAATTAATCAAAGGAATGACTTGTCTCCAGAAATTGTGCTTGCTCCAATACTGGAGGTTTTTAAGAAGAGACTGGACAACCATTTGTCTGAAATGATATACGTTTTCCTACTTGAGCAGGGGGTTGGACTAGAAGACCTCCAAGGTCTCTTCCAACTCTGTTATTCTGTTCTGTTAGTCTGGCTGGGGATGTCTGGAAGTTAAAATACACACATCTTCAGTTGCCAAGGTTGAGAAACACTGCTTTGAAAACAGGAGAACATCTGGCACCAGGCAACTGGTATAACTAAGTGAAAGAGGACAGTACAGCATCCTTCTTTTGCAGTTCCTACTTTATTGGCAAAAAGCATTATGAAACTCTACTGACAGCAAATGTGCTACTACTTCTGTACTCATTGTACATTAGCTGTGACGCCGCAGTGAAGAAAAATGGCATTTCAAAACAGAATCTGCATTGGTCAAATAAAGAAGGGGACATGGTAGTTATGGATAATGGAAGGTATAACACTAATAAGCTAGAAAGTGCTGAGTTAGGGGTAAATGGCATAGGGTTTTGTTTTGTTTTGTTTTAATTCCTTATAAGCAGAATGGATGTCTTTTGAGTCTGTTCTCCTTCATCTATAAATAAACAACTTATCTAAATGCTTGTTCCTCTCACTTCTTCTAAAATATATTATTTTTAAATGTGTCACCTATTTCTCCACTGTTCCAACGGGGATTTCATTTGTGCAAAATGTTCATAATCTTTTGATAGGTTATGTTGCTATGTTTAATGCGTGTAAGAAGGCCAGCAAGCACCAATTTTATATGATAATTTAATACTTTTCATTGGGAAACGATATATAAACATCATATGCAAACATACAACTTTATGTACTGTATCATAGTTGTACACATAAGAATTAATTCAGATTCTAAAAGTAAGTCAGCTACGCTGGAATTTTTAAGATCTGTGCAGCATTTAGATCCAAAGCAGGGAAGCTAGAGATCTGAATCACCTATCACCTTGTGTTCCAAATATTAACGTATCTTTAATGCCAAGAATGGTTTTACAGCCATAATAACTAGATGTTTAATCTATTTTTTAAAAAACTCCAAATGAAAACTGAAAGTTTCAAAAAGCTTAATCTATGCTCTCTGCTCTATTGTGCCCTCTCAATAAACTGCAGTCCATAAACAGAACCATGTCCATGAATTTGCAGGGTGTGAAGTGTCTTATAGCAGTCCTTGGTTTATATTCAATCATACTTCACATGAGAGTTATTCCTGCCAAGACCTCAAGATATTTGAGATGATTTAAATAATAACTTGGCTTAACATAAAGAGATCTAAAGCCTTTTGCCCTCTAAAGTGCCCCTTTGCTCTTTCCTTAGCACAAGCTTCAAATAATCAAAGAAACCTATCATCTTCCCTCTCTCTCTTTTTTTTTAAAGGATAATATGGCTAATAGTTTGAGAATGATCAGGATAAAATTCTATTGCAAGGCCACAAAGAGCTTGCATTTGTTCTTATCAGACAACAGGTTATTATGTTCAGAGGTTTTGTAAATTTATATTCCCAGCAATTCCATCGTTCAAGAAACCTGAGAAGGGATTTATTTACAAGAATGTGTAAGTTCTTCTTTCATGCTTACCCCCTGCCAACCACAAAAAGTCCTCCCTCCCAAATCAAACTGTAATATAGTTCATTTCAAGTTTACATGAGTGACAAGCTCTTAAGGATTTGAAGCGGCAAGTTCTATTAATCAATTACATTACAGAATGTGTATCTAATTCCCATAAGCTCTATTTAAGTGCGTGCACATACACACACCCAAATAACTCAGTCTGTGTATTTTATTTTGTACCACAGATGTTGCACAAATTTTTTAAAAAAAGTAGTGGTAATTTAGAGCAGGAGTAATATTTTTGGCAATCAAATACTGCAAAATATTTTTTAAAAAATAAAGCTATTAAAATGTTATAACACTGAAGACAGCTAACATGTCTCCTCACAGTCTTCACTTCTCCAGCCTAACCACACCCCATGCCTAACCATTCCTCATTCTTCTTCCTTCATTTATCAATTTAGTTGTTGCTGTCTGGACATGCCTGAGTTTCTCAATTTTCTTACTCAAATTCAATGTCCAGAACTGAACATAATATTCTAGGCACAGTTGACCAACGCAGAATAAAAGAAGATGATGACTTCTCTTGATCTTGTGATTATATTTCTGTTGATGTAGCCTAAAAATGAATGTGTGGCTTTTTTGCAATTGCATCATACTGTTGGCTGATGTTTAACTTGTGATCCAATGAAATGCCCACATCTTTTTTGTATATGCTGTGTCCTAGTATGGTTCCCCACTACCATCTCCAGTCATATGCTACGCCACCGATTATTCCTATCAATTGTAAATCTTCACATGTGTCTCTGTCAAATACATCTTGCTGATTTTTGCTCAGTGTTCCAGCTTGTCAAGATTCTCCTGAATCTTGATGTTCTCCTTTGACATATTTGTTAACATTCCTATTTGTGTGATCTGCAAATTTGCTAATTATATTTTCTAACACTTCATCCAAATAATTTAAACATCTCTTGAAAGCACAGAACCTATTGTATAATGTAACTTATATCTCCAGACATCTCTTTCTAAGTCGCTTTCCCAAAAGACAGGCCAGATTAAGTGACTGCATAATCCTGAATTTGGGAGGTGGGGGGTGGAAGGAAGGTTCAGGGTAGACACACCTTAGAATTTCTCGGGATTTATCTAGTGGATAGAAGGTTATAGTCTTATTTTGGCAAGACTCTGTCCATTATATGTAAGCAAATAAAGAATTGAACTCAATTAGACTTTGCTGTGTCATCTCTGGGCTTGGGCCTGACAACTGATTAACTAAATTGATCATTCTATTAAAAAAGATCAGGTTGATTCAACATGATTTGTTCTTCTGCCAAGCATTACATTCTTTTCTAAATGCTTAGCAACTGACAGTAAGATTAACAATATGTTTCAGAATTTTATCCTGCATTGGTACTAAACTGACTGGTCTCTAGTTACCCAGAGTCTTCTTCTGAATCAAGCTTGACTCCTGGTGATTATATGAATATATTTGTATTTATTTTACTTTTTTTTTCAATTTCTCAGCTCAGAAGTCCATTCTTGTTTCTCACTTCTTTAAGTCTTTCTGAAATCCAGTGTTGGAAGCTTGTCTTGCCCCTTCTCAATGATTCAAGGGATTGAAGAAATTTGGAATGGGACCATGCTTTTTCAAAAATCTGGATAGTCCAAATGTATATCTGTACCAACTTTATTTATTTATATATATATGTAGGTATATATATAATATATACACACACACAGTTAATAGCATTAATACACCTACCAGTGACCAACTAATGACTTTTCATCATTAACTCTGAATGGATTACACTCCCCACAAAGAGCTGGTATGCATTCTATGGATTCTGTTGGGCTCATGACTCTTACTCAAGGAACCTGTGGAGGAACATGTGTGGCAGCTATGGCCAGGAGAGCTTTTTTCCTAAATACATTGTGTGTGCCAATTACAGCCACTTCCCAGATTGGAAGGCACTGCTCATAGTCACTCATACATAGTCACCCACCTCCTGGCTGGACTATTGTAACCTATTCTATGCTGCCTTTGAAGAGCATTCTGAAGCTTCAGCTAGTCTAGCATGCCATTGGCACAACATGCATGTGCCACCATGGTTTCATGAGTTGCACTGGTTTCCCATAGGCTTCTAGGTGCTCATTGTCACTTTTAAAGCCCTGTGTGATATGGGAAGAGGTCTCTGTTGGACTGTCTCTCTGCTCTCACATCTGGCAGAGTGGATAGGCTCTGGTTTACCGTTGATAAAAACAACATCATCTGGTGGGTCCCCAGACACATGCCTTCTTTGTTATGGTCCATGCTTTGTAGAACAGCCTCCCTCTAAAATATGGACCACCCTTATTCTAATGCCTTTTACAAAGCTGTGAAGACTTGGCTCTTCTCCCAGGCATTAATGGTAGGATTTTAGTTTGGGAGGCCTGGCATGAATGTTGTGCCTAGTCTAGTGGTTTGTGTTTTTATTGAGCCCCAATGCACTTTTACTTGATTTTCATTTTAATATATAATTAACTGCTTTTGGTTTCTTGGCCACTCAAGAGATTCTTGGATACACAGGCAGTCCCATAAATTGGATAAATAAATAAAATGCTTTCTTGGCAATTACTGTTTTACATTCTGGATGCAAAAGACATCCAGAATGATAGCATCACAAGTCCCTGGATAAATTCAACAACAAAGAAAATCAAATACCAATTAAGAAATTCGGGCAAATTATGTACACAGGAAATATTTACACTCTCTTTTAATTTTGTGTAATTCATTATATCTAAAATAATGTGAAGATAGACAAAAATGCTAGACTACATCCTTCCACCTCATTAAAAAATCTTTCTCAGCAACCTTTTTTTTTTTTAAAAAAAAAATTGATTTATATGCCGCCCTTCTCCGGAGACTCAGGGCGGCTTACAATGCGTTAAGCAATAGCCTTTTGTATATTTATACAAAGTCAGCTTATTGCCCCCACAAACTGGGTCCTCAAAAACCTTCTAGGTTTTTGAAATTTTAGCAGATTTTAAGTATTGATTCACTGTTTTTAACTTTGTTGTATGCCACCTAGAGTCGCTTTTGGTGAGATGGGCAGTTATAAAAATTAGATAGACAGATCGATAGATAAGGTTAATTCTTACAGATCTTCACTGTCCAGAAGGTATGTGAAAGCACTGGTCTTTTTTAAAAAAAAATATTTTTTTAAAAAAAGAACACTAGTCTCATCATACTTTTTTTTTTCATACCAGAAGAATGTCAGAAAACAATTCCAAACATGAATTTTTCCTCTTCAGAAGCGAAATCCAGTTAAGTGATAGAGTTGGTCACACAGTCCTAGTGCTATACACCCTTCTTCTCAACTAATCAGAACTCAGAGAAGATTTGCAGGGAAGAATCAGAACTGTCACGTTAATCATCAGGGTTTAATTCGTTGGGCAGAGCTGGATTCCACAGGCCTGCATATCCAGAAAAGGCAGACTTAAAAAAGACTTCTCAAATGAATCACCTTGAACCAAATATATCAACTGAATTCTGGCAGTTTGTCTGCTGAGTCAGCCAGGTTGCGTAAGGAGGTGCCACTCAGAAAAATTGCTGGCTCTCATTCAAATCCTAACACAACTCAGTATGGTTAAGGTAATATTAATTGATTTCAGTTCGTATATCAAGAAAGATGCATGATAGAAATCCTGTCCCTACCATCCAGTGGTGTGTTGCCCCCGATTCAGACCAGTTCTATAGAACCGGTAGTAAAACCGGTGGGAGGCTCGCATACGCAATCTGCGCATGTGAACCGGTAGTAAAGGTAAGTAGAACCCACCCCTGCTACCATCCCATGTCCACATCCCTTTACAGAGCTAAGTGCCCACTTAGCTGATAGTTCCATAAGAAACAAAAATGAAATGCTACCAATCTAACGATCTCTCTGACATGCTAGATTTGTCCAGTCAAAGTTTACAGCAGTGGATTCCAATACAGCTGGTGGGCGCTACAGGCAGTCCTCGACTTACAGCAGTTTGTTTAGTGACCGTTCAAAGTTACAACGGCAACTGAAAAAAGTGGCTTATGGCTGTTTTTTCACACTTATGACCATTGCATCATCCCCATGGTCACGTGATCAAAATTCAGACTCCTGGCAAATGACTCGTATTTATGATGGTCGCAGTGTCCCCCAGAGTCATGTAATCACCTTTTGCAACCTTGTGACAAACAAAGTCAATGGGGAAGCCAGATTCACTTAACAACCTGGTTACTTATTTAACAAGTGCAGCAATTCACTTAACAATTGTGGCAAGAAAGGTCGTAAAATGGGGCAAAACTCATTTAACAAATGTCTCACTTAACAACAGAAATTTTGGACTCAATTGTGGTTGTAAGTTGAGAACGACCTGTATATTATAAATACATAAGGAAAACTGCTATTTTTGGAGTATTGTGTTGCATAAACTATAATGAAACTCTATATGAGTTCAGAACTATTGTCTTTATTTACCTCTTGCACTTCCATTCTATGACTAGAAGAAGCAGTTATTATAGAGATAAATAGATGAAGATGTAGATGTAGATTTGTTTTCTTTCCTTTTCGAAGGCTTTATGTGTATTTCTCTTTAGCCAGGTTCTTCCTACGTAATCCAAGATGTTTATGCAGCCCTAGTTCAGTGAAATCACAATCCACTAGTTTCTAGGCTTTTTTTCTGGCAGCCAGCAAACCCTCTGCTGCCCATTGGGAGACTAAGGAGACTAAGATAGATCTATTTCGGGCTTATAAGCCCTCATCAGTTAGCCACACCTTTATCCCATGTATCCTCCCTGTAAAGGTACAGTATTTATAGACCTACTTCTCTCGTGAATATAATCCTGAAAAGCCAACTGTGAATACAGGCAAAATTGGTGTTATTGTCAATCAAACCTCACCCCACATGCGACAGAGTTGTTGAAAGTGACATAGTAGAGAGAAGTATATACATCTGTCTTCCAATCATAAAAATAAAGTTCTGGCCACCAAATGTTCTCTGGCAACTAACCTATTTTTTTTTATAAACTCGGAGAAGCAAATGTACTTTTTTCTTTTTCTATTTTTAGACGAACATACATTCTCCGCCTTGATCCAGCATGATTCACTTGAAAGCAGCCTCTCGTTTCCTAGCCCTGACTACCCAAACCCCTCTTTCCAGTAGTCAGTTCTAGAGAAGAGTTGCCTATGGCTTCAATGGACACCCATACTCGCCATGTGACTCAGGAAGTTTAAAAAGATTACAAAATCATCAAAGTCAGAATGTCCTGGTTTTATGCAAAATCAAAGAGAAGAAGGGCAGATAAGGGCAGGAATTTGACCTAATAAAACAAATCAACAATGGTGAACAAGCCCAGGCTTGGTAGCTAAAGGCCACAAATTAAACATTTCTGATTGGACCTACATTTCGTGGGAGAGGGATTATATTCTTTTCAGTTGTCTTAAGCATGGTGTTTTGTTTTTTTTTAAACACGTCCAAGGCAGCTTAGAAAGATTAAGAAAAAAAGAGCCATTCATTCAGCCTTATTATCTAGAAGTCTCAAAACAAAAGAAAAAAGAAATGGCGGTAGCTAGGCTAGGCATCCAAATTGCACTAGAGGTCACATCATGATTTAACTGGGATTTAGGATACCTTTGACAAAGAAAGACAAAGATGTGGCATGGTCAGCACTTGCTAGGACTTCAGATTTTCTATGGGTTGCAGCTATTACCTCTATCATCAGGAGTTACATCTTATCGCTACCCTGGAAAAGCAATGATCTTTCAGTTATTTCAGAATTACAACTCCCAGTAACCCCACATAAGCCAAAGATGAAGAAAGCTGGAAGATCAATGATATCAGTTGGGTTAATGATCTTCTCGGTCTTGCCTTATAATGCTTTTAAAAACCAGGCAGATGGGTCTCTGCAACCTGCTTTCCTAATCACAGCCTCCTCTTTTCACACATATAGAACAGCAGGAGATGTCATTCAATCTATGTTTTTATTTTGCTGGCACAGAAATACAGCAACAAACCAGCCAGCTCTCTCTTGCTTTTGATGCTGGCCATAGAAGAATAAATGTCCCTTCTTCTATGTCCAGTACAGATTGCTCCTTTCATTCTCTGCCAACCTATCTGGTAGAAGTCTAAATGTTTATCTGGCTATGAGGGGAGTCTCCTTTTTGGGCAGCACGGCTACAGAAACTACCAATATCTTAACATTCAATAAAATTGATAAGAACGTAACTTTTACAGGATTATTGACACACTATACTATACTGAGGGATGTAGACAAGAATGTGAAATTCAGAGAAATATGTTTGGGGACCAAATACAGGTAGTCCTTGATTTACAACAATTCATTTAGTGACCATTCAAAGTTACAATGGCACTGGGAAAAAAGCGAGTTACGACCATTTTTCACAATTATGACCATTGCAGCATCCCCATGGGCACATGATTTACATTTGGATGCTTGACAACTGACTCACATTTATGACAGTCGCAGTGTCCTGGAGTCACATGATCCTCTTTTTGTGACAAGCAAAGTCAATGGGGAAACCAGATCCGCTTAACAACCAATTGTCACTAATTTAAGAACTGCAGTGATTCGCTTAACAAATGTGGCGAGAAAAGTTGTAAAATGGGGCAAAGCTCACTTAACAAACATCCCACCAATGTAAGTTTTGGGAGTCAACTGTGGTCGTAGGTTGAGGACTGCCTGTAAGACACTCAATCGCACTTCAGATTCTGCATAGACATAGCCATCCCTGAAGACACCAGTATTGGCATCCTATTATTTCTCCCTCCCACAAACGAAAGCTGTGCTCCCAAGTTTACTTCAGGACAGATGCCTGCAGGTGAGTAATCTGCTCATGTGACAAAGCTCTGAAATGCTTCAACATTCAACTTTGCTGAGAGTGAGTTTTCCAATAGGATTACAGAGCAAAGTTATAAAATAAATGAGCCTCTTTGATCTACAGGAGTATGAAACCTCCCAGGAGCATTAAACACCTTCCAAGGACAATGTGGCTATTTAGCAGCCTGCAAGGAAACTGAAATAAAAGGTTTTGGGTTTGGGGTTTTTTGTTTTCCTTTTGTACACTTGTTTCTCCTGAATTGCTCAAGATGCCGGCGCTGCACCATGCTTAATTTCTATGTTGCTCACTTGAAAGAGAACTTGACTGAACTCCTGACAAGTGTGTACAGAGCTGACCGTACTAATTAATATGCAAATCAGTCTGCTAACCACCCGTTTCTTTCTTCTATTAAGAGCCTATCTCTTATTTAGATTATACTGATAAACTGTAAGCTAATAATTAATCTCTTCCTTAGGGAACATTCACTTTGATTTACTTATGCTTTTCATGACAGCAAGGGTTTTTTTTTTTAGTATGATTCCCTGTCTTTATTGAACTCTCTTCAATAAAGAGGAATATTTTTCCAACTATCTACATAAGCCTTGCAGGAAGATAGAAGAATGGACTGAAGTAACTTTTAACTCAAAAAAAATATCTGCATTCTCCAGTATGTGCAACTTTTTTTATGTTTCTGGCTTGTATTCCCTATTTTCATCTGAATCACTTCATTTTTCCTCTTAATGGATGCCGTTTTTACATTTTGCTCCCCCTTAATTGCTTTTTATAATGTTATTTACAGAAGAATGAAATTATGCCCCAGTCAGGAATGTATATAATGCATATAAAGCACAGTATTGTGACCTCTGTTACAGATATGTACAGTACATCTGAAGCGTAGTAAATATATTATGTTTAACAATACAGTAAGAATTAACAGGAATCTTGGCTTTTAAATCTATGGTGGCAGCTTTCCACAAGCAAGAGGCAAGTTTCCTCTTTTTCAGAGGAAAAGACAGTAATCTGAAATAATTTCTAAGCTCGTGTCTGAAAGCTGTTATTCATAATTCTGAGCTGTTATTCATTTATTAGATGTTTTGTTTTATACTAAGCAAAAATCAAAATTAGATATGTCACTAATATGCACCACTCATACAATACTCTTCTGTGTACTTTTAAGAGTATGACTTCATTTCCTCATTTTTTAAAAAATGTGATGATTCTGATTTTTTCCCACTTCTTTTCACTGTACCAACATTACTCTGCTTACAAACAGATTACGTTCCGAGAGGCTGTTCACAAGCCCGTTTTGTTCACAAGTCCAAACTAGTGTAAAAAAACATGCGCAGTAGAGTTCTTACCTTACGTAAGTGACAGTATCACGGTAAAACCTGATAATTATAGTGATGGTATTGGCTCATCCTTTGAAGTTGATGCAGCAGGTTTCTCTACTTTCCAGAAGTGAATTTTGGGTAATGGTCTTCCTCTTTTTCTCATACATGATATGAGGGGCAGACATTTTGGTGAAGTGCTCAGTGTTATGGTCCTGCATCTTGAACAATGACAGCACTTTCTCCATCAAGCTGAATCACTCAAGCTTGGTCTGGGATCACTTCAATGGTTCAATCTCTTCTTCTCCTTCTCCTTCTCTTCTTCTTCGTCTTCTTTGTCATCTTCTTTTTTTTGGTTCGCTTTCCATGAGGTTGAATTAGATAAAGTCAGGAGAAGACAGGATAGGTTTGGCTTCCTGCATACTACAGTACAGATGTGCCACATTGAAAACTAACCCTTTTCCAGCTTCTCTTGACTTCTGGGACCTTCTAAGATGGATTTGTGGACCGGTTTGTTCATATCAGTGAACATTCACAACTCAAAAGTTTGTAAGTAGAGTAATATCTATATCTCTTTGCATATATTCCGTTATTATTAATTATGCTTCTTTGACCACTTGCTATCCTACTAATAGCAAGAATGACTTACTTCTCTTCTTAACCCAACCAAAATCATGTCAGTCCTTTTGCCGCCATGTCACAATGGCAGCTTATAATCAGATTTTTTTTTAACACCAAGAATTTTTTAGAATTTTGCTTCCTAATTAGTTGGCATTTACCCAACTGTACAACTTACCTCTACAGTGTGGGCCTTCATCTGAACCATCTACGCAGTCACGTTCGCCATTGCAAAGCTTGGTCATGGGAATGCAAAGTTCAGTCCCCAGGCAGTTGTACTCGTTTGGATGACATCTCGACACCTTGCTATGTGGACCTGGAAAATAGGAAGAACCACTGCCATTATGAGGGTCTTCAAGGGTCCAAGCACAAATATTTTGATCTATAGAAAATCCTAGAAAAAGGAATGGAGCCTCATGTGTATGGGTGATGCTTAGACACATACTGCATGTTCCTTTATATCTAGAAAGCAGAATTCATGAGCTCATATAATTGCTAGGGAAATGAATGTGGGATACAACAGGCATAATGCTAGTCTTCACTCCCAGTGACCTTCATGAAATGCACACACAATTATTCTATTCCTCATAAATGTTGGTTTAAAGCAGGGGTGTCTAACACGATTTCATTGAGGGCCACATCAGGGTTGTGTTTGACCTCGGGGGTGGTGAATGGCCAGGGTGGGCATGCCCAGCTTGATGTCACTCGTGTCAGGGGCGCCTGTGGTGGCTCATACACTCTGCCAGTGAAAACGGGCTCTTGAGCTCCATTTTCGGCTAGGATGGCTTCCTGCAACCCTCCGCCAGAAAAAAACGGAGCTCAAGGGGGCCGAGGGGGCACGTATCCCTCCCAAGTTCCATTTTTTCTGACAGAGGCACTGCAGGCTGGTTGTTCACTGTTTCCAGGGCGGCCTCAAAGGCCAGATCCAAGCACCCTGCGGGCTGGATCCAGCCCTCAGGCCTTGAATTTGATACCCCTGGTTTAAAGCATATATTTGAGTACTCCTTTTCAGTCTTAAAATTAATTTGAATTCACCTAGGAAATTTTCAAGTAGTTTGGAGTGCAAAGGGTTTTAAAGGATTGGAACCGTGCTGACTTATGGTAGCTGCAGTCCAAAATATTTGGAGGGCACAAAGCTACCTACTACTGACCCAGATCCTTATTCCACAAGGCTATGAAATCTCAGATTGTGTTTCCAAGGGAAACATACTAAGCAAATTAGTTTGAGTAACGCTGTATTAAAGATTAATTAAGCCAAATTCTTTTATGGCTCAGGTTAGAAGCCTTGGTGTGTACTGATCCATCAGTCAAAGTATTCTGCCATGTAGAATAGTCCTTCCATCAGCCACTTAATCATTACTGGCATGAAGAACCTTAACAAACTATTTTATTTATTTTAAAAGCTAATAAATTAGGTAATTAATTTCATGTGACAGGTTTGTGGTATACCCCAAAGGGTTGCATTAGACAGGAATTGTTAACATTATAAAAACCACTTTTAAAGGTGGTGTTCTTTTGCCCATAAATATATGGCCTCTCTAATTGAGTTGACTACAATCCAGAAATAAATACAACTGAAAAAGGAAGAATTGAGAAGAAGTTCAGAGAAGACTCTGAACCGAGAGTCTAAAATGCTAAGCACAGATGACATTTTAAGAGTAAAAACAACAGAAGATTCCATTTAAAAAAAAAAAAAACTTTTAACTTGATTATCACATAATGTTTTTGCTAAAACATCTGGATTTCTACTATTATGCAATTATTATTAATATTAAATGGCAACTGTTATTGTTATTACTGATAGCAATTCTCTAACTGTGAATATCAGCAATGGAAACTAGGATTATGGACAACTGATCTTCAGCCAGTCAGTTTCTCTCAAGCAACGGCAATTACAAACTACTTCTGAAAAACCTTGCCAGGAAAAGTACGGGGACTCAAAATCAGACATGATTGGATGACTATATCTATATCTAAATTCAACACAATTCAAAATCTTTATAAACCTCCTAACATAAGCCACTCTGTACTAATGTTTATAATTCTAATATCCACTAGTATCAATAAGGGCCACATTAACTGAGATTTAAAGCAAAAGTTACTTAGCATCTTCTTTTCCACAGGGTAAATAACTCTTTCTATGCTTTAACTTTGCAACCATTGCAACCAAATATCCTATCTTCTCCTCTCACTCGGTTACTTTTATACAAGCAAGGATATTTCAAATTGAGTTTTAAAAAATGTCATGTGTAATGTAGTTACACTGTAATGTAAGTGTAATTAAACCACATATTGAATCTGTATCTTTACCGTGTAGCTTTATAATTTAGCGAAAAGTGACAGAAATTAAAGACTAAGTCTAATGTAAACCATTGTGCACAGCCTTAAGGTTGTTACAGGTAACATCTTTATTCTCCAGACACTTTTGTTTGATAATATACCCGGTGGTGGGATTCAAATAATTTAACAACTGATACTCTGCCCTAATGATTTCTTCCCACAACCAGTTCACCAAACTGTTGAGAAAGTTTACAACCGTTTCTCCCGAAGTGATACAAACTGGCTGAATCCCACCACCGAATATACCCCTCTGCTTGCAAAAAAGAGAAACTCCATTACTGCCCCCCAAAAAATCTCTTTTTAAGTCTTTATTAGATAGGAAAACTTCCATAGCTAAATATCTCAGGATACAGAGATATTAACCTCACCCAACCCTGTTCAATAATACTAAGCCATCAGCCTTAATGGAAGAGCCGCTCTATAATGGTCAAGAGATAGCCAAGCTAGTCTCTTCCAAATAGTCAAGGATAGCAAAAATTGTAGTCCAAAACATCTGAAGGACATCAGATTGCCTGTTGCAAATCTAGGCAATGGCTAACTGCTTCAGCTACCTTCTTTCCCAAATGTGTCCAAACTGTGCCAGTTTCTTTCATCAAGGACTTTTGCTTAGCCCAGAGCAATCAAACATATAATGCAATTCTGAATCCCTTATTTACTGATGATTTGAGGGGGGGTGGGAATCAGAATCCTATAGTAGCTTATGTATTATCTCTATCAGCAATACAATCCTTATAAGGATGTTGTAAGAGACTACATTCCAAAAAGGACTTGAGAAGAGAAGAAAGTGTGCAAGCTCAGGCACTTATTGTTAAAAACATCTTCTGATCCCCTGCTGAAATGACAAGGGGAGGGATGGCAAAAGAAGCTGGTCTTTCAGAAGATTTGCTCAAACCATCATGCTTTCCTTCTCGTTCTCAGCTGCAGCCTCTTCAGTTGGTTGCCTTTAGATGACAGTGAAGCTACTTGATCTACGGCTGATCAATGGTTGGTGCCGGCGTTAATAAATATTTATGCTTTGGCTAGAAAGCTCAGAGGGAAGCCTCAGTAGGTATTGCCCCAAATTTGTCAGTAGTCCAAAACCTTAATTAATAATTAGTGTCTGCATTTAAATTAATAGGTGCTTTTAAAAATCTGTGGGAACAATCAAGAAGAGGCTAAATGAGCAATAATGAGTTCATCCCAACCAGGGGCTCCATTGTTTGGAATATGCTTGAGATTTCTTGGTGTTCGCATGCAAATGTATGTCAGCTTGACTTTATAAAGCTAACCCAACTTGGATATTAACAATGACACCTCCAGCTTTCCTCTCCTGTTTCCTTTATCTCCAAATCCTGTCTGGCGTAACTCTTGCCTGTCATTGCTAAGACAGGACTGAGAAGTTCTCCATCTTCTGGAGCTGTTTAGCCAGTCCTTTCTCACGCCACTATGGCACCGTGCTGACGCCCCCTTATCTATCTAGGGTTAGAAGGCTTTCTCTTGAAATCCCCCCCTCAATGAATTTCTAGTGCTGTGGATAACAGCTCACTTTCTAATATCAATATTAGCAACATCAATGATGTTGGCACACGAGATAAGCTTCATAAATCAGGGTCCCTCTTTTTTTCATGTTTTACAACAGTAGTTCTGTGCTGACTGAAATAAAATGCGTTCTGTTATTGTTTTTTGAATGTTGGGGTTTTAGTTAGTCTGCTCTTCACCCAAACTCTCTAAGTTGATTTAGAATGCTAGGAACTATAATCCAACACACTTAAGACAGAATCAAATTGGGGAAAATATATTTGTGTGCTATATAATAAGCACAGAATCATGCTAAGTAAAATACACAATCCACATTTTTTTTCAGAAATCTAAATTGCAGTTACCAAGCCAACTAAACTGCCTTAATGTATTATTTTGTTCATAGATCAAATTTTGGTGAAGGGCAAGGAAAATGGAATATAATAATTTGAGTTATGAACTTCAACAAGGCACCATTTCTCTCTTAATAAGCAGCATATTCAGCAGTATTTTAACTGTCCACAGAATTGAAGCTTCTTTTTTTTTAAGTTTTATAGTTGACCAAGTGTAATTATTATTGGTTATGCTTGGTAAGTGCTCCAGTGAGCAATCTATTGACATAGAATTGTATAGCATTTGATACTAAAACTCATAAGAAAATTGCTTATTTGTTAATTTTGCAACCAGAAAACAGTAAAAATATTATTATAGCTGCTTTAATCTTCCACAAGTTCTTCCATTAGACACCAAAGAGCAATGTGGAAAAACTAACAATATTTGAATATTAGAATTTATTCAAATTTCAAATTTAGAGGCAAACTGAGATCAACTGGAATTTGTCATTGTCTTACTACAGTCAGTGTCTCATTCCAGAGGCACATCTATACAAAAGACACTTAATGCGGCCTCTGTCAAATATTTCACAATGATTGCCCCATTTCTGAAAGATTGCCCTGGAGAAATTTGGCAGACATCCCAGAGGCCAAATCCGTTTTCTTCTTATAATCAGGAATTAATTGCACTGGGCCAAAAGATGAGGAATTTGTTGGGTCCCACTTTTCTTGCAGCTAAAAACAAGGATCCAGTTGGGTCAGTCTGAAAGCTCACCTAGCCCAAGATCCTGCTTCTCACAGAAGTCATCTAGATGTTTTTTAGTAAACTCCTTAAGCATGACTGCAACAGCACCTTCCCTTTCCCTTATTTCAGACTTGACATTGAGAGCCCATCCTTCTGAACCTGACAATCGCAAATACCATCATGACTCGGGCATCGATATCTTTCTCCACTATGGATCTGCATCATCTCCTTTTAAGGCTAGGGAGGGTCAGCCCTTCTCATCTTGCTGGAACGAATTCCAATCCTTTGCTATCAACTGAGGAAAATAGTGTTCAGTTTTATCTGCACTGAATCTCGCTCCATTCAGTTTACTGGATAACCTTGGGGGATAAAAATTATAAAGTGGAAATAACCCTTCATCCTATCAAATGTCTCTATAATGTGCATCATTTTATGCGTACTTTGTATCTTCCTTTTTCTTTTTTTCTAATGCTAAAAAGCTTGACATGCCATTCTTCACGGCAAGTTACTTCAGCCCCTAAAATCATTTTAGTTCCTTTTTTGCTATGTCTATTCCAGCTCTTCAGTATTCTTTTCCAAGTAACAGTCCGTACTATTTATAATGTGATTGTATCACACATTTGTATAAAGGCAGCTTTATTTTAATTTCTTTTCTGGTTATTCTAAGAATTTTTTTTTAATCCATGGATTTTTCTTCAGTAGCACTCTTCTCTTATATCCCTGATGATTTTTAACAGTGGTTTCTATTAGCTTTAGAAACCTATTGACCATAAACATTAAACTATCCAGCCTATAGTTTCCTGGATAGTCTCTAGAACTTTCTGAGAAATGATCTGGTGATTTGACTATTTGTAATTTTATAAAAAGATTGGAATTTTGTTTCTTAACACTACTTTTTATGCCCAAGTCCATTTTGAAAATGTCAGTTATATTTGTGCCACATTTTCTGTAACAGATACAAAGAAGTCATTCAGCATCTATTCAATCACTTAGGATATTTTTAACAGACTCCACAGCCAACCTCTTGTGAAATAGTTTCTTGTTTCATGCACACACACAGGCATTTTGTATTTCCTCTTTTTTTTCCTATTCTATTTATTCAGCTTATAAAAATAACTATAATGGCCACAAATACATCTCAGTGACAATACCAGAGCATCCACTGAAACATATTAAATTAAACAAATCAAAATCATCCACTAAAATATATTAAGCCTAACCATCAACCAAAAAAGCCTTTCAGGAAAGCTTGAAAAATCCCCTTTTCCCTAATCTGTATGAATGCAAATACAGAGGAAGATCTTTAAAAAAAAAATAAAGAGTTCGTAAGAAAAAAGGCTTTCCTCTTGTATCCAAAAATTCCATCTGGGGATATACCATCAATCATTCTAACTTGAGTTTTTGTTGTTGAAAAACATTGCTAATTTTTTCCTTTTTCCCTGTAAGATCTCTCTATTTTGACTTCATCTCTCTCCTAAATCTCAGCCCAACTTATCTCTCAGTTTGTTGTAGGCAAGAACTGAGGAGTCCTATGTCTACTTTCTTAAGATAATGGACAAAAGGCGAGACATAAAACTTAATGAATTAACTAACAGTCCCAAATCTTTTTGTCCCATTCTTGGTTTAATTATGAAGGTTGTAAGTTAGGTAGCAGGGAACTACAGATAGTCCTTGACTTACGACCCTAACTGAACCCAGAATTTATATTGCTACATGAGAAATGTGTTAAGTGGGTTTTGCCCCACGTTTGACTTTTCTTGCCACATTTGTTAAATGAATCACCGCAGTTGTTAAATTAGTAACACAGTTGTTAAGTGAAGTTGGCTTCCCCATTGACTTTGCTTGTCAGAAAGTCACAAAAGGTGATCACGTGACATTAGGACAACCGTCATAAATATGAACCAGTTGCCAAGCACCTGAATGTAAATCATGTGGCCATAGGGATGCTGCAACGGTCATAAGTGTGAAAAATGGTCATAAGTCCCTTTTTTCAATGTCACTGAACTTTGAACGGTCACTAAATGAACTGTTGTAAGTCAAGGACTACCTTATTTGATGCACAAAATGCATCAATGGTTTATTTTCAACCATGAATTTCCCACTATCTACTGAATCTTGCTGGCTATTCTAAAAAACTTCTTCCATTGGCATTTCACACAAATCAAAACAATGTTGAGGCCCTTCCTCTGCCAAGGCACACTTTCTAGCATTTATAAAGAAGTCCAAACTTCCTTTTAACATGTCCTAATAATGCCTGTGGAGCAGCAGGGAAGGCATTTTGACAATTCCCTACCATGCTTATTATGGGAAAAGGAATATGGTTCAATGACTGAGCACATACTTTACAGGCAGAAAGCCCAAGGTTCAGACTCCAGCAACTTCACTTTTGAGAATGAATATGATGTAAAATTCTCTGCTGGAGAAATTTTATACTTAGCAGATTATAATCAAACAATCTTTAAAGAATCTTCCGTTAAGAACAATACCATCTTAAGGAAGGCTGAGCGCCAAAGAATAGAGGCCTTTGAACTATGATGCTGGAGAAGACTCCTGCGAATCCTTTGGACTGCAAGGTCCAAGGGACCTTGATCAAACAGGTCAGTCCTAGAGGAGATCAATCCTGACTGCTCTTTAGAACGCCAGATCCTGAAGATAAAACTCAAATACTTTGGCCACCTAATGAGAAGGACTCACTGGAGAAGAGCCTAATGCTAGGAATGATTGAGGTCAAAAGAAGAAAGGGACAGCAGAGAATGAGATGGCTGGATGGAGTCACTAAAGCAGTCAGTGTGATCTTAAATGGACTCCAGGGGATGGCAGAGGACAGAAAGACCTGGAGGAACGTTGTCCATGGGGTCGCGATGGGTCGGACATGACTTAGCAACTAATAACACCAACCATCCTAAGAAGCCAGTGGTTTCTACAGGAGGAAGCCAAAAAAAAGGGAAAGGGAAAGGGGAAGGGGAAGGGAAACTTGTCAAAAAAGTGAAGTGGGGAAAGGCTTTCTCAACCAATTTTGCTTAAAACCCAATGAGGAACACAAATAAAACTTGCACAGAAAAGTGAGTAATAAATGACATTTTCCGAAGTGGAGAATTCTTACAAAACATCTGCATGTGCTGTTTGCTTTTCAATGTCCCCAAAGCTGTGAGAAGTACGCCATGCATTTTGCACCCTCAGGCAAAAGGGAATGGAAAGCAATCCAGGTCACCAAATCAAAACCGTTGTAAAAAATAATCACTAGGGAAAAGAAGAGGAAGTAAAGATACATACATATGTCTGGTGATTCATCAGAGCCATCTGGACAGTCCTTCTCTCCATCACATCTCCAGCCCTTGGATATACATGTGGTCTGATCTTTACATGCAAATTGTTTGGGGCTACATGTCTTCGGTGCTGGGGAAAGAAAGGCAAGAAAAAAAGAAAGCATAAAGAAATTAGATTCTTCTGTAAAAAACAGAGGTCATTTCCAGCCTTATGATTCTACGTTCTGTGTCCCTGACAATAATTTCAAAGGCTGGTTACTTAAAAAGCCACCAATTTTGACAGTGCCATTGGGCTGATACATATTCATGATACTTCAGGAAAGAGCACTTTTAAAATGAAAGGTATTCATCAGAGCAAAGCAGGAGCAAAAATACCGAACAGATTTTAAACATCATTTAATTTGAATAAATCTCTCAGGAATTCACAATTTATACATGAAAGGCTTAAATAAAGACACAAACCAGGAACCATGGTTTTAAATTATGTAGTCTTTGCACTGGAAAAGCTGTAAGAATCTTAAGTCTGACTTTTTACAAAAGCTACCATAGTGATTCAGGGGATCCTACTAAAATTACACCTTAAGAATGCAGACTGTAGGGAAGGGGGAGTCCACATTTCAAATCTGATTTTAATATTTTTATTTTATTTTATTTTATTTTTATTTATTTATTTATTTGTCAAGCATATATAAGTTAATAGGTAAAAGTATAAACATAATTTGAATACATGAAAAGAGTAAGAGTAAAAAGGAATATTAGGACAGGGACGGTAGGCATGCTGGTGCGCATGCCTACAGTCCCTGCACGCACCTTACAGAAATGGGGTGAGGTCAACAGTAGACAGTCTTAGGTTAAAGTTTTGGGGGTTGGGGGAAGAAACCACTGAGTCAGGTAGTGCATTCCAGGCATTGATCACTCTGTTACTGAAGTCATATTTTCTGCAATCGAGTTTGGAGCGGTTTGCCTTGAGTTTGTATCTATTATTTGCTCATGTATTGTTGTGGTTGAAGCTGAAGTAGTCACTGACAGGTAGGCAGACATTGTGGCAGATAATTTTATGTACTACACTTAAATCAGACCGAAGTCGGCATAGTTCTAAATTGTCTAAGCCCAAAATTTGAAGTCTGGTGGCATAAGGTATTTTATTGCAGGTAGAGGAATGGAGGACTCTTCTCATAAAATACCTCTGGACTCTTTCGATTGTGTTTATGTCCGATATGCAGTGTGGGTTCCAGACAGATGAGCTGTATTTGAGAATTGGCCTAGCAAATGTTTTGTTTGCTCTAGTTAGTAGTACAATATTACCAGAGAAGAAAGTACGCAAGATTAGGTTAACAACTCTTAATCCCTTTTTGGCAATGTTGTTACAGTGGGCTTTGGCACTTAGATCTTTAGAAATGAGTACTCCGAGGTCCTTGACAGAGTGAGGATCAACTACAAGGTCATGTCCATCTAATTTGTATTTTATGTTTTGATTTTTTTTGCCAATATGCGAGACAGAGCATTTGTTGGTTGAGATTTGAAGTTGCCACTTGTTAGACTAATCTGACAAATAGTCAAGGTCTTTTTGAAGGGTAGTTGCATTGTCGGTGGTGTTGAATAGTTTAACATCATCAGTGAAGAGAATACAGTTGCTTTTAATATGATTGCAAAGGTCATTTATGTAAAGTATGAAGAGTGTTGGACCTAAAACACTGCTTTGGGGAACACCATATTAACAAGTACAGGATTTGATAGATTTGATAGCCTTAAATAATAAATAATAGCATTATTCACTTTGACTCAACCAGAGGATGGTCATATGGGCCTATCTCACAAAATTATTTAAATAATTACAAAAATGATAAATCAGAAGCATGCTGAATGCTTTATTCTGAAAAAGTTATACATAAATCAAGCCTGTAGTTTTACTTTTACAATCCAGGCAGGTAAATAAAGAGTTAACAAATGGCACATCCCAAGAGAAGATTAAATTTAGAAGTTGTAAATACAAATAGCCACTTGGGTCAATTTGCAAACTTTCTGCCTCGTGTATCTACAATTCTTCTAGCATGGCCTTCCCCAATCTTTCAACACTCATGTGTGCTAAATTCCCTAGAACTGCATTCTCAGCATATACAGAAGGCAACAGGTTGGGGAAGACACAGAAGTTAATATCTATAGGATCACATCTGTACCCCAGTTGGAATCACTCATTCCAGAAGAAACTGTGGGCTGCTCCCAGTTTCTCTGAAGGAGGATGAAGCAAGGAGACACTGTTTTTGGTTATACCTCCAATCTAACTGAATGGCCTTCCTCAAAAGTCAGGCTCATTCTGGAAATGATAACGACTAAATTCTTCCAAAGAGCATATAAATATATCAGCCCTTGGAAGTAGATCATGTCAGGAACCAGACCTCCCAAGGTGGAGCTCTACCTTAGTAATCTGGGCTACAATAACATTATTCTGAAAACTGATAACATTGTTCCTTCTCTCCCTCTTATATTGACAATCCAGGTAAGCTATTTGAATTTTTCCTTAGGTTGTCCTATTTTTTAGGCTCCAGTTTCATTAGCAGTCTTCATAGATATTTTATCCAAGGTCATCAGTGTATACCTCTTCATTTGGTAGTTAATGACTTCACTACTGGGTTATTACCAACAAATTATTGCTCCTCTGCTGAGCTGGCTGATGGTAACTCTGCCACTTCCACTACTATTACTGATTAAGGTAGTAAATTTATTTCTAAAGCAATTTGTTTTGTTACCATGGATATATGTTGGTCTACTACAATGAATATTTTCATTGTTTGGTCTTGCTATTTATCATTCTGACAGATTCGGCATTATACAAATGTAATAATTAAACAAATCAACAGCTCATTCATTCCATACTTGCTGTCAGAAGTACTACAAGGAGGGTGGAGATTGATGGATTAAGAGGCCCAGGCAACATAGCTGTTAGAAAAGATGGTACATTTTTTAAAAAATCACCTTGCTGCATAGTTAGCTTCCTAAAGCCGTGCATGCCTTCTAAGCAGTCTCTTTTTCTCATTCTTTAAGCTGCTATATTTCATACCAACTTCCATCTCAACAAAACACCAGCAGGAATAGACCCCAGCTTGGAGGGCCAGCAACAGACCTAGAATTACAAAGCGTCTTTCAAATAGATGCTTAGCTGCTGAGCTTCCTGATTGAATTTCCATGCTTATGCATGCACTGGCTTCTCTGATGACCATCAATTAGTTATATCAGGTCAAAACATATGATAAGGCAACACGCCCAAGGCAAATTGAAAAGGGAAATGTGTGACAAGGTAAGGGACAAGGAAACCAAAAAGAAAGAATGGGAAGTTGGGGTGAGAAATATGTGGGGGGTGGAATAGAAATTGTATTGGATAATACAAAGGTCTCTGACCCCTGGGTTGTGACTCGGCACTGGTCTGTGGCCCACCAGGGACTGGCCAGGCAGTTGAGTAAAGCCCCATCCACACATGCATGGGATCCAGGCAGCGTGTGAAACCCCGCCCCTCCCAGTCTGCGGAAAAAACTGCCCTCCACAGAATCGGTCCTTGGCACCCGAAAGGTTGGGGGAGAACTGAGCTAATAGACAGCATGTGTCGGTGGACATATGCGCCAGCTACAAATGTGATTAAGGCTATCTCAAGGGACAGTGATTCTTTCTATTAAAATAATTCTTTCTTTCCTTCTGGGATTCTTAAAGAGACAAAACAAGGGAAAAGTTGTGTGACATGGTGATGATCTTACAAGAGCAAGGAAAACAGTGTGGGATAAACTCCGGCCTTGTTCACTGCAAACCAGCATAGGGTTCCCTAAGAGATTACCTCTGATGTGAATAAGCCCTGGATGGGAAAACAGTACTTGCCTGCTTTTGCTGCAAGCAAGTTTCTGATGCAATTATTTCTGCATGGAACAGTTGCTTTCTGCAAACAAAGCATACGTTTGGCTAAAGATTGTCTTTCAGAAAGCTGTCCATCCCCTCTAACCGTTTGCCCTTTGAAAGAGAAAAATTCTTTCCAAATGAAGAGGTAAAACAGCAGGCAAGCATTAAGAATGTTTTTCACATAATTCTGTTTCATTCAATACTAAATATCAATAAGTAATGAGTTCTGTTAGGAGACCATCCTCAAAGAAAGCTCTCAGCCATCCTGATAAAGGCAGTGATTGGAAGGAAGCTGAAAGAGAAGACCATTGACTCTTTATCCCAGAGAAAGATTTGAGGCAAGGGTGATGTCTAGCTAGAGTACGAGGAGTTAAGATTCTTACACACATAGCTACTCTGTGTAAAACACTTCTTGCTGCTTGTCCAAGCAGAGCAAGAAAGAAAGCTAGCAACACATTAAACAATTGTGTTTTCGAGGCATCTAGTTTGTCCAGGCCAGGGGTCAGTAACCTGCGGCTCTGGAGCTGCATGTGGCTCTTTCACCTCCCTGCTGCAACTCCCTGTCACTCATAATAGGCGTCACAACCGCCAATGTGTGACACCCGCTGGCACGCGATTATTGAGCTTTTCAACCCTCGGTAGGCCAACCATGGATAAATCCAAGAAAAGAAAAGTTTCAGAAGAAAACAGAACATTTAATTCAACTACATATGCTAGTTTTGTGGCCGCTCAAGAAATAGTCAGGCACAGGAAAGGTTTTATGGCTCCCGGTGTTTTCTTTCCTGTGGGAAATGGGTCCAAATGGCTCTTTGAGTGTTTAAGGTTGCAGACCCTTGGTCCAGGCTGAGTGGGAAAAACAATGTCTTTTTGGCTTAGTGTTGAGCTGCAACAATTACATTTTAAGAAATTGTAGCTCTATTCATATCAGAACTACTTGAAGTTAAGGACCTATTTAATAACTTATATTGATTTCCTTAACATAACATAATAATCCTTAACATAAAAAAATCTGCAATATTGGGATTGATGGATCCAAATTTATCCCACATTTCTATGTGTGGGATACTTATTTGATTCATAAGGACTCTGGGTATTACGGGCAGTCCTTGACTTACGACAGTTCGTTTAGTGTTACAACGGCATTGAAAAAACGTGATTTATGACCCATTTTTCACACTTACGGCCATCGCACCATCCCCATGGTCACATGATCAAAATTCAGAAGCTTTAAATATGAAGATTCATATGTATGACGGTTGTAGTATCCAGAGGTCATGTGATCATCTTTTGCAACCCTTCTGATAAGCAAAGTCAATGGGGAAGCCAGATTCACTTAACCACTGTGTTACTAATTTAACAACTGCAGTGATTCACTTAAGAACTGTGGCAAGAAAGGTTGTAAAATGGGGCAAAACTCATTTAACACATTTCTCATTTAACAATATAAATTCTGGACTCAGTTATGGTCGTAAGTCAAGGACTATCTGTTGCTCCCTGCTACCTAACTTACAACCTTCATAATTAAACCAAGAATGGGACAAATAGCAGAACAAATTTTGGGCTCAATTGTGATAGTAAGTTGAACACTACCTGTACTTGAATCCTATTTGAAGCATGTGTATGACCAGTGAGATTAGGCATAATCTGTGAACCATATTAAAAATTATTAAAGAGGGTGGTTAGATCAGGAGGGGAAAAATCCTCTTTAAGTATTTCGCCATTCATATTTTGCCATTCACACTTAAGCAGAAATAAGTTGCTATCCCCTCTTCAGTTTCCTGAGTAAACCAAACCAAACAAAACTAAAGTTACAGTTAATTATAATTACATTTTTTCTGCTACTCTTACATTAAAAAGACCCTAATGTATTCCTCGAGGATTTCAATTTTACTTCAATTATATTATTCAGGGCAGTTTTCTGAATTTGTGATAATCGAAGTAATGAGAAAGCTCTATTTTATTGGAAACTTTAATGGAGTCATGGTTGGAGAATCCTGTTCTTACTGGAACTGTTGTGAATCCTCAGCATATCTTTCCTGAAATATTCAGTTTTTAAAAGCACATTGGTGCATCATCAGAACTGGTGACTGCCTACTTTAAACACACCCCTGGCTGGAGGGGACGTTATGGCATCCAGGGTTAATGTCCTCTTCCTAACTTGCAGATATAATTGTACCTCTGTCACTATGTATTACTTCAAGCAGTCAGCTCTTCTTCCCCCTACACATGCAACTTGCAAACACATAAATGCCTATAAACATATGGGATCAATGTAAAATGTGACGAAGTTTCATGTTTCATGCCTGCATTCGTACCAGCTTCAAAAGTATCATACAGAGGTATGAAACTGTATTTCAAGCTCAAACAGGGCACTACAAAGAATTCAGATCTGATAATGTTATGTACACTACTAATAAATATCCCTTCCCAAAAACAAATTTTGTTTGCTTTGTTTCTGCCATGGTAGAGTCCAGATTCTTTGACAGATTGATTGGTAGGATAAGAGATGTAAAAGTTGAGAACACCTGAAATAGAACATACATGTTTGAACAAAGGACCAAAGGCTGGAGAGAAATAATAGTTGACATCATATGTTCCTCGAGGACTACAGCTAATTATTGACTGGTAAATGACCTAGACAGGCCTTGACTCAATCCAACAAGCCACGAATAAACCTCAGGAAACTCACAATGGTTCTCTGTTGCCCCTCTTCAGTATCTAATCCATCAGAAGTGCCCTTGTATTTCAATTGAACATCAAATGTTCTAAGATTTGCAGAGAAAACTGTATCCCTGTCTCCAATCTGCACTGCTTAAATGAGAGAAAAGATTCAAGGATATAATATATAGGCAGCCAGAGATTTTTTAGGATATTTATGGTCCTGCTTGGTAAGCAAGCCATTAATTCACACTCGGTCTCTTGTGCCATTTCAGTCAATTTGTCGGGAAGATTCCTAAATGGTACAGTTGCTATCTGCTAATTGCTGCCCATCTTCTATGCCTCTGAGCTTTGCCAAATCACATGCATACAAAATAAATGGCCATCAAAACCTCAAAGTCAATACCATTAACCCTAAGGGGCTCTGACACTAAAGCAATAAGAATGAAAAAGAGCAATAAGAATGAAAAAGTATCACAGCATCCAAAGAATGAATGGATTTGGAAAAGGGCAGTAAAGGGGGGGTGGAGTGGGAAGGGCAGTATTATTTTTTTTTAAGAATCACACATTCCTGTAATCCTGAATCTAAAAGCACCAGGAATGAAACTGACAGATTCAATCATTCAAAGCATTATTGGTAGAAGGGTTCCCCCAAGCATGCTTAAAGGTAAAGGTAAATATGTGCCTTCACTTCAAATATGTACTAGTCGTTCCCGACTCTAGGGGGTGGTGCTCATCTGTTTCAAAGCCGAAGAGCCAGAGCTGTCTGAAGATGTCTCCGTGGTCATATGGCTGGCATGACTAAATGCCAAAGGAAAATGGAACACTATTATCTTCCCACCAAAGGTGGTCCCTATTTTTTCTACTTGCATTTTTTACGTGCTTTCGAACTGCTAGGTTGGCAGAAGCTGAGACAAATAACGGGAGCTCACCCCATTGTGCGGCACTAGGGATTTGAACCACTGAACTGCCGACCTTTCAACCGACAAGCTCGGTGTCTTAGCCACTGAGCCACCACATCCCTTCTTTAAACATATTAAAACAAATATATCATATTAAAACAAATATATCATATCAAAGCCAAGGTAGTAACAATCCCCTGGTTTTTTTAGTGGGATCCCTTCCAACTGAGAAGCACAATCTCAGTTTATGAATGTTACAAAATCCCACTGTTTCCCAGCCCTTGCTTATGGTGGAATTTTATCTTGCTTTTCATCCAGGAACATATGGGACAGTACAGAGCTGTCCCTCTTCCAATTTTTCCACACAAAAGTTACCCTGTGAGGTAAGCTGGGCTGAGGGACAGTTACTGGCTCAAAGACACCCAGATGTAAATTTATAGCTGAGAGTAAGTAGACTTGGATTATTAACTTCTAGTTCAGAGTCTTCATCACAAAAGCACCAGCTGAATTAAGCTACAGATGTCCAGTAGCACTGCAAAATACATTTTGTGAAATCCTTATACAAACAATTGCCTTGTCTCTTGCCGGTCATAGCTACCTGACCAACTAGAGCGAGGAGGCAAAGAATGTTGTGGGTCCTGTCCCCTAAGGAGATACATCTGGTGGGACCCAGAAGAAGGGCCTTCTCCATGGTGGCTCCCTGTCTCTGGAACATCCTCCTCCTGGAAATTAGACTGGCCCCCACTCTAACACTCTTCCGGAAGGCACTGAAGATGGGGTTCTGCCAGCAGGCCTGGGGAACCCAGAGAGGGATGGAGCCCATTAAATGACTAGTATGAATGTGTGAGCTTAAATGGTCTCTGGGGGATGGTAGAGGACAAGAAGGTCTGAAGGAAAGTTGTCCATGGGGTCGCGATGGGTCAGACACAACTTCGCAACTAACAACAACAACAACAAATGAATGTGTGGTTAGGGTTAGGGTTTATATGGTATTTTTATATCCTTGTAAGCCGTCAAAGGTGCCATGTGCAAGTAGGCAGCAATATAAATTTTCTAAATAAATAAATAAATGCTTAAAGAGATAATGCCTAATGCCATGCAGCTTGTAGAAAAATGAAGGTTTTGAACCAATGCCTACAACAGCATACATAGTAGCTGCAGAACTGTTCAAGAAAGTCATAGCGCTCCCAAACCTTGAATTTGTTCTGCTGTTATGACAGAGATGGTTTAACAAGACTATCCTATGGCTGATCCCTGGGACCTGCCACTCAGACACAAAAGGCATTTCGTTCCCCACCACTGGCATTCTCCTTTCTCCTGGACATAAATCTTTCCCTGACAACCTTGTCAAAAGGCTTCTGGAGAATCCCAAGCCTTGCCCTGGATTTACAGAGTCTGTCACGAAAGAGATATATCTTCCGAAGGTCTCCAAAGCAAAATCTCCAGCCAAATAATAACATGGGGACTGAAGGCCTTCTGTTTCTAAAAAAAAAAAAAAATTACAAGTGCTTCCTTGCTTACCCTACCTTTCAGGACTCATGGTTTCGCTCCTAACACTACTGTTTCCACACGCATCTGTTCCCAGATTGTCTATTCAGGCTGCAAGTCAACCTACTTTGTGATCCTTTTCCAAATGGAGATAGAAGGCACTGAACGGAGCATTTTCTTCTTGCTGAAAAAGTATATGATCTTACAGAAAACAAGTTTAATTATTCGGAAGAGAAACTCTGAACAAAGTTCAGACATCCTTATTGCCTGTTATCAACGTGCAAAGCTTCCATCACAATATTTTCTCCAGTCTCTGTGGAATGGAATGAAAGGGAAGGGAAGGGAAGGGAACAGAATATTGGAATGGAACAGAACAGAACACAACATTGGGATGGGGATGGAGATGGAGATGGAGATGGAGATGGGGATGGGGATGGGGATGGGGATGGGGATGGGGATAGGATAGGATATAGGATATAGGATATAGGATATAGGATACAGGATACAGGATATAGAATATAGAATATTGGATTAGATTGGAACGGAACGGAATAGAACAGAACAGAGCAAACTGTAAATTTCTTCTAGCAAATACACTTCTAGAAAAAATAACAGAGGAAAAGGAGGAGGAGGATGAAGAAGAAGAAAGATGAGGAAAGAATCTGTAATAAATAAGCTGGTCCCAGAATAAATAACTGATCTCAAAAAAATTTATACAGGTAGTCCTCAATTTACGACCACAATTGAGCCCAACATTTCGGAGGACTGGATTATATAGTGATATGTCTCATTTCCCCTGCCCAAGACTGTCCTGACCCATCTTAAAATGAATTACTGTATAGCTTTCACTTAAAAAAAAAAAGGTTGTAGACCTGGATTCCTAGAAAGTAGCAAGATTATTTCCAAGAACCACACTATTATGCTAATGAATGAAGGCTTAAGGGGCAGTTTAATGATCTGTCTGCTTTCATTCTGCGGAGGACTGAAACATATGCAGGGCTGGAAGCAGGAAAACAGTTATAAATAATAATGACATTACCCTGCTAGCAGAAACATGCTAGAAGAAAAACCAGACCTCAGAGGGATATCCATCGAATCCCTGATCAGCATTCTTAAGCAGTTACAGTACTAAGAAGGTTGTATCGTATTATTTTCCTCAACAATATACACTGTTCCTCATGAATAAGCGGTCACAGATTCATCTTCAAATAATTAACATGAGATTTTTCGTACCAAGAGGATTCAATTTGTAACCAACAAAGCAGCTTGCGTACAAGTATATCATGTTTGCATTAGTATCTGAAAATGAGTAGTTTGAGATCCTGAGACCCAATCCAGGCATAGAATATACGCCCTTCCAAACTGGAGTTCCTGCCCTCAAATACTACACCAGATATTCACTAAACCTAAAGCAAACTGCTCACTTGAGGATGAAGAGCAGAAACAGAAGTTCCAAGTATTTATATCAAGCCTGACTTTTATTACTGAATACTATGTTATGTCCAGCAGTGGGGATGGTTCTAATATATTTGCTTCCTTGTTATGGCTTGGAGAGGGGAAGACAAATATAATATAAAAAGAAATTTCGAAGTAGATAGCCTTAACATTGGATGTAATTGCCTTCCAAATCCATCATTTGCAATAAATGCAAATGCAAAGCAAGCCCTGTCACTCTTCACTTTTCTCCCAAAATGCCTCTCTTTTAAAAATTTTTAGCAGCTACATGTATGCTTATATATTTGCATATTATCTTTTCTTCTACCTAGCTTTTGTATATATACTGTATTTCCCCGAAAATAAGACCCTGTCTTATTTTTTTTTAACCCCAAAATAAGCGCTTGGCCTTATTTTCGGGGAGGTCTTATTATTTTGGGGCGCGTGGAACAAGATGGGGCTCCTCTTTCCGTCTTACCTGATTTCCAGCTCTGTGTTTAAATATTTTTGGGGAGGGCTTGTTTTTGGAGGGAGGCTTATTTTAGCGCATGCGCTGAAAAGCCCGACTGGGCTTATTATCTGGGGATGTCTTATTTTCGGGGAAACAGGGTACATACTTCTGAACATTTGCCAATGTGTTCCATAGATTCAGGGAGAGGAGAGGAAAACAGATCATTAACAAATCGCATGTCCTCGTGCAAGAACAGCCAGTTTTGCTCCCAAACGGTGTCTGGTAGTACTCAGTGGAAAAAAGGATGATAGACTAGAGTGGCTGGATTCAACAGGGGCCTTTCTTATCTTCTGTGAAATGAGTAGGTCTGTGCAATTGTTTCAAAGGGAAACATCACAAAGCACACTGGGGGTCTCAAATGGTTAAAATAAGGGCATCTACCAGAATATTCTGGGTGCCAATTTTCCCTGGAAATCCCTATGCCTTCAGAAACAATTCTGCTGGGCCACACCTGACAAGTTTTCAAAGCAGTTGTGCCCAGCTCTGGAGGACACTGAAGCTTTTAATGTTAGGGAGAAATGCTTTCTTTATGCGATACCTTTTCCAAGGTGTCCCTTTCAAAATCCTTGTGTGGACCTGGAAATGATTTTGCAACTATCATAGCCATTTGGAACACTTTTTAAATTCAAAATAAAATCTATTGAGTGCGAACTAAAGTTATTCTTATGAGTGAAAAATGCCTCTAAGTATTATGATCTTTTCACATTTTATGCCAAGGGTGTCAAACTCGATTTGACTGAGGGCCGCATCAGGGTTGTGTTTGACATCGAGGCCGTTATGGCTGAGATCGGAACCAGGAAGGGTCGCATGTGGTCCTCCTGACTTCCGTTTTCACTGGCAGAGACACCGCGAGCCGGTCCTTCATTGTTTCCAGGGTGGCCGCACGGGCCAGGTCTAACTACCCCACAGGCTGGATCTGGCCCACAGACCTTGAGTTTGACATCTCTGTTTAAGGCAATTGGAAATATTTCTATGCATTTCTGTATTTCAGAAGGAAGAGGTTACCTAGATACAAAAGTCGAATTATAAAATTTACACTAGCTCATAGGCATTTGAATCTCCCAGCTGCTTTCTATGCTGTCCAGACCGAACATCATCTCCAGATATGTTCAAAAATTCAACAAAATATACTTATTTTAGTTTTTTTTTTAAAAAAAACCTTACATAACTCTCTCATTTTCAAAATATAGCAGAAAGCATTTGCAAAATAAATACGATATCATGCATAAGATACTAAGATGTTAAAGAGGGATGTGTCTTTAACAGTCTAGTCCAGGATGAATTGAGATTTTGGCTCTTAATCTTTTTTTTTAAAAAAAAGTTAAGTAAAAGCAGATGCAGCTCCAGCATTCTTCTGTAGAGAATGAGAAGCGCTAGCACTTTGAAAAAGGAAGAAAGAGCCCTTCATGCTGGTCATAAAGTCCAGTTCAAATCAGCAGGGTACAGCTGCAAGGCCCATTTTCAAACGTTCCCTCTTTAGTATTTGGGAAGTTCGGGCGCCAATTTGCTAAAAATAAAAGGCAAAGCAGCTCTTCCGGCAGAAAAGAAAGAATCTCCTTCTTTTGTAATCTTGCATTCTCCTCTTTCCTCTTAGTTAAACTGTTGAATATGATCTGGTTGGTTTTTTTTATTCAGTTCAGATATACATAAAGGAGGATTAATTCCAACTTTTTTAAAAAAGCCCTCAAAAGCTCTATAAATTAAGCCCAGCAGTTTTCAACTTGGCTTTCCCTTTTCGTATATACAGAAATGTTCCTAAAATTGAAATAACTTTTTTTCGTTTGATGTATTAAACTACTATCCCCCCTTTTCTCCAGCAGCACAAAACAGTGTATATGGCACTCCCATTTCCCATTTTTTGTCACAACAACTGCATAAGATACACTGGTTTGAGAGAGAGTGACTTGAATCAAGTCAGCCACTGAGTTGCCATGGTTAAAGACAGGCCCAAATCCAGACCTTCCCAGTCCTAATCTAACATACTCAGATAGTCTATGACTTACAATAGTTAATTTAGTGATGTTCAAAGTCACAACAGCACTGAAAAAAGTGGCTTATGATCATTTTTCACACTTATGACCATTGCAGCATCCCCATTGATCACACACACACACACACACACACACCATGATCAAAATTCAGATGCTTGGCAATTCACTCATATTTTGACAGTTCAAGTGTCCCAGAATGATGTGACTCTTCTGACCTTCTGACAAGCAAAGTCAATGGGGAAGTCAATTTCACTTAACAACTTGGTTACTAATTTAACAATTGTGGTGATTCACTTAACTGTGACAAGAAAGGTCATAAAATAGGGCAACACTCACTTAACAAATGTTTCACTTAAGAACAGAAATTTTGGGCTCAATTTTAGTCATAATTCGAGGACTACCTGTATACCTGTTAGCAGCCTTAATACTTAGACCTCCTATAATATATAAAACCATCAGAAAAAAAGAGAGGTGTGTGCATATAAGTAAACCACCCATTGGTCTGGCCTCCATCACAAATTTCTCACTTTTTTCTCCCTTAAGTATGTTCCTTAAACACAGCTAGTGAGATCACCCCCCAAAATCAAACCAAATATGACTTTTCGGCCACAACTGTGTATGGCTGCAGTCTCTAACAAGACTCAACTGTGCCTACCCATGAAATGTGTTTCACTCATTTCAAAGCATCTCTTGTGGATGTTTGGATCTTGTGGCCCCTATGATCTGGCCAAAAAGCCAACTGTCTGAGACCTCTTGGCCATAATTCTTGAGGAGCTGCTAACAAACCAAACCATAAAAACACAACAGGATGTTTGTTTCACCTTGGCAGATGGTCCTGAATGGGTGGCACTGGAAAAGCAATGGTCTGAGTCTTTAATTTAACAAGCTCAGAGTCAGTTTGCACAACACGGTAGTCAGTTTTACTCATGTAAACAATTGCTCAGAGTACTGATTTATTGAACAGGCTCATATAAGATCAGGTCTCCTCTTTCCTTTTTGGAAAAATACATGCTTGGACACATAAATTGTGCATTACACAATGTCTAAGTTTTCTTCCCTCTGCACGTCAACCATTTGTTTTGTTTTCATTAAAAATGTAGCAACCTGGTCAAGCAGAGCTAGGAGAGAAAAATGGTAGGCATCCTCCATCTTGCAGAGTTTCAGTGCAAGCTTACCTACCTAATGGTCTTTCATTTAAGGACAGAAAAAAATCTGGATTTCTCTGGATTTCCTGCATACCCCACCAAAAGAGAAAAGTAGCTTGTAGAGAGTATGTGTAAGTTTAAGGTAAATATCAGAAGGAAGGAGATCAAGATTATTTCTTCATTCTATCACTTGGGTCACTGAAGATGTCGTTCTTATCAAAAATCAAATAAACACAGAAAACAATATGTAATCTGATTTTTGGATTTTCCAGTTGACAGTCAAGAATTGCAAACTCACACAAGATTACTCTGCTTACAAAAGTGGACTAGTGTCTCATATGCCAGCATTTGATATATATGAACTGCAATGGTGGGTTTCAAATTTTTTTATTACCGGTTCTGTGGGTGTGGCTTTGTGGGCGTGGCATGGCTTGGTGGGCGTGGCAGGGGAAGGATACTGTAAAATCTACATTCCCCCCAATCCAGGGGAAGATTACTGCAAAATCCCCATTTCCTCCCGATCAGCTGGGACTTGGGAGGCAGAAAATAGATGGGGGCGGGGCCAGTTGGAAGTGGTATTTACCGGTTCTCTGAACTACTCAAAATTTCTGCTGGTTCTCCAGAACTGGTCAGAACCTGCTGAAACCCACCTCTGGTGAACTGATATATAATTAGAATGTACATCCCACATTAGCTGGACTTGAACACACAATAACCTGCTTGCTTGCCCAACATTTTAGCAATAGCAATAGTACTTAGACGCATTGTGCTTTACAGCTCTCTCTAAGCTGTTTACAGAGTCTCCTATTGCCACCAACAATCTGGGTCCTCATTTTACCGATCTTGGAAGGATGGAAGGATGAGTCAACCTTGAGCTGATGAAAATCAAACTGCTGGCAATCAGCAGAATTAGCCAGCAATACTGCGTTTTAATCATTGAGCCACCACAACTTTTTTTAATTGCAACATTTGTCCTGGAGAATCCTCATCAGGCTCAGGGGAAAACGTGGTAACTTCATAGCTATACTGTTATCATTTATTTGCCAGGTTTATAGATGACTCATTTCAATAAAACCATAAAAACTGATGTGCCCTCTTACAAAAACATGTCCCTCCTTTTTCATTGACCTTTAGGCAGCAGAATAGTTAGGAAGAGACACACAGAAGTTGTTATCTGGTTCTGCTGCACTTTGCAGCTGATATTTCACAGAAGACTCTTGTGGTTTCGCATTTATTTATGTGTTTTTTGATTATATGAAGACCAATAACAAAGGTTAGAACCATGTAGTTTCCCACTTCAGGGAAGGAAGGGGCTGTACCATACAATGAACTATCCAACCATTACCCTATTTATAATCACAAAAGATTTCTTGGTATAAATTTAGTTTTTTTCATTCATACAGAACCTTGAGATGGATCTTTTTCCAGACAGATTAGACTCGGCAGTATAAAGATCCTCCTGTTCGCTAGAAATGATGCAGCTAATTTTCTGTACAGTATGCCCTAGTTAATTTTTCCATACCTTTTAATGGTGATGGACTTTAAAGATGAGAAGCTAAAAAAGTCTGGTCACTCCATTACTCTTCACCTCCCCAAAAACCAAATCAATCAACCCTACAGTATATCTCCTGTCCTAGACAGCACGGGTTACCAGCCCCAATACTACCGCAAACCACTCTGTATGTCACAAATTCTTTCTATTGTTAACGATTTAATGTCCCGACTCAATTACTTTGTATATTCAATAAGGGAGCAAGATAACAGCGTTTGAAACAAATCTAGAAAAAAGCTGCTCTGCCCATCATCAAGGACAGCAGATGGAAGGACACCCACTAGCGCGACACAATTAACTGCAAAATATTTCTGTGCAAGCTTGAAATTAATATATATCATATGATTAGCTGATTTTAGGAGGTTGTTTAAAATTTCAGTCATATTTGGTGTTCTTTGAAGCTGTGGTTATGTTTTATGTAATTGTACAATAGAATTAATATTTAATAAGGCATGGCTTAAGCACGCTCGTTCCATGATTTTTTAATTATCTTGAAAGATCAATGTCTGGTGTCCTGAAATACATTTGGGGGCTTGGTTTTGACTCAGCTCTATGCCTTTTTACTTCTTCTTCTTCTTCTTTCCTTTCTCCTCCATCACACCGTGATCATATATGAGTCTTCATAGATTTATACCCCCAAAATACGTCACTGAGGTTTTAAACGGTTGCCAGAAAATAGAAGAGGCAGTGCAGAAAGAACTGGAGCCCGTAATCACATCCACAAGCGCAGCTTTTTTTTTTTAACATTGTTATCAAATTCCACAATTACTTTCCTTCCTAGTATAGGAGATCCAGGCAATGTTCTGATGAACCAGAATATGCGGCATCTAAGAGTTATTCATCTGATCTATTTCATGGATAGGAAACTTATGGCAGCTTTACAACAAACCTAGGTTGACAACAGATAGAGCAGGGAACACATGCAATACCACCCAGAGACGACAGGCCATTTTTCTCTAAATTGTTACTCTTAAAAACACTGACTACGAGTTATAGCTCAAGAAAAATGTGACCTACCTTCATCTGGTGCTCTCCCGATGTGCGCCTTCCTGTGTTACTTATCCAATTAGTGTTCCCAAGCAGTACCAACACTGGTAGTGGTGACTGCAGATCGTCTAATATGTTTCCCCGGAAATAAGCCCATCTTAAATTTTTTTTGAACCCTGAAATAAGCGCCTGGCCTTATTTTCGGGGAGGTCTTATTATTTTGGGGCATGTGGAGCAAGACAAGGCTCCTCTTGCTGACTTACCTGATTTCCAGCTCTGTCTCCCTAACCCTAACCAGAGGAAATGGCAGGGACTGGCTGTGCATGCGTTTTGGGGGGGGGAGGTTATTTTTGCAGAGGGCTTATTTTGGGGGAGAGCTTATTTTCAGAGGAGGGTTTGTTTTAGGGCGAAGGCTTATTATCAGGGGATGTCTTATTTTGGGGAAACACGGTACTACATCGGGAGGACTCCAGAGAAAAGGAAATATTGCCCTCTCCACACAGCTCAGATACGATGGAGTTGTCCCAACGGGTGCTTTTTCAAAAGGCAATTGAGGCTTCGTTGTTTTCCTTGAATATATTTCGCTTCTCATCCAAGAAGTTTCTTCAGTTCTTGGATGAAAAGCAAAACAACCATGGCCTGGATGATGGAGAATCTCCATGGAGGTAGTAGGGAGTTATCATTCAAAGAAAGAGTTGAGGAGTTTGATTACATACATTCTGCCACCCCTCTTCATTAAGAAACATAAGATAGTTCCAAAATGCAAAGGTATCATTTTAATACTGTCCATCAGTCAATGAAGAGAACTGTTAAATTTTATGTAGGCATCCTGATGAAAAACTGGAGCAACTGAGGCAACCATAAATTAATGTCAGTATCATGCCTTATGGAAGGCAGAATATAATTCTGTGCTGAAGTATAAAAACTGTGTCTCACACTGTAGTCCTCTCTCTGTGCTCCTTCTCCAACACAAACCTTTCCAACATGGGACACTCAGGATCTGTAGATACTACATCTCCTAAAATTCCTAGGTAGTGGTCATTGTAGGACTTCTAGACATTCAGGTCAACAAGATTGCCCTACAAAGCACCTAGGAATAATTTTATGATTAAAAAATACAAGTGTATTCAGGCATGTAAAGACACACCAAAGAACAGATTAAGGGGCCTTAGAGGTCTTCTATTCCAACTCTCCCCCTCAGCGGTTGAAACAGGAAACCCCACACCATTTCAAACAAATGGTTGTCCAATTTCTCTTTAAAAACCTCTAATAATGAAGCACCCCCAACTTCTGGAGACAAATCGTTCCACTGATTAACTTTTCTCCCAGTTAGAAATTTTTCCTTAGTTCTAGGTTGCTTCTCTCCTGGGTTAATTTCCATGGATTGCTTATTGTCTTGCCTTTTGGTACTTTTAAAAGTAAGGTAACCCCTTCCTCTTTGCTGCAGTCCTTTAGTGACACCACAACGAGGGCTGACAAAATCTGATTCTCACCCCTCCACACACACACACACCTTTGGTTCCTCCCACTCTTTAGCAATAAAACTTCAGGAGAAACATTTGGCCATGACTTTTGCAAAAGACCAAAGTCCTCTCAGCCTTACCCAAGCACAGACTGAGAGATTTCAACTCTAGATTATACAAGCCAGTTCTATTGATCCATTTAACTGTAACAGAGTTGGAAGGGACCTTGGAGGTCATCTAGTCCATCCCCCTGCTCACGCAGGAGACCTATACTATGGATTCGAATTGCCGATCTTTCTGATCGACAAGCTCAGCGACTTTGCCACTGAGCCACCTGGCTAGACAATTTGACAAGGGGGAGGGCAGTGTCCCTTAAAGTGGCACCACTAAGGGATTAAATCCACTATAGAATTTATGGATCACAGCACTTTTCCCCCCATCTCCACTGCCTATCCACGGCATGAAAAGACCGCCCCTGCCAGAGGGTGAAAGAATTGTGCCTTTGGAAAGGAAACAGCACTGGCAATAAATATGGATAGGAATGAGGTGATTTGCAAAACAGATGTTTCTAGAGGAGGAAAAAGAGAGAGAAATAAATCCACATGGCATTAATTATGGAATCCCCTTCCCCCTCTTCTTCAGTATGTGAATTCTTATGACCCTGCAAAAAGGAAAGAAAAAGGAGCCTTGGGATTGGAATTTATCCCAAGTCTTGAGGCTTCAGAAAACTGAAATGAGAATTACATGATTCTAAGAATTATTTTGCCATCTGAGTTATGCAAGAAATGACACAAATGCTTTATTTATCAGGAATGGGGGCCATCATCAGATTTTTTTTTTTTTAAAAAAGAAAGGTTTGTGGGGGTTGGAGCTTGGTTAGACCTGGAATATCATTTCAGAGTTCTTCCTAAGCCAAACTGCAACGATTTTAACAATTACCATCTAATTTCTGAATATAAACCTTGCCCAGAACTGAAATATTTTAGATTCCTCAGTTTCCAGGCTCAAAACACTAGTTCCCTGGTTTGTTTGTTTTTTTCTTCTTCTTCTTCTTTTTTGGCCCATCTTAATAGCTGAAAATGAAAGATGGGGAGTCATTCCAGAAATGTCTTGGGATTTTGCAATCCAGATGTGCTGAACTAACTCTCATAATTCTTAGGCTCAGTTATGTCTCTGGTTCAGGATCATGGGAGTTGAAGTCCAACAAACTGTATCTGGAAAACATCCGGTTTGAGACATAAAGGGAAACTCTACTCCTAGTAAATGCATGGGCATTTGTGTGTGTAGTTTCTTGGCAATAATAAGAAAGCGATCTGCCATTAGCCTTTTTCCTGGGTGTTTTTTTAAACTTTTAACCCGGTGGCTGATGCAAATGGTACAAACCACTCACATACATATTTCCTTCAAACACTATGAAAAGTAAAAAGAATATAAGTAATAGTCTGCTTACATTGGAATCTACCAAGCAGGCTTTAAATCTACTCTGTAAAAACAGATTTTGTAAAATGCCCATAGTGCAGGACAAACAACTTGCTTGACTCTCTGGAATCACTCCTATATTTGAAGCTTACAAGCTACTCATTGGCTGGAACTCTATCACTGAATCCCAATATAATACTACTTTTTACTGTCCCAAAATCTTTTATCAAAACCATCTTGGTCATTGTTTAGTCTTTAGTATAGACGTCTGGGTCCTATTTAATAACTATATCACCTATATGCATATCTACTCAGAACAGTCCCTTTGAATCCAGCAATATTTGAGGAAGATGTTGATTTCATGCCTTCTCCCTACAGGCTATAAAATGTTAAATTATAAGCTTTTCTCTTGTACTTTCTAAGTACACATATGAACGACACTTCCTTAGTTTATAACCACTTAAAACTTAAATACAATGAGTCCTTTAATGCTTTCTTCAAGAATTGACTATGCACAGAGAGGTTTCAGAAAAAGCTCAAATGTTAGATTTTTCTTTTTAAAGTATGTTGGTGCTTTCAGGAAAAAGACAAAAACCCAAAATAAGCAAACAAATAAATAAAGAGAAGAACATAAAACTAGTGAATTCTAATTCTTAGTCTATTTGAAAAAATATGCCTTGGAACTTTCCAATGATGATAAGTTTTTTTTATTTATGAATGAATGAATGAATGAATGAATGAATGAATGAATGAATGAATGAATGAGGCAGATTTTAAAAACTACAAAACATGCAGAAGAAAAACCCAGAATCTGGCAGCAATTGAGTACTTCCAGAGACCTTCTATCTCTACCATTTTCATATTTTCTTCTGAAATGGATTCATCCAACTACTTTTTAAAAGAAAATAGGAGGGGGGGAGTGGGAAAAGTTTGGAAGGATTACAGATGGACAACCACATCATCCATCATCTTCCTCACAGTGTTCCATAAAAGAAGATAGGGAAGATACTACCTCACCTGGAAGCACACTTTCTCTGTCTGCTTCTATTTATCCAATTTTTAGCATGCACATCTATTTAAACTCAGGGGTGGAAGGAGAGCAATCCTTCTGCCCCTGCTGGAACTTTCAGCGCCATTTAATACCATGGCTGTAATGCTGTCATCCTTTTGAATGAATCACCTGCAAGGGCTGATAATCAAGGACACTGTTCCTATCCTTCCCAAGCAATTAGAGCAGGGGTGTCAAACTCACGTTGTCATGGCGGCATAATGTATCGGGATATTTTTCCCCCTTTGCTAAACTGGGCGTGGGCATGACTATCACGTGACACATCCAGCCCATGAGGTGGGAGTTTAACAGCCCTGAATTAGAGGGAGACCTTTGCCATTTTCATTGTTAGGTGCCCAAGGATCTGATTTCTCCCCCATTTCTTTTTTTTAATTCTACATAAAACCACTTGGAGAAATTCTCCATTAGCCATGTGGTAAAAGTATCATGTTTATATTAAATTCAGCCTTAAAGGAACAGCAAATAAAAGAGCCAGAATTGTATGATCTTTGATTTCAAAAACTAGGCCAGGGGATGATAAAATGTAAAGTTTCGGTGAGGCCAAAATAAATATAATGGAATATATAAGAGAAAACATGGACAATATATGAGCAAGTAAAACCAAAGACAGACAGATGGATATAGAAAATGACTAACTACAAAATACTCTTACTTTTCTGAATGAATTAACTTTTATGGGAGCTTTTTAAAAGATGGTTGAAAAGCAGTAATACAGGGGAAAGGGCTCAAATTACTATGCAAAAACTGGATTGTATTAGTTGTGTAATACATACATACCAGGGATGGGTTTTACTTACCTTTACTACCAGTTTGCATTGTGTGAGCGAAGCGAGTGCGCAAGCACACTCTTCTGCGCATGCGCAGATCACTTATGATGATGTCCGGGTCAGTGGGTGGAGCCTCCCACCGGTTTTACTACCGGTTCTATAGAACCGATCTGAACCGGGGGCAACCCGCCACTGATACATACTTACGCGTATGATGCCATAAAGTGACAAAAGGCAATTTAATAAGCTCTTAAGTGTGAGATAAGAACCAGACATTTTTTTTAAAAATCTAATTTTTAATATCTTTAAACATCTTTTGGATATTTGATTATTTTTTTAAGTAACTTTCCAACCTATTATTTTCCAATATCAATCCTCTCTACTGTTCTCTCCTTTAGCACCCTTGAATGCACATAATTTCTTTTATTTTACTAGGAGAAAAGAACTGCAAGCATTTTTCGTTATTTCCTTTCTTCTACTCCAAGTCATAGGGCAATTATGAAGAAATTGGGCAGTGGGGGGGAATATCAAGACTTCCTTTTAACCTTGAGTGGATGAACTTTATGATTCATTCATAGCTCATATGATCCCACTATGAACTCATCCCCCCAACTCAGGAGAGAGGTACAACTTTATCATTTAACTATATTTACATTCTTCCAAAGATTAACACTTTTCCCAATAATTCCATATCTGCTTGATTAGGTCAGAACTGTGGAATTGCACTTTCATGGGGTACCAAATGTTACTGATCAAAACTTAGTTCTCCCACAAAAAGAGGATGAGTTTCATTTGAGATTAATAACATTTTGAATCCCATGAAATTCCATGAAGAAATATAACTGTAGCACCATCATTCAGATCAAACAACCCAGATTGAAGTCTAGAAGTAACACTGTTTATAATCCAACTGATGAATGCAACTTTTAAAATCCAAAGCATAGGTAGCTTCTGAGGACACAATCCACTGTTTAATGTCAAAAATGAATTACACAGTCTAAACTCTAGAATTTAGACAATACCAGAATGATTCACCCTTCAGTCTGAAATTATCTAGCCAAGAAGAAATCCACTATGGAACTGTGTCAAAAGTTTAGCACAGCTTTCAATCCATGTTTTTGATTCTTGCTTGATTATGAATGCAGGGTGTTATGTGGCTTTTTTCTGGTCACTTCCGCCCCAATAAAAAACATGTGGTATGTAACAACATATCTTCCCCAAGCTGAGAATTAGCGCTTGTGCCTTAAAATACGCAATTCAAAAGTGGGTACAAAAGACGTCTACTGAAAGTAAAGTAATAAAGAATCATGCTATTTATTACAGTAATACCGGAAGAGGGAGGCTGGTGAATGTGTAATACTGTTGACCTTAATCAGTTGCTGAGGCATCACTGGTTGACCGCAAAGCAGACAATTTTCAACCATATTCAGCAATCATAAGGGTCATTTTTGAAGAGAGGAACTTCAGGGAATTTCCCAGATGGAGATTCCTGCAGAATAATTTAAATCAGTAGAAGGGGTGGAGTACAGATAAATTATAGTCATATGAAGAATGGTTGCAGGAATTGGCTATGTCTCGCTTAATGACAAGACTAAGGGTGACATGATAGCAGTGTTCTAATATCTTAAAGGGACACCACAAAGAAAAGCGGGACAGCCTATTCTCCAAAGTGCCTGAAAGCAGAACAAAAAACAATGTGTGGAAACTGATCAAGGAGAAAACCAACCTAGAACTAAGGAGAAATTTCCTGACAGTTAGAATAATTAATCAGTGAACGACTTGCCTCCAGAAGTTATGGAGGTTTTTTAAAGAAGAGATTGGACAATCATTTGTCTGAAATAGTATAGGATTTTCTGCTTGACCAGGAGGTTGGATTAGAAGACCTCCAAGGTCCCTTTCAACTCTGTTATAGCAAGAGTTTAGTTGCTATCAGGGAGAGGGAACAGGAAGATCCTCAAAAGAAAACCCGAAACTATTTAAAGGTATTGGTTTTGTTCAAAATGACAGAAGTATGGGACTTAACCAGTGGTGAAATCCTCCGTGGATTGCCACCAGATCACTACCCACGCATATGTGGTGTGTGCCAAAAGCATGCTATGCGCACATGCACACTACCCACCAAATGTACACTGCATACGCAGGCGCACTAAACACCAATTGCACTGCGCGTACATGCACACTGCACACCTAACGCATTTACACACGTGCACAGGCACAGTGTGTGCCAAATGCACGCTTCGTGCAGAAAAAGGAGGATTAACAAGGTAAGTAGAACAGCTTTGGGGGAAACAGCTGTTCCGACAGCTCACTGTTGGAAATACCGGTTTGGACAAACCAGTAGCTTTTTTTTTTTGACTACTGGTTCGCCCGAATAGGATTGGATCGATAGGATCATCAACCGTTGGAATCTGCAGAATCGATGCCAACACAGGCGCATGCCTTGCTGCTGTCTCCACCCAACGAGAAGGTGCATCTCTGGTAAGAACAAAACACCGTTTCCTTGAAAACTAAAATATCAGGGCAAAAAGCATCAGTATGAACACCAAATAAAAATCAGACAGGAAAAGAAACCACTTTTCAAAATACGAGCTCTTAACCATATCAGTACGTTTTTGCAATATTTTTTAAGTGTTTATGCTTTCAGGAAGAGAATGTTTAAAAGTAGTATTAGTCCAATCTGGTATCTGGTTTCATGAAGGATAAGTCTGTTGGCTCCTCTGTTTAGATTCCACTGCAAAAGCCACAGGTATTTGCTGTCTGTAATTTATTTCAGTTTGGGGAGGGAGGGGTAGCAGCGGGTCACTTACAACATAAATGTTTACTTTAAAAATGCATACCTTTTCCATTCCTGCCCTCCCACATACAATGTGTCCACATCCACCAGCAAGCTTTCCAGTAATTTTAAGTGCTTCTAGCCTACTGTGAGCTCCTCTGCATATAAAGCACCACAAATGTCAGCAATAAGAAATCTCCTTGCTTTCAGAGGCAATGAAATATATATATTTTTTTTTAAAAAAAAAGCAAAGCACAAGAGATACATCATGGCAGACGAACAGAGTCACGGGTTCACGAAAAATATTGCCTTTTAATTGTTTTCAACTGAACAATGGGTGAAGGAGAAAAGTTTATTTAAACTGTGTAGGGAAAATCTACAGAACTGCACATTTTACTGGAGCCTTACTCCCATCAGCAGCAGCCAGTTTGGCAGAGAGATATGAGGAAGGAGAAACTGGAACTTATTCATGTCTTAGGAATTTATAAAAAAATTAAAACAGATGCATGTTCAAAAAAGGATAATATCTGCACATGGAGGGATAATTACTGAAATCATACAAGAAATGCTCACTATAGTATTAGATTCCAATCAGAGTACGTTGTTTTTATGATATGAAAGCACAAATATTTTCAGCTAAATGCCAAAACCTCCACTATTGTATATAATTTATAAATGTTAAAAAAAATACCCCTAAAAATAATATAGGTATTTGATTTCTGACTTTTCATTTTTTTTATAATTGAACCAATTTGCACTACCTATTCATATAAATTTCAATATAAACTCTTGGGAATGAATGAATGTATATAAAAAGTGTTTATATTTACCTGGCTGCTTAATATATAATACATATGGAAACGATGACTTTTAACACTTATTTTCAAAACATTTATATAACTGTAGAAATAAACGTGAGCATGAACAAATCCAAACCTCTAAAAATCTGTGTCAAGCAAAAGGCCTAAACCATTTCCTATTACACAAAAATCTTTAAAAAGCAATCCTTAGGCTATCTGAAAATATAAAATGCTTTTCCACATTCACCTTCCCAGCAATGAGAATTGATAACATTAGAAAACCTATCACACAACCTTGAATTTGGAGGTTTAATAATTTTCCAAGGCAAAGGTCTTGGTATAGAATAGAAGCTAGAGGGTAATTCACACTAGTCTTAGGTTATACACATAGCCAACTTGCATCTTAAAGGAGCTAAAATGGGTACATGTATCCTCATGTGAGCAACACAAAGAGAAGATGTTTGAATAAATTGCAACTGTTTTATAGTCATCTAATTAACAAATTGAAAGTTTGCTCTTTCAAGTAAGCAGCTGAATTACCTGAATTCATTAAAGGACAATTATCTAGGACTCAACAAATAATGCCAATCTGATGAGATCCATGAATGAGCTCACCAAGAATCCCATGGAAGGAAAGAAAAGAAAAATATTTTGGATATAATTATTCAACAATGAAAACCATGTGGCCACAGTAAGTATTGCAAAATTATGAATAATAATCCAAAAGCACAAAAATATCATTTTTAAAGTGGGGATCTTTATCAAGTATTTAAATCATTTGCATATTTGTCCATACTTTAATAAAGATATGGGCATTTTCTCTTGTGTGTACATACACATGAAGATACTTAGATACATCCCTACAGAGCCTTTTATCATGAAAAATTTTAAAAGCTTATAAAAAGAGCTGAATAGTGAACCTCCATCGAAATGGTTTCTTTAAAAATAATGTTGATTCCATTTTCAATACATGCGTCTGAATGCTAAACATGGAATCATAATCACAGAATCACAAAACTGGGAACATTCAGTGCTTATTTAGTCCAATTCTCTGCTCACAACGGATCTTGGAGAGACAGCTATCCAATATGAAGACTTCCAATGAAAGAACATACCACTTTATCAGTCAATTGGTTGACAGTTTTTACCATCAGGAAATTCCTCACAAATCTAGCCTGAATCTACTTCCCTGTAATTTTAATCCACTGGATTTATTCCTGCCTTCCTAGATGAGGACCAGTCCACTTCCTCTTTCATAGGATTATACAAATATCTGTTGATACCTGCACTCAGTCTTCTCTTCTGAAAGCTTAATAAAGATTTTGTTTTCCTGTTGTTTCTCCTACTAAATACATGAAGTTCTTTTTAAATTATTCCATATATGACTTTGTTTCCAGTCCCTTAATTATCTTGCTGGCCTCCTTTAAATTTGTTCCAATTTGTCAATGTATTTTTTTAGATTGCAATATCTAGAACTGGGCAAATTTCAAGTAGGGCCTTATCAAGGTAACAGTACTGTTGGGATGTATGCTTCTTAATATCTCTAAAACCAAATTTAATTGTTCAGTATTGCATTACAATGTTAGCTCATACTCCAATTGTGAACTGCTTGAACAGCTAGATCCTTTCCACATATTGTACTGCCATGCTGGTTCTTCCCCATCCTATATTTATATTTTCATTTCTTTTTTCTTCCCTCCCCAAAAGCAGGAGTTTATATTTCACCCTGGTAAATTTCTTCTTGTTTGTTTCAGGCCACTGGCCAAGCCTCTCTAGATCGTTTTTTAATCTACTCCTCTGAAGTGTTCATCACTCCTCTTAATTAGTGTCATCTGCAAATTTGATAATCCTCTCAACAGAAGTCTTAATAAAATGTTGAACAGCACAGGGTCCTGGACAGAATCTAGTGCACTTCATTCAATACTATTCTCCGAGTTGGCATCTAGTCATTAATTGAGCACTGTCTGGTGTGGTCATTAATCCAAGTATGAATCGAACAGTTGCATCATCCCATCGCATTTTATAAATTTTATTTATGAGGATATAAGAGGCTTTATTCAATGCTTTCCTGAAGTCAAGATACACTGCAGCGGTAGCATTTTTCCAATCTACTAAAGTAGTAACTCTGTCAAAAATGGGGGTAAAATTTGCAGGACCATCTCCTGCCGGCCTCCCACCGCCCAGTGCGCTCACATAGAACAGCCCTCCTCCGGGTGCCATCAGCCAGACAATGTCGGCTGGTGGCACCCAGGATGAGGGCGTTCTCTGTGGCTGCACCAACACTTTGGAACGAGTTACCCACTGGGCTCCGGATGGCCCCTGACCTCCGCTCTTTCCGCAGTGACCTGAAGACATAGCTTTTTCAGCAAATCTTCTGATCTGTTTGGGTGCTAAAGTTTTAATTTGGGGATTTTAATTGGATTTTAGCATTATTTATTTTGTTTTTATTGCTGTGAGCCGCCCCGAGTCCTTCAGGAAAAGGGCGATGTATAAATATTATTAAATAAATGAATAAAATTGGCTCAGAATTATGTGTTCCTTTGTTGCTTGCTCCCATTGGTAAGATCCTGAAAGTGAAATACTTCAATCTCTTCACTTTAATGTTATGCATTTGTTTGTTATAAATCTATATTGCTATCCAAGTATTCACAGATATACTTTTTAATAAACTGATTCAAAACCTTGCCCAGTACAAACTGATTAAACTTCCCAGGTCTCTTCTGTCCCTTTTTAAAAGATGGGAACAACATTTGCTCACCTCCAGCATTAAGTTTTCAAAGATTACAGATAGTATTTCTGTTATAATTTCTATTAGTTCATTCAGTATCCTGACCAATCATCTGAAGTATTGCACTAATTCTGATAAAAGGTTTTACCACTGATCACCTGCAGATGATTTTTATTTATTTACAAAACTTTTCCAAGACATGGCTAGGAATCCAAGTTTCTCCATCTGCAGTACCCTCTATATAAATGAAGGCCGCTGTTTGTCATCGAAGCCTTTGAGATGCAGGATCATAACCCAAGAAATGAACATGGGCATAATAACTTCATTAACTGAGCAAAATATTCTCCTATAGCCTAGAAATTCAAAACTACCTTAGGAATTACTGCAATATAAGCCACAGTTTACTAGAGTATATCATTTCCCAAGATAAATGAAATGTTTTTCTTAAAACAAAGAGTAGGCCTTATGCATAGTAATAAGTTTCTAACTGAACTTTTTAAAGAAATATTCAACTGTTGTTGCTTTTATTCAATGTAAACTTTTTACATCTTGCAAAAATCTCATCTCACTATTATTTAATATGCATCACATACCTTTGTTGATTAGTTTTTAAAAGAATTATTAGTCATATCATTTCAATTATAGTAGAAAATACAAAAATGTATTATGGTATATTTTAAAATGTTGGAATTACAGATTAAGAATCTACTTTCATATCTGTATGGAAATATGAATATGCTTCCCCCACAACCCCACTCCCCAAAATCTAACTATTTTCACATACTGAAATATTGGACAAAGATTAACATTTTGCAAACAGGACAGAATGTTCACCTGTGTTTTGTTAAATACTTTACGGCAAGCTTAGAAATCAAAGCTGCAATTTCTCAAAAGATACGCTTAATCTTTAATTACATTTTAGTATAATTGTATAATTATAGTATAATTGAAAGGAAAACAAGACAAGTAGCTCTCAAACTTGCTTAATGTTTTGTTTTCGACTTGGGCCCCATAATTTGCAAACTCAACTTGGGAACATATTTTCAACAATGGGAGTCCATTCCCATGTAATGGAAATAATGGTGGAAGTGAAAGTTGAATCAGCCAGCAATAAACACACACATACACGGGGGAGGGGGAGGGGGAGGGGGGGAGAGAATTCTGAATTAAGGATGAAAAAGCAAGACTGGCTCCATCAGAAAAACACTTCTTTAAAGCACCAATTCAAATTATCTCTTTGCAGCATATTTATCGTATCTCCGTTTCAGCTCTTCCACCTGACAGATAGCATCAAATTCACTCAACAAGAATAATAAGGCTCTGGGCCTTGGACATTAACCAAAATAACAGATTCATCATTTCAACACAAGGCAAAAATAATAAGCATTAATAAAATTATCCAAGCTTTTAATGTGATTCACATGAGCTAGGTAAAATTTGTTTACTGTTCTTCATTAAAATAATCTTCATGGCTCAATAAAGAACAATGAGATGTATTAAGAATGTAAAAGTACCATGTAGAAATTTAGGAATGTCATATAACTGAATTTTTAAATGCAAGGTAGATGGACTGGAGTTTGGTGGCTACATCACTGGAAGAGAGGAAGAAACAGGTTAAGAACAAGTTGTTTTGCAGACAATCTATATATGCGGTCACTAACAGATGACACCAACTTTATGGCACTAATCAATCAATAATCAATTATCACAATCAAGAACACTCTGAGCTTGACCACATATACTATAACAAAGGCAGGGACATTACTTATGATTTCTTGCAATGCTACTTGGTATTGCTCCTGCAGGCAACCATTTCAACAAAAGAAATTAAGCAGGACAATGATAGGCTGCACAAGAAGAAAGATGGAAAATGACACTACACAACATTGGTGAAAGGTCATAGAAACATAATGGGGAACACTAGCTTTTAGCCTAAACAAGAAATACTCAAAAAAATAGTTTCCCAAGAAAATATGAGCTATTCAGAACTTTGGTCTTCAGACTTTCAGGCACTCTTATTTATCAGAAGGCAACTTGGGAAGCATGAAAATAAAATATCCAACTGGAGGAACAAAACAAAGAAAAACCCCAGCTCCTAAGATTCTATCAGAAGTTATCCCTTCCTTCATGGATATACAGTGATACCTCAGTTCTCATCGTTAATTGGTTCCAGGAGGCGCGATGACTTTCAAAAATGATGAATACCAAACATTCCCATAAGAAATAATGCAGTGATTCACAAGGCAGCCAACAATGACAAATTCTAGTACCAAACAAACGATGAGTACTGGGACAAAAATTTCACGTCAAATTGCACTGAGTACCAAATTTGATGAATTTCAAAGCAGTTGAATACCAAGGTACCATTGTAGGGCACTGAGGATTTTTTTTCCCAAGATAAAGCTGGTAATATGGCACCATAAAGCTCCAAAATAAAAACTATGAGTATTAGAAAGTCATTGGATTCCATCCAAGAACATCTTTGTTCAAGGACTCTTAAATCTTCCACTCTGACATTTGGGCACCTATATTACATTACATTTCAATAAGTGTAAAATTTTCACATTCTTTTTCACATGCATGCATACATACATATTAATAGAATTTAAAAAGGACAAAACAAAACAGAAATCCCATATGTACCACGCAGCCACTTGCCAAATTGGATCCCATTTGATATTTATTAATAAAAAAACCTTAAACTATTCAAGCATTCAAATAGCTGCATACTGTACAAATAAAACCATGTGAATGGAGTATTCAATTCAGAACAAATAAAATAAATCTGAAGTGAGAGCTTAAAACTTTAAACACTTCATAAAGACTCTTTGGCAAGAACCTGAACTAATAAACAATCCAAAAGAGGGCACTGGGGAAACATCCCTGGGAACTACACTATCTCAGCCACTAGCATCTTTGAGGATTAAATAACATGATATATTATATAGGTAGCCTGAAAGTGCCCCTCTGCTTTTTCTTCATCACAAAAGAAGCATAAGGTTGCCCAATCCAAATCATAACTCTCGCATACAGGGCAGAAGTATGATTGGCCAACCAATTCTGAGTCTCCACAGCTTGGAGAATTCTCCACAGAATTTCATTTAAAATCAGACCTTCAAATAATTTGATCCTGGGCCATTTTGATTTTTAAATTCTTTCCTACCAATTCCTGTCTAAAATCAGTCTCTTCTAACTTGGTGACCACCAGACACAATATAGCTTAACTCCAAGAATTCCTAATTGACAATAACTATGAGGTTCAAAACATCTGGGGGATTTCAGATTTTGGTAGGGCTGTTCTAAATCCATTAAAATATCAAAATCAACACTTTCTATACCTGCTCAAGGAGTTGGGCTCCCCTTCCAAACTAGCTGCCAAACTGCTGGGCTCTGTGTCCAGCGGTGAGGACATGCTAATCTCCAAGTTGCCCACACAGATTGCCAGAGCCTGGCACAACTGGATATACCTGATAACTTCTGAAGTTACTATCTAGAAGCTATCTGGACCTGATTACCCACTGGTAAATAATACAGCCCACTTAAGATTTTAACTTTTTTTTTCTTGAGTGTATTATTAAAAACAGTAAATGCTCGTTTGAATCACAATATGCATATGAAAAGAATATGAAATATGAAAAGAATAGAACTACAAAGACACTTACTTTCAAACAAATTTTTTCAATCATAGTCTGATTCATTCCTGCCAGAAAGATTGTTATTTCTTACAAAAGCAGAAAGTTCCTTTCCCAATTCCAAGTTACAACACTGTATCAGAAAACAAGCCTTCCCATCTTTCTTTCCCTGAAAATACAGGAAAAACGTGCTCTTTAAGAAATTATATCCTGCAAACTATAGTCTTAACCAACAGAAACCAAAATGAAACCATGTATCCTACTATCCTGAGCTATGGAAGAGGCTGATGTTTCAGCCCTGGGAGAGAACAAAAATTTGTCAAGGGGTCAGCAAAGGTGGTGAGGAGATCTAGGAACGTTATGTTCCTCTGCTCTAATTTTTAATTTTAGATTATAATATTTGTTTCTGACTTGCTAAAAGAATATACTTCCTATCTTCAGAATTCTACTCCTTTCTCTAACTTCTAAAAAATTGTGTGTGGTTTTTTTAAAAAAAAAAAATCTGCTCTGTGTTTTAGTCTCAGTAGAAAAAGAGATATCATCTTCCAGATATCTGGAGGCCCATCTACAGACTTTTAAGTACACACTACTTCCTTTTTCCACAGCGAAGATCCACACTGCATCAATTCTGTAGCGTTCAATCAAATAACTGCTGCACTGCAGTAACTAAACAGAAGAAGGAACCCAAAAGCTGCACAGACTCACAGCTGCATAAGATTTAAAAAGAGATATGCAATGCAGAGGGAGGGGACAGAGAAAGTCTTATAAAACCAGAAGGAAGAGAGATTCTGTAGGCTCCAATTTTTATTCATAAACTTTGAATCAGTTCCCATGCTCTGTTATCTTATTCTTTCCAAAGACCAATAAGCAAGGCCTGCTGCTGTGATGTTAACAGCTTCATCTACTAATTTCAGGGCCTTGCCCTGCAGGAAAAGACAGACCAGGATTAAATGTCAAGACCTTTTAAATTCACAGCCCACTTAATCAATTACTTGGCAGGCATGTGCTAGAGGTTCTGTATCGTATGCCATCAATCCAAGCCACTCAGCTCTCTCCACTATAATGAATTGTGTTCGCCTGGCATCCCACTGTCAATTCATAGCGAAGACCATTTACCAGTAAACTGGAACATCTGCCCCACAGAGAACGCCACCCTACTGATCTTGAGCTTATAACAGTGTGTCTTCAATGTGTCTATTGCAATACACTAATATTCAGCTGCAGAAGTAAATACCTCAAATTAACAGAGGCAACGTTAAGCAAAATTTATCCTCCATATTCTTCCAACATGATTGGTTCATTTCCCATGGTCCTTCGAGGAGACATCTGTGCCTGCACAGCAGCCTACTGAAAGTAGGATTTTGGTGGGAGAAACTCTACCCCCCTACCCATATATTATATAATCATGGGGCTCCCGCCAGAGGCGAGTTTCATTAAGTTCTGACCAATTCTGGAGAACCGGTAGCAGAAATTTTGAGCAGTTCGGAGAACAGGTAGTAAAAATTCTGACTGGCCCTGCCCGCATCTATTCTCTGCCTCCCAAGTCCCAGCTGAAGTTGCATAACATTCTCAGAGACTCTTCCCATCCTGCTTACAATCTTTTTGGACTGTTGCCTTCTGGCAGAAGATATAGAACAATTAAAACTCGGACCTCATGTTTTCTGAATAGTTTTTATCCCAGAGCTATAATTGCACTCAACAATGAACTAAAGAGTGAGCTGTTGGACAGCATTACTTGGTCTCATCAGCTCATCAATGAGTTGTTGGACAGCATTACTTGGTCTATTGTGTGGATGTTTGGGTGGTTTAGGGGTGGGGAACTGTGGTGGGTGGGAGTGTGTTTGGGGATTGTTATGTGTGCTAGACCTGGTCTTTGGGTGTTAAATGAATTTCGTTGTATGGGTTTACTGTGTATACACGTACAATAACAATAAAGTTATTATTATTATTGGGAGGAAATGGAGATTTTGCATAACCTTCCCCTGGAGTGGGGTGGGAATGGAGATTTTACAGTATCCTTCTCTGCCATTCCCACCAAGCCACGCCCACCAAACCATGCCACACCCACCAAGCCACACCCACAGAACCGGTAATAAAAAAAATTGAAACCCACCAATTTGTTCCGGGCATCACACAATGGATCAAAACCAAAGTAAACCAGCCACAAAGTCAAGAAGGGTGGGGAGAGGGATAGAATATGTGCATTTACAAGATGATCATTGAAAGAATTATTCAATCTACCGAAGGTGTTTTTCCACAGTGTACCAAAGGTGGGTGGGGGGAAGACTGTTGTTCTCAAAAGGCAACTGGACTTCCTTTGTTTTTCTTGAAGATGATTCACTTCTCATCCAAGAAGCATCAACAAAAAGAAAATCCAGTTGCCTTTAAAAAAAAAAAACCAGCACTTTTGGGACGTGACCTGAATGACCTCCATAGACATTCTCAAGGGTACAGTTTAGTTAGGGAACAACACGGTCTCCTAGTATCCATAGCTCACTTAGCAAAACATGATGGAAATTATATCATGTTGCTTCCATGCACAATATGACATGAACAAAAATTGATATTCATAGCCACTATGGCTGATAACGCTCCAAACTTTAAAGAAATAAAGAGAACTCTCTGTATGAAAGGACCTGGGTCTGGAAATTGTTGATCATAAGGCCACCTTGTCACAATGAAAAATAAAATGAAATGAATCACAAAAGAGATTACAAAGTTCATTGAAGGCCACGTCACCATTTACCACCACTAAAAAACCTTTTCCATCTCAATATGTGGGGAGGACATGCATCCTTGAGCTCAGAGTTCTGATATCAGCATTGATAAAAGGAATAAACGTCAAGATTCATATTGATAATTGACTATTCCTTTCAAAACAGGTTTGCAACTGCTTGGAAGAAAACAGAATCTTCCTTAAATGGATGCTGCATTACTAAAATCACTGTGATGTAAATCTCCAAAGAAGAAAGAGCAAGGTACTTTACGGAGCCACACTAAAATATCTAAAATAGACCTGCTTGGTGATCCAATGTGTGTGTGGGCTCACAAGCCACTTGAATAAACTAGACTGCTATATTTGTAGAGCAGGTGGGGCTGTAAAGACATGGTTTAATTACAAACCATGCAATCCCAGTTGTTGAGGAAAAGAATGATATTTCCTTGCAGTAAATCAAAATTTAGGAGGCTATTACTATATTAGTGAAAAGCAGTATTGTCACTTTCATCCTGAAGAATTCCATAACTCAGGAATCAATGGTCACAACCTGAAGCCTTAGGACCAATGAAACTGAAGAATTTCTCCCAGGAATCTACAGCTAAAATAGATTCAACTAGAGTATTAAATTATAATCAGTTGTACAATCAGTTACTACAACCTCTGTAATAAGGACAATATTAAGTGACAATATTAAAAGTAACATGGTTTTAACAATATAAAGTGACAATATTAAAAGGAGCATGGTTTTAAAAAAATTTGCACAATGCAGTGGGCTAGGACTCCAACTGCAAATTCTCATTCTGAACAAGTTACTGCACAGAGACAGAACTTATCTCCTTATGGAGGATGCAAGGAGAGGCAGTGAAACGGCTTTTGCTGCTGAGACAATGCAGAGGGTAAAGGTGGGAGGAGACAGGCAACAAACACAAGCTGCTATGCTTTAAGCCAAATGGCATCCCTTCAGGGACCACCCATTTTACAGCACATAATCTAATTAAATAGGCAACAGGAAAATGCTGAGATTTTTACAGCATTCAGGCTAGGCTAGAAGTAACCAGTAGAAATAATCAGATATTTATTACAAAACGTTCTGCTTGATTGGTATAAATAGAAATTTTTTTAAAAATATCCTACATAAAATGTAAGCATCTGAGGGCTCTTAGTTTAAAATGTGGCCTTTCTAGAATACTACCAACTTATAACATTATTCATGACAATCAACTGGTTTATTGCTGATTTGACAAGCTTCTCCAATACTGAAAACTTCAATCCATAGAAAAGATGGAAATCCTAGTACAATAATGTGTTTAAGACAATACAAGTACAGGGATTTTAAAATGGTTTAATACTTTATACAATACAGTACCTGTCTATGCACACGTCTATGAAATCACATTTACTGAAATCAATACGCACTTTTAAACAAATATAAGATTTGTTCCAAGCCAGAAAAGCTTGGAACTACTGACCTGAACAAACCTAAAACTGAATCTAGAAGCTGTACTGAAAGCAAAAAGGAGTAACTCACCAATAATGTCCATTATTTTTAATTTGGCAAGCAGAGTAATGAAGGGCAGGGTGATTTTTACAATGACCTTCAAAGTGTTTTGAATAGTAGATAGGCAAAAATAAAACTTTAGTCTACAATCCCTACTTGTTTTGGCTCCAATTAGCTAAGTTTGTCTACCTCGGAACAATCTTATGCATATTTGGTTTTAGAAATATCTTATATGAAAAGAAAAGAACACACTTATTTAATAAGAACATATTTCTGAAGAATACATTCATATTCTTCATGTACATATTCTGAAGAAATCCATCTCAGAGTTTAGTAACAGAATTATTCTTTGAAACATAATCAGAATCCCATCAACAGTTATTCTGGTTGCCAGCACAATAAATATATTTATTCCAGTTTTGAGAAAATAGAAATGTCCTTTGGAAACTGTGTTGTGGTTGAATGTTTTCAAGTCCTCAGAATCCTTTTGCTTCTCTCCTATGAGCCAACTAGAGGATAAACTAAAGATGACTATGCTTTAAATGGGCCTATGCACCCTAACCTGCAAGGACTGACTGACTTTTTTCCTACTCAAGCTAAGGCTCAATGGTCTTATCACTGGCATCAGTTTTCAAGGCCTCAGCTTAGGTTTGGAATGCCAAATGAAGAGATGGTGAGAAGGGAGCGTACCTTAACATCTCAAAAGGCCGCTGAACCTTTTGGCACCACCAGGTAGCTCCAAGACAATGAGAAAAGACCTTTTGTTTATCTAATTCAATATCAACTGGGACAAAGTTCACTTAATCTCTCCTCTTTGGAAGCTCACTGTTTGTTCAGTTCATCATGTAAGAGAACTAGACAGGCCTTTCCTCTTGGCTTTTATAAAGGGAAAGGGATCTGGAGGAAGTAGAGGAGTCATACCTGACTGGGGCGAGAGGGGGGGAATGATGTCACAGATGCTGCATCTACTTAGGTCCTCTGTGAGGTATGAGCATTGTATCTCCATATGGGGAAGAAAAGTGTTTAACAATAGAGGGTAATGCAGAGATTGGACTAAAGAAAAAAATGTGAGGTATTTGCCTCACATTAATCTGTTCTGAATGGTTAATGGGGAACAAGCATTAAGGCATCTGATCCTCTGTCCTACACCACCTTTTGAATGTGAAATCCAGCTCACCTTGGCCCAAGCCTGTCATCCAAGCAAAGAGTTCCTGCCATTTTCTAGCTTGCACAAATCCAAATTTGAAATATATCAGAAGTATCATTATCTAGGTACAGATAATGCACTTAAGACTTAGGAAAGCCCCTAAGTATGGATAAATGGATGAGGAGGAATTTGGCAGCATGAAAAATCCAGAATGGCTTGATATGCTATGCAAATCAGGTCCCTGTTATTATCTAGCCTTGCCTATATTTCAGTGACTGACTCTCACATACAGTTTGAGCCTTATATTATGATAGGCTATCAAACAATCTAAATAAAACTAATGCACAACAAAGTTACAGTGCCACCGATGTTCTGATCCAGCAATTCTGAATATATGTCTTTAAGAAGCAACAACAGGGTTAAAAAAGAAAACTCTGAGTGGTTTAAAAAGTTAAAAGTTAAAAAAACGGTAAAAGGTTCCAGGTCATATTATCCCTCCCCTCCAAACATACACTTGTTCCTCAACTTTGTCAGGCAGGGCAATGGACTCTTTACAGCGACATGTATAATGCTGGCAGTTAAAAAGAAAACCCACATGATGTACTTTAGTGCACCAGCCGCCCATTATTTATAGCTCATAGTCCAGACACAGATTAAACTTCCTCCAGGGACATGCCTACATCATGCAATAAAGCAATTTCAGGGTTGTGGATTAATAGGCAATTCATTTTCAGCAGCTGAGTCACCGGACAAGGCTCCAGAATGCAGTCAGAGGTGCTGATGCTGTCCCCATGGGAACAGAGTGAATTAATTGTAGGGTGGAGAGATGGGAGCCCGGATTCAACTCCACAGCAAGCATGGATTAAAAGACCAATGGCTCCAGGCAGGCCGTTTACTCCAGCCAGAAACTACTCTTCATGGCGGTCTCACTGGTGTGTCAGGGGGTGAGAAAGGGACTGCTGTAGAGCCCCAGAAAGAAAAACTTCCAAATAATGCAATGTACACATAGCAAGGAATGGCAGGTTTTCTCAATCTGTTTTCCATAAATTGTATACCGTAGTGCAGGGTTTGTCAAATTCCATGTGGGCATGTAGTGAAATCTGCGTACTAATTTTATACAACAGGACACGTTACATGCGACACTTTTGGGGTTAGTTCGTCAACTGTACCTCAGAAGCGTATAAAAAAGTCTGAAAAATCTTAAGCATGTTTATAACTTTCTATCAACAGGAAAAATATAGATAGCTCAGGGTTGAACTGTGGACTTTTGGTACTCTCTGAGCTTGGTTGTTTATTTACAGACATTTCATTACCCAGCTGGGTAACATCTTCAATGTCAGAAGGAAATAATATTCCCTGCCAGTGATGGCAGCAGATGTTATTTTCCTTGGTAGCTTCCTGGTTAGGATATTATTTTCTGCTTGATTGTTTGCCTAGTCCCTGCTTATCTGGGGACTGTCTGCTGGACTGTCCCCTTTGTTGTTGTTGTTTCCTTCTTAACTTTGTTTTGTTGTCTCTTCTGACTAGTGTGGAAATGTAGTTTATTTCCACATCTCTATGGATTGCTGACATTATACCTTGCTATTTTTATGATTGTTTTAATTTTTAATAAAGTCTTTTAATTTATAGTGGTTTTTTTTTCATTTTTCTAATAAATCATTTTAATGTATTTTACAATAGTATCTGGGATGATTTGGAAATTGATTATTTATTTATTTATTTATTTTATTTATTTATTTATTTATTTTCTATACTGCCCTTCTCCCGTAGGACTCAGGGCGGTGTACAGCCAAGGTAAAAAGACAAACACACAAACATCATAAAATTAAATTTTAAAATTATTAAACAATTTGGCCCAATTGAATTAAAAACCCAGAATTAAAATATCTAATTAAAAATCGTTTAAATGGTCAGCCCTGCTTTAAATAAGTTGAACACCACCTCCTGAAATCGCCACTTAGCTGGAAACTTATAGGATTTAGAATTCAATACTTGAGGAGAACAAGAGAATACAAGACCCTGCCCTACAGAAGATCAGACAAAGTGAGCAAGTTGTGGAACCCATCACAAAAGAATGTCATGTCATGAAACCCAGGACACATGCCATCTTTGTCAGACCTGCCTTTGGCTCTTATCACAAGCACTGGACCAACATGCTAAAAGTTGTGTAAGTTTCGTTTTCTCCCTGCTTTACTGTTTACTGTTTACTGTTTACTCTTTACTGTTGTGTTTCTCGAGTTTCTTTCAATCCTTCTGTAAGCCATCCAGAGATACCTTCTCTTGAGTTGGTGGCCATAGAAATTAAAAATAATAAATATACATAGCAATAGTAAGTATACTGCTCCACGCTCAGTTTCCAAATGTCTGCATATTGCCTTTAACAAGCTGGGTTCTCATTTTACTGACCTCAGAAAGATGGAAGGCTGAGTCAATCTTCAGGACTGAATTCCTGGTTGTAGGCAGAGTTACTGCAATACTACATTCTAACCACAGCTTCTCAACATGATCAAGGAGATGTACAAATAACATTATGTGCCTCATGATATCTTTGTGCAAATTACACTAAACACATACCATTATGACCTAGCTGATACAAATTACATCACTTGGATCATTTGCAAGAAAAATGTTAACTATGAGTCTGCTGTGCACTTTTTTTTCCTTTTGGCTCAGCATCTGGGAAAAAAATATGAAGAAACAACCTTGAAAAACTAAGCCTACACAGCTAAGACCCCAAAATGAGTGGTGTAGTTTATACAGTTCTATAATATTCCACAATATCTATTATTCCTATGAAAATGAAACCTCAAATTCCAAGAAATGAGAGATAAAGAAACAGGTATTCATGCTTTATCTACCTTAAGTTTTACTACTGGAGATAACCGAGTATATAACATATTCATTGTTGTTCTACTACAGTACTTAGTGTAAGTGAAGTTCTTCAAGAAATTTAAAGTTAGCTGAGGTATTTGGAATATGTTTAGGAAAAGACTTAAGAGACAAATCACAAATAATAGATGAAATTTGGCAATAACCCTCCTTATTCAACATAAAGTACAAATATTTACTTTAGCAGTTGGGAAAGAAATGGAAGGGAGGAAGGCATCACTAAAAATATTTCTATAGTGTTTTTTATTTTATAGCTGTTTTTTCTTCCTTTGTATAATCCTTCATTAACTTTCTAAATATCTGTTAAAAGCTTAAATAAATAAAGCCACCATTTCTGCATCATGAAGCTACCTAGTTCAACAACTAGCAGTCCAACGTTCCAGATAAAATGGGTAACAGTGCAGTATTACCCAACAGTGCTATTACCAGGGGTGAAATGCTCCCGGTTTGGACCGGATCGCCCATCGCCCAAAAGCGATGGAGGTGGGTGGTTCGGAGAACCCATAGCAAAAATCCCTGCCCGCCCCCCATGCCCAGCTGAGCCATATAATCATCAGAAGCTTTTTTTTTTACTTTTAAAAGCATTTTTTCTACAACCTCTTTGGCCGAAAAAATGCTTTTAAAAGTAAAAAAGAAGCCTCTGATGATCGTGCGGCTCAGCTGGGATCATCAAAGGCTTTTAAATGCCTCTGACAATCCAAGTTGAGTTGCCTGACCATCAGAGGCATTTAAAAGAAAACAAGACTCTGCCGATCAGGCAACTCAGCTGGGATCATCAGAGCCTTTTGAAAGCATTTTTAACAACCTCTTCGCCGAAGAGGTTGTAGAAAAAATGATTTTAAAAGTTAAACAAAAATTGGCCCCGCCCACCCAGTCACATTACCACCACCACCACCACGCCACACCCACAGAACCGTTAGTAACAAATTTTAGATTTCACTCCTGGCTACTACTAACTATCAACCTAACATTACGTTAAACATTAATTAACTTATCTTAGGAGTTTGAAATGGCATTATAGAACAATGGTCAGAAAAGAAGATATTGATTGACATACAGTCCCCAAGGTTCAAAACTACAAATAAGTAACAGAGTTCCCTGACAAAGAAGTTCAGATATCTTAGTCTTGTTGCATGTAAATGTAAATGTACTGTCCTCTAACCCCAATCCAGCTTCCTAACATATCTCCTGTAGTATGATATTTTGGATTAAAAGAATTGTTCAAACTGGTTTCCTCTTTGGACATCATAGATTTATTTATTTTTTTAAAGGAAACAGGAACCATGATTATTCCATCAGAAATAACTCCGTTAAAAATACTTTGTCTGAGCTGCTTTAAAAGAAGACTCTGCTAATGATTAATCATGTATACTTTGGGTATGAGACTCTTCTATGCTGTCTGGAAGGAGGAAAGCATTTATAAACCAAGGCTTTGGTTTATTGTGCTATAGTGTTGTTTCTGAATCAAAACTATTCCATTCTTCCTTCAAAAGGTGACACACATGGAGGAATGTGGAGCAGAAGTTCTGCAATTTAGCCTCCAAAGACTACTCTACAAGAGAATGGAAGTCCTGATAAAATTGCCCTCTTTTCCACATGAATGTTTTCTCACACTCGGTTCTACCCAACTCACCACAAAATAATTCAGTTTTCTGGATTGTCCTCCTGGTTTCTACATGCTCCTCAAGGAAGCTGAAGAACTGTTCTTATCATTCTTTACTTTTGGGAATGGTGGTGGCTTCAGTTTTGTCTCGACTCCTGACAAGTCTCTGCCATTTATTTGGCAATAGTTTCAGAAGTGGTTTGAGAAAGTGCCTGTCCCAAGATCACTCAGCTGGTTTCCATGCCTAAAACAGGACTAGTATTCATGGTCTCCCAGTTTTTATCCTGGTACCTTAACCACTACACCAAACTAGCTTTCTTTTTGAATCTATTTTTTTTCCCCATTTCTCGAAAAATTCTGCAACTGATGTCATCCTGATCCATCCTGCTCTGTATTTGTTTCCAACTTTTCCTATTTTAATATTGTAGCTTTTAAAACTTCCTAGTGAAATCTCTCTATAAAGAAGAGAAAACAGGTTTATTTATTGCTTAGTATTATGTACAGATGTAAGTCATGATTTGTCTTAGGATTCTGACCAGTTTGAAAACATAGTTGCTTTTTTATTTAATAATCCTAACTGAAGGTTAATGGGAATGCATACTTTCTTTGTGGTTTCCCAATTTATAACCTCCCCTTCAAATCTCAAATATTTGGGCAAGGATCTTTCCCACTCTACAGGTAGTCCTCGACTTACAACAGTTCATTTAGTGACCATTCAAAGTTACAGCGGCATTGGGAAAAAGTGACCTATGACCATCTTTCACACTTATGATTATTACCGCAACCCCATCGTCACATGATCAAAAGTTAGGTGTTTGGCAACTGACTCACATTTATGATGGTTGCAGTGTCCTGGGGTCATGTGATCCTTTTTTGCGACCTCCTGATAAGCAAAGTCAATGGGGAAACCAGATTCATTTAACAACCATGTTATTTATTTAACAACTGCAGTGATCCATTTAACAAATGTGGCAAGAAAAGCCATAAAATGTGGAAAGCTCACTTAACAAAATTCTCACTTAGCAACATAAATTTTCGGCTCTATTGTGGTCGTAAGTCGATGACTATGACCACAATAGACTATGTATTTGAGGATCTCAGAAATTTCCCCAGAAATGCCCTGCATGTAGTTACAGCCCTTCCCTCGAAAAACTGATATCTGCCAGACAAAAATATTGTCACTTTATTGTGAACATTTGCAGTCTTTCATTGCAGCCTCAGAGTAATTGTTCTGAGACTAACTACTGAACTGTACAATTCTAATATTGCTAATAGGGCACAATCTCATATAATGTCTATTTTACATGATGCTTTATCTTGTCAAGTTAATCTAAATAGCTTTCCCATTTGGCTTTTGGTATTTATTTTTTTTCTTTGCTCCTATGTTTTTTTCCTTAACAAGGCTTATTGTAAGATTACAACAATTAATTTAGTGACCATTCAAAGTTACAACAGCATAAATTTTTTTGAAAGAAGTGACTTATGACCATTTTTCACACTTACGACCATTGTAGCCCCACCCTGGTCACGTGATTGAAATTCACATTCTTAGCAGTTGATTCATATTTGTGATGGTTGCAGTGTCCCGGGCAGTGGTGGGATTCAAAAATTTTTACTACTGATTTTGTGGGCGTGGCTTGGTGGGTGTGGCAGGGGAAGGATACTATTCCTACCCCACTCCAGGGGAAGGTTACTGCAAAATCCCGATTTCCTCCCAATCTGCTGGAACTCAGGAGGCAGACAGTAGATGGGCAAATCAGAGGTGGTATTTGCCGGTTCTCCGAACTACTCAAAATTTCCACTACCGGTTCTACAGAACTGGTCGGAACCTGCTGAATACCAGCTCTGGTCCGGAGTCATGTAATCCCCTTTTACAACCTTCCAGCAAGCAAAGTCAATGGGGAAGTCAGATTCATTTAACAACCTGGTTACTCACTTAACAATTGCAGTGATTCACTTATGGCAAGAAGGATTGTAAAATGGGACACAATTCACTTAACTGTCTCACTTAGCAACAGAAATGTTGGGCTCAATTGTGGTTGTAAGTTGAGGACTACCTGTTTTGCAATAAACAGAGTAAGATCCATAGGGCTGTCCCTAACAGCTTGATTTTCCAAAACTCCACTCAGGCCAGAAAGAGGAATCTGGGAGCCCATCTGGGCAACCTACTTCCATTGAGGTTATTGTATCACTTCTATTAAATCTGGCATGGGAATTAAAATTACGTTCCATGCTGCTAAGCATCCAGTCCTGCTGAGCTGAGTAATAGCATTTCTTCTTTGCATCAGGCTAAGTCATCACCTCTCTGATGTGCTCCTTCAATTTAAAAAAAAAAAAAAACAAGTGAGGAAGAAATTATGCCAGAAGTACGGAATTAGGAATTTCATTATGCCTGGCTCTGCGCCAACCAGCAAGAGCAAATATCACACAGAAAGCTCAAACTGATCACATGGGGGAAAAATAGACTTCTCTGTAAAATATGCAGCAGAACACAAAGACTAATGTAGATTTATTCTACTCCGGAGAAGAGAGAAAGGTGAGTGAGGAAAGAAATTGTCTCTCATACCGAAGAATGCCACTGAAATTTCCAAAAACAGTTCAGCTGGTGGCAACGGGTTGTAATTTATCTGATGTTGATATGATTCCCAACGCGTCTTGGACTGAGATCTCTAGGCAGTACCACAATATAAACTGCTTAAAGCAGTAATAATAAATCCTATCAAAGCAATAATGAAAAAGTTGTGGAGGACAGAACAGAGTTGGACAGGAAAGCTGGTCTCTGTGTAACTACATCTCAAGAGAAGGGAGTCAGCGCAACAAAAAACTACTCCTGAAGACTTCTTCCCAACATAATGGCTTCCAGATGTTTCAAAATACCACACCCCTAATTCCCAGGAACCATGGTCACTGCACATGCTGGCTGGGAATTAATGTGAGCTGTAATCCAGCACATCAGGCTGGAGTGCTTTATCAGTCTTCACAATAAAGGGGGGGGGAGAGAGGGAGAGGGAGAGAGAAAACCAGGAAAGTCATTCACACAACATATTTTGCCGTGCTGCAGTCTCTTCATCTTTAATTTAGTGCAGGGGTGTCAAACTCAAGGCTCGCGGGCTGGATTCAGCCTGTAGGGTGCTTAGAACTGGCCTGCGGGGCTGCCCTGGAAACGGCAAAGGACTAGCCCACTGTGCGTCTGCCAGTGAAAACAGAGTTTGCAAGGGCGATGCGCGGCCCACCCAACATTTTCGCTGGCACAGGGTTGCAGGAGGCCATCGCAGCCAGAAACAGAGGTCAGGAGCCCGTTTTCGCTGGCAGAGCGCTCAGTCCACCACAGACACCCCCGACACAAGTGATGTCGAGCTGGCCACGCCCACCCTGGCCCCCTAAGGTCAAACACAATGCTGATGTGGCCCTCAATGAAATAAGTGTTTGACACCTCTGGTTTAGTGTAATACATAAAATCAGTCACTGTAGCTTTTAAGCTATAGCGTATTGGGAAAAATGAACCGGCTGTGATAAACCACCACTAAACAAACTATGGCTTACCTCATGTGAACTAGACAGAGATCCAATAGGCAACATCTGCAGAATTCTTCCATAATATAAAGGAAGTCTGACAACAAATCTCCTATCTGATTGGATGTCAACATTTTAAAAAACAACCCTTCTCAACCTCTCATAGTCATTTTTGAACTTGCTACATATTAGGCTTCATAGCTGCATCCTTTCAGTCTCCCGTTATCCAAGAATAAGCAGTGAGAGACTTATTCTTATGAAGTAGCTGAAGCGGAATTGAGCAATTCAAATGCCAGGGATTGAGTTTAGGATAAAATTAGGGGGCCAAACCCTGTGTAAATAGGCTAGCACAATACAAAAGACTAGGTTGTCATCAAACTGAAAAATCCCACAACAGAAAGGAAGGAGAAATGATTACATGTCCCAGGCCTGTTACATAATGCTGGGATTTGTTGCCATTGTTAAGTCAGATTTTGTCCCATCCATTATCCAATCCTCACAATAAAATGAAGCAGATCTCTTGGCTCTGACTCAGTTGTGCAGAGGGAGAAGAGGGGATTGGACTGCAAAAGGCAAAACAGCAAAAGAGCAGTCTTTGTATCTGTGGGCTTCACTTAGTAATCTTGGAAATTATGATGATTGCAAGCATGAAGAAAATGGGCACCGTTTTAGGGGCATACATTTTGAGCTCATACCAGATGTGATGCTCAAGCACAATCTACAGGAGTGGAGGTCAGAATATTCTGCATAGCTCTACACAGCTTGAAGCAAATCAGAGTGTGTTGCTCTGGAAACCCATAGCAGTCTTCAGGACAGGCCATGCTCAGGGGCCCTGATCTAAAACAAAATGAGGTTAAAGAGATATGCCAACTCCCCATTCCACAGCCTTCCAGATGGACAAGTAAGGAGAAGATTGCTCCTCAGGGAAATAAAGGAGGAAATCTTAAGTTTTACTCTTCATAATATGACCTCACACCAAAATAACATTTTCACTGAAGATTTTCTGCTCAGCACAAAAACAAAGATAACGAATACAAGTAGGATATGTAGAGAAAAAAGAAATCCAATCCACAGAGGTTTTTTAAAAATCTTATGTTTTACATAAAAACGAAACTAAAACATTTTAGAACATCTTATCAGGTAGATATCATGTCATTTATTCTTCCCCCTCTCTTGCTATTCCTTCCCTGAGTTGAAAACAAACAGCAAGAGAGTCTTATGTCGACAGGGACACCATTCGTTTGTAACTGTGGTTTACTGAACAGGCCCCCAACTTATCAATTACAAGATAGTAGCAGAATTATACAACAATTCCAACCAAGCAACAAGTATCATGACTTTGGCCAATGTCTGAACTCAGCCTCTGACTGAGGACAGAGTTGATTACAACTCTGATTACATCTTGCCCAAAGGGAATTTCAATGAGTGAAGTGCACAATAATAGTTTTACACTCTCAAAAATATGATAAAAAAGGCTCTGGATTCATGGCATGTCACTATTCTTTTTATAAAGATTAAGAGAATTCGCTATCAAGGCTGAGGAGAAAAACTAGCAGAGCTATCCAATTCCATTCAAGGTATTCCTCTGATGCTGCAATCTCATTTAGCCCTGTCGCTTTATTAGAATTAGAATTAGAATTTCAGTAACAGAGTTGGAAGGGACCTTGCAGATCATCTAGTCTAACCCCCTGCTCACGCTCTCCTAGGCAATGTATGGAGCTTTTCTGAAGCTCCTGAATAAAATAAAACTAAGGTTATTCCCAACAACTGAAGTGACATACTTTTGAAATAAGGTCACATCTTCATAGAATACAGCAGTATTATGTTGCTATTGTTTTCAAAGAAACTAAAATTCAAATGTTATTAACATAAGACCATAAGGCCTGTTACATTTTCCATCAACCTTCTTCAACTTTCAAGCTGCTGAGACTACAACTCCCACAATCCTCAGAGACCATGGCTTTGCCTTGTGTGAGAATTTTGGGAGTTCTCATTCCAGCACATCTGGAAAATATCAAAGGAAGGGATTGGATTACTATAAATTAAGAAAAAGGGAACATTCAGATGCAATCTGAGATCAAGTTGGACACTGGCACCTGCAAAAAATCATTTCATATTACGGGGGGGAAACATTACATATAATAATATTATAGACCAACAACCACAACTGAAATTAGAAGAAGATTGTAAATGAAACCAGGGGAGACATTTATTAAAAATCAATGTGGTCGAAGCCAAAAAAAATCCTTTTCTTTTTAAGGGATATAAAATACCATAGGAATGTTTGTAAATGTTGGCTCTGCTCAATCTTCAGCTCTGCTATCCAAAAGAGAGACTGAAAAAGCCCTACAACTTGGAACAACTCTTTCATTTACAAACTAAATAAACCCAGACTCAGCCTTTTTAAAAGCTCGGCCACTGTGCTCCAACCCTGCCAACTTTTGGCAGCAGCAAAGAAAGGAAATGGTAGCCATTTCTGATTAATAAAGCTCTCACACAGAGATGCCTTGCATCCAGAGCTGATGGAAAACAACAACTAAATGCTCCAAGGGCAGGAAGGGGAAGCTCTCAACCAATGAAATTGCCTGGAAGCCAAAACGGGATGTGGGGTAGCCATACGAGGCCCCTCGTTTTGGGCCTGAAAAGCCTCCTGCACCAACCTGGAAGCCAAAACAGGGTACAGTGGGGCAGAGCACATGTGTGTGTGGGGGGGGGGGGTGCTCACAGTGCATTTTGGGGTTCCAAAATCCATGTGGCTTTCACCCTAGTAGTGTTACAGAAGTCTTTAAACCCTGGCTCCTTTGCCATGCTCTGAAATAGGATTGCTCGAGCTGTTCCCAGGTGTCCTTTGTGTAATTTGTTTTGTCCAGACATTCATAGTTTCTTCTATTACTGCTTTTTATTATTACTATTGTTGTTGCTGTTGTTGTTATCTCTTTTATTCATTAAACATGAAACATTTAAAAATATGTCATAAATACGATTGACTGGTGCTAATGGTTGATACGGGTTGCTGCCAGCGTCCTAGGTATCAACCAAATACCTTCTTAAGAGGTACGATATTCAGAGTAGTGTAGTTTTTTGCAGGTCCGCTGATGTTATTGCAGGAAGCTGCAATTTGTTGATGTATCTTATAAAATTCTTGGACGTGGTATCACAATGGGTATCACTGTTACATGTTTCATCCATAATGACATCATTTCGATGACCAAGTTGCAATATTTCGTGATTTTTTCCAGTTTTCTTTGACTCTGGCATCTCCTGGTACCACAATGTCAATAAATTGTACGTTTGTTTTCGACAACTGTGATATCTAGCATCTTGTGTTCCAAATGACGATCTGTCTGTATTTGAAAGTCCCACAAGATCTTCACCTTCTCATTTTCTATAACTTTTTCACTTTATGTTCCCATGACTTTTTGGATACAGGCAAGTTGTATTTTTTTACATAATGACCAGTGGATTAATTTAGCAACTTGGTCGTGTCTAGCTTTGTAATCAGTTTGTGTGATTTTGCTGCTGTCACATATTAAATGTGAAACAGTTTCGACTTTGTTGTTCCAAAATCGGCAGTTTGGATTGTGAGTGGATTTTTGTATCTTCACTTTCATGGCATTAGTTTGTAGTGCTTGTTCTTGACCAGTAAGTATTAAACCTTCCATTTCTTTCTTGATGATTCCCATCTTAAGCGATGCCCATGTAAAGTTGTCATCACATTTTCCTTCAATGTTTTTCAAGTGCTGTTCATGCAAAGCTTTGATTTTCCATCTATTTGATCTGTCATCCAGCTGTTTTTCCTTATATTCTGCCTTTGTTTTTGTTGTTTTTATAATGTTCTCCATTTACACAGCCTGCAGCAATTTTTCTGTACTTTGGTTCACATAGTCATTCAATTATTACTATTAATAGTAGTATTTATTTTATTCATTAAACATGAAACTCAGTCAACTGAATATTCAAAAATGCATCACAAATACCATTGACTGGTGCTAATGGTTGATTCGGGTTGCTGCCAGGGTCCTGTATCAACCAAGTACCTTCTTAAGATGTACAATGTTGTTGTTGTTGTTGTTGTTATTTTAGAATATAAAATAATAAAATTAGAGGGAGACCGCAGCTGCAATATAAGGATATCTGCAAGAGGGATCTAAAGGCCTTGGGAATGGACATTAATGACTGAGAAACCTTGACCTCTGATCGTTCAGCCTGGAGGCTAAAAACGCAGCATGGCCTTCTCCAATTCGAAGAGACACTTGTTCGGCAGGCTGAGGCAAAGAGGCAGTCCTGGAACCAGCGAAATCTGGGGGCTGGGCAGGGGACAGAATGTATCTGCCCTCAGTGTGGAAGGGATGGCCACTCTTGAATTGGCCTTTTTAGTCACACCAGATGCTGTTCTAGGACCTCTTTCCAGAACACGATACCATAGTCTCTTGAGACTGAAGGATACCAATGAATGAGAATATAAACCCATTCAGAGGCGTTCTAGAGTGTGGCGATCTTAAATCCAACACATTTTAAAAGAACATCAAAGAGACAAAGTGCTTTTTTTTTTTTTTTTTTTTTGGGTGGCTTTCCAGTGATTACCCACTTTCTGGCAACCAACCCACATCTTGTAGCACCTTTTAAGTCTTATTCCATGGGATCATTTCTGTGAGTCAGGAAAGCAACCAGATGCCTGTGAGTTAAGCCTGTTTTTTTTTAACTTATTAATTGTCTTTGCAGTTCAACATGATCCCTATCCTAAATCCAGATTGTTGTTAAATCATACATTCACTAGGAAGTTGATGTCGAATACAATTCACACAAAGAAGAAGAAAAAGAAGAAGAATCAAGGCTATCGCCCTGTAAAATCACCAAGCAATTGGGAAGAGTAACAGACAATGGCATTCTCAAATATCCCCACCACCACCCCAGGCATGCAGCAAACTCAAGTTTACTTGAGCCCCCCTCACCCTCACCAAAAGAGCAACACAGAAAGGCAGTCTTGTGGATCATGGGTCATCTACCACCGAAGTGAGAGATGAGAGACAGAAAGAGAATACAATTGGCGGCCATCCCACTCTTTTGACAATAACTGGCCGTCTGTGAAAAAAATGTTGGGTTTTTTTCCTACCAAAAGACTGGTCCTTCAGCCGGTTCCAAGCGTTCGGGTCTCTCACTTTGGGCGGTGTAGGTCTAGGCTGCAGCACCCACTCCGCACGCGGGGAATTGGGAGGTTTCACTTTGATTGAGTCTTCTACTGAAGAAATAATAGGGTCATTTTTTTTCCTTCTGGTACTTTTTCCCCAAATCCCTTTTAAATATTTCCCACCTTTTTTTTTTTCTCATTAAAAAAAAATATTTAGTAAAAAAAAATTATTTCAACAAAGCTGACGTTTGTCAGGGATATGGAATAATATAGCATCATTTGAGAGAAACAGCAATGAAAATGAGACAGAAGGGCAATATAGGATATGGCATTCTTTAGAGGGTAAGTAACTTGTTTCCAAACTTCTCAGGGTAACATATTGTACACAGGGGAGTTTTCAGTTTTGATTACATCAGTGAGAGTAAATAAGCAACAAGTTAAAAGAAGTAGCACTTTTGTTTGCTTCAAGGAATTCTTTACCATGAAGAATAATTAGAATATCCAGAACCAAATAGACATGCATGCAGAGGTAGTCTTTGACTTAGGATCAACAATTGGAACCAGAATTTCTATTGTTAAGTCATAAATCGAGTTGAACCAAGTTGTATTGCAATTTTTACAGCAATCACTAAGAAAAATCACTGTAATCGTTAAGCAAATCCAGCTTCCCCCAATGAATATTTTTTTTTGCAAGAAATCAGCAAAAAAAAAAAAAGGTCGCCAATTGTAATCACATGACCACAAGACGCTGCAACCAATTGTAAATGCAAGCTGGTTGCCAAACACGTCAATTTCAATCATGTGACTGATGTGTGTGTGGGAGGGGAGGAAGAGGGAGAGAGAGAGAGAAATATAGTTTTAAGTGCAAGTATAGGTCATAAATCAGTCACTCTTTCCAAGAAATCATAACTTTGAATCATCATGAAAGGAATGGTCATACGTAAAAGACTACCTGTATTTTGTTAATTGTGCAGATACATGTGACTCCATACATTTTTTTGTTTATTTATCGAGCTAATATAGCTGTTCATCACACCAAAAGCGACTCTATATTGGCTGTGATGGCATATTAATCTGAACAACAATCAGTAACAATATTGCCTAATGCATTGTAACTAACACAGCCCATTGGATCAGTTGGGTTGAATAAACTATGATTAAGATGTTGACGTATAAACAAATCCTGCAGATATCTGCCACATACTTCCACATGAGTAACTACAGGCAAAAGGCAGCCAGTCTGCTCCTAATCTTTTCATTTTAGAAAATACACATTCCTCATTCTTTCATAACTAACTGTTCCTATCAATATTTTCTCCCATGCATAGCTATCAAATAGGCAGCAGACCTGCTTCTCTGTACAGGAGTTCTCTAGGAGGATCCCTTTAAAGGAGGCTTTACGGATCACAAAAATAGCATCTGCTTCAGAATGGCACAAGGAGGCCTTTGGAGAAAGTACGTACTCAAATTGGCTGTGTCAAGCTGCAGAAAATTGAATGTCAATAGACCCTGGAGCTATCTGAGGGGCTGGGTGGGGAGCAGGCCTAAATTGTCCAGGACTGCAGCAGCTTCATGCTCATTGGTTGGCCCTAGAGCCAGTTAAGATCTCCTGCCAATGGCTGAGTGGGGAGCTCCCCTTGGTCCCCTCTGCTTGTAATCTTCACCGGCAGCTTCCCCACTGCCTTTCTTGGGAAGCCAGCAGAGAAGGTTGCAAATGATGATCGCAGGGCACTTCGCAACCTGCAAGCACCTGAAATGCAATCACTTGATCATGGAATGGTGGTGGTAGGATATTTTACAATGGCCGGAAATGTTTTATGGCCCTTTCCGAACCACTGTTAACTGCAAATGATCATTAAATGACTGGTTGAAAGAGAAGGACTATCTGTATAAGATAGTTTCATGGGAGAAAATGCAGGAAAATGGTGTTATCTCTTTTGGTGTTTGAAACAGATCTTTTTTTTTCCTGTTCACTATTATTTTTTCCTGATCTTTTTTACTTTCCCTCAAGATTTCACATCTTCACCAAATACTATAGGCCCGATATGATTGGTTATTACTGATGCCTGTATCCTCACAATTATGGCAGAACATGTTGCTATATCATTCTTAGCTCGCCAAAAAATTTGCCCTCCCTTTGTTAATAAAGCATTTTTACCCTTTAACTTTTCACTTATGCAATATTAACTTTTTAAACAAAACTGACCAGTAAAATTAACTTACAAGAAGGTTTTTAACACATCCCAATGCAAAGAAACAAAAAAAAAAGCAAAAAAACCAACCAGCCAGCTAAAAGAAAACATGAGCAAACCAAAAAGCTGTTCCATAAACAAAAATGATGCAGGAGGGGAGGGGAGGGGAGGGAAGAAACTTCAATTTTGTTCCAGAAACCCATTTAGCTTCTATTAAAAAACAGAGCAAGGGAGACAGAGTGTGTCATTTGGCACCGTGAAACATCCCATCCATTCAGAACTGGTAAAGCAACGATTAAATAGAGATCTGGTTATGTCTGGTCTGGAACACAAAAAGTCAGACATTACCCTATTCGTCTTGGCATTCACACCAGAGCTATTCTGCTAGGAGACCAATTACCTGCTTCCCTAAAACAGAATGAGGCGAACTTGAGTTTAGTGCTTAAGAGTTTATTTACGGCTTTTTTTAAAGTTAGCATTGATTTTCTACTATAAATTTCAAGCGGTGGGTTTCCATGCAGTGAGTTGAACGCTCTAGGCAGGAATCGGCCTGATCATAAAGGACTCGGCTTCCATTTTAAAGAAACTATTTAAAACAGACAGTCTTCTAACACAACCTAATGCCTTCCAGATGTTTTGGAACTCCTCCGTCCCAGCCAGGGTAGCTGATGGCAAAGAATATTTTGGAAACAAGCAGAGGTTATCAGGTTGGTTATCACTGTCCAAAAATTATCTTTGGAGGGGATAAATGAAGGGGAGGTTAAAAGTACCATCTAATATACTGATTAGAAACACTGGGAGTTTATTTATTGCTTTTATATCATGCCTTTGCTCCAGAAGGGGAAAAGCAGGGTTGAAATCTAGCAGGTTCTGACAGGTTCTGGAGAACCGGTAGTAGAAATTTTGAGCAGTTCAGAGAACCAGTAGCGGAAATTTTGAGTGATTCAGAGAGACGGCAAATACCACCTCTGGCTGGCCCCAGAGTGGGGTGGGAATGGAAATTTTGCAATATCCTTCCTTCAGGAGTGGGGAGTTAATGGGGATTTTGCAATATCCCTCCCCTGCAGTGGGATGGGAATGGGGATTTTGCAGTATCCTTCCCCTGGAGTGGGATGGGAATGGAGATTTTGCAATATCCTTCCCCTGTCATGCCCACCAAGCCACACCATGCCCATCAAGCCACGCCCACAGAACTAGTAGTAAAAAAAATTGGATTTCACCACTGGGGGAAAGTGTCTCCCCTTATGTTATACTCTCATTTAAGATGAACTAAGAGACAGTAACTGACTCAAAATTACTGAAAATACTCTATTCAAGTGGGGACTTGAATCTGGACATTCCATGGCCAAATCCAAAACTTTAGCTTGAATTACCTTACTGCCTGATTGAGAAAAACTAAAATAGAATTTGTTTTTGTTTTTTAAAGAAAATTAGTTGGAAGAAATAGGGTCCAAAGATTACACACATACTTGCTGTTTCCTATAGCTATGCAGAAATCATAGCACTGTAAAGCATGACTCAGAAGTTTGAAATGGAACTTAGCAGAGATATAAATGGATAATTACTGTGTCACAAGTGACTCAAGTAGTTGCTGAATGGAGCAGAAGAACTGGTAAATGTTTTACTTAGTATAAACTATAATTAAAAGCAGAATGCTAGTTCAGAGGAATAGCACATTCTTTACATGCAGAAGGTCCAAATCTTAATATCCACTATTCAATCCTTATATGAAATCAGGGAGAACTACTGCCAGTCAAAATAGACAATGATCCAATTCAGAGGTTGGGTTTCACAACCTTTGCATTTGTGATGCGTAAACCATGGTAACTACAATCTGTGGTCCATGCTAGAATCGATTGGTTTCTCACAACATACTAAGTGATAGCTAAGCCCCAAATAAACAAACCACATTACATAGTTTGTGGGAACCAGGCCAAGGTAAATAGCAATAACAATAGCACTTAGACTTATATACCACTTTACAGTGCTTTACAGCCCTTTCTAGGCAGTTTACAGAGTCAGCATCTTGCCACCAACAATCTGGGTCCTCATTGTACTGACCACAGAAGGATGGAAGGTTGAGTCAAACTCAAACCTAGTGAGACTCGAACTACTGAACTGCTGGCAGCTGACGGTCAGCAGAATTAGCCTGCGGTACTGCATTCTAACCACTGCGCCACCAAGGCTAAAACAACTTTATGTGTTTTAGCCTTGGTTAAGGAATCCTATAGATTTGCAGTTGTATAACTCCTCCAACCTGTAGAAAACACATGGCATTGCTCCAAACCAATTAATCAAGCTCATAAACCAATCTAGACATGACAGTCATAAAAAAGGATTTTCTGATCTTCCAAAATTAAACTGCAGGGAGACGGGATTCATCACACACTGGCACAATACTAGGAAAGGCTTTTTTTTTTTAAAGTCCCTTTTTATCCAAAGGAAATGAACAGATTTAGGTTCACAAAAGCAATTAAGAATTATTCCAGACTAATTCCCATGCACTTGGCAGAATGGAGCCTTCCACAAGTTTTGGGGGCACTGCAGAGCTGAACTCACAGCTCAATGGTGCTGAACAAATCGAGAAAATGGGGTTCTAAAGCAGGTCAGAAGAAACTATAAGCCACCACAGAGGTAGATCATTGCTTCAATAGATTCTTTGCTGCTAAACTGTAGGGTCCTTCCTTCCAGAGGAAGCTTTTCACACATCCTGCAGCTGGAATCTTTGCAGTAGCCATCATTTCAGGAAGCAATTTAAAACAAATACTTCCTTTTCCAAAGAAGGCAAGAAATAAAGTGAAACCAAAAGAAACTGAGTGTGCTGAATGATGTATTGAGAGAATCAATGGGCATTGTTCCCAAAATAAAGTTTCAATCTGCAAGGACCAGAAAGTTAAAATGGGACAAGAGAGTGTGACAAGGGCTAAAAAAACAAACAAACAAAAACCCTTTATTTTCAGGAATCTACAAGTTGCATGGTTTTTCTTCCCTCCAAAGTACATGCCCATAACAGTAATTTTATAGACAAGTTATGTTTGTGCATAGTGAAATATCCACTACTTCTGCAAGAGAATGGAAAAGCAGGTTCTTCTTATTGTATACTGAATTTATAAGCACATTTATCATGCTATAAAGTTCTTATGGTCTCCTTCTCCTCCCTCTCCACCTTCCACTCTCCAAAGTGACTTTTTACCTTTCTGAAAAAGCTGCCACGCAACTAAAAGTCCATATCCCTAGCTGAGAGCTCTTAAGGGGATGAGGCATGTGTGGCTCTTTGTACTGGAAAATGTAATCTCACTTCAGAGGCTGCATTTCCCACCACTCAGAGGCCGACATGCTTCATCTGTTGCTATACGCTCTATAGCTATTATCGGAGCACTTGACCATCAAAACCTGACAGACTACCAGGAAAAGGAACAAGAATCCTGAAAGTATGTCTGTTGATCTGTCAATAGGCCAGTTATCTCAAGCAATGTAACTGAAAATCTTCAGTAAGGCTAATTAGAAATGTCCCAGAGATTTCAGGGTTCAGCAAACCAACCTTAACAAACTCTCTTGCTTTAAGGAGTGGTGGCTTCCCATTAGCACATCTACACAAATACTTTTACTAATCTATGCCAAGGGGTTCTTTAAAAGTAATAAAAACCTAATTTCCAATAGCCCCAGGCAAGAGGACCAATGATGAGGGATGTTGGAGGGCACCAATTTGGGGCACTTGGCACTATTATAGATCAAAGCTTTCCAAATCTGGTGCCTTTAGCATTCTATACATCAGTGGTGGTTAACCTTTTCGGTACCAAGTGCCCAAAGCGTGCGTGCGCATACAAATGGATGCACAAATCCCCAAAATGCACTGTGAGTGCTCCCCCGCGCATGTGCCCCCTCCCAGCATCCCGTTTTGGCTTCCAGGTTGGTGCAGGAGGCCTTTCAGGCCCAAAACAGGGAGGGGGTGCGAACCCCCAAAATGCAATATGAGCACCCCTTGTGCATGTGCCTCTGCCACATGCATGCGTGGCAGAGACCTTAAGACCAAATGGCTGGCGGCAGGTGCACGTGCATGCACGGTGGAGCTGGACTGGGGTGATGGCTGGCATGCCACCTGTGGCATGCTTGTCGTAAGTTCGCCATCACGGCTACAGATAATGGTCACAGCTACACAATAGAAGCCCCACCCACAGAATATATGCGTCTTTTTATGTGCCTTTGAGTCAGTGTTGACTCCTGGAGACTACTTGAACTAGTCCTTCTGGTTTCCTAAGCAAGGTTTTTTTAAGTGATTTGCCATTACCTTCTTCCTAGGACCGAGAGTGTGTGACTGGCCTAAAGTCACCCAACTTGCTTGCTGCCTAAGGTGGGACTAGAACTCCCAGTTTCTTGTCTGATACCTTAACTACATACTAGACTAGACCAAATTAGCTTTCTCACACAAAGAAAACAAACAAAAAGGCTGAGAGCATCAATTGTGATGGTCATCTTTGTTTTGACTCCTTGTTCAGACTCACTGGATGTCCTACAGACATATCGGGTCTATAACAGGGGTGAAATGCTCCCGGTTCGAACCGGATCACCCGATCCAGTAGCAATGGCGGCAGGTGGTTTGGAGAACCGGTAGCAAAAATCCCTGTGCCGCCTCCCCCCCATGCCCATCTGAGCCGCGCGATCATCAGAGGCTGTTTTTTTTTGCTTTTAAAAGTATTTTTTTTACAAACTCTTCGGCTGAAAAAATGCTTTTAAAAGTTTTTTTTTTTTAAAGCCTCTGATGATCACGCAGCTCAGCTGGGATCGTCAGAGACTTTTAAAAGCATTTTTTTCTGCAACCTCTTCGGCCAAAGAGGTTGCAGAAAAAATGCTTTTAAAAGTAAAAAAAAAAAAGTTGGCCATGCCCACCCAGTCACATTACACCCCCCCAAGCCACACCCACAGAACCGGTAGTAACAAATTTTAGATTTCACCCCTGGTTTATCATATATAGAGTTCCACCCCAGCACTGCTAATTAGGAATTGTGGATATTACAATTCAAATTTGATCTAGCTTTTTTATGCCATTAATCACATCTATCTGCAGTTCTTTTGTAGTTCTAATAAGAGAAACAACAGCAATGCTTTTGACTATAACAACACCATGCACACATAATAAAATGCTGTATGTCTGGTTTTGACTTGGAATTGTACAAATTGTACAATTATTTATATATCATGCTCTGAGCCTAATATTGGGTGAAGAGGAACTATAGCTTATTCAACAAGATATAGTTAAGCAAAACCTAGAACCGTGATGGCGAACCTATGGCACGGGTGCCACAGGTGGTACACAGAGCCATATCAGTGGATACGCGAGCTCAGCTCCAACACACATGCGTGAGCCAGCCAGCTGATTTTCGGGCCTTCTGAGCCCACCAGAAGTCAGGAAACACACTGTTTCTGGCCTCCGGAGGGCCTCTTGGAGTGGTGGGGAAGGCTGTTTTTGCCCTCCCCAGGCTCCTAGAAAGGCTCTGGAGCCTGGGGAGAGCAAAAAACAGGCCTACCGGGCCCACCATGCCATCACGTGCCAAAAGCGGGGGGGAACACGGGGTGTGTGTGTGGGGCGCACAGAATTATGGATGTGGGCACGCGTGTGTGTGACCCCACTGCGCTCCCCCCGCTTTTGACACACAATGGCAAAAAGGTTAGCCATCACTGATCTAGAACAATGTCTGAATCTCCTCAGTATGACTTTTGCAGAATGGCTTGTCACCAAAAGCTTTTTTAACTGAAAAACTGAAACCTTAATCTGCATATCACAACAGAAGCAAAAAATGAGCCAGTCCTACCTTTCTTTTTACTCCTCTAGACAAACGGAGCAGCTTCACTAGTAATGCTAGTAATCAAGAGGAAATTGCTAACAGGTAGAACATTACAATGTTCTTGGCATAAGCCCACTTGCCATCAAGGGAGCCAAGCAGGGGCAGGTTTCAAAACCTGTTGCTATCGGTTTGTTTGTGGGTGCGTGCGAGCGAGCACGCATGGACGACACTTCTGCGCATGAACAGAAGCATCCGGGCGGGTGGGCGGAGCCTCCCGCTGCCACCACTACCAGTTCAACCGATCCAGGGCGAACCGGTAGCAACCGACCACTGGAGCAAAGGCAGAAAGATAGTTTTGTTTAAATGTTCAGCAAGACACAACAACCTCCTCTTTGAATCCATTATCCAACCTCTTTATTTACTTGGCCAATCTCATGTCTAAGCCACTTCTTGGGGAACAATTTCTGCATGGAATTAAGAAAGCGGACTAGACTGAAGATTTCTAAAAGAGTTCTTGCAGGTCAAAAAAAAAAGGAAAATATGGTTAGAAGCACATTTTTCAATGGTGATGTATGGCATCTTCCAGTGTCCTCAAGCCTTAAATAAGGTCCTATTGTACAAGCATAATTGATACATGTTTTGGTTTCTCCCTCTTAATTGTACCTTCAATTTGGTTCAATTTTGGTTCAAGGTTCATGCAAAGATAATCTTGTGATCAAGACAAGACATTAAAAATGGCAACTGCAGCGAACATGTCCTTTTTACAGCCAAGCTTAACCACTAGAAAGAGTTTGGCAAGTATACTTGGGAGAAAAATATCAGTTTAAAGAAAAGCTGGGTGCCACCAAAAATGCAATAGCAACAGTACTTAAGACTTATAAACAGCTTTACAGTGCTTTAAAGCCCTCTCTAAGCAGTTTACAGAGTCAGCATATTTCCCCCAATAATCTGAGTCCTCATTTTACCAACCTCAGAAGGATGGAAGGCTGAGTCAACCGTTGAGACTTGAACTGCTGGCAGCCGGCAGTCAGCAGAATTAGCCTGCAATATTGCATTCTAACCACTGTGCCACCATGGCTCCTATCCTTTCCATGGCACATTCGTACAGCAATTTTAATAGGAAGAGAGAACAAAAGTGATATTTAAAAGGATCTTGTGACCCTTCCAAGCTTAAATTGTGCAGATGTGCCTCCTTAATTCTCCCCATATGCATTGTTGATTGTGGGATCCTGTTTAAAAAAAAAACAAATGCAAAAGGTAGAAAGAAGAGATCTGCATAAGGCAATGTTTTCAGACCCAGGAACTCATCTCAGTCCTTCATTTTTGTTTAGAGTAATCAGCCTAAGTTTGTCAATGCTCATCTGCTCTTCCTTGGAATTTCTTTGTTAACCAAAGAAACAAAACAAAAAACCTACACCTGGAAATAATCTTGATGACCTTTTTGTTTATCTTATATTTCCAAAATGGGATTACCTAAACCAGTAATATTTTGATAAGGGCAGAAACTTCCCACAACATGAGAAGTAAAACTTTGCTTGAGCTGGCTTTACCTGATTAAACTCTCCTCTACTTCTTTTTCGATCTACATCCATAGCTGAAGTTGCTGAGAAGAAATGTTGGGAGAGATAGTCAACCCTGATCTTTTTTCCTCACTTTCAGGCCAATAATCTTAGTAGGTCTTCTTAGAAACTGAGCCAAATCCTTCAAGTATGTAGACCCCGCAAGCACAACATTCCCAAGTTCCTAAAGCCATCTGACTTAAGTCTGTTCTGATAGTCCTAAAGAGCCAGCCAGGTTAACTTACCTAATCAGCAGGATCCAGAATCAGACAAGGAAAGGGTTACAGTTACTCATCCTTTGAATTGGATTGAGTCCGCAGCTCCAGAAGAGTGTGGTTTCAGGAAGTCAAGGACCACACAGGGCACACCCAGCCATGGCAGTTACAGATAGGAACTCTCAACTTCCTTTTCTTCCAACTATTGAGGGTTCATCTAACAGTGATCTTCAAGAACCAGAACTTTTATGTACAATAGGCAAAGGAAACGTGATTCTTCCCCATCCTCTTGTCTCTTTAATCGAATAACACGCTAAGTTATTTCTCCATTTCCAAGTGAAACTTGTAGCTGCACAAAAGGTTAGCACACATCTGTACAAATGCTGCATTTGATAAATCTGTCTCCCTCTGTATTGTGTCAGGAAGCCCCCAAATTTTGTTTAGGGTGTGTTTACAAATTTTGCTAATTTTGCTAATTTACTGCTCATGAAGGAGTTATGACATTTTGCAGCAAAGTTCATTTGGAAAAAGGGGTCACAAATGTTATAGTGCTTGCTTATTTTGCCTGATCGTTCCTTCAAAGAGTTTAACGAAGTATGTGTTCTGCCTTATCTCACTTGCCAAAAATACATGTTCCTTAAAGCCCTATAATCCTATTGGCAGATTAGGGTGAGAGACAGTACTTGGTTCCATGAATAAATAGGGTTTTGATCCTTGTTCTCTCCAAACATTAATATATTGGTGGACCCACTCCTTCTCATCACCAAAGCTTTCTATCCAGAACATTTATTCTTCAAGACAAGAACCATTTCCTAATTAATAATTTTAATTATTGTGTTAGGGAATAATTCTAGGCATATCTATGAAAAAGTAATAGAAAAGCCACCATTCAATGGGATTTATTATTTTATTTTATTTTATTTTATTTTATTTTATTTTATTTTATTTTATTTTCAGGCTTAAGTGTCAGTCCAATTATTAATCAACTCTGAATAGCTTACAATCCTGCTTCTACACAGAGAATTAAACCAACCAAGAAATAAACCAACAAGGCAAACAAAGGGAAGACAAAAATAAGTTTGAGGGATGCATATGGTCCTGATACTGCATATCTCTATATAAAACTCAAACCAAACAAACCACATAATGACTTAGCAACTTGAGTGAACTCAATTATGCAGTTTTCTGACTTTCTATTTTGTTATAATTTTGCTCATTCACCAAAAAGAACCCCACTTACTATTATGCTACAACATCTACACCAACATTGCAACAAATCTCATCTTGATAGTAAAAACAGTATTTGGAACTCAGAATTTGTTTCTTGTGTAGCCATGCTGGTTGATTTGTCTGGAAATTTTGATTTTGAATTCAAGTAAAACTATTAGTTTTACAACTATTTTATAAGAATTGGTTTTTAAATCAAATTTAAGATAGAAATATAATAATACAGAATCAGATGGTAGGGAGGGAGGAAGGATCATTTTACGAAGGAAGGAAGGAAGGAAGGAAGGAAGGAAGGAAGGAAGGAAGGAAGGAAGGAAGGAAGGAAGGAATTTAGCATTCAAAATTGCCTTGTAAAGATACTGCCCTTCTGCAAAACAGATCAGGAAACCCAACTGCAAGAAAACCTATCAGATGCTAGAGAAAAGTTCTTTAGCCAAAGCAATAAGACTCAGCAGGGAAAGTATGGAAAGCAGCATGATCCAATGAGTTTTTTCCCCCAATAACAGGAAAGGCAAAACCAACACACTTTAACCAAACTGTAACACAAAGAAATATTTGCTGTTGTACTGAGTGCCCTGCCAAAGTGTATTAAGATATAATAGTTTTTGGAAAGCCAATCAGCAACAAAAGCAGAAAGTGTGGATTTGGTCAGCAAATAATTCTGTAGCCATTTTGCAGTGGGCCATGGGAAAAAAAAAACATAAATGCATCTCTCAACAGCACAGCCAAACAATAGTAAACAGTATTCACACACTCTTAACTGCCTTGTAAAGGTATACCTCTACTACACTAGGAGATCCAAATATCAGAAAAGCTCTACTGTATTAGAGCTCTAAGACTCTGCATGCAGTTTCAACCTAACCAAAATAAAAGAGAAAAAAGAGAAATTGTGCCATTGGAACTTCTGGCCAAAAAAAGTTCATCCTGACTTTGTGTTACTAAACTAGGATGTTGTCAGTAGAAGAAAACTTCTACAGTGAAGCTGTAGATTTACTTCCTAACCAGTGAGATTATTAGGGTTCCCTATCTTTGGGCCACAGGTGACTCCAAAATTACAGTATATCTCCAAAATTCAAAGAGTAAAATAAACTTTTCAGCAGTGGAATTTTGATTGCACAAGGGAGCTCAAGACCTCTATAAGACAAAATATACTACCTCCACCTGAAAATTGCCAGGAATCCTTTAACTCCGAAAAAAAATGCAAATAAATTACTATCAGTTTCACCCTTCCAGTAACATAACCTCACAACCAGAAGGTTTTCTGCAGTCTGTCAGAAGGCTGAGTTGAATTTCAGCTCAACCATAGGAAGATGCTCCTCCCCTATGCTACACAAATAGGGAACATGGTATGTTTTCTATATGTGAATTCCATTTATCCATCCATACTGGTGTCCCTTGTGATTTTTTTTTTAATAATCATTTTAAAAAGCACAAGTTTGACTGGCCATGAATTTCAGGCTCAGGACAAATCTGTTGCATCCTTTACAGTGGCACCATTTTTATTACCCTTTTAAAAGTATTAATCATTCTTTTGAACGGTACTAATGGTGCTCTGGCACATTTTTTAAAAAAAATAAAGTTAACAGTAAAACATTACTTATTTCAAAGAGTGTTAGATGGCTATAATCCGAAATGTTGTAATACACTTTTAAAAAAATAAATGATGAAACAAATTAAGGTGCTTTTACATTTTAAAGAGATACAATCACTCTTCCTGGATGTGCAAATTGTTCACTAGTTGGTCATGCAATATCCAACTATCTCCTTCCATTTTTCTAAAAACGTGAATATGCTGACTCCAAGCCAGCACAGATGGTTTATTGTTATTCTTTATGGAAGTTATTTATTTGCTCTTCTACCCTAACATAATTCAGATACCACCTCTGAGAAAATGAGGGGTAGAACTGGAAAGCCTTCTCTAGCCCATCAGCTGGTTCAGAAACTGAGCTGCAGCTCCCCTATCGACAGCCAAAGGAAGTGATTCATTCCTGGGTCTAGGTCCGTGATGGTGAACCTATGGCACACGTGCCATAGCTGGCACGCAGAGCCCTGTCTCTGGGCACGCAAGCCGTTGCCCAGCTCAGCTCCATCGCACTTGTATGCACATGCCTCCCGCCAGCTATCTGATTTTCAGGATGCGCGAGGGCAGGGGCGCATGTGGAAGACATGCACAGGGGGCTGTGTGCACATGCACAATGGGGCGTGGGGGTCACACATACATGCACAGGGGCGGGGAGAGCACAGGGGTGTGCAGCGCCCCCACAACCTGCTTTTGGGCCCCTAGGAGGCCTCCTAGGCCGAAAACGGGGGGCAGAGGGGTCATGTGCACATGCATGGGGGTGGGGGGAGTGTGGGGTTTGTGCACACATTGCATTATGGGTGCCGGCACGCACACACGCTTTTGCACACACGGGCATGCACCTTCGGCACACAAGAAAAAGGTTAGCCATAACTGGTCTAGGTCATGGAAACAATGCAGGGGTGAAATGCTACTGGTGAAATGCTAAAGCGGGGCCTTTGGCTGACTCCCGCTCACTTGCCTTCCCTCTGCCTCGAGTCTTGCCTGCCCTTCCAGAGCACTGCCGTGCCGCTGCCATTCGTTTTCTTCCTTCTCCCGCCACAACATGAAAGCAAACGGCAGCGGGGTTGCTTCGGGAGGTTTCTTCAGGCAGGCGGATGTCTGCAACCAGGCGGGGAGGGAGGGTGGCGAGAACAGTGTGGACGAGCAAGGGAGCGCCAAGATGAAGGGCTAACCGCACTGGTCCACCCAGGTAAGCACCATCGCCCAGGCCAAAGGGAAAGCATCATGGGCTTTGTTGTGGCATGGCCGGGTCTGGCCCTCTCCCCGTGGGGGGGGAGGGGCTTCCATCCCTCTTGCTCCACTTCTTTGCCACTGGGAAGCAGCAGCATGGCTGAGCCTCCTTCCCCTGGAGCACCGGACTTCACGGGCCGAGTTCCTGGAGTGGCGCTGGCAGTCAAACAGAACAGGCAGGTAGCCAAGTGAGAATCCAGTGGGCTACTTTGGAGCCTCAAGCCCCACAGAGCTGGCACGGGTGGAAGGTGGTCTTTTCTGCAGCATCCCCTTCCCCTCTTTGGATCGCCCTGCAAGTGGGGGTTCTGCCTTTGTAGAAATGGGATGGCCGATTTGAACGGAGGACTGGTGGGGTAGATGTGCGGCCCTCCGGGATGGAGAGCAGGGCAAAAGAAGGCTCCAAGGTTCGCTTGGGCAGTCAAATCAGATGGTGGAAGGAAACTTCAGCGTTGAGGGCTTCAGAAGAGCAGAGTGTGCTTCAGAATGTGCAGCTCCTGACTCTAACAGTGAGTGGCGTACGTGACGTCAAGTTGGCCATGCCCACCTGGTCACATGACCACCAAGCCACACCCACAGAACCAGTAGCTACAATTTTTAGATTTCACCACTGAGACAATGATATATTTTTACGTGCCCTATGCAGTATTGAAAAGAAGGCCAAAACTTCAAAAGATCTAAATCTTTCTGCTCTGGGGAATTCGGGGGAAGTTGGAGGAAAAGGCATTTGGTAAAGATACTTGGATGTGATCTACAAATGCCAGTTAAACAAATCATCTTTTTATCTTTTCTTATGGCGTATTTGCTGATAGCCATTTTAGAAGGACTGTGAAGAAAAAGCAGAAGTGAAGAACACGCGGAGAGCTGAATTCTAACAAGTCCCCCTTGTTTAGGAGTGTACACACGTTTCTGTCTTCCTCTCCATAAACAGAATAGCATATCAAACATTCTAAACAGTTTACAGTGATTCCAAATGACAAGAGATTTAAAGTAGACTGCTATCTTCTCTCTGGAGCCTTTTAGATCAAAGAGAAATATTAAACATTTAATGAAACAGAAATCCACAAGACAGTAGTTTCCAGAGTTAGGCTCTCTGATGTAATGAGCAGCAGGACAAATACAAAGAGTGGAATGCCTAGTTCCCATTAAAAATTTAAGGTATATCTGAAATCAGATCTTTGTGTTTATTCTGAAATCAAACAAAAATAACCATCCAGTCATAACTTACAGCATAGAATGACAATTCCATGGTATTGTTAAATCAAACAAGAAAAGGAGATCTTGCTAGGATCTATACAGATGTTCCTATTAACCAGGCATCTTATTTCAAACCAGCATACTACAGGTAATCCTCGATTTACCACTACAATTGAGCCCAACATTTCTGTTGCTAAGCAAAACGTTTGTTAAGTGGATTTTTCCCCATTTTATGATCTTTCTTGATGCAGTTGTTAAATGAAGCACTGCAGTTGTTAAGTCAGTAGCATGGTTGTTAAGTGAATCTGGCTTCCCCACTGATTTTGCTTATCAGAAAGTCACAAAAGATGATCACATGATCTTGGGACACTGCAGCCGTCATAAATATGAGTCAGTTGCCAAACAGCTGAAAATTGACCACGTGACCATGGGGATGCTGCAATGGTCATAAGTGTGAAAAATGGTCATCCCTCACTTTCCTCAGTGCCGTTGTAACTTTGAACTGTCTCTAAATGAACCGTTGTTAAGTCAAAGGCGGCTTGTAATTTGGGAATTTCTTCAAATGGAAATGATTAGCAGAGAAGAGATATTGTGTACAAGACCAAATCCAGAACAAGTGCATGTGAAACTAAGACAAAAGAATTTACTTTTGCAGGATTATAAAATGCAACTGTGTCTGAAAGAGTTCCTCCATACCTAATCATTCTTCCTGATCAAAATACAGTGCTTGCTAAGCCATAACCTGGGCATTATTAGTCCCAGTTTAGAAGAGGAGAAAAGCACAAGCACTTGACAAAGGCAGATGATCATATACTAGTTTGCATCATTTTATAAGTTTCTTTCTTATAAAAGAAGGCTTTATAACTCCAGATTTGGGGGGGGGGGAGCAGGATGATATTTAAGAATGAGAGTCTAGAAAGCAGACAATCTAATTAAATTTTCAAGATAGATGGGAGAAGTGGGTCAGGGTTTTTTTGGGGTCTAAGTTAACCGTTAAATTTGTGAATCTAAAACACGGGTGTCAAACTTGCCGCGTCATGTTGCTGTTTCACAATATTTACCTATTCGTGGAGGTGGGGTGGGCGTGGCCTGCACGTGATGCATCCAGCCTGCAGGCCGCCAGTTTGACACCCCTGATCTAAAAGGGGGGGGGAAAGGGGGGGGGTGTCCGGCTTGGAAATTCTTTAAAGGAAGATGACTATTAAATCATCTTCAGGCAATGTAGAGGAACAGTGATCTTTCCTTTGAAAAATATGGAAATCAATTTAAGTATAAGTTGATTTCCGTATTTAAGTATAATGACCGAAACCGTAATTTACTCAGTGATGAAAATACTTTGTTGAGCTCAGCAAACTCTGAAGCCCTACCTATAAAGTCCACCAGCATCATTTTTGCATTTGCATAGGAACATCAATTTCAGAGGGAAAACATACAACGAGCCCCACAGCTACATTTTAGAGAAATGTAATGTTGCCTGGAAGTCCTGCAACTTTCATCAAGGTGTCCCACCAGCCATTGTAGCTATGGTGGTTGAGCATGGCAGCAATTGCAAACCAAAGAATCTAGATTCTAAAATGTACCAATTGGAATAAAGATGCTCTAGAAGTTGTCCATCCCTGTTTTAAGTTATGTCTGAAGCTCACAAAGAATTGACAACTATGACAATGGTGCACCAGGAATTTTATTTGTTTATTTAAATATCAGAGACAGTGACTGTATGATTTTTTTTTCCTGTTCTGGGCAAACCAGAACTCAAGAGTTCTGTGAATGTTCCCTGGTTCACAAATACATCTGACAGAAGGAATGACTATATATATATATAAATTAACATATAACATTCCTAATGAGGAAAAGCCCAAAGTGAAAAACATCAGCCTTCCATATCTAACACCATATAGAACTAGGAACAACTTAAGCAGCTCCACAGAGAAAAAGGAGGAGAAGGAAAGGGATTTTTCCTTTATTGTCCCAATTTTATTTACTGCTATCATTTTATAGAACTTTTAACAAGAACCCTGGGCTGGTTTAATAGGAAAAGGAGAGGGGTTCTTAGTCCCACATCTTTTAAAAATAGAGAAAAAAGCTGGAGAACGTTGTATAGAGAGGAAAGCCAAGATAGCATTCCTGCTAGGGTGGAGTTCTGTTTTCACACAGCTAGTAACATGTATTGACTTATGGCAAGGCATCACAGCTCAAATACTGAAAGCTGGAAACTGATCCTTAATTTGTATGCTCCTGGAAAATAGCAAAGTTCAGTAAAGTGTCAATTCAACAGAGCTCAGCTGAGCAGACTATCTGAATATGGGCTTCAACCCAACAAACCTTGATGTTTGGTGAATCAGTCTGGAAATCTCATACTGTACATTATATGCATTTTACTCTTTTTGTTATTTATTACATATGGTTATGTAATGCCCAGAGTCAAGGCAGTTTACACAAGAACAAATCGAATAAAATACGTCACAATCAACAAAACAGCCATTCTTCAACTCCAAAATATGTGGGCTTCGAAGACTGAAATCAAACCAAGAAAAAAAAAACCAAACTAGAAATACCAAAAGGTATTACCTCAAATGCCCAAAATGCTTCCTAAAGAAGAAGTCTTAATAGCTTTCCAAAAAAAAAAAAAACCCACTAACTTTGGAGGCTCAAAGAAAACTTCAGTATTCCACAGGGCCACCATTGAGATGCATTCTCCAATCTCCTTCAGGGCAGGGACCCTAAGCATCCAAGAGAGCCACAGTCTACTCCTGAAGGTGAATGGGAGCTCAGCTGTGTATCATTTTCCAGTTGACACCAGCAATTTGGATCTAAGACATGGAAACCAAAACGCAACTGCAGCATGTGAATTTGACTCATTCAGCTCTGAGTCACCTTTTCCCTACACTGGTCCATTAAACTGAGGCCTCAAAGTAATGTTGGAAAGCAAGTTCAATATCACATAAATAACATTTATCAAGTAGGAAAGAGAAGAGATAGAAATAATTTTTAAGAAGAAATTTTTAATCAAACTAACTGTAAATTTCCTCTAATCTTGGTGGGGGGGAGTATTTCTCCATGCAAACTGTGTTGATGACTTTTTAGACAGACAATTCTTGAACTGTTGTCACCACCATCTCCCTACATTCATGACCCAAAGTCCATTCACTGTCTCAGCTCAATCTCTCCAGGGTATCCACTTGTCCCTCAGTTATTAAGTACAGAAAGGTTTTGATTGAAAAGTTTCTTGACTAGCACATTTGTGCTTAGAATTATTATGGATTAAGGTACATAAAATAATTCAAATGCAAATAAATAATTTAACTTTGGAATCATTTTTGGATTCAACATTTTGTTTGAATGTACTTCTGAAAATCAGAAGGAATGGGGAGACAAATTAATATTTATAATCAATAATATTTGCCATTATTTTTTAATGGCCCATAATCTCAAAGATTGGAGAAATGAATTTTAGATTCTGGGCTGTCTCTTTCAAAACAGCTGTGAGGATCTTTACGAAGCAGCATTTATTTGATGTGGATATTATTGACTTTCTGCAAACTATTAAGAACTTGGCTGTTCTCCCAAGCCTTAGAGTAGGAAGGGATTGGGTCCCTTGGGCTTTTATTTGTATAATGAAGTTGATTCTCCAGTCAGCTGCATTCTTTTTTTATACATGCTGTTTTCCTTTAATTGTAAGATGCCCAGAGTCATTTAGGAGTTGAAATTGAATTAGTTTAAATAAGGGAGAGGGAAGAAAAAATGCTATTTAAAATAAGAGAGGATAGTTAATTCTTTGAAACCCCCAGACAACAGAGGTCAGCATTGGATGCAGATGAGGAGAGTGGTACTATACCATGTTTGGAGAGCACAACAGGCTGGAAAAAGGGGCTAACATTGCACAGCGCATAGATCTATCTTTCTGTCAAGTTCAATGTTGGGACATGTTTTAGTGTAGTCTCTTTTAACAATTGGCATGAGAAGAGCCTGGTGACGCAGTGAACTAAGTTCTGTTAAAGTAGCACTTAGTTGCCAGCTGCCTGCAATTACTGCAAGTTCAAATCTCACCAGGCTCAAGGTTGACTCAGCTTTCCATCCTTTCGAGGTAGGTAAAATGAGGACCCGGATTGTGGGGGCAATAAGCTTTGTATAAAAAGAACACCGCTTTGGGGGGCCCGAAAGCCCTACTAAGCAGGTATATAAAAAAGTATGAAGGCTATTGCTTAATGCATTGTAAGCCGCCCTGAGTCTTCGGAGAAGGGCGGCATATAAATCAAACAAATAAATAAATAAATAAAGTCTCCTTCAAGTGGCTCTCAGCTCCTGGTGACTTTCATAAAACCAACAATACCCTGTTCTTGGCATGATAGAGATGCATTTGTTGAGAGCTAAAAGAGCTGGCGCTCCCATTTTAAACAAAAATAACTTTTTAAAATAAGACAAAGAAAAAGTTTAATTTATAAAACCTTACAAGCCTTATTTATAACATTGTTAGTTAAATAAGATTTCTAAATAGCTACTCACCTCTAGGAAATGAGAATGGCATCCAGTTAACCTGAACAGCAAATCTGATAAAAAAGCAGGTTTGCTCCTAACAATTCCCAGCCATCTAATATCAGATAATGCAGGTAATGCGATATTGCAGGTAGTGCGATATTTCCCCTAAATAAATGCCTTCTTAGGTATTGCAATACCAATAGTGCTTAGACATATATACCACTTCATAGTGATTTACAGCCCTCTTTAAGCAGTTTACAGTACATATTGCCCCACACAATCTGGGTCCTCGTTTTACCGACTTTTGCTGAGTCAACCTTGAGCCAGTTAGGATCAAACTGCTGGCAGAGCTTTAAAATTCTACACAGCCACTGCATATTTACTGCCCCCCGCCCCGCAAAGTCCTCCAAAATGTAATATACAATCTGATCCCATAACATGGAACACACCTCTAATAGAGCATCTAATCATTTGAAACTGCTTAGAAGGAAAAATCCAGTGCCATAGCTTAAACGTGGTTTTTTGACACTTCTTTCCTGGGAAAACAATAGTAAAAGAAAGTCTTACTTACTGCAAGTAAGACCTAAATTCCTTCTATTTCTCATTTCAAAGTTCACTTTTCTTTAATTCCCAAGAGATGCATTCTCTGCAGACTCCAGGATTCAAAGTGGATACAACAGGAAATACTAAGATAAACAGGATGTCATTTGAGCCAATAAATAGCAGAACCATAATGGACAAACTAATCTCTCATATTGTTGTTAAAAAAAACGTTTCTGAATATACTTTCTCACAACATAGAAACAGTGTTAAGAAAAGAGAAGGGGGCTTTGACTGATTGATACTTCTTTTTGTTTATTTGGGGCACCCTAAGGCATTTTCTGTACCCTACTTCAAATGCCTTTGTTTCTGCTTGGAAATACCTCCCAATGGGTCACTCAACAATGCGTCACTCAATGTATGAATTTAGGCTTTTTAAAATTATAAATCCATAGAACTTCCATCCTTTCTAGGTAGGTCAAATGAGGACCCAGTTTGTGGGGGCAATAAGCTGACTTTGTATAAATATAAATATACAAAAGTATGAAGGCTATTGCTTAACGCATTGTAAGCCGCCCTGGGTCTCTGGAGAAGGGCGGCATATAAATCAAATTAAAAATAAATAAATAAATAAAAAATAAATATACCAAAGTATGAAGGCTATTGCTTAACACATTGTAAGCCGCCCTGAGTCTACTCAGCCTTCCATCCTTTCTAAGGTGGGTAAATTGAGGACCCAGTTTGTGGGGGCAATAAGCTGACTTTGTATAAATATACAAAAGTATGAAGGCTATTGCTTAACGCATTGTAAGCCGCCCTGAGTCTCCGGAGAAGGGCGGCATATAAATCAATTTTTTTTAAAAAAACTATAGTAATTCAATGCCTAATCAAATCTTAGCTACTAATCACAAACTCAAGTTGACATTTTCAAATGCCCCTGGCCATATATTATTAGTATATTTACCTGAAAGACTAATCTTCCCCCCCATAACTGAAGAGCCATCTTTTGATTCATTGAGTAAAACTGACAGATGGCATTCTTACATCTAATATTCCTTGGAGAAAATTTAGGATTATCTTCCTCTTAAGTATATTCAGCATTTGAAAAGAGAGAGACAAATGACTGAAGATTCCTGAAAGCAAGACATTGCAACAGATAAACAGTCCTCAACACATGATCACAATTGAGCCCAAAATTTGTTAAGTGAGCATTTGTTGAGTTTTGCCCCATTTTATGACCTTTCTTGCCACAGTTGTTAAGTGAATAACTGCAGCTGATTAGTTAGTAACCCAGCTGTTAAGTGAATCTGGCTTCTCCATTGACTCTGCTTGCCGAAAGATTGCAAAAGGGGATCACATGATCTTGGGACACAGCAACGGTCATAAATATGAACCAATGGCCAAGCATCTGAATTTTGATCACATGATCATGGGGATGCCGCAAAGGTCATGTCCCTTTTTTCAGTGTCGTCGTAACTTTGAACAGTCACTAAATGAACTGTTGTAAGATTAGGGCTACCTATATTTGGACAGAAGCTATAAAAATGTGAACTCTTTCAAGATTCATTAACATAATTTTGCAGATTAAATCTTATCCACTACTGATTAAAAATAGGTACCATTTCGCTGGGAAGGTAACAGCGCTCCTTGACGTCATGTTGACCTCATGACCGCGGAAATGTCTTTGGACAATGGCCCTTGAAACAGAGATGAGCATGCCTCCTATGGTCGGCAACAAGTAGCAGAGTAAAATCCATAGGGACTCCTTTTTTACTGATTAAAAAATTATAATTTAAATGTTTGGACCTATGCATTACATAACCTTCAGAAAGAGAAAAAAAAATTCAAGCATGTATCTTACTAAGCATTCTTATCAAATGGACAATTCTATAGAATAACTCACCTTAATAATTTACCTTTTAATGAGGCAGCTATTTTTAATATGGTTCAACATTATATACTTGTTTTACATTAGAGCAATACTTCGCACTCAATTATAACAGGGCAGTCATGGAAATTATAAGACATTGGATATAGTGCCAAAAATATGTAAAGAAAGAGCTGCAATCAGAAATGTAAATCAAATTTACAGAACACTCTAATACATGTTTATGGGAAGCAAGTTATGGCAAATTCAGGAATGTTTATTCCCAGGTCAGTGTGTATCTAATACTGCACCTTTAGTAAGGCCGTAGGGCAAAAAAACCCTACTTAGAACCATTTTTGATGCCTGATTAATCTTTAAAAATAACTGATGTAAGGTTTTAAATCATTAGATACTATTCTTGCTATCCTTCAAAAATTCCTTTGATATTAAATGTTATTCTGCAATCTTAACTATAATCATATCATGAAGCCAGCTGGCTGACCTTGGGCCATTCACGCTCTCTCAGCCCTAGAAAGCAGGCAAGGGCAAACCACTTCCAAAATCTTGCCAAGGAAACTGAAGGGACCTGTCCAGGCAGTTGCAAGGAGTCAACACATCGATTCAAAAGCACAATACACCCCACCCCCAAAACAACAAGTATTAAACATGTCAATTTCAGCAATTTTATTTAAATCCTATAATTTAGTTTTATTCCTGATAGTAGTAGCATTATTTATTTGCCATATTAGGGTAAATGGCAATGTTTGCGAGCTCTGGGCTTTACACGGCCCAAACAGGCTGTTTTCTTGTTTGTCCACAAGAAAATAATCATATACAGGTAGTCCTTGACTTACAACCATTTGTTCAGCAGCTGTTCAAAGTTACAACAGCACTAAAAAAAGTGACTTACGACCTACAACTGTTGTAGCATCCTCATGGTCATGTGATCAAAATTCAGGTGATTGGCCGTTGGCATGTACTGTATTTTCCTGCGTATAAGACTACTTTCTAACACACAAAAATCTTCTCAAAAGTCGGGGGTCGTCTTATACGCCAGGTCTCATTGTCCTGTAACCAGGCAGACCAGCCCATAAGGCTCTGACGAGCCTTAAATGGCTCTGAGGAGGGTCATCTTATACGCCCAGTCGTCTTATACGCAGGAAAATATGGTATTTATGAGAGTTGTGTTGTCCCTGGGTCATGTGATCACCATTTGCAGCCTTCCCAGCCACCTTCTGACAAACAAAAGTCAGTGGGGGAAGCCAAATTTGCTTAACAACTGCATGAGTCACGTAATAACTGCACTGATTCTCTTAATAACTGTGGTAAAGAAGTTCGTAAAATGAAGGAAAATTCACTCAACAGCTGCCTTGTTTTAGCAATGCAAATTTGGGGCTCAACTGTGATTATTAAGTTAGGACTATCTGTATAAGCCCATGTGCAAAAAATACAATAAGTTTATAGACTGTATTAAAGTGGGGTAGTGAGACATACAGGCTAAAGGAAATCGACCGCCTCAAGCCACCTTAGAAATTTGTGACTTAAAATGAGAAGGAAGCACCAAGATGAGGATCCACCATTTAAGCACTCTTCTCAAATGCAAGTTGCCTCATCAACACCTCTAATGCCCATTCAGCCCTGATTAAATGGAAGTCTCCTGGAATCAGAAGGCTAGACTGGAAAGTTTTTTAAAAAAAATAGAGAAAAACAAACATTCTGGAAGAAAATCATGGCAAACATTTTCTAAGAACACTGCAGAGGTGGAATTAAAGTTTGACTCAAGGGCATCTTTACCTCTGTAAACAGCTCATTAATACGACACTCTTTTATTTAGAACCATAGTGTCCTTAATGGAGTTGTGACATCAACCGAGTAATAGCAAATTTTAATTATATATATATTTCTTCTCTCCAAGCCGGTCTTTAAAACTGAAATGTGTTCCTCAGATTAAGTCATATATCCTGTATTTTAAGGCCATTACAGCACAGTAAAAATCTGACCATTACCCTATCTGTGATTTTTGGCAGGGGTTAGCGACCAGCATTCTCCAGAAAGGAGTGATGATTAACCCATAACTTGCTTCCTCCTTTCTAATTTGTCAGTAGATTCGAATGGATACTAGCCTTCCGTTGCTTCTCGAAAATTACTTACAGGTTTTTGAACGCCAAAGGAAGAAAACAGTGCAACTATGAAAGAGATTGTCTCCAACAGTGAAAGGCAGTGCTTTTTTCAGATTTATTTAAGCAAAGGCCATATAACCATTTCTTAAAGAGACTGTGCCTGTAACATTCCTACATTTAGTAGGGGTGTAGGGTTCACCCATTGCATAAAATTATAGGTAGAATTTTTGTTGTTGTTATTTTGGTTTTATTTTAGATCTATACTGTTTTGTTATATTATTATATTATTATATTATTATATTATATATTATATATTATATTATATTATATTATATTATATTATATTATATTATTATATTATATTATATTATATTATATTATATTAATTATATTATATTATATTATATTATATTATATTATATTATATTATATTATATTATATTATATTAATTATATTTATATTATATTATATTATATTATATTATATTTATTATATTATATTATATTTATTATATTATATTATATTATATTAATATATATATATTCTTACTTTTCATAGGTTTAATGTGTGTTTTTCCTTTAAGCCAGGTTTTTCCTACGTAGCTAAGGTTTTTTCTGGAACCACAATTGAGTGAAATCACATTCACTACATTTACTTTTTCAAGCAAAATTTTATATAATATATATATATTATATAATATATATATATATATATTCCATTTTTTCCTTTCCTTTTTTTAAGGGTTTTTTTTTTTACTGGTAGATTGTATATGATGGTTATGCTGTTTTACCGGTAGCTGTTTTTGGTCATTGTTTCTGGGGGTTTTTTTATCTTGCTAGTCGTTCATTGTTGTTAAATAAAAAATTGGGATTGGGTTCACATTCTGTATAATATAGACTCATATACTAATCCATAGTGCTTTGTAGCATTCTCTGAGCAGTTTACAACGTCAACATTTTGCCCCCAACAATCTGGGTCTTCGTTTTACCAACTTTGGAAGGAAGGTAGGCTGAGTCAGCTTTGAGCTCCCTCAGGACAGAACTCCAGGCTGTGCCTGCAATACTAGCCTTTAACCATTGCACTACCAGTGCTCCTATCTAATACTATCAATGGGGGTTTACAAACTATAGTTTGCAGCTTCGGTAAACCAGTTAGCATCTTGTGTGGATGGAATTTTCCAAACCTGACCCTACTATCTGTTTACACATTTCTTTTTCATGTGTCCTAGAAACAATTCATACTTACCATGGACAAGTAGTATTTTGAAGAACAATTTAATCAAGTCATGTTTAAATCTTGCCTAGCTTTGGAGAAAGTAAACAAAACACAGTTTACAATTTACCAGAGCAGAAATGTCCATGCCCTCAAGTCAAAGAAAACTTATGCAAATAAATTATTCACCTTTAAGGTAGTGATTTTCAATATCAATTAAGCCTTTGTCAATTTTCAAATGTCTGGCTGAGATTAGAACATCATGTTTCTGTGCAATAGATGAAAACTTGGAATCTGCAGTAATGGATGATAAAATTCCAAGACTCTCTATAGATCCTAAATAGATAATAGGACAAAAGAGGCTTAAGGATTGATTGACACAAGGCCAGCACTTATGGGAAAAGCTGCTTTTCCCCCTCTCCACTCTACTGAGAAATTTATTGGGAAACCTTACTATTGTCCAGAAATCATTTCTTTCTTCTTATTAACATGCAAAAGGTTTACCAATTCAAATACTTTCCTACTGTGATTATACAGCTATTGCTCAAATCTCAGGAATCAAACTGTTGAAATTTCTCTGTATTATTCCAGTTCAGGGTACAGAAGACAGTATTATTTTACAATCAACTGTTCATGGAAGTCCCGTTCTTTTCTTTCTTGCACAATATGTTCTGTTCTTTTGGACAGCAAAGAGTATAATTAAGGGAGAACATTTTAGAATGCAGGAAGTCATGCTGGACAACTAGTTCAGAAGGCTGGATTCAGGAATCTAGAATTTATAAGGACAAAAAACATACTAAGAGAAGCCCTGATGGTGCAGTGGTTAAAGTGCAGTATTGCAAGCTAACTGCCCATCGCCTATAGTTTGATCCTGATGGGGCTCAAGGCTGATTCAGTTTTCCATCCTTCTGAGGATGGTAAAATGAGGATCCAGATTGTTGGGGGCAATATGCAAATAATGCCTCTACATTGTAAACTGTCCAGACAGCACTGTAAAGCACTATGGGGCAAGATATAAAGCTAAATGCTATTGCTATGCGGAGAGATTTTATTTATTAAATTTGTTTGCCATCCATCTCACCACATGGCAACTCAAGTTGCACAACTTCACTCCAGTTTGAAATAATACAGACCAGATCCAGATTTTAGCTTCTACTGACTCCTTGTAAGAACAGATTTATCTGTGATCAAATGTATACGGAAATCATTGAGTGCTCATACAGGTCAAAATGTTAAATTAATTTTTCCAAAATTAATGCAACATTATGTGCAAACAGATACTGAATCATAAGTATTTATGATTTAATAGCACTCTCTCTTAGCACAAAAGTAATTTGTTAAAATTAGCAGAGTCTCATCCTTTTCTCTTTAACTCCCTAGAAACACTTTATGTGCCATCATGTTAAGAGTTGATTTTAGTGGCCACATAGATTTTTCCACAATGATTTATCCTCAACCTGTTTTTTCAATTCTCCTAGGAGAGCATCATTGCCACTGTAATTGTCAGCCCTTCAAGGTTATTCAGATCTGGGAATAGACTTCCAAGACTAGCACTACACTTTATGGAGATAGGCTATGGTAACAGAATCCTGCAAACCTGTGTTTTCCCTTTCTTGCCTCTCGTACTCCAGGGAGTCAGGGAGGAGCCAGTATGAGTCTCTTCCTAATACTTTCCATGTTTCTGGGCTCAAAACTTGTTTTTGCATCTATTGTGTTGAAAAAGTTTCCAAATCATTTCTCCAAGGTCATTTCCATGACTCCCTACATTAATCAAGTCAATCCACTCTATGGCTGGTCATCCTGTTCTCTTTCCTTCTACCTTTCCCAGCATTATCAACTTCTCAAGGGAGTTGTGTCTTCATACAATGTGCCCAAAAATACGATAATTTGAACTTGATCATTTCTGCCTCGAGAACTCTGGAATGACTTGTTCTATGTTTTCATGTTTTGTTTTCTCAGCTCTCTGTAGAATTGTTAACAGTCTTCTCCAACACCAAAGTTTAAAAGGATTGATGCTCTTTCTATTCTGCTTCTTCAAAGTCTGATTCTTACATCTGCAGAGTAAGGCAGGAAAAGCCATTCCTACATGAATCCAATTTTGTGCATATAGACCAGAGCTGTCAAACTTGCAGCCCGTGGGCCAGGATGTGTAACACATTGGCCATGCCCATGGCCGGTTTAGCGAAGGGAAAAAAGGTCCCGATACGTCACGTGACGCCACCATGACGATGCAAGTTTGACACCCCTGATATAGACACGCCACGATATCCAAAAATCAGATTTATTCCTCTGTATTTGCTTTATTGATGCTTTAACCAAGTATTGGTCTGTGATGTATTTCTTGATTGCTGGTTCTAGGTTTTTTTTTCTAAAAACATTCCATAGCCTGACATGATCAATGCCAATCAAAGGTTTTTCCATAGTCAACCAAGCATATATGACTTCATTTTGGTATTTTTTTATTTATTGCATCAGCAATAATGTCTCTTGTTCTTTAGCCTTTTCTAAAACCAGCTTGTGATATTTCCTGTTCCATGTAAGGCACTAATCTATGTTGGGTGATCCTACATATTATTTTACTAGCATGTGAAATTAATGTTATTGTACAATAGTCTGCATACTTTGATAAATCTCCTTTCTTTCCATATTGTCAAGAATCTCCCAATCTGTTGGTTAGTGTATCATTTTTCAGATTTATAAGGATAGCCTGGTTAGAACTTCTACTAATTCTTCAGTTGTTTGCCTTATTTTATTTTAGATTTTTAAAAATATTTTTGCTTTTACTCTTTTTAAAAATAACTCAGGACGGTGAAGATATCAAATACTCCTTCCTCCTCCTATTTTCCCCACAACAACAATCCTGTGTGGTGGACTGAAAGAGTGAGTGGCCCAAAGACATCTAGCTGACTCTCTTGCCTAAGATAGGACTAGAACGCCAGTCTGCTGCTTTTTAGCCTGGTTCCTTAACTAGTATGTAAATATTCCCTTAATTCCCATAGCCTTCCATCTTATAATGAACAGGGTACTGACTTAAGTCCATCTTCTAAAAGCAAATTTGCAGGGCTGGTCACAATCTTTTCCTAAGGACATGAAAAGACAAAGAGAACTTGCTAGAGGAAATGGGGCAGAGAAAATGGGAGGATGGAACAACCAAATATGTGTGCAAAGCCATAGAGACCATCTTCCTAGAGCAACTTCAAATCTAGAACTAATGCTGTGCTGAGTTTCTCCTCCCTCACATGCCTACAAATTGTAATCTCTAAAAGATTATAAATTATGAAAAAGACAAGAGCTTCACTCAATCATATCAATAGTCCATTGAGACCGATTATTTTATTTGACAACCAGATTTATCAAGAGGAAAAATGACCCTGAATTTAAGATGAACCCTCCTCCCACTAAAAGAAAGATTCATCTGCTTTGTTTAATATTCATCTGCTTTCTTTGATATTCACTGAGTAAATCAAAGATTCTCCCCTTATAAAAGTAAATTATCTGAAGACAATTTGAATTATTGAATCTTTCCTTGAAAAAAAGATGTAGTATTTTTGGCATCTATGGTTTTCGTTTGCTTGTTTTATTTTAAATTGGAACTCTCTAGAAAGATTTCAAGAAGATATAATACCAAAAAAAAAAAAAAAAAACCCAGTAAGGGAATAAAACTTTAAAAACAGCAAAATATCTTAATACTTTGAGATGCTCACGGAAGTCCTGGAGGGAACAACATTCAATTTCTCTTGCTTTGCAGCAGCTGATATTCAATAATCTATCATCTCCAAAGGAGATTCCATAAACTAACAGCTATTTTTAAGATATAATTCCCAGAATTCCTAGGGTTTAAAGGAAGAATAAATTCCCAAAGCATGTACTCATCTTTGTTGTGATGTATTTCCTAGAATTTATCTCTATCATAATAATTAGAGCTGAGTTAATCTTTCCACCAAACAAACCTGGGGGACTGGATTAATTTGTAATAATCATTGCAATCCATTTATCTTGTCAACATAGTGCATAGAGTCTACAAACGAATTAGAAGACTTAGAGAAAGAATAACATGAACGACTTCAAATTCTCTCTCAGACACACAGGCACATACAAGTAGTCCTCAATTTATGACCAGTCGCTTAACAACAACCATTTGAAGTTAAAACAGACATCTCCAGGGCTTCTTACAACCCTTTTTCAAAGTTACAATAGGGTCACATATTTTTGTGCCAACACATGATCGTATTTTGGGTACTTGGCAACCAGCTCACCTTTACAGCTGTTTGCAATGTCGTCTGGTCATATGATTCCAATTTGCAACTTTTTTGCCCTTTTCAACATTAACTTCCGGTTTCCGGAAAAAAACATTTTCCGTTGGGGGAAATGGATTTGCTTAACTACTGCTGTGTTCACTTAATGACCACTGCAAAAAAAAAAAATGTCAAAAAAAAAATAGGATCCAATCATGTGCAATATCTTCTTTCTCTTATTCACTTCTATAAAGGATCTAGGTTCTACCATGCTCCAATTGAAATAAGCTGCCATCTCTCCATTCAAACAAATTATTTGTTTATTGCTCTAAGCTGCCTAGAGTAGCCCAACAGCGAGATAGGCAGCAAATAAATGTAACACGCAAAAAAACAAAGAAATAAATATATAAAAACACAACTATAAGAACAAACTCATTGACATTTTTTTTAAATCAGCCTTTAGCCTAAACAACTTCACAAGCCCTTTTTAAACTGAGGACAAAAGTGAAGGAGATTTATATACACTATCGTAAAGCCGCCATAAAAGAAAGCATTAAATATTGAAACATACTTGGAATTGGACATTATTGTTTTATAAAGATAGCTCCTTTTCAGATTAGGACCACAACGCTTCCGGGGGGGGGGTGTTATAATTTTATTCTACCCTTTTGGGGGGGGCAGTTGTCATTTGCCTGGAATATATTATAAATAATACCTTTCAGCATAAACAGAAGCCATAAGAATGGATTTTCAAAAGGACAACAGTGGAAAACAAGGTAGTAAAAAAGAAAGAAACATAGAGCCCTCCCATATGCTTAGCAGAATACAAGTTCATCCAACTCAGGTTTTGTCTACAAGGCTTAAAAGCAGAATTTTACAGATTTAAAAAAGGATTTTTTTCATATGCAAAGTATCTAGGATTGTCTGGATTCCAGCATTTCCTCGTGTCACTTATTTGTAAAAACAGATAGTAGCCTGTTCTAAGCATGACTTGAAAGATTGCTGCTTAATATTATGTGTCTGTATGGTCCTGAGGGACAAAGGCAGAACTCAACATCTAATATGCAAAATTCAAAATCAGTCCTCAACAAAATCAGTGTCTGACTTTTCAACCTGCCTTTAATTGATGAGCCTGCAACATGCCAGAATAGTTCTGCTGTTCTTTTTCATTCTTCAACTAATGTGACTATGACTTTTAAGGAAGGATAGAAATATTTTATTTTAAAAATTCTCTCTCTCTCTCTCTCTGTATGTGTGCGTGTGTGTTGTTTGTGGATGCGGGAAGAGGAGTGGGGGGGGGAGAAAAAGAGAGAGAGAGAGAGAGAGAATGCATGGATTTGGTTCAAAATTTGCAGAGTATCTCATCACAAAATGCAAGACATTATTGCAGCCTCTTCAATCTTATCTATGGAGATTCTCAGTCGTCCAGGTTATGGTTGTCCCAAGGGTGCTTTTTCAAGAGACAGCTGAAGGATCTCAGAGTTGAAGAAGCTTCTTGGATGAGAAGAAAAGAAAAACCAGAAACTCCAGTTGCCTCTTGGAAAATACACCTTTAGGACTTCCTCAATCTTGTGTCTTCCACATCTGCTGGACTACGACTGATTTAATTCCCAATCCTTGGGGTGCAGTCCAACGTATTAATGGAACACCAGGTTGCAGAAGACTTCTTTCTCAGTTTATGACTCCCTGATGACCTATATCTAGAAAGATACTGCAGTCCAAAAGCAGAGGAGTTCCAACTGAGGGATCCTTGGTGCTCTCTGAGCTTGGTTGTTTTACTTGCAAGATGTTTCATGCTAGCTCTGATGATGCTACTTAGTTTAGGTAATGAACCATTTTCAAGAAAACAGCCAAGCTCAGAGAGCACTAAGGACTCTTTTTTTTTTCAACCATGAACTACAAATATTCACCTGTATTAGTAGTTCCTACTGCTCAATAATTTGGGAGCCCTTTGCTAGGAAGAATTCAAGCCTTTGTCTTAGCTGTTTCTCTATGAGGAAGCAAGAAAGCAAGCAATGTAACCATTCCATGAAGCAGAATGGCAAGAATATTGCACCATTTTGGGGGGTGGGGGAGGATGTGGTTTGGCACAGCTCACATCTGCACTGAATTAAAAGGCTCCTGGAAAAAAATAAAAGACTCGGTCCAAAATCACTCCATGTGAGCTCCCAGGAGGTTGAAACATGCAGAAATCTTTTAAAAGGAGTTCCAGTCCACGTGCCTGGCCATTTGTGCCGGAAACTGTGAATTCCCAGACATTCAGCTGGATTCTGCCCAATTCTAGAATGATCAGTCTGCTACTTCATGGGAACTACAGTTGCATTGTGCAGACTGATTGCACAAAAAATGGATGTGCTATGCCAAGGTGTATCTAAGAGTTCAGCATATAACTGCCACATGAATTATACAAATCACTCTCTCCTTGCTTGTGTCCATTCTCAACTAGACAAAAAGAATGCTAATTTGATACTGAATTATGGCTTGGGTGAAGCTGTGCAGAGACACTGTCTAGAAGCATTCTGTCTTTCTTCTTGAGTAATGCATAGGGAAAGGAAACAATCTTTCTTCTGTTGAGCATATTTAGCCAAAAAAGAGAGGGATGATCAAAAGCTTATTTAGTAAGCTTTATGGAAAGAGATGCCCTTTGGAACACATTTCCTCTCTACAAGGCCAAATAAGCCTCTTTTGCCCTTCGCTTAACTAAAATAATATTATACTTGTGTATCTTTAAAATCTAAGTGTTATCTAGCCGCATGCTATTCTTGTCAAGTTGCCATCAGTTGAAATAGGGAGGGAAAATAATAATTCCTGTTACTGAGTTGGTGATCCATGGCCTACAAAAATTAAATTGGTGCTGGCCTGGAAAAGTGAATCTTAAAAGTGCACTAAAATCAACTGGCTATAAGCCAAGTAATTTCACAATTAAAGACTATCCTAGAATGGATTTGTAGAGTATCAAATACTAGACATCTTCTATGCAAAATGGTTAATAAATATTTAAATATGCCAGATCAACAGGTCAGGTTTATCAACAACTGGGTATCTAAAATATCTTCAACTTTGATCAAGGATGAATTATTGCTCTCCTATTATAATGCAGACTTAAATAAATCAAAAGGAACTTGCCTTATCTCTTTCTTTGTTATTAAAGGATTATCTTCATAGGCATTTTCCATAAGAAGTTATATGATGCTGAATAGTGTTTTATCGATAAGACTGATCTCTTAATAACAAAGGAAGAGATAAGGCAAGTTCCTTTTGATCAAGGCTTTCACCGTCAACTCTTAAGGTTTGCAAAATACAAATTCAACCCTCATTTATTGTCTGGACTTTCAGGCAACTACAAAAAGACTATTAAAATCAGGGCAAAACAATAATCAGTCATTTTACGCTTCGCTGAGTTGACCAGAGCCAGTGGAAAAGACATAATCAAAAGCAAGCATCCTGGCACAAGTAACAGTTTCCCATTTCTTCTGACACAGAATTCCAAAATAACCTAGTGCGGCAAGGCACATGACCTCTATCTAGCCCATATTTTATAAGGCTGTAACTTGCATCCCACAATACAACTGAACTCTGTAAAAGTTTGGGGGAGAATGGAGTGAAGAGCTCCAAGAGAGGAGTTGGAAGAGCAAAGAATTCCTTGTGAGGTATCCAAAGGACAAATGGAGATTCCCCAAACTTGTTGCTTGAATCCATAAATGGCTTTTTGAAGAAACATAAAAATTATGGTTTCCCACCCTGTTCAGGACAGAGTAGGAAGATACTGCTTTGTTCTTTAAGCATACCCTTCAAATTATGCTTAAATCAAGCATCCTGTAATAGAACAATCCAATAAAATTAGTAGCCACATCTCCAGCTTGTCATTTTCTGTGTCTTCAATCAAGGGGTGCGGCAACCTATCTCTAAAATCCCAATTCCCAGCCTTGTTTAGGTTGTGGAGATGTACTAGTACTCTGCAAGTCCCAGACTCAGTACGGGTAGTCCTCAACATACGACCACAATTGAGCCCAAAATTTATGTTGCTAAGTGAAACATTTGTTAGGTGAGTTTTGCCACATTTAATAACTTTTCTGGCCACATTTGTTAAGTGAATCACTGTAGTTGTTAATTAGTAACATGGGGTTGTTAAGTGAATCTGGCTTCCCCATTGACTTTGCTTGTCAGAAGGTGGCCAAATGGGATCTCATGATTCTGGGACCCTGCAGCCGTCATAAACATGAACCAGTTGTCAAGCATCCAAATATAAATCACATAACCATGGGGATGGATGCAGTGGTCATAAGTGTGAAAAATAGTGATATGTCAGTTTTTTCAGTGCCATTGTACTTTCTAATGGTCACTAAATGAACTCTTGTAAATGGAGGACTATCTGTAAGCATAAACAGTGCCACGTTAGGAAACCCTGTTTTATTTGAACCAGGTTGTTGTAGCTCTTTGGAGCATAACAGGTTCAAAATTAATAGCAAGGGTAAGGCAGCTTGTTATCTTCTTTCTTAATTCCAATCTTCTTTCTCCATTTTTCATTGCGGTTCAATGAAAAATTTCTCCATTTTTCATTGCAGCTCATTAATATTCATTGTGGTTATATTATTATCAATGGTGATTACAGCATTTTTATTTAAATGTGGTGGAATATCTATTCTTTTTTCTTTACATCCCGCCCAGAGGTGTGTTTCAGCAGGTTCTGGAGAACCAGTAGTGGAAATTTTGAGTAGTTTGGAGAACCGGTAGTAAAAATTCTGACTGGCCCCGTGCCCATCTATTCTCTGCCTCCCAAGTCCCAACTGATCGGGAGGAAATGGGGATTTTGCAGTAACCTTCCCCTGGATTGGGGAGGGAATGGAGATTTTACAGTATCCTTCCCCTGCCATGCCCACCAAGCCACGCCCACCAAGCCATATCACGTCCATCAAGCCATGCCATGCCACGCCCACCAAGCCACATCCACAGAACCGGTAGTAAAAAATTTTGAAACCCACCACTGCTCCCACCCATCTTCCTTGAAAGTTTTTTTCGGGGGGGGTGGTCTCTCACATACATCTGATTACAGCCAGGCAAGTTCCCCAACTGTTGGTATCCACAACTATATTCTGATACAATGATTAGCATCTTGATCATTCCATTAAACCTCAAGAAAGACGATTCCTGGATGCAAATAGATCCCAGGCCTTGCCAATGAAAATACACATATATACCCGTGATGGCGAACCTATGGCATGCTTGTCAGGGGTGGCACGCAGAGCCCTCTCTATGATCATGTCCCCCGTCGCCAGCTGCTCTTCTGGTTTCTGATGTACACATGGCCAGCTGGTCTTCGCGGTCACCAGAAAATGGCTCAGAAAATGGCCAAAAACAGCAAAACAGGAAAAAAAAAACCCAGGCCATTTTCCAGGCCTTTTCTGAGCCATTTTCCAGGCTGTTGGTCCAAAAAACGGCCTGAAAATGGCCCAGAAACAGACCGAAAAATTGCCTGAAAAAGGCCCCAAAACAGGCTTATGCACACCAGCCAGCTGATCTTCGGGTTTCCAGTGCTCCGGTGCATGCAAAGGCCAGTTAGCCAGTGTGCATGCATGTGCTGGAAACTCAATGACCAGCTGGCTGACACGCACATGCACACCGGCCAGCTGATCTTTGGGTTTCCGGCACTCCAGCACGCACACAAACACACACATTCCGGTTTGGGCACTCAGTGCCAAAAAGGTTCACCATCACTGGCCTATACCATGGATCCCAGTCTATTATAGTAACATTCCTTAGCAAAGGTTTAGCATGGATCAAGCTTTAGTTACAATGATCAACAAAGAACTTCCTCCCAATAAGATTTTTCATTCATGCAACTGGGTTATATTAATTTTTCCTAATAATTTCTCCTACCGTCCTGTCTCCAATTGAAACCTTTCACAACAGCTTGATATCGTAAATGTCTTCATGAACAAACAGTGTTCACATGAGTTCACAGATTCCACATTCAGGAAATCACATGTAGACCTATTTTCATATTCTTCAATGAAGAATTTACTTTATTTCCCCTGAACATTAAAATTCAATGGGGTAATAGATTGGCTCCTTAACTGTACCACAGTATTAGCAAATCAAAGTTATTCAGAGAAAAAAAATTGTCTTGCTTTTCAGTAAATACAGTTAAGATTAACAGTCCATGCAACAATCTGACTACTTTCTGATGTCATTCAGATTCAGATGTTATGCTGGTTGCCTCAATGATTATGTCAAGGCTGATCATGAAGAAATCCTTGCCCACTCTATGGATATTTCATATTTTTTTCTATAGTTTACTATCCGGTAATATCACTCATATAGCTCCCCTATTTATCTTTTGAGGTGGTATGGTCTATGAAGAAATCATTGTTGAAGCTGGTTGAGTAAACCAGACCAATGATGTGCTCACACATACACAATCCTTTGTATTACAAAGTAGTTTCGGTGCCTCAGTGAAACACCAGGCTACTAGTGACCTATTGCTAATATCAGAACCTCCATGTGTTCTAATGAGTTCTAGTACAGTCATTAAATGTGAAACTTCCAGTTCAGTAACTCAGCATACAGTATGATGTCCTCAAATCAACAAACCAGTCCTGCTTTCTTTCAGAAGAGGTACTAGAGATAGGGCCAAAGAAACTGGCAAGTACTTACATGTAGCACTCAGTAATTTTTCTTGGCTCAAGCATATAATAATATACACATACACGAACACACCCCTATCCTAGCATGTTATATAAAATTTTAGGGCAGCAGCAGCTTTGGTCTGGAATTAGAATAATACATCAATTTTATGTTCAGAAGGGTCTTTCCTACTGGTTGAATGGTTTTTGCTTCATTACCTAGAACTGTTTTTAGCGGAATGTCCTTCCTACCCAATGTAGGTAAAAAAATTTGAGTCAATTTAAAAGGGTAATAGGGTTTGTGAAAAACCACTTTTGCCCACTTTTGGGTAATTTAAATAGATTTAGGAAATACTGTATTAGTTCCTTGTTAAACTCCCATTTCAAGTTTGTACTAATAAGAGATCAAAAACCATAAACCAAACACTTAACAGGAATAGTTTAACAAATAAATCAACTTGCAAATAAAGAATTTTTAAAATTTAAATACAAAATAAAACTCACAGTAGGGTAATGACCACTGGAAAAGCCTACTACATGCATTTTAAGGTAGTCTGACTTGTGCTACACAGAAGTGTTAAATCCAGATCCAGGTCTACCATGTACCAGACTGGGGAAGTAGCTTAGTAAGTAGAAGATGAGAATCAAAGAGCAGCAGCAATTTTTGGGTACCATATTATCTACCCTCTTCATTTTCACAAGTCCATCAACCATGCACTTAATTTGAAAGATAGTAACATTAAGACAGGAGACCCAATATGTCAGTGGTAGAAAAGATGTTTAGACATGCAATTGAAGTCCCTGATGAAAGGTTTTTTTATATCAGAACTGAGAAAATTATCAAACTAGTATTAAGACAGGTTCTATTTTCAAGGGGAGTCAGTACTAGATCAGGTGAGCCACTGATCTGATCACACGGGACATCAGTAAAACTTGGTGAAAAGGCAAGCTAGTAAGATTCTGCAATAAAAGTCTTTCTACTTTTCACAAACCAGAAGAGTTTTTCTTCAATAGACCAGTCCAAAACAAATAGGGGCCAGAGAAACAACAAGGAATATTCACAGGGAGCTATGGCAGTTCTATTATAGGATGGAGTCCCCCTCCCTGAAAGCCCCATGAAGTTTTCCCATAAGTCTGAATGCCACACCTTGCAAAGAAACCAATCCTTTAAAATCGCCTCAATTGCACTGTCTTTGTTCTTACAGTCTTTTCGCCTAATCCCTACGCATCAGCTATTTATTCAAAGCTGAAAGGGGAAAAATATCACTCAATACATTGCATATTTCATGAAGTCAGAATGGGGTGGAGAAAATGAAAAGAATATTTCCAGGACTAAGTTCTTGCTTCAGTGATCCTTGTCTGAATATTAAGCCCTAAAGAATGAGTGCCATCCAAGGAGATTTGGCAAAATGCAGAGTAGCCCAGTAGCTCGCACAAAACCTTCCAGAGAGAAATTGGAAAGGAAAAAAGGACCTCTTCAATTCAGAAAAGGCAGAGAAGCAGGAGAGTTTTAAAAAAACAGTTGAGTTTTAGATTTCATGCTGTAATAACAGGCCACACACTTTTGGCTTGATTGCAAGATATCCTGAAGTATACCATCAGATACCACCTGTGTTACCCACCCTTCTGCCTAGCCAGTGGTAAACAACTTATCTATCTTCAAAGTTCCCCTTCTATAAAGAAGCTTCAAAATATTATATGTAAAGAGGGTACAGCGCACCCTGCATATAGCACATAAATCTTTTGGAAGGCGAGAAGCCATGTTTTAAATGCAGGAAACTAGACCTCTCCAGAGTGGATCTCTTGATATTCAAAATCTGAATTTTCGGTGAGTCTGAAAAACTTCTACTATGATCTATGGCCATCCCTCAGAGATAGCAATGTTCACACCATTTTACCTTTTGTGACCAAAAAAAAAAGCATACGCAATGCAAAGGGATGAGAGACATATTCCTTCTCTACAACCATTTTGCAGTAGAGATGATACTTTGCAAGAACTATTTCAGTAGCAGACGTAGTTACTTTTCCGATCCTTCAGGCTAAGATGTCTCAGTTAGAGGAAACAGGAACTTCCTTAAACCCTCATTCTTGCCTCTCCCCACTAAATAATGCTTCTCCCCATCACTACATTCCATCTCTCCATCTCCTTCAAAAAGTACCATTGTTGCCAATGTATGACCTAACAGTTACTTTATTATCTCTTGATATATGCCATGGCATAATCAAGGGGCACAATGCAGCCCTTCCTTCAATTTGGGGGAAGAGGACAGAGGTTATTGGTTTTGCAGATGGACATTCAGCCCAGGTTCCAGTATAATCCAGGCCTTTAGGGTCACCAGCTTCACAAACATCTCTTATAGTGCACAGCTAGATCTTTAGGCCAATCAACAAAACATTAATCCTTGGCTCTCCTTTTTATTATTCTATCCCCAAATGTATTTTGTGGGGGAGCTTTAATCTCCATTTTACAGCTTCCTTGCCAGTGAAGAGGTGTGATCTACTTGAGGTACCAGCTTCAGGCCTACGCAATGCCAGCTAAACAGGCTCCAAATCTCAATGAAAGTCTGGCTGAAAACAGAAGCTGCAATATCCTAAGTAAATATTTATTTATGAAGAACAAGGAGCCAGAAGGACAGTTGAACTTGGGCATCTTCTCGGCACAGATAAGAATGTACAATGAATCTAGAAAGTACAAGGTTTTATATTTTTAAAAAAGGACTGTTAAGGCTGTAATCCTCTACACTGCTACCTGGCACAAAGCCCTGTTGAACTCAATGGGACTTGCTTCTGAATAAACATTCACTGGAATGCACTGTTTCACTCTCATTGTGTTCTAAAGCTACACACTGGCAGCAGGGAGGGGAAGAGGAGAAATTCCAGGGATCTCTCCATTCAACATTTGGGAACAGATTTCATTTTAGAAAAGATTACTCTTATTAAGAAGATTCTCATTTGATAGCCTGGTCTTTTTGCCCCAGTTCCCCCTCCCTCAAAACAACCCTAACTCCTACCTATCTTTATACCTATTCACACAACCATTTGTTCCTGGAAAGAAATCTACATAAGCCTCAATGGTTTGGCAGGAGCAGGAAACAAAAATGCAGGCAAATGAATGTAAAATATGCAACACCTTCTTTCATACATTCGAGGTGGTTTGTATTTGGGGAAATGTTTTTTTTTTTAAATGCTCTCCAAAGTGGAAAACATATGTGAATTCCTGGAGCGACAGTCCCCTTCCTCATCCCAGATTTTTAAGGCAAAACTGTTGTATTAAAAGGGGGGGTCAAGGGAGGCTTACTTTTTTAAAAGACAAACGCAACAAGTAAAACTAACCAGAATAAGGTAAAATGCATGGTATAGAAAGACAGGGAAAGGGTTCAACTCACCTTCAAGGGTAAAAACAGGGGCGATCCCTATTAACATGTGCAAAATTCCTAGTAAAAGCAGCCACAGCCCCACTTCTACTCTGTGGGGCAGCATGTTTGTGCAAAAATATTTTTTTTTAAAAAAATAAAAATAAAACCAGGTTGCCAGCTAGTCCACGAAAGACGCACGGTTGCAGCTGCTGTTTCTTCTTCGTAGCTGCCCACCGTCCCCACCTCTTCTTCACTCTCTCCTTCCGAGGGTCTTCAGTTCTTTCACCATCCACTGAAGCAGAACCGGGAGGGGGGGGGGGCGACGGCCAGGAAAAAGCCCCTCTCCCTCCTCCTCCTCTCTCCCTCCCAGCCCAGGAGATGAGAAAACCCAGCAGCGGCAAAGGCTGGGGAGGGGAGAGGAGGGGGTTCAGCCCTTCTTAAGCGAGAAAGAAAGATTGCATGCAGGGGGGAAAAAATTGAGGGGGGGGATTTTGAACGATCGGCAGCAGTCCGCTTCTTCTGCAGTAGCTTAAAAACAAGCCAAGGTAATCGCAGCGAGCATCAAAAGGTTCCAAGAACGATGCATAGGGAAGAAAGAAGCCGGGGGAAGGGGACGCCGACAGAAAGGAGAGAAGAAAATTAAAAAGGGGGTACTTCTGGATTCCGAGAGAGGCGAAGACAAGCAGCTCCTCTTCCTTCCCAGCCTCTCCGAGTGATGGAGAGGGGAGGATGCACGGAGTTGATGCCGTTTTGCACCCCCCCGGGAACGCTCTCTGCACGACGCGTTCCTACGCCTCCCGCCACCACAGCCGGACGAAGGAAAAGCAACCCCCGCCTGCCGCACCAGTAGCCTCGGCCGCCTGATGGAGCTCGCGCCGCCTTCTGCCTGCCTGACGTCATAGGCTCCCAGGGAAAGGCAGGGGAGGGAGCTGCAAATGGGGGCTACGCGGCAGTGGGCTTAGGGCGCATGCGCTTTCTGATATGCCCTGGTGCTGAATCTTGGGGTAGAGGTGTTGGGGTGAGGAAAGCGGGCAGGTCGTACTTTTTTAAAAAAAAACCCTCCGAAAGGAGGATTCATCACCTTAGCGGGGAAGGGGGGGGGGGGGGCGCGCGAAAATGGGATGCACATGGATGCAGTGTACAGCCGGCGTAAAAAGAACTCTGTGTACCTCAAAATCACACACACACACACCAAAATAAATAAATAAGATGCCTATGGGGGGGGGGGGGAATGTCAAAGGGCGACGCGCGCCTTCTTCGTTTTTCGAAATACTGTAGCGTGGTGGGTTGTTTTTTTTTCTCACAGCTCCCCACCCACACACCCGTTTCCCGCCGCCTAACCCAAACCCATGAAATGCTGAGCGGCGTCCTTAATGACAAGGACTGCCCCCTTCCTCTGGCACAAAGGGAATGCACGCCAGGGAAGCTGCTGGGCGGTGGGGGGGGGGGGATGCGTTCAATTGCCACAGACCTTGTGGAGGCAACCGCGCGCGCCCCCCTTCAAGTCTCATTCCGAAAACGCGCGCGCACGCACACACCTGCTTGCCTGCCTATATTGGGAGCAGGGGATGGGGGGGACCTGCCGTGCTCATCGTGGCACACCTCTCCCCATTAGAGAATGGGATGTGCGCAGGCATGCAAGGCAGCCAGGTCCTTGTTGCAAGGGAAGGCACCTATATGGCAACACGAACGCGCGTGGGGTTTTTTTGTTTTGTTTTAGTCAGAGCGACGGATGCAGCCAACGCGGCTGAAGGGGTTGCCCCCTTAAAGATGTCAGAAAGGCAAAGCAGCCCCACAGCGCAAGGGGAAAGCTGCCGAGTGGGGGGTGATGCCCGATTGCCAGCCCCTCAACAAACAATAGAAACAATGCCCGGTAAACGCGGCCGTGACTCTGTCGCCTGCCGATGCCAGATGCTTTTGATAAGAGCGATTCCCTTTCCCAGCTTTCTTCCAAACTGGCGCCCTCAAAACCTCCCGGAATCCCCAGCTAACGTGGACAAAGGCACCAGATGACAAAAGGCAACCCTGCTTCCTAACTGATGCCCACACTGAAATCAATCGAAAGATGGCAGCTTGCTTTTCCGTAGAAGGGGAGCGCATTTCGGGCACCTCTAAGAGATCGTTTGAATGATTTCTGATAACATACAAATTTTTATTTTCCACATCATGTAACTAGGAAGTTTTCAAGGCAACATCTCTGATAAATTTGATTAAATCGTGGTTTATTCACAGGAAGGCAAAAGTCTGAAACGGTTCTTTTCATTCCCAAATCTAAGAGTAATTAACACATGCAATGCTGCTTTTCTTTTTTAAATGGTCTTTTTGTTTCCCTGCTTTTAATCTCATCAACTGCCCCAATCCTGTGGTGTTGAGTAGCCACTAAATCACACAAATTAAGCAAAACCCAAAGTTACTTAAAAGTTACTTAACATTATCAAAATCGCTTAAGCATAACAAAAACAACTTATTTAAAGTAGTGCTCAGGATACTTCATCTCATCAGTTTGTTAATAAAAATAGCTGTCTTATGTCACTGATTCAATCTATTCAAATTGCCCACATTGTGTGGCAATACTTGAAGTTTCTGAAATTCAAATTGAATTTTCCTTTAGTCTTATCTAAAACTTCAAAAACACCCCAGGAGGTCTTGCACATACAGGTCTTTTTGTGAACCAAGGCCCCCATCAGGCAATTTTCTTCTCCATCAATTAAGAGGCACTTCCTTATTCTTTGTATTCCTTGATATTTTAATGCTTAGTTCAACATATGTAGATAAATGCAGTTTGGTTCTGAAATCTTGCAATTAATATGAAATAGAATTGTTTTACTTTTCATGTCATTAACTTATATTGGCTTTAAAAGTTTCCTGTAGCATAGCCTGATCTTGGGATAGATAGACAGACAGACAGACAGACTGACTGACTGACTGACTGACTGACTGACTGACTGACTCCTTATTTCCCCTTAGTTACCAGGCACAAAATATATCCTGTACTTCCCCATTAGTTTGTTGTTCTCAGTCTTGGTTATCAAATGTTATTGGACCTCAATCTTCTTAGACTGCTGACTGAAGGAGCATAGTAGATGTAATTCAGAGAAGTTGGAAACCCATAGATCTACAAAGAGTCAGAGAATAAAGACCAAGTACTTCTCAAAATACATATCAGATGCATTAGAGATCATGGATTAAGGTTTAATATTTCAGCATGTTTAAATCTAACAAATAAACATTTATCAATCAGACTGCGCGTGCTGAAATTTTATGACAAGCTCCAATATAAATATCAAGGTGATTTGTAGCCACTTAAGATGTACATCAGGTTTATTATCATAAGCCAGATATTGCTATTCTTTTGAATGTAGTGGGAATGTTTGGAATTTTGAGACTATGTCATACTCAAATGTACAAAATACTTATCAATAGTGGGCATGATCAGTCATAAAATTTACTTACCAGAAAGAAACTAGAAAGTTGTTCCCCAGCCCCTCTCCTTTCAAGTTCTAATTGTGTGTGATATGTATTTATGCACTAAAAAATAATGTAGGAGAGACTTATCTCAACCTATTTAGCATTAATAAGTTCAAAATATTTCCTAAAAACCTGAAAGCCATTAAAAGTTACACCTTTTAGAAATTATAATGGAACTGATCCACATTGGCAAGATGTTGGTCAACCTAATTGGACTATTTCAGTATTTCTACAAACATAAAAACTAATAAATGGTTTGTTACAATGGTTTCTCAGTTCACAAAGTCACTTAAGCAGTCCAGATGTATATACAGATCCAGTACAGTACTTCAAGTCAAGGGCAGATGACGGTCCCTTTTTTCTATATTTACATATGAGTATAGAATAATTATTTTTTCTATTTCTTTGAGGTCTAGTTTCAATGTAATTTACTTGTCCAGCTAAAAAAAGCCTAGTTGGCTATATTGTTGTAATAGGGAAGGAAGTTATACTCATTGCAATCAAGAATATAATAAGTCAAAAAGAGAGAACTCTGAGGGATTTTTTTTTCAGTATATATGCGATGTCAGGGGGTAATCTATTTATTCTTTATCAGGAAAATGATAGGGAATAAGACAATGTGATGATAGCTTGTTTTGGAAATTGCTTGAACAAAGATAATTTGGAAAGATAATGCCTTTTTAAGAAATATCTAAAAGCCATACTATCAGTCCTTTAGAGGAAAAAGGGGATTTTTAAAAAACTTGTATTTTCTATTTTTTTTAAAAAAAAAATCCTCTTCAGCTTTGATTTAGAAAGTGCTGCAAATCTGCTTTTCTTAAGAAAACTCTTTACTTTTCTATTGTTTGCTCTGTCTTTTTGGTTTTGTCTTCTGTATAGCTATATCAGAAGTCACACTTTCTCTAGATTTTCTCTTTTAAAATTCTGCTACTTTTTTTCATTCAGACAGCTCTGATATGTAAAATGCATTGAATATTTTTAATATTGTGCTTGTTTCAGCTATCATTGTTACCACCATTTTCATTCCCACCTTAAATGTATCATAAGCTAGTTCCAGAAATACTAGCAAGTTATGTTCAGTTTATGGCTGAACTTCTTACATTTCTTTCCAAAGATGGAATTTTCTCTTTTTTTCTTTAAAAGAAAGCCAGGAGAAACCACAATGACTCCTCCAGAGCTGTGTGCTTCAGTAATCATATCCATGCTGGTATGCAGAGAATGGAGATCAGATAAATTCCTTTCAAAACCCTTATGTACCTGAGGAAACTTTATTTCTTTACAGAACTTCTTATATTTCCAGAGTCATAACCAAAGGTGATGTTCCATGTTTCCATGACCACTTCTCTGTCAAAAACCTGGAAGAAACCATGATCTAATGTTGAATTTAGGGAGCTTGCCACAATATACAGGTCCCCAGAGAGTGAGGAAGGAAAAATAATAGGAAAATGTGAGATAGGTTTGCACACATGCAATAAAGAAATAAGCAATAAAAACAACATTTTTGCGTAATATTGCAGCATGCAATTATTGAAAAATTGTATTTTTAATATTTAATATTTATCTTAAAAATAATGGAGCCATTACAGCTTTGCACAATGCTCAGCAAATGCCTAGCAATGTTGACCCATAATGGTACTTTTGATGAATTTCAAAAGCACTGTATGAAAAGTCACTCAAAATTACTATACTTATTGTTTCTATATCTATAGAATATCGACCCTTATTCATAATATCAATCTTTTTTTGTATGCTGCCTCAAGAAGGACAAAACATGATATACTAAAATGATAATTCTCTGGTGGTTACATTAGTGAAATATGAGAAGCAGGAAGTTAATACATTTAGTAATCTTAAATTCAAATGGTTATATGAATCAGCCTTTTTACAACTTCATTTACAATATCCCTAAAGAACATGGATGGCTAAAGTGTTATATCTATATATGCAGATTACATTGCTCTAGAAGTGCATTATCATATGCACCTAGCAATCCTAAATTAGAAAGTGGCAAATAAGTTAGCAAATTAGAGGACTAGTTAATTCAACATACATAAATGATGAATCCAAAAATCAAAACTGGGATAGGTAGGGTATGCAGATTATGTAATATAGTGAGTTTAACAACAAAAACAACAAAAAGCAGCATTATTTAACCCAGTTCTCGTAGCTTATTTTTCTTATAAGTGTTCCCATATTAACTCTGGCATCAACAACTTCTGGTTCCTGTGACTTGCCTATTGATCTCAGGTTTACAGCAAAATTATCAACATTTCATGAGAATTGTCACATATTCATTTATCCCTTATTATCCCATAGGGGACACGGTGGCTCAGTAGCTAAGACGCTGTGTTTGTCGATCAGAAAGGTCAGCAGTTTGGCAGTTCGAATCCCTAGCGCCACATAATGGAGTGAGCTCCCATTACTTGCCCCAGCTTCTCCCAACCTAGCAGTTCGAAAGCATGTAAAAATGCAAGTAGAAAAATAAGGACCACTTTTGGTGGGAAGATAACAGCGTTTCATGAGCCTTCAGCATTTAGTCATGCCAGCCACATGACCACGTAATTGTTATCAGATAGCGCTGGCTCTTCGGCTTAGAAACGGAGATGAGCACTGTCCCTTAGAGTCAGGAACGACTAGCACATATGAGGGGAACCTTAACCTTTACCTTATCCATACACAAAATTTACCTAATCACATACACAAAATTTCTAGGCAACTCCTGCAAGTATTTGAAAAGATCTACCCATGTTTGCATGGGCAAAGGTTGCAATGCCACTCTAGTTCTTAAGGTAAATGGGGAAAGAGGATACCATTTTATCCTTTGCCCATGATAGCAAAATATCTTGGGATAATTCTGATGCTGTTCCCTGGATGTCCCAAGCTCAGTACACATGAAACGAATGTAAATTATATAATAAATAAAATAAATACCCTTGAAATTATGGAGACAATATCACTGCAGTGTAAAAAGGAAATTCTGGACCAGGGAACGGGCCCCGAAAATAGGCAGATTGCAAGTAATAGGCAGGCTGATTGACTCTGAGATGCAAGCAGCATCAAAGGGTGATTATTTATCTGGGGATAACATGCCAGATGTTTGAAATGAAAGCCAAATGTTCATTCTAGGTATGCACTAGCACATCAATGGGGAAGAGGGAGAGGCGCACATGCTCAGGAATACCAATGGGGAGAGTGCAAATAGCTAATGACTTGGAAAGCTCTTGCTGTCTGAAAACATATTACACTGACTAGGAAGCCACAGCTGCCTTTCCCTTGCAGAGAGGAGTGGTATAATGCCAGGCAAGCTTCTCAGGATGAGAGTGAACCTGACTGAAACACAATAGATTGTTTATCTTAAAAGCCTATCTACAAACAATAGGTGCCCCTACATTCAAGAATGATAAAGGCATCTTTTAGAAAGAACAGTTTTTATGCCTTTTCCCTGCTAATCTGCCTATAATGGGCTGGTTTTATGCTGGTTCATGCTAGAACCAAGCTATTGATATTAATTAAATGATGTGGGAAGGAGTAGTATTTTTTCTTGTCCAAGTCCTACACCCTGCCTGGACATGTCCCTGCAATTTTCTTGGCAAGATTTTTGGAAGCAGTTTACTACTGCATCCTTCCTAGGCTGAGGGAAAGTGACTGGACCAGGATCTCCCAAATGGTTTTGTCTCAGGTGAGACTAGAACTCACAGCTTCTCAGTTTCTAGCCTGGTGCCTTAACCACTATACCAAACTGGCTCTTGAGTAACTTGTATTAATTTTGATAGAAGACAATCATATTAATGTTTCATAAGAGGTATTAATTTAAAGGGGCCTCCTTCAGGCAATATTCAAAGAGGAATCTAATGTTGTTTGTCCAACCTTTGCAATCAAATTCCTTCTTCCTAACTTCCACTTTTCAACATTTCCCATCTTCAGCTTTAGCCCTGGAAAGTTGGAGCAGGGGGGAGGGGTGGTGGGGTGCTTCAAGATGTTAATTACCTCCTCCTTCTTCCATAAGCAGAGGTTATTTCCGCTAGTGCAAACATATTATTAGAATCTGTTCCACTTCTGTTTGGTGGGGAAGGATGCCTTCCAGTCAGCATTGGCTCCTGGTGACTGCCTGGACAAGTCTCTGCAGTTTGCTTGGCAAGATTTCAGAAGTGACTTGCCCTTGCCTTCTTCCTAGGGCTTTCAGTGACTAGCCTAAGGTCACTCAGCTTCCTTTGTGCCTAAAATGGGATTAGAATACACAGTCTCCAGGTGTTAGCCTGGTGCCTAATCCATGTAAATAAATCTTGCCTACATAAGGCCTATCTCAGATATGGTTTTGAGTTTACATCATAGTATGATAGCTGATAAAATTTTAAGCCATTCAGTTTTAATTTTGTTTGATGGAAAGATGCTGAAAGGAATAATCTCAAATACTATAGCCTTGTTCCACGGCTAATAAGTTTCTCAGTATTTCAAAAATGGCAAATCTCAGAAAAAGACATCTTAACCAAGAAGCATGGGCATTTCAATACCAGTACATTTCTATTCCCTAATCTCAATCATGCATTTTGATGAGCAATTACTTTTACCCAGTGAGAACACAAGTCAATGCTCTCTCTAACTGACCAATGATAGAATATATCCCAAAGTTATAAACCTTTCCTCACCCCCAACTCAGTCAAAATGGAAACCAGATATTTTAATTTACTTTCTTCCTCCATGCCCCCTGCCCCCGCCCCCCAATGCTTGTTTGCCTGGCTGCAGAAAATAAAAGGAAAAGGAAGAAAATGGATGGTGCAGTGAGGGGGAACTGCTATGCTGTCAATCCTCCATGCCTTTTTTGCTTTGAAAAGATCATTTGCCAGAATGAACTAGAAGCTATGAAATCAGGTGATGAAGAATTCCCATTTGTGGGAAAATATCCCATCTTCCAACTACCAGTATGCAAACCTTCACTGTTTCAACTGAGATGACTACATTTAGCAAAATTACATAAATGCTGCAGCTGAGTGATAAATAAGCTGCCAGTTACAGACGATTACATGAATAAGTACAGATTCAGAATCAGTCCCGGAGCAGTGGGTACAAAGGCCCTGTGAAGTGCTTTGAGGTGAATCATGCTATCCACAGTTGAAATTTAATTTACGTCATGTGGTTACTGCAGGGATGACTATACTTTTTTCAGTTTAGTAGAAAAATTCCCACATGGGAAAGATCTCTGAGGCTGAATTCTAATGATGGGTGTGTGCCGAAGAAAAACGAGCACGCCATACCTACCTATAGACACAGAAACCAGTCATTTGGAGGAAATACATGCACCCTATAGGAATGTCTATGTCCTTTGTGGCAGCCAACTAAAGTATGCAAAAAGGCTGCAGAATTAAATCAAGCAGCAGTTAATTAAAATTGCTGATTGTGATCTTAACAGCACACCCTACTACTGCTACTACTGCTACTCACGACAGAAGCAACATATCCAAACCTATACATGATTTCTGTTAAAGCTAAAATAGGAATTTAAACTTACTGCGAACTGCAGACACTTACTGAATGTTATAATGATTGACTGTCAGTAGGGGAAGAGGAACTCTGAAGTTTTATTGTAACTGACTGGGACACTATGAATGCATAGTAATTCCAGATGGTTGAAGAATAATAGAGAACAAATTTCAGAAGGCCAGAGAGCTGCTCCCATAAGGACAAAAAGGGAGAAGCTGGAACACTTTTAAAAAGTACAAACTGCATTCTATCCATATGGAGATCAAAGACCAAAAACGTCAAAGGGTAAAGATGTGCCTGGATTGAATTCAAAGAATTGGTTGCCTAAATTAGATATGTGAACCAGAAGTCCTTGCCTTACTGGTTCACCTTGCTAAGCAAAAAACATGTAGCCTCTATGAGGAGGGTATTACTAATCCATTTCACAGAATTGTTCTAAACATTCCAAAATGCAATGCTTATGAGCGCTCTAAAAACTATAACTATTTTGCTATTTATAGGTGCTTTAAAGGGCTAGTGCTGCCTGCAAAACACTCTCAGTGATTTCTGCCTTATGCAACTTGACACCAGTTCTGTCTATAAACACTTGAGTTTATTCCATTGCCCCAAGCAATCTATCAGCAGCACTAGGACCAAAGTCATAAAAGACCTAAGCAGAGCAGAAAAGCCAGTGTAAACCATGTGGCATGAAAAATGCCACTTCCTCCATCACTGAGTTATTCCAAAGAAAGCCAATTGCTCACAAAACCAAGTAGAGCTTCACAATTGATCCAATGAGATCCACCATGATCAAATGAGGAGGAGAAAAGCAAATATGGGCATAGTATTGTGCACAACTGCACACAGATAGAACAAGATAGAATGCGGAATTAGGCTTACTGTTCTCATGAATTCAAGGTCTTGTTATTCAGTTTTGTTTTTCATCCTTTTATACTAGAATGGGACCATCATGAATTACAAGGACCATTGTAATGCAATGAGCTTGGGAATGAAAATGGTTATTTCCAGAGTTTTGCAGAATAAAAACAAACATTTGGGGAATATCAAATAAGCTATTAATATCCTTTTAGCTTTGTTAGAAGTCAATTTGGTATAGTGGCTAGAAACTGGGAAACCTTGAGTTCTAGTCCTGCATTAGTCACTCAGCCCGCTGGGTGACCTTGGACCAGTCACTTTCTCTCAGCCCTAGGAAGAAGACAATGACAAACCTCTTCTAAAAAAAACTTGCCAAGAAAATTGCAGGGACTTGTCCAAGCAGTCTCTAAGAATCAGACATGACTGAATGGAAGGAAGAAAAAAAATTCTTTAGAGAAGATAAAAGACAATACAATCTTCCCAGTTTAACCAATTCACTGGTAAAGGAGGACTAGAAACATATATCAGGGTTTTAGGATTATTTAGTTTAACACCTTGGTCATTGCAACAAACCAGCCTATTCCAAATTTATGAGAATTTGGAAATTTATTCCAAGAAAGAAATTTATTGCTTTCTTGTCTGGGATGGCCACTGTAACCTCCAATTTAAAACTGAATACTTTTTATTCTATTTAACATCATTCAGATATATTCACAAAAGGTAGAAAAATAATCTTACAGTCTAAACTGCAGATATGAAAACACCCACATGCACTCAGAGGTCACAAGACTAGATTTAAAGAAAAACATTAAAAGGTATAGCTTTATTATCTCAGGAAAAGAATCTACAACAAAATAGTATAATTGCCATCATTAAGAATACTCTGAATATAACATGTCGTAACTCTTGATCTTCTAAATCAGCACTTTTTAAAAATTTTTATCTTTGACTTTGTAATCTGAGTTAAAGGTTACTGTGGATGATATTTGTTCATTTTTTAAAATAATAATGGGCCTTCCAAATTGAAGTCACTTGTTTACCTTCCTAAATAGGAAATAATGAACTCTATTCAATGTATGAAGACAAACCTTTAAATGGTGATGATATAACATTGACAGTGATTCCCATACGGAGTCTACAGAGGATACTTCATGGTGTTGTTTATCCTATGGTTTCATACAAGGGCAACAAGCCTCAGGCAGTATTAGATTACTGACTGATATCTTAGATATACATTCAGAAAAATCAGCAGTAGAGGTTTTGTTGAAAATGGAAGCATCTTTGATATGCCACAGTTCAAATCTGTGGAACAATTTGGTCAAATATGGTGTAGGAAGTTAGCACCCACCCCTTTCCTAGAGGAATGAAATATTTTTTAGGAAATATTAAAAAAGGCACAATATTGTATTTCCCTGGATGAGAAATGGAGAAGCATGTTTTAAAGACAAAGCAGCTCCCACCTTCCTGCTCCCACACCCTTTGTTAATAGGCCAGAGGCAGAAACCAAATCCTTTGTCAAAGGACATTTGCAACACAATAGGGACACAAACTCACCACATGGCACCTGGAAAGATTACATCATCCAGCAAGGCTAGCTAAGACCCCAACCCCCTGGGAGTCTGACAGCCAATCAGGATACTCTTTCTGGGCCCCAGGAAGTTCAGAACCAGGGAGAGCATAAAAACCCAGGGACTCACTGTATCTCCCCTTTTTCTGTTCAGGAACTCAAGCCATGTGATCCTGCCCACCATTAAACCATCTTTCCAAGCAGTCTCCATGTTTCCAGTGTCTTTTTCCCCACTTGGAGCAGAACCCAGAAAGATGTTTCTTCCTACAATGGATTTCTTCTTCTTCTTTTTTATTAGATCAAAATGTGATATTCTCATCCCTTCAACCAGAGTGATCAGATATGAAGTTTTCACCCATTTATCAAAATATGTTCTGGAATTTCTCTTTATCTCCTCTCTTATTTAATTTGGCACTGAAAAAATTGACCTACTTTCAGTGAATCAAAGGACAGCATGGGAATAGATGTGGCTAGAGTTAAACAAACACTGCTATTATATGACATGATTTATTATGTTGGATTGACAATTAGGAATCCTCTATTGCAAGTTTATAAAATGGGTATAGTACAGAAGCTTTGTACAAGTTTTCGATTAATTGGAGTAAATCTCATATACTCCCTATTGGTTTTAAAATGTCTACAGAAATATGTAAAAATTGGTGTTTACTTTCCTTCCAATATCTTAAAATAATTGTTCCATCTGTGTTTCTTTATATGTGTAAACATTTCAAATATTAGATTAAATGTTATATAAAAGATGGTTAAAATTCCCATGAGTTAATGAGAAAAGATGCAAAAATGAATATTACTTCAAGACATATGTACTTAGTGTGACTTCTACATCAGAACTTTTAAATGATTTTAAGCAGATTGATAAATTATTCATAATGTTTTTAATGGGAAGACAAACCCCAAATTCCTTTTTATCTATCTAAGAATGGGGACTCTAACTTTCCTAAGTTTCAGGTTTATCACTGGTGAAGGCACCTGCAATTGGGGGAGGGAAAAATGGTAGGTGCAACTGAGGTTAGAAGTTGCCATCTTTTCTTTTGTGCACACACAACTGGTATCAAAAACATATTTTAACTTGTTTATCTTTCAGAATTTAGACTACCAAGCTCAAAAAAAGGGGGGGGAGTTTTTAGGGTTAGGGTTGCATTAATCCCTTTGAGAAATGGCAGATTCTCAAATTTCTCCTTCAGTCAAAATTCTATTGTAATTCCAGCATTAAAGATTTCAATTTATGGTTGGAAAAAGAGGGACATCATCCTAATGTTCATTTTTATTTACATACTAAGCTTCCATTTTGAGTTAATCCCAGTTTGAAATTGCCCCATCAATTATTTAAAACTCAGAAGTGAATTAAGATAAGATCAGTTAATTGTTAATTTTAAAAAATGGAACTCATCTGAGTTACTAGAAAAGAATGGAATTACAGCCGGTTAAACGTATTTTGATTTCACAGATTTTAATCTGACACGCAAATTGGAGAAAACTGCAGTTGGGGTGGTAATGCACGATGGAGCTCAGTCTGTAGGGAAGGCTGTGTACAAGCATGCAGCACGTCTCCCTTCATCTGCTGAAGGGCATTCTAGCATTTTGCAGAGGGTTTACAGGTAAACATCAATGTGAAATTGATGGGAAGGAGCAAGGAGAATAATTTCAAACTGCCTTCAGCTTTGAACCTTATTGTCTACTGATGTCTATTGATGGCTGATTTATTTCAATGTGCCTATTGACACAGAACTAAACCATATTTGCACACCATTCAAAAGAGACAATAAAACTTCATCTGGGAGTTTTGGGAGTTATAATTCTACATGTGGAAGGCAGTGGCTTGTGAGAAGGTGCTTTCCTGTATGTTCTTTGCTTCTTGCACATTATTCATTTATTCTGGCGAGATCCTGATTTACGAAGCAGATGTGGCACAATTAGGGGAATGTGGAATGAAAGCTAAACTCCTTTATAAACATTTAATATCCCATTATCTAGTCCAGCACTGCCCGTTTCCACAGTCCAGATCTTCATTTTCTATTTATTCACAAATTATTCCAATTCTGCAAAGCAACTCTAATTAAAAGTTTCTTCCTTGTCATTTTAAATTCATTTTATTGTTCCATAATGAGGGAGTCTTGAGTACTGCTGATAACTAACTCATGGACAATAAATTATGCTTCAATCAAAGAAATTTATAAAATCATTTTGGGGATATTTCTTTCTTTATTAATATTGATATCATTGATATCTCTGATATAATGCATTCTGATTATATACCATCAGTTTGGTGTCAACTCATAGATAGATTTTCTCCAGGAAAAGCTGTCCCCCTAAACTGGTCCAATAGTGTATCCATTATGACTGTAAGCAAATCTACCTACCTTGTTGCTAGTCTTTGCATAATGTACCCAAAATAAGATAATTTGAGTGAGAACTCTGGATCATTTTATTATATGATCTGTTGTTTGTTTTCTTGGCTATGCTTGATATTACCAGAAGTCTTCTCCAACTCTAAAGGTCAACAGTGTTAATATGCTTTCTATCCCTCTTCAAAATCCAGCTTTCATTTCCATAAAATATCACAGCGAAAATATTGCCTGCCTCGGGGTGGGTTCTACTTACCTTTACAACCAGTTCACATCATGCCCGCGCATGCGCAGATCACTTCTGATGATGTCAGAAGTCAGTGGGCAGAGCCTCCCGCCAGTTTTACTACCGATTCTATAGAACCGGTTCAAACCGGGGGCAACCTGCCACTGGGCTGCATGATTCTAATCTTTGTAAATATAGACAAGGCATCTGAATATCTTTTCCAAAGCCTTCATTCTCATTCTATCAAGTATTCACCTATGGCATTTTTCCTGACTACTGGCTCCTTTACTGCAGAAGCAATCAATTTCTTTGGTATCTTCATTGTCAATTCTAAGGCTGGTTAATGTACCAGTTATCGTTAGCTATATTTAATTGTAGTCCCATTTTTTCCACTGTGCTTCTTGACTTCCATTTCTAAAGTTTGCATGTCATGTGTATTTTCAGTTATGAGAATAGGGTCATCAGCATAGCACAGGTTATTGAGGTTCCTTCTTCCAATCCAATCTTCTCCAATATATATTCAGCATATAGGTTATATAATTAAGGAAAGAATATATAGCTTTGTCTTGCTCCTTTACTGATCTGGAACCAGCTGTATTGCCATGTTCTGTCTGTTGCTTACTACCCTATGTATAGTTTTCCCATGAGGACAATGAGATGCTCTGGGATTCTTATTTTCCTAAGGACGTTCCACAACTTGACATGGTCAACCCAATCAAAAACTTTTCCAAAAACACGTATGAGTTGTTTTTGGTATGCTTAGCCTTTTCAGCAGGCATCAGCAATAACGTCTTTTATTCCCCCCCCCTTTTTTTTTTCTAAAATCAGCTTGAATCCCTGACATCATTGGCTTGGCAGAAACTGGCAATTCATTCTCCCGCTTCATTTCTGCTTCCCAAGCCATACAGCTAGGTTTTTCTCTTTCATGTTTCTAACTTCAGCATTCCAGTCTCCAGTCAGAAACAGCACATCTTGCCTGCATATTCTGTGAGTTTCAGATGGAGCTTGATCATAAAATTCATCAACTTCCTCTTCTTCTGCATCAGCAAAGCATAAACTTGAATAATTGTCATATTCAAGAGTTGTCTACGAAGTCTAATTAATATTATTCAGCTGTTGACTACATTGTAGTCAAGTCTGTTTTTGCTATAACCTTCCTGCCTATGAAAACCAAACATTTCCTCCTCCTCCTCCTCCTCCTCCTCCTCCCCCTCCCCTTCCCCTCCCCCTCTTCCTCCTCCCCCTCCTCTTCCTCCTCCTCTTCTTCTTGTGACTTGACTAGTAAATAGTATGCTCTTTTGACTGAAAATGTCTAATCCCAACCCATTTCAAATTAGCGATATCTAAAGCTGTGAAGTTTCCTGGCTAGGACTTAATACAATCATGAAAGTGAATATGTTACCTAAAATAAACTTTCTGTTCCAAATGGCACCAGTTCCAATTTCAGAAGAAAACTTGTCGGGTTGATGAAGAACAATCAAGATATTTATATGGAGCAGGGAGGAAAATAAGAATAAGATTTTAAAAATGTACAAGATCCAAAGGAAAGAGGTGGGCTAGCTTTTCCCAGTCTAAGATTATACTATAGACAAATTATAGATTGTATTATAGACAAAACCATGTTATTATGGATAACAGAAGGGACAAGATCTCTAAACAGTAGGACATCAGTAATAGAATGTACAGTCAAGATAATGCACTACACAGGTATCTCTGGCACAAAGAAACAAAAGAAGAAAACAATTTGGTATATTGTTTCAAATAACACAAAGCCTGTTGAAAATCTGTAACATTTTAAGAGAAAGAGTAGCTCTGACAAATTTTACACTAGCCTTACTATCAAATGCTTTTTATTTTAAGGATAATTACCACAAAAATGTAATATCAAATGCCAATAAGATATAGGCAGATTCAGAAAACAAATTTAAATACCGCAACAACTGCACAATGAATGAATTTAGCATAGTTAATGTGTTTACAGAAAAATAAAAAAAAATCTCAAAAAATAAAAGAGGAGTGTTGAGAAAGATAACAGAAATTGAAATGCTTGCACAAAACCAAGCTTGTTTCCTAGGACATATTTGCAAACTGAAGGCTGAAATATAATTCGGAGACAGAACAAATTAAAAACTGTATGATAAAATCAATGTAAAATTTGAGAGACTTATGGTGGACCAATGAGAGGAGTTATGGGGGCGGGGGGGAATCAATAAAATTTAAAGCAAAGCTACATTTACAGGGGAAAATATTATAAAAGGTTCTCCAGATGGTAACATTAATCAGATTACTATTGTCCAAAAGTCTGAACATGAATACCATGCCTGAACTAACATGTAAATTTCCATCTCTCTCTCTTTCTCTCTCCCCCCTCCCTCCCTCCCTCCCTCCCTCTGGTATAGGTGATTTCCCTATTCCTAAATTGTTCTGACCTCAGGGGAAACCCCTGAGTTACTCTTGTAATGTTATATTGCAGGGACTTGTCTCGGCAGTCTCTGAGAATCAGATACAATTGAATGGAAGAAAATAAAATTTAGGTAAAAGAACAAATCTCCTTGTAATGATAGAACATTCTACTTGGTAATATTTGAGAATTCAGTTCCTCTTGCAGTTGCAAAGAGATATATAGATGGTCCTCATTTAGTGCCCACAACTGGAACTGCCAATTCGGTTGTTAAGCAAAGCAGTTGCTACATAAAACTGCAACTGTGCCTCTGATCTCATTTCAGCTTTCCTTTGCTTTACAGAACTGTGAAAGTTGTAAATGCACGGATGGGTCACAAAGTTACCTTTTCATCACCATCGTAACTGTGAATGAGCACTAAATGAAGCAGTCCCTACATGAGAACTATCTGTACATAGCCTTGGACAAGTAAGTTACAGTGTCTGCATTCACGTTAACATGCTAACATTAACAGTAGTTTATTCTATTATCCAAATTTGCTGGGATTCCATGAAAACCTAAAATTATAATGATATGGCTAGTGTTATTTACAACTTGAGGATAAAATATGATTGGCTAACAAGTGGTTCATTTTGCTGTGTGAAAAAAAGCCTTAATATAATCTATTTAATAAAATTGCTGTGGAATCAAAATGCAGTAACCAAATTTATATTACTCTAAGCTGCTTGAAATAATAATGGAAGTCATCAGAGATACATCTAACTCCTTAGAGGCCATCCTCACTTTATTTCATGCCAATGAAATGAAAGACTATGAAGTTTATAGAGATCTTCTATTATTTTTACTGTCCAATATTTAACTTTCTTCCTGATTTTATCTGCTTGCTAAATCTTTTATTCCTCTGAAATATGAAGCTATAAATATTTATTTTACAAAAGAACTTTGTTCAGCTATTGTCTTCTCTTTTCTAGCAATAAGTTTAAATCTGCCAGTCTTACTCAAAGCATAAAAATTGGGGGGGGGGGTCTTCTCTTTTCAGTGGAACTTTCCTTTGAGTGCTGGAGTATAGGTAGACGATAGACTTAGAAGTCACAGAACTACTGTTTTACTTGATCCTAGGGATTCAATAAGAACAAAGTCTACATCTAATAATTTGGATAGCCAGAAAAGAACCCATACATTCCTCGCCAAAGAAATGTAAATACAATGACCCAAGTGCTTGCTGGAAAAGTATTTCCACATACAGTTTGATGATTATGAAAACTTTTCATACTGCAGATGAGGTAAAAACAGAACATCTGTTTCACAGTAGTTAATATTTGATAAAGTTTGTCCTTTTAATTAAACTTGGCCAATATTGCATCAGGATCATAGTGCATTGCCATGGAGAGATTACTCCCGCCAGACCTTTGCTCTGACACTTAGGTTCATGATAACCTTGTTTTTCCTGTAGCAACCAATATTTATCCTTCTTCATGTTTTAACCCATTCCACCCCTAGAGCTGTTAGCAAAGTAATGGCCTAGCTGACATACATTTAAAACACACCATCCCTTAAAATAGAATAATCGTGCAAAAAAAGGATGGCCTATTAACAACAAAATATATTCAGGTGTCTCTAATATTTATTAAATTCACCTAATTTAACTAAAGCTACTCTAGAAACAAAAACCTAGGACTGAACCAGAGGTTACATGAGTCATTTATTTTAAACCCATAAAAAAAGAAAAATCAGTTTTTAGAGCAGATGGTTTATTATAGCAAGGGTCCCCAACCCCTGGGCTGTGGAGCATACCAGAAACCGGGCCGTGCAAGCAAGCAAAGCCCCATCAGCAGGATGCAGGCAGCACATGAAACCATGCCCACTCTGGTCCATGGTAGAATCTCTCTCCACAGAACCAGTCCCTGATGCCCAAAAGATTGGGGGATGCTGCTTTACAGCAAAATCCTTCCAGTAAATGCCAGCCCATGGTTAAATAAACTGTACTTTCCTGAATGGTCTAGATCCGTGATGGCGAACCTATGGCATGGGTGCCACAGGTGGCACATGGAGCCATATCAGTGGGCACGTGAGCTCAGCTTCGGCATGCATGCATGCGCCAGCCAGCTGATTTTCGGGCCTTCTGGGCCCACCAGAACTCAGGAAACACACTGTTTCCGGTCTCCGGAGGGCCTTGGGGGGGGGAAGTCGTTTTTGCCCTCCCCAGGCTCCTAGAAAAGCCCTGGAGCTAGGGAGAGCAAAAAACAGGCCTACCGGGCCCACCGTGCTATCACGTGCCAAAAGCGGGGAGAGCACAGGGAGGCGGGGCGCATAGAATTATAGATGTGGGCACACTTGCATGTGACCCCACCGCGCTCCCCCTGCTTTTGGCATGCAATGGCAAAAAGGTTAGCCATCACTGGTCTAGACTCTAGAACAGGGGTGGGGAACCATGACCCTTTTGTGACTGCATAGGACCTTTTTTTTTTTTATTAAGTCAATGGGGAAGTTGTTAGCAAATCTAGAGTCCATGTGGCAGAGGGAGGGAGGGAGGGAGAGAAGGAAGGAAGGAAGGAAGGAAGGAAGGAAGGAAGGAAGGAAGGAAGGAAGGAAGGAATCTCCAATACTTTCTACCAGTTTCCCAAACAATTTTCAATGCAATAGTGCAACATTAAACAAACATGGTTTAATATAATATTTAAAAAGCATTACTAACCTCCCACTTCAACATGTTTTTTTAAAAAATTATTATAAACAAAAAGTTATGCTAGGCAGCTCTGTATTCAAGGCTTAAGAGCAAGCCGAACATAATACCCATTGTCACAAACAAGCAAAAGCTAGTTGGGGTGACGTGATAGCAGTGCTCCAATACCTCAGAGGCTGCCACAAAGAAGAGGGAGTCAAACTATTCTCCAAAGTCCCTGAAGGCAGGACAAGAAGCAATGGGTGGAAACTAATCAAGGAGAGAAGCAACCTAGTACGAAGGAGAAACTTCCTGACAGAACAATTAATCAGTGGAATAGCTTGCCTCTATACAACTTGAAGTTGTGGGTGCTTCAACACCAGAAGTTTTTAAAAAGAGACTGGACAACCATTTATCTGAAACGATATAGAATTTCCAGCTTGTGTAAGGGGTTGGACTAGAAAACTTCCAAGGTCCCTTCCAACTCTGTTATTCTGTTATCTCTTGCTGGGTGAACACCAATTGTTGCCTTAATTCTGCGCTTTTCGGCTGAAATGTCTCCAAAGCAATGAAATAATTCAATTAAACGTTATCTTCCACATTTGAGATAACCATCAATCCGTTTCCCTTGTGCTCAGCAGTTCAGTTACAATAAATGGATCGCAAAATCAAAGAGCTGCTATTAATTGAAGGTCTTCAAGTACAGCCTTCCTTTTCTGCCCTCATTACGTCTCCTCAGAACATGTAACGGGAGCTTCTGAGTAGTTAGAGGGTTTTTTACGTCTTGCTCACACAGTGGAGAGGAAGAACACATTGAAGATTTACTGTAACCAATTTGTGAGAGTTTGGGGAAATTAAGTCAATCCTAACCATTCTGATTTATACGCTATGGTTAGAATTGTATTTGTTGATAACACTTTGGCACCTGCTTATCCCATTAAATTTCATATTTCAATTTTTACAGCCTGGGGCTGTAGACAGGATTTTTTTGAAACAGCAGGCTCCATTACATATATACTCAACCCAAAGAGCAGCCCATAGATAGATCAGATGGTGGGTAGTGGGGAATGGGAGTAATAAATTTTCTCCATGTATAAAAAAGACTGCCATAAAAATATAAAGTGTGTGGGTGGGATTCTTTCTTAACTCTATGACATTACAGAATTTGCAAACGTGTTTCCCATTTCATTTTTGGTTAAGATGCAGAACAGTGTTTGGATTCAGTTTGGGAACTGAAATGGTTTTGATCTCTTTGTCCAATTTCAAAGATAACTCTTCAAATAAGCCTGCTGATTGTGCTGGACCATCTGATCCCATAGTATTCCAGGCAGTGATATATCTGTCCTGTTTGGCCTTGTTTATTTCATGTCTGATCCCCTGAGGAGTTACCGGTATCACTAACAAATTGACAGGATTGGGAATCCAATCAAAATGAAGTACATTACTTCCCTCCACATTTAATTGCTCTTTTAATTCCTAAAAGAAATTAAGCTTTCTTTTTTCAGGTACATATCTTACATCCTGAAAAGTTTTTCCCATGCCTTATAGAAAAACAATCCATTCAGAGGTGGAACAGAAGGGACACTGGGAGATGGGGGGGATGTAGCGATGTCATGCTGAATTCTTGATTTGAAGGAAAACTCAGGTTGGATGTACTTATATGCATATCTTGGGTGTTGTTGTTTTTTAAATGAGATTTTTAATAAAGTCAAAGCACATACAAACAGGCCAACATAATGGGAAAAGGAGCTCAAGATAAATGGAGGCACTAAAAAGTAGACAGAAGCTACAGCTGCAAACAATTCAGTGAGGGAACAAAATGGAAGATAGAAGCCAGCAATGTTCAATAATAAGCTTAGAGAAGATCTGCAGTATTTTTTTAAAAAAAGAACACACACACACACACAAGGAGAAAAGAGGGTAGGTCACCAAGGAAAGGTACAGACAGATAGCCCAAAGCTGTGGAGATGCTGTTAGAAAAGCTGAAACTCAAAAATGAAGTGAGGATAGCAAAGGATAGTAAAAAATAAAATGTTGTTCAGATATGCTCAAAATTCAAGGAATAGAAAGAAAGAATATAAAGTTATACTGATGCCATAAGATACAGGTAATAGCCTTTCTGCCCCCTTCCAAAAAAGGCAGAACCCCTTAATTTTTTTGGCAGAGTGTTCTCCAAGCATGTTTTCCATCAAGTAGTTGTGAAAAGCAAGATGAAAGGATATGATTGAATCCTGAAACTGATAAAGACATATCACAGATATCCTATTCGTTTTGAATGAGTTAAAAACTCCAAGACACAGAGGAAAGATATGACTCTGGTACTTGAAGCAAAGGCAAGTAAGATGGGCTTAAAAATCAGTGAATACAAGACCAAGCTGATGCAAGTTGGCAGCGCTCAAGCCAACACCCCAATAACATTAATAGGACAGGCCTTAAAATTTGTAGAACAATTCAACGATCTTGATAGCATTGGGAATAGAGATAGGGGAACAGAAGCAGGTGTGAAATGCTGAGTAGGCAAAGCAACTGCTGCAGGGGTGAAATCCTGACAGGTTCTGGAGAACCAGTAGTGGAAATTTTGAGTAGTTCAGAGAACCAGTAAATACCACTTCTAGCTGGCCCCAGAGTGGGATGGGAATGGAGATTTTGCAATATCCTTCCTCCAGGAGTGGGGAGGGAATGGAGATTTTGCAGTGTTCTTCCCCTGGAATGGGGTGGGAATGGAGATTTTGTAGTATACTTCCCCTGCCAGGCCCACCAAACCACACCATGCCCACCAAGCCACGCCCACAGAACCGGTAATAAAAAAAAATTGGATTTCACCACTGAACTGCTGTCTTCTAACAAATGTGCTCAGTATGGACCTCATCTGCCATTAATCCAACAACCAAGATCAGATCATTTAATGCCACTGTCATGCTGACTGCCATCTACACCAGTGGGATCTGCAAATCTAAAGAAGAATTATTCATAGGACCAATGTCTTCCAACAACGTTGCCTCAGAAGAATTCTTCATATCTCATATGGGGACCGTGTCACTAACAAGGAAATACATGTCACTAACGAAGAAGCAATTCCCGAAAACTCCCTGAGATAGTGACAGAACGAAGAAGGTGTTTTGCTGGGCATGTGTTCCACATGAGTGAGCAATGTCCAGCAAAGACTGCAATCAATTGGATACCACCAAATGGTCGAAGAAAAAGAAGAAGGCCAAAGAAAACCTGGCGTCAAACATTTCAGGAAGACCTGAAAAACATCCATCTTAAATGGTAGGAGGTGAAGACTTTAGCTGCGAATCGAGAATTGTGGAGTATGTTTGTAGCTCTATCTGCTTAATCACAGGATGTGCAAAAACAACATCAACTCCAAGACCAGATGAATTGCATCCAATGTTACTGAAGAAATGAGGTACTGCTGTGGCTCAGTCTTTAGAGATTATTTTTGAGAAATCCTGCAATATGGTTGAAATGACAGATAACTGGAGGAGGACAAATATTCTCCTTATCTTGGAAAAGGGGAGTGGAGGATGGGGAGAGGAAGCTCCAAGGAACTACAAACAGCTTAGAGTTCTGTAGTAGCTCATAAAGTAATCAGTCAGTACACACTTGAAAACAATGTGGCAATTACCAGATGTCAATCTGGATTTGCCAAGAACAAGTCTAGCCAAACTAACTTCCTTAATACGTTGTGGCAGTACCGTAGACATAATACATCTTGATTTCAGCAAAGTATTTGACAAACCACTCTCAACGTTCTGATTAGTGAACAAATTGTGTATGAGCTGGATGACATGACAATTAGGGGGAATACAAAGACAACTCCAAAATGTTACTCACTCATCAGTGGTTCCTCATTAAATAAGGTGTTGAATGGGATGCCACAGGGCTCAGTTCTGGGCCCTGCATTCTTCCATATTTTTTAGAAATGATTTGGACAAAAATGTAGGGAAGGCTTATGAAATATAGGTTAGAGAAATAGACTGAAAGCATGAGTTCTAACAAAGATTGTTGTGTAGGAGACAGAAATGCAACGAACAGATGTAGGATGGGGGACAGTACTTGTGAAAATAATTTTGGAACAATAACAATAGCAATAACAATAACAATTCACTGGAAATTGTGCCAGAAGTTTGAATTTGAATACAGCAAAAACCACTGGGAACATCAGGCTGAGAAAGTTTTAGAGAATGAGAAACTCAAGATCTTGTGGGACTTTAGGATTCAGACTGACAGGCACTTGGTCCACAACACACCTGACATACCAGTAATTGAAAAGAAAAAAAGTATGGTTCATTGACATTGCAATACCTTGTGACGCACAGATTGAAGATAAGCAGCAAGAAAAAATCACAAAGTTCCCGGACTTGCAAATTGAAGTTGAGCGACTGTGGAAAAAGAAATCGTGTGTTGTTCCGATTGTAATTGGAGCCCTTGGAGCAATACCCAAAGGGCTACCCCACTATTTAGAAATTCTAAATTTAAATTTACCGGACTTGAACATTTTGACTCTACAAAAAAATACCTTACTCGGAACAGCTTACATCCTCCGATGATACCTTAACGGTTCCTAGGTCCTTGGTTAGGACTCGAGCTGCTGAGCTATTAACCAGCCTCAAAGGCTGTGAATCTCACTACAGATTAACCAATAATAATTACAAAGTGAATGTAAGTACTGTGATGTATTTATAGAAAAGACAAATGCAATTTTAGACTGTGTCTATTTGAAGCACAGCTTCCAAATTCTGTGAAGTAACAGTCCCACCTTGAGTAACTGTACCCAGTTCTGGGTACTGTGTTTGAGAAGGATTTAGACAAACTGCAGCAGGTTTGTCTAACAGCAAGTTAGATGAATAAGAAGTTACAAACTCAGTTCGGTGAAGAGATGGAAGGATTTCAGTTCAGTGAAGAGATGGAAGGATCTGTGAATGTTTAGCTTTTATAAAAGAGGAGACTGAGAGACGATATGACAGACTTTTCAAATTCCTGAAAAAATGTCACACGGTAGAAGGTCAAGACCTGCTCGCTATTCTAGAATAGATGTCACAGAATAATGGATTTATTTTTACAGGAAGTCAGATTCTAACTGAATCTGTTAAAAAAAAAAAAGGCCAACTTGCAAGATCAGTTTCACAGTGAAACCAATTATTCAGAGTAATGGTGAGCTTCTCTTCGTGGGATATGTTCAAATGCAGGCTAGACCATCTGACTAGGAGTTTTTAATCTGGATTTCTGTATTGAGAGCATTAGATCTGATGACCCGAAACTGTGAATTGCAACTACTTTTGTTGTACAAAAATGTCTCTCAGGATTCAGAAGCATTGCTGCAAATACAGCTTAGGTTCAAGGTCTTCCCTTGTAACTCCAGCCTTCTCTGAAGCTAAAATTAAATAAAAGCAGATAAAACAGATAGTTCGGAGCCACCAAATATTTGCAGCAGGGGTGCTATTCAGAAGGTTATGGCAGGTTCTGGAGAACTGGTAGCGGAAATTTTTCAGTAGTTTGGAAAACCGGCAAATACCACCTCTGGCTGGCCCCAGAGTGAGGTGAGAATGGAGATTTTGCAATATCTTTCCCCCAGGAGTGGAGAGGGAATGGGGATTTTGCAGTATCCTTCCTCTGGAGTGAGGTGGAAATGGACCTTTTGCAGTATCCTGCCCCTGCCACGCCCACCAAGCCATACCACGCCCACCAAGCCATGCCCACAGAACCCATAGTAAAAAAAAAATTGAATTGCACCACTGATCTGCAGGCATATGGATCAGTGGTGGGTTTCAAATTTTTTTACTACCGGTTCTGTGGGTATGGCTTCGTGGGCGTGGCTTTGTGGGCATGGCAGGGGAAGGATACTATAAAATCTCCATTCCCACCCCACTCCAGGGGAAGGTTACTGCAAAATTTACATTTCCTCCTGATCAGCTGGGACTTGGGAGGCAGAGAATAGATTGGGGCAGGGCCAGTCAGAATGTTTACTACCGGTTCTCCGAACTGCTCAAAATTTCTGCTACCGGTTCTCCAGAAGTGGTCAGAACCTGCTGAAACCCACCTCTGATATGGATGCCACATTTGGGATCTAAAGTCTAGGTTTTGTGGCAATTTGATTCATGTTTTACCATTTAATAAATATTATCACCATTTGGATCACATATCTGTCTAATGCAGCATTTCTTCTCCAATTGTCCAACTAAAACTATTGTCTCTGGTCCTAAAATACTAGTTTCCCAACAGCTATCATGTTGTTGGCCTAATCGCTATTACTTCATCGGATTCCTGGACCTCTCTGTGTTAGCATCTTATAAGCAAAGCTTAGAGACAAATAGTCTTGAAGACCTAGCGGAAAGACCAACATCTAGTATCTCTTTCTTCTAGTAGTATGGAGTTCAGGTTCCTGAACTCCATACTACTAGATACTTGGCTCTTCCTCTGCAACTAAAAACTCACCACTTTGCAGATATAATCAAGATATTTTTGGCTGTCTTTGTATAACGTACTTGCTGATAATTAACATGACCATGGCCTTAATTTATCCATTTTCTGGATACATATAACACACTGAACATAACTAATTACACAAGTAGGTTTGTCCAGTGCCCTAGTTTCAAATGCATTTGGCTACTTTATGGTTCAGCGTATTATGCCATGGAAAGCTTCACATGCGAATCATACAGCTGTTGCCAGGACAAATTTGGAAGAGCAGCTATAATGATTCTGGGTAGTATTCAAACTTAAGGGCAAACTGAGATCCTAAGTCCCAAAACTAAGGCTCCTACCAGGAGAACAGCTCAAGCTGTTGAAATGAGCTATTTCAACAGCTTGAGCTGATTTACCCTGGGTTTATCAGTTAACATTTAAAATGCTGACATTGGATCAAGTTATCTTAATCCAGTTTTACAAAAATAACTCCATATTCTGCACCAGAGGTGGGTTTCAGCAGGTTCTGACCAGTTCTGGAGAACCGGTAGTGGAAATTTTGAGTAGTTCAGAGAACCGGTAGTAAAAATTCTGACTGGTCCCACCCCTATCCTCAGCCTCCCAAGTCCCAGCTAATCAGGAGGAAATGAGGATTTTGCCTCATTTGCCCTGGATTGGGGAGGGAATGGAGATTTTACAGTATCCTTCCCCTGCCACGCCCTCCAAGCCACACCCACAGAACTGGTAAACCCACCACTGTTCTGCACTGTAATTTTTTTTTCTCCTAGAAGACATCCAGAAGAAAGCATAAAATATACATCTTATACACACTGGAGCTGAACAGAGCTATGAACCATGTCTGTGACTTGATTCCATGTGGCTGTGTTTTGCTAGAAAAGAAGGTGGGAGAATTCATGGCAAAACAGTGATTTCTGGGTACAGAAGAAGAAGTCAAGAAGGGCAGGCGCTGATCAGAAATGCAGACCAGAAAAGAAGGAGCCAAGAGGGCAGGATGTACACATTTTGCTTCCACTTTCCAAATGACAGGGACACATCTGCTTTCCATAAAGCTAGAGAGTGATTAACATTTGCTTTTCAAAGTGTGAAGTGCAATGAAAGGAATGCAGTACACTGCTGGGGCCTTTGCCATTCATTCCCACCCACGTACACTTCAATTTAGAGCAGAAATATTGTCATTATTTGAGGGGCCGGGGGGGAATAGCTGGCTTTGAGATCTGGATGCAGATTTTGCACTCTCTGGCCTTTAACTCTTGCATAATTTTTTGTTTCGGAGTTAGCCCACATTGCTGCAGTTTTTAAGGAGATTTATCTTGAGTCGTTTTCTTCTTCTTCTTCTTCTTCTTCTTCTTCTTCTTCTTCTTCTTCTTCTTCTTCTTCTTCTTCTTCTTCTTCTTCTTCTTCCTTCTTCTTCTTCCTTCTTCTTCTTCTTCTTCTTCTTCTTCTTCTTCTTCTTCTTCTTCTTCTTCTTCTTCTTCTTCTTCTTCTTCTTCTCCTCTTCCTCCTCCTCCTCCCCCTCCCAAAAATCAATGCATATTGACTTGCACTCTACACAAGTATTTCTGATCAGCAAAGGATCAAAACTGGAATACTTGTTATTCTTAGTTGAACAGTGAATTAATTTACATGTATTCTATAAGGCATTTTGTATCTTAGATCTGATTCATGAAACACTTTGAGAAAAAGGTCCCTTTCACACTGCATTGTCACCAAAATCTCAGGAACGGTTTGAAGCAGATCCAGGGTCATTCTTACTGTCACCAATCTCCAAATCCTGTGTCAAAAGAGATATCTGCAAAATGTCAATTTCTGGAAGTGGACAATTTATTGTTTCTGGTGATTTCTAGAAAGCATTATAAGTATCCCAAGAAAGATTACGTCTGTATAGTCTGGGAAAAAATGTTAACATATGGAGTCCTTGGTGCTTTCTGAGTTTGGTTGTTTGTTTGAAGACCTAATATTGTAATGTAACATTGCAGAGTTCTCCAAAGAGTTTCATTTCCAGACTGGAACATTATGCACATCTTTAATTGCTAGATTGCATTGCACCTGAAGTGCATTTTAGAATACTACATTTATATAGAATAGAATAGAATAGAATAGAATAGAATAGAATAGAATAGAATAGAATAGAATAGAATAGAATAGAATAGAATTTTTTATTGGCCAACTGTGATTGGATACACAAGGAATTTGTCTTGGTGCATACGTTCTCAGTGCACATAAAAGAAAAGATATTCGTCAAGAATCATAAAGTACAACACTTAATGATAGTCATAGGGTACAAATAAGCAATCAGGAAACAATATCAATATCAATCATAAGGATACCAGCAACAAGGTTACAGTCATACAGTCATAAGTGGGAGGAGATGGGTGATGGGAACGATGAGAAGATGAGAAGATTAATAGTAGTGCAGACTTAGTAAATAATTTGACAGTGTTGAGGGAATTATTTGTTTAGCAGAGTGATGGCGTTCGGGGAAAAAACTGTTCTTGTGTGTAGTTGTTCTGGGGTGCAGTGCTCTATGGTGTCGTTTTGAGAGTAGAAGTTGAAACCGTTTATGTCCAGGATGTGAGGGGTCTGTAAATATTTTCACAACCCTCTTTTTGACTTGTGCAGTATATAGGTCCTCAATGGATGGCAGGTTGGTAGCAATTGTTTTTTCTGCAGTTCTAATTATCCTCTGAAGTCTGTGTCTGTCTTGTTGGGTTGCAGAACCAACCCAGACAGTAATAGAGGTGCAGATGACAGACTTAATAATTCCTTTGTAGAACTGGATCAGCAGCTCCTTGGGCAGTTTGAGCTTTCTGAGTTGGTGCAGAAAGAACATTCTTTGTTGTGCTTTTTTGATGATGTTTTTGATGTTAGCTGTCCATTTTAGATCTTGTGATATGGTAGAACCTAGAAATTTGAAGGTTTCTACTGTTGATACTGTGTTGTCTAGTATTGTGAGAGGTGGAAGTATGGAAGGGTTTCTCCTAAAGTCTACCACCATTTCTACAGTTTTGAGTGTGTTCAGTTCAAGATTGTTCCGGTCGCACCATGAGGCCAGTTGTTCAACTTCCCATCTGTATGCAGATTCATCATTGTCTTGAATGAGACCGATTACTGTTGTGTCATCTGCGGATTTCAGTAGTTTAATAGATGGATTGTTAGAGATGCAGTCATTGGTATACAGAGAGAAGAGAAGCGGGAAGAGCACACAGCCCTGAAGGGGCCCTGTATTAATTGTACAGGTATCTGTTGTGATTTTGCCTAGCTTCACTTGCTGCTTCTGTCTGTTAGGAAGTTTATGATCCATTTACAAGTCTGGTCAAGTACAGCTAGCTGATTTAGTTTAGTTAGAAGAATATCTGCATTGAATGCTGAGCTGAAGTCTACAAAGAGGACCCTTTCATAGGTCTTTGGAGACTCAAGATGTTGTAGGATGTAGTGCAGAGTCATATTAACAGCATCATCTGTCGATCTATTTGCTCGGTATGCAAATTGCAAGGGGTCTAACAGCGGATCCCTTATGGTTTTCAAGTGGGACAGTCCTAGTCTTTCAAAGGTTTTCATGACTACAGATGTTAGAGCAACTGGTCTGTAGTCATTCAGTTCCTTGATGGTGGGCTTCTTTGGCATTGGGATGATAGTATAGCATTTGAAGCAAGAAGGAACATAGCACATCTCTAGCGATTTATTGAAGATTCAGGTGAAGATGGGGGCCAATTGGTCAGCACAGACTTTTAAGCAAGAAGGAGTTATCTTGTCTGTGAAATAGGTCATGCACTTCTTTTTCTGTGATCATTAGGGATTGTAAACCCAATGGGATGGGGACAGTTGTAGGAGGCTTGGCTGTTATTGGTGTGTCTGAGATGGGGGTTGTGGAGATAGGTGGCTGTAGTTTCCTTTCAAACCTGCAGTAAAACATGTTCAGATCATCTGCCGGTTGCTGATTTCCTTCAGCCTGGGAGGGAGGTTTGCCATAGCCGGTGATATTTTTAAGAGTTTTCCACATGTTTGCTGGTTCATTTGTTGAGAACTGATTCTTTAGCTTTTCAGAGTAGCTTCTTTTTGTTGCTCTGATCTCCCTTATTAATACATTTCTGGCCTGATTGTACAGCATTTTATCACCTTTTCTGTAGGCTTCCTCTTTGGAATGATGTAGCTGCTTACGTTTAGCTGTGAGCCAAGGTTTGTTGTTACTGTGTATTCGCAAGTTCCTGGTCGGTACGCATAGGTCTTCATAGAAGCTGACATATGATGTTACAGTATCTGTGAGTTCATCCAGGTCTGCATTTGCACTATATCCTGATTGTTGAAGAACAAGTAATAATGTATTGGCTTGCAAGGTAGTCTCTAGCTTATATTGAATAGAGTGTGCAACTGTGCATGTATGAGATAAAACTAGTATTTGTGTTTGGGACATACTAGCCAAAATTGCCATAATGTGTCAAAGCTAATCAATAGTGCCCTATTGAATGACTAAGGCTGGTAGTCTAGTCTACACCTTCTCTTCATCACTGAAAAGAGTTATGAAAAAATCTTTATCAAACAAAGCCACAGTGGATGCACATCGGCTCATGATTTTGACATATGGAAGATTGTGACTTTGAGTGTAGGGAGAGAAAGTTAAAGAACATGAATCAACTAATAAAAGCAAAGGAAGAAAAATGGATATGCTGTATGGTTGTGTATAATTTATAAAAAGGGGAAAGATGTATTAGATGTGTGTCAGAAACTTACAAACTGGTGTCATGAAGGCTATTGCTGAAATATACAAAAAAAGGAAATCATAGTTTGGGAAGAGTTGCATGTTAAAGTCAGTAAATGATGATCATGTAAGAATGAGGAACAGAGTTTTCCAGAAAATTGTGAAATGCTTTGAATTAATATGATCTATGAGAAAAAATATGTTAAATAGCATGAATAAATGGGTTGGAAATGAGATGAGATGCCACGGAAAAAGGGACTGGGACAGGTCCAGCAGATACTGACAGGTTCTGGAGAACTGGCAGTGGAAATTGTGAGTATCGTATTTTCCGACGTATAAGACAACTGGGTGTATAAGACGACCCCTGACTTTTCCTGTAAAAATATAGGGTTTGGGCTATACTTGCTATATAAGACAACCTGTCTTTCAATGCACACCAAATAAAAATTAAAAAACATCAACTAGCTCACCCACAATGTAAAAGCAGCTGTGTTAGACCCAAAATGGCCCCTGCAACAAGCAGGAACCTCACACAGCCACAAAAAGCCCAAAAAACAACTTTCACACTTTACACACACAAAATTCCACATACAGCTTTGTGAGATTTTGTGCATTTGTGTAGTTAGAGTGAAACACTACAGAAACACACTAAATCTCAGAAAGCTGCACAAATTATTTTTATTTTTAAGCTAAATTTAAAACTTCCTAGCCTAAAACCTAGACCTAGCCTTTAAATGCTAGGTCTAAAAAAGAACAACTAAAAAACCCCCCAATTAACTATTTTTTTAAAGCTCCCAAAGCTTCCTAAAGGGGGAAAAAAACTTCCCCCTTCCCCCTTCCCAAAGGGGAAAAAAACTTACCCAATAGAACAGGGATCTCCAACCTTGGCAACTTTAAGACTTGTAGACTTCAATTCCCAGAATTCCTCAGCCAGCTTTGCTTTGCTGGTTGAGTAATTCTGGGAGTTGAAGTCCACAACTTCCTGCCTGCTTGATTGCAGGCAGGGAGATTTAGTTGCTTGCTGATGCAATGGATTGCAGGCAAGTGAAGCAAGCTAGCAGCTAAGGTAAGCAAGCTGGAGGAGGGGGGGGTTGCTAGGTACCAATTAGCAGGCAAAAATTAGCAGCTGGGATGGCCAGCGTTGTGTAAAAGGGAAGTTTTTCCCTTTTAAACGGGGCTTGGCCATCCAAGCTCTGGCGATCCCAGCTGAGTTGCCTGCTAATCAAGCAACTCAGCTGGGATGGCCAGCCTTGTGTAAAAGGGAAGTTTTTCCCTTTTACACAGGGCTTGCGTGTAACTCAGCTGATTAGCGGCAACTCAGCAGGCAATTCAGCTTGGCTCCTTAGAGTCATTTAAGGCTCGTCAAAGCTTTTCGGGCTGGTCTGCCTGGTTATAGGAGACCGACACCCGGCGTATAAGACGACCCCCGACTTTTGAGAAGATTTTTGTGTGTTAGAAAGTCGTCTTATATGCCGGAAAATGCGGTAGAACCGGCAAATACCACCTCTAGCTGGCCCCAGAGTGGGGTGGGAATGGGGATTTTGCAGTATCCTTCCCCTGAAGTGGAGTGGGAATGGAGATTTAGCATTATCCTTCCCTGCCACAGCCACCAAGCCACACCACGGACACAGAACAGGTAGTAAAAAAAAATTGGATTTCACCACTGGACTGGGACATTTGGAGGCCCAAGAATAATAGTAACTGGTTAGTATTTACTTAAAATCAGGTCTATTTGTTTTTGAGTTCTGCAGCTATCAAAAGAGCCAATGCAGTTTGGGACTGCATAAATAGCAAACACCACTGAAGAATTGGAAGGAGTATAGAGAAGAATGACAATAGTATTATAATAGCAGTTATATACTGCTTAAGTTGTTTACCGAGCCAGCATATTTAGGAAAAAAAAGCTGTGGAAACCACTCGGAATTCTGAAAAGAATGAGATTCAAATTCAGATTAACAGAGCTGGAAGGGACCTTGTAGGCCATCTAATCAAACCCCCCACCCAAGCAGGAAACCCTACACCATTTTTGGCAGTCCGGTCTCTTCTTCAAAGTTTCCAGTGATGAAGCTCCCACAACTTCTGAAGGCAAGTTGTTGCACTGGTTGATTGCTCTCAGTGTCAGAAAATTTCTCCTTATTTACAGGTTGAATCTCTCCTTGTTCAGTTTCCATCCATTATTCCTTGTCTGGCCTTCAGGTGCTTTGGAAAATAACTCATCACTAGACTAGCCATGTTTCTGCAACTGTTCATCATAAGTTTTTGCCTCCAGTCCCCTAATCATCTTGGTTGCTCTTCTCTGCACTCTTTCTAAAGTCTCAACATCTTTTTTATAGTGTGGTGACCAAAACTGGATGTAGTAAGTGTGGTTTTACTAAGGCTTTATAGAGTGGTATTAGTACCTCACTTGATAATTACATTATAAAGTGCCAAAAAGGCATAGAGAAACACTAATGGGTGATATTTATAAGATGAAGTAAAAGACTGGGAGTGAGAGACAAAATTGCGTATAAGAAAGTGCTGCAAAAAACAAGCATGAGAGAACAATATTGTATAATATTTACCTAGAGAAAAAATAGTGCAGTGCAGTCAAAGAGCTCAAGTAAGCTTCATTCTGTCTTTTTCAAAACAGTCGGAAAACTTTAGGTGCAATAAAGAACATGAGTGCAATAAAGTAAAATGCCAATTTAACAAATTTAAACCCTTTTTAATTAGATATTTAATTTGACCAGGAGTACCTATAACCAACCTATCGCATTTGTGCATTAGGAAATCAATATATTTATTTTTGATCAATTGAAGAGGGCAGATTCACCTAATGTTCCAACTTCTGTTTTCCTCTCCACAACAAGTTCAGCTGAGAGAGCATGATTGGCCCAAAGTCACCCAGCTGCCTTCATGCCTAAGGGAGGATTTAAACTCATGGTCTGGTTTTTAGCCTAGTGTCTTTAACTACAACACCAAACTGTCATTATCAGCAATTGGTGATCATTACTGTGGCATGTATAACTCTGTTAAGTTGCCAGCATTTTTATAATGTCTCAATTAAAAATACCATCAATGCTTGTTCTTTTTTTTTTTTTAATGTAATTGGGTAACTGTAAAGAAATCATACTGCAAGTTTTCCTTTCCAAACCTAGCAACCTAAAACAGTATTGCTAACTGGCAGGAGTCCCAGTCATTGCTTTCCCCCAGGGGTGAAATCTAATTTTTTTTGCTACTGGTTCTGTGGGCGTGGCTTGGTGTGGCGTGGCTTGGTGGTCATGTGACTGGGTGGGCGTGGCCAGTTTGACATCATTCACATCACTCTGCTATGCATGGGGCGCTTGGAGAGAGAGAGAGCAAGACAGCTTTCCAACCTCTGTTTGTGTGTGTGTGTGTGTGAGGGAGGGAGGGAGCAATCTGAAGCCAAGGCACCCAAACTTCTGGCAGCGGCGGGGGCAGCTCCTGAGCAGCCAGCTCCACCTGACCTACTCCCTGAGTCTCGCCATTCTCCTTGCCCCCACACCCACCTCAAGCAGCCGCTTCCCTGCTCAGCCCCAACAAGCTATGCATCCATGGTGCCCTCACCAGCATCCCAAGAGAAGCAGAGAAGATCATCGCTTGCAAGCAGACAAGCAGAGGTAGCAAACGTACGCCATGCTATGGGAAAAATGAGAGGTCCTGTTGTCCCACAGAGCCTGCTTGTGCTTGAGGGGTGGGGGGGGGGGCAGCAGGAAGGGCGAGGAGAATGGCAAGACTCAGGGAGTAGGTCAGGTGGAGCTGGCTGACTCAGGGCTGCTCAAAAGCCACCTGCACCGCTGCCAGAAGTTTGCCGGGTGCCTCAGCTTCAGATCACTCCCTCCCTCCCTCCCTTCCTCCCTCCCTCCCTCTCTCACACACACACACACACACAAACGGAGAGCTCTCGTGCTCTCTGTCTCTCCAAGCGTCCCATGCACAGCCCATTTGAGGAAAGGACACGCACAACTGGGCATGTTTGGCTGCAGAAGGGGGCGCAGCGCAATGGGGTTGTTTTGTTCACTGAGGTGATACTTCGGGAGGGCAGGCAGAAGTCAGCAGCTGACAACTATAATGAATATGTCCACCTGCTCTCCCGAAGCACCACTGCGGTGAACAAAAGAACCCCATTGCTATAGATGCATAGCTTATTGGGGCTGAGCAGGGAAGCCGCTGCTTGAGTGGGGGGGGGCAGTAAACTTCCCCGCAGCCCTGCCATGCTTGCCTGCCTTTCACGTGGACTTCTGCTTGCCTGCTGGCCACCGGGACGCCGGGACGCCAGGAAGGCAGAATGGAAGGCAGGCAAGCATGGCAGGACTGCAGGCCATGGACCAGTTCGGGGGCGTGGCCAGCCAGCCATTGCTCCCAGTTCGGCGAACTAGCCTCAATCTTTGCTACCTACTCGCCCAAGCCGGTCCAAACCGGGAGCATTTCACCCCTGCTTTCCCTGAAATGCTACATCTGAGACCAAGGGGAAATTAAAAAAATTAAGTCAGAGGTTCCAGGAAGGCAACTAGAAAAGCAAACAAAAATATTGGTCAAAAAGAGAGAAAATTAACAAGGACCAAGGACTTATTGATGGTTTGTGGAATAAATCACAATAATCTGAATTAATATTAATTAAGCATGGTTTACCAACAACAGTGGCTGGGTTCACTTTAACACACTCATAATGTGGGAAATAGAAGGTGAGGAAATGGAAGCAGGGATAGATTTTATTTTCATAAACTCAAGATGATGGTAATTATCATGGAGCTGATGCTGACTAAAAAAGTAAAGGCATCCCAGCAGACTTTACTCCACTAATTTTAGTTGACTATATAGGGCAGTGATGGCTAAACTTTTTGTCATTGCGTGCCAAAAGCGAGGGGAGCACAGGGGTGTCATGCACACACATGCCCACACCCATAATTCAATGCCCCCCCGTGCATGCATGCGCAACCTCCCCCTCACATGCGACCCTTGCTTTTGGCACATGATGGCATGGTGAGCCCGAAAGGCCTGTTTTCTGCCCTCCCCAGGCTCCAAAGGTTTTCTTGGAGCCTAGTGAGGGTGAAAACGGCCCTCCGGAGATCAGAAATAGCCCATTTCCCGACTTCCGGTGGGCCCAGAAGCCCCGAAAATCAGCTGGCCAGAGCGCACATGCGCACTGGAGCTAAGCTAGGGCAACGCTCGCGTGCCCACAGATATGGGTCCGCATTCCACCTGTGGCACTCGTGCCATAGGTTCGCTATCATGGATAAAGGGGGTGGAGCTTATCTCCGTTTGAAGGCCATTGAACCAGCACTGTCTGAAGACGTTTCTGCATCTGCAGCCACAAAATTAAAAGATGCTTGCTCCTTGGGAAGAAACCTATGGCAAACCTAGATAGCATGTTAAAAAGCAGAGACATCACCTTGCCAACAAAGGTCTGTATAGTCAATGCTCTGGTTTTTCCCAGTAGGAATGTATGGCTGTGAAAGCTGGACCATATGGAAGCCTGAGATCACCAAAGAATTGGTGCTTTCAAATGGTGCTGTTGGAGAAAACTTTTGAGAGCTCCTTGGACTGCAAGGAGATCAAATCAATCAATCCTGAAGGAAATCAACCCTGATTGCTTTTTTTTTTTTTTTTTGAAGGACGGATACTAAAGCAGAAGCTCAAATACTTTGGCCATCAAATGAGAAGAGAAGGATTCGTTGGAAAAGACTCTAGTGCAGAAAAGATTGAAGGCAATAGGAGAAGAGGAGGAGATGGTTAGATAGTGTCATTGACCCGATGGACATGCATTTTTTAAAAATTTGATTTATATGCCGCCCTTTTCCAGAGACTCAGGGCGGCTTACAGTGCGTTAAGCAATAGCCGTCATACTTTTGTATATTTATATTTTATACAAAGTCAGCTTATTGCCCCCAACAAACTGGGTCCTCAATTTACCCACCTTATAAAGGATGGAAGGCTGAGTCTACCTTGAGCCTGGCTGGGATTGAACTCTCAAGTAATTGCAGGCAGCTGGATCTTAAATGCTGCCTTTGTAGGAGGCATTACTCCCCTACGCTACTCAGGCTCCTTACAGGACAGGAGACACTGCCTTGCTATGGTCCATGAGGTTGTGAAGATGCAGATACAATTTAGTGACTGAACAACAATAACAACCCATAGCAAAACCAACAAAATAAAGAAAAAGTAAATGAGATGAGGGAAAAGGAGAGTCTGAGAAATTTTGGTTGGATGGAGTTGATCAGAGGCATGAGGCTGACTTTTCTGGATCTCCAAACTATTGGGTTCCCAATGGTAACAGAATTTAGCGACCAAACGCCTAGCAGCTAGAGACATAGATGGCAGGTAAGAGAAAGGAAGGAGAAGACAAACAGATCATTTTATCTTTTTTTCCTTCTTCTCCTGCTGCTGCTGCTGCTGCTGCTGCTGCTATGTGAAATTAGGAGAAGAGCAAATTATAGTCATTAACATGAACTGGGGAAGCCATCAGGCTCCCTAATGCACATAAGTAACTGTAGAGAAAATAATGGTGCACCACCTGGAGTTTTTTAAAAAAAATGTGTGTGTGGTAGTGGTGGTGGTGGTGGGAGCTTTCTGACCAGAAGAGGGAAATAAAGGAAATTTATTCCTAACCACATCCTTATTTTATGTTGTGAGTGAGCATGTGATTGCTTAAGAAAATAAAATTTAAAGAGAGTGCAAACACTGCAAACTAATATTCTCTCTTTAGAGCTTTCTAGGGTTGGCAACACCTCTCGGCTGAGAAGCAAGGTGAGGCGGGAGCTACTTTCAAGAGGGAAACAGACTGACATCATCTCTATGGTGTTGCAATATTTCAAGGCATTGCAAAAGAGAATTGAAGCTCTGCCGCTATTTCTACTGCAGCTGAACAAAAACAAATTGGCTTTAGTCTCCGAAGTGCCAGTGTTGTAATATCAGAACAATTTGGAATTCCTTTCACAGGGCTGTAGAATTCTCCTGTGAGTTTATTGATGGTTTGTGGAATAAACCACAATAATCTGAATTAATATAAATTAAGAAGCATGATTTACCAACAACAGTGGCTGGGTTCACTTTAACACAGACTCATAATGTGGTTTATTTGCTCACCATTTAGTGTAAAACTAGATAATGCAGGACATAATACAAAGGAACACACACTTGGGTAACATACAGAAATGCTACATGTTAAAAGTTTCTTTGCGGAGTGGCTAACTTTGCTGACTTGATCCTCCTGACTGGAAGGAAACAAGACCTAGAGTTAAACTGCTGTACTTTGCATTAGGCAAAGTTCAATGATCCAATCACAAATAATGTTGTGGGTGGGTCCCGTAAAATGAACAGAATCATCGTTAGCTTCAGTGGAAGTTGATTGAAAAGCAAGAAAAACTCAGAGGGTTGCATCATTCAAAATTGTTGACAAGTTGGATGTCCTTAACACGGGGCTGCACATGTCCTTAACATGTGAGTGAGTTAGGGAATGCTTCAATCAATATTGCAACAATAGAGAACTACTTAGGTAGCAAAGGTTCCATCAAACCTCCCAGCAGCTCCATCTAATATGGCTATGGATGATATAGAGTTCAGATATCTGGAGGCCCCAGATGTTAGCTACTGTTTTATATTTTTCAGGCATAGTAATATGAAAAGCCAAATTAGGTGTGGTGCCTATAGACTGGAATGCTATGAGTTCAGGTCCAAGATGGGAGAATCAGATATGAATGCTATCTTGAACTGACCAAAAAAAAAAAAAAAAGGTGGATAAATACTGTATTTTCCTGCGTATAAGACTACTTTCTAACACACAAAAATCTTCTCAAAAGTCGGGGGTCGTCTTATACGCCGGGTCTCATTCTCCTGTAACCAGGCAGACCAGCCCATAAGGCTCTGACGAGCCTTAAATGGCTCTGAGGAGGGTCGTCTTATACGCCCAGTCGTCTTATACGCCGGAAAATACGGTAATAATAAATCATCTTTTCCAGTACCAAAACTGAGAATGTAAGTTTTGATTCAGGTTTGCTCATTTCAATGGGTTTAAGCTTTCTTATTCAGAAGAATTGCAAACAGGGTCTAATTGAACTGAGTAAACCTTTTGAAGAAAGTACTTTGGTATGTGCAGGACCGGATGTGAAGCGCCTCTCCCCACCCAAGGATTAAAACAGCCATGTCTTTTTTCAGGTTCATATGTTCCCAGCTATCTCCGCACACCTATCCCCACAGACTCATAAAGAGGCTGTTTGGACAGTCAGTCAGTCAGTCAGACAGACAGATGGGTAAAGTTTTCAAAACAGAAACATGAGCTTTTTTTTTTTTTTAAAGACATGGCTGCTTTAATTATTCCAAAAGAGGTGCTGTGTATTTCTCCCACATGTTCTAAACCCTTTATGTCAAAGAACTGCACAGCCCTTGTGACTGGAGTGTAATATTATGGAGAAGTCATTGTGAAAACAACCAAACATATGCTGGAGCATCTGGTTATGGCAATTGCATAGTAATCCGGGCAATGGAAAAGCTTGTTTTGTTTCCTTCCACTGAATCTTCAAGCATCTATCCCCCCAAAAATTATATGTTTTGGTACTTGCTAACATCTGCCCAATATGGTTGCCTAAGCTTAGAATACTCTGTTATGACAACTTTGCTGACTATTTTGAGGATAAAATTGCTTGCCTTCATATTGACTAAGACAACCTTATGGTTTAGTGGTTCAGATATAAAGTTCTGCATTCAAAATTTCTGTTCAGCTATGAAATGCATGGAGAATTTTTGGGACGATCTCTGCTGCTGGTTTATAATTTTTAAAATATGATATAAATGTTAGAGTTGCTATAAAGGAGATTTGCTGCTTCACAAACAAAAGAGAGGTCCTTGTGTTAGGGCCACTCACAAAACCAGAAAGTCTGTGGTGCGTAAAGAGATGTTGTTGTTTCAAAGCTTTATTAAATTTTTTAAAAAGTATGAAATGTACACACACACACACACACACACACAAAACCCAAAGAAAAAAGAATTCAAAAAAGAGGAAGGAGTACGGAAAAAGCAAAATTGGGAAGTGCAAACAAAGGGGGAAAAAAAAGCTATAGAAAGAAGTAACTTTTGATTTTCCTTGATACAAATAAAAGCCTCAAAATCAATGACCTTTTGAACTAGAATAAATTGTAACCAACAATACTTTTATCATTACAAACAAGTCTAATCATCCAAAGCCAAGTTTAACTTTCATTTCTTTCAAAAGCAACAACAACAGAGAGTGGTTTCCAAGGAGAAACGAAACTAAAGTCTTTCCTCAGCAGACCGTTTCTTCATCTCTGCCAACTCCATTAAATTCACCATCCATTCTTTCACTGGGTACATGTGAGTCCTTCCATCTTCTGAGCATAGAGAAGCCTTGGTGCTATTGCCATATATAAGAACAAGGTTCCATGTTGTTGTTTTTCAATCTTTTTGTCCATCAAACCTAAAGAAAAAAAGTCTGTGGCTTCAATTGTTACATTCAGTTATTAGAAACTAACCAAGGAGAGAAGCTACCTGGAATTGAGGAGAAACTTCCTAACGATGAGAAAAATTAATCAGTGGAAGAGCTTGTCATCAGAAGTTGTGGGCGCTTCATCACTGGAGGTTTTTAAGAAGAGACTGGACAGTCACTTGTCTGAAATAGTATAAGGTCTCCTGCTTGAGCAGGGAGTTGGATTAGAAGATTTCCAAGGTCCCTTCCAACTCTGTTGGAAGAATTCTCTGAATTAAATAATACATGCAATAAGTCTTAGCTTTCTTACATGTACACCAGAGGAGAGGGGTAGAGAATTGCTTGGGCTATCATATATACACTGGTACCTTCAGGCAAGCATGTTGTGGATCAGGGACTTCAATGTAACCTCTTGGATAGCCAAGTAATACTTGCCTGAGCGTTAAAATACAGGTAGTCCTCAACAAAGGGCCTGATGGCTCAGTAGACTAAAAGCATTGTGATTAACATTCAGCTGTCTGCAATTATTGTAAGTTCGAATCCCACCAGGCTCAAGGTTCACTCAGCCTTCCATCCTTTCTAAAGTAGGTGAAATGAGGACCCAGTTTGTGGGGGCAATAAGCTGACTTTGTATAAAATATACAAAAGTATGAAGACTATTGCTTAACACATTGTAAGCCGCCCTGAGTCTCCGGAGAAGGGCGGCATATAAATCAAATTTAAAAAAAAAACACCTTACACCCACAATTGAGCCCAAAATTTATGTTGCTAAATGAGACATTTTGTTAAATGAGCTTCGCCTCATTTTACAACCTTTCTTGCCACAGTTGTTAAGTGAATCACTGCAATTGTTACTGTAGTAACACGGTTGTTAGAGGAATCTGGCTCCCCCTTTGACTTTGCTTATCAAAAGAGGATCCTCTTGGCAACCGACTCATATTTAGGATGGCTGTGTGGTGTTCTCATAAATATGAGTCAATTGCCAAGCGTCTGAAGTTTGATGACTTGGGGATGCTGCAATGGTCATATAAGCATGAGAAATTGTCATAAGTCACCTTTTCCTGTGCTGTTGTAACATTGAACGGTCACTAAATGAACTGTTGTAAGTTAAGACCTACCTGTAATAATATGGGGAGAGATGATAGCTAAAAGGTAGGACACAAGCTTTCTCAAAGCCAAAGGCCTTAAATGTACCAGGCCTGGTGGCTCAGCAGACTAAAGCATTGTGATTAACACCAGCTGCCTGCAATTACTGTAAGTTCGAATCTCACCAGGCTCAAGGTTGACTCAGCCTTCCATCCTTTCTAAGGTAGGTAAAATGAGGACCCAGTTTGTGGGGGCAATAAGCTGACTTTGTATAAATATACAAAAGTATGAAGGCTATTGCTTAATGCATTGTAAGCCGCCCTGAGTCTTCAGAGAAGGGCGGCATATAAATCAATTTTTTTAAAAAAAAAATTCAATCCCTTTATTACCAAGTAGGGCTGGAAAAGATTCTCATTTGAAACCCTGGGGATCTGCTGACTGATCTGCTTTTTACTCATAGGGTAAAAAGATCTTTGTTTAATACAAATATGGCTTCTAGCGGGCAACAACCTTGTAATAAGAGTAGACCTCACTAATACTACATATGTTCAGAGAAATCTGAGCTTCAGCTACAGAAGCAAGTAGGAGATCTTTAAGGGAAGAACAGCAAGCCAAGAGGAGTTAATGGGTGGAAAGGGTGTAGCACCGGCGCCCCCTGATGGTCACTGTACAAATAACAGCAAGACAGAGATAGGGTTCATTTTATACTTGGGTACACCCCATTAATTAGATTTAAATTACTGATTATTACTGTTTAGTGCAATCAAGGTACAGCTGTTACCAGTTTGTTGCACACAATCAAGATGATTCCCTCAAGGCTGTACTTCTGTTGTTAGGTTGCGGCATTTCACTGCATCGGACAAGCTGCAGTTTGCACCTGGAAAAATTAGTTTTTCGTTCCATCTGGTAGCATTCGCCCATTGTTGTTAGGGTTGCTACTTTTGTTTTGCTTTTTTAATTAAGAAGTGATCTTTAAATTGGATGGGTAAAAAAAAATATCCCTGACGCTCAAGAAGAGAAGTAACTTAGTACTAAGAGGAAATTTCCTAATGGAACAATTAATCAGTGGAATAACTTGCTTCCAGAAGTTCAGAGAAGAACAACTATGATGATCAAAGGCCTGGAGACTAAAACATATGAAGAACAGCTGCAGGATTTGGGTTTGACTAGTCCAGGGCTGTCAAACTCGCAGCCTGCAGGCCAGATGTGTCACGCGCTGGCCACACCCACACCCGGTTTAGGAAAGGGGGGAAAGTTTATTTATTTTTATTTTATTTTTAATTTGATTTATATGCCACCTTTCTCCGGAGACTCAGGGCGGCTTACAATGCGTTAAGCAATAGTCTTCATACGTTTGTATATTTATACAAAGTCAGCTTATTCCCCCCACAAACTGGGTCCTTGTTGAGATACGTCACCTGACGATGCCATGACAACATGAGTTTGACACCCCTGGGCTAGTCTAAAGAAAAGTAGAATTAGGGGCAATATGATAGCAGTATTTGAGGGGATGCCACAAAGAAGAAGGGATCATATTATTCGCCAAAGCACTAGAGGGCAGGACAAGAAACAATGGTTGGAAGCTAACCAAGAGGGAAACAACCTGGAATTAAGGAGAAACTTCCCAATGGTGAGGACAATTAACCAGTGGAGTAGCTTGCCTTCAGAAATCATGGGTGTTCCATTACTGGAGGCTTTTAAGAAGAGACTAGACAGCCACTTATCTGAAATAGTATAGGTTCTCTTGCTTGAGCAGTGGCCTGGACTAAAAGACTTCCAAGATCCCTTCCAACTCTGTTATTCTGTACTGTTTAGATGTTTTTTTAAAATTAACTGTAGCATCAAGTTCTTCAAACATGCACTAGAGAGAGCATTGAAGCATCTTGAGGAAAAACATAACAAGCACTGATATATCCAAATGGAAAGTCATAAAATATGAATAAAATGTAACAGTTTATCTAACATTCCACAATAGAATTTGCCTTAAATGTTTAAGATACAGATCTATTAAGGTAATACTGAAATATAATATCAGTATTATATTTGCTGTTATGTTAAAGACAGTGGCATGCCAAATTATTATTATTATTATTATTATTATTATTATTATTATTATTATTATTTATTATTTATTAACTGAACACACAAAAGAATTCAGCCAAGACATTGGTATGCAGTTTGGAATTGACAAATGTGCAACAATAGCAACCAAAGCAGGTAAGATCATAGAAGAGGATGGAATAGAACTAGAGAATGAAGAAACGATAAAGGCAGTAAAATCAGAAGAAGGCTACAAGTACTTGGGGATTTTAGAGGCCTCTGACTTAATGCATAATAAAGTCAAGGAAATAACTTCAGCCAAGTACATTCGGCGAATTCGTAAGATATTAATGTCCAAACTGAGTGGAGGAAACATCATAAAAGCCATAAATACCTGGGCTATACCTGTGATTCGATACTCTGCAGGAATAATTGACTGGACCCAGATGGAGTTAGACAATTTGGACAGAAAAACAAGGAAGCTTATGACAATGAATCATGCCTTGCACCCTAAAAGTGATGTTGATCGATTATATTTACCAAGAGCAGAGGGTGGTCGAGGACTCCTACAAGTAAAGCAGACTGTGGAAGAAGAAAACTGCAGCTTGAATGATTACATCCAGAAAAGTGAAGAACCAATGATTAAGGAAGTAAATAAAGGAGGCCTTTTAAAGACAACTAAAACAAAAGCAGAATATAAGAAAGAAGTAATTGAGCAGCGAGCTGAAAATTGGAAAAGCAAAGCTCTGCATGGCCAATACTTGAAAAGTATTGAAGGCAAAGATGACCAGAAACTAACTTGGAACTGGTTAAGATCAGGAGTACTGAAAAAAGAAACAGAAAGCTTTATTTTGGCAGCTCAAGAACAAGCCCTAGCCACAAACTGCATGAAGGCAAAAATTCAACATGTTACCACCAACAGCAAATGCCGCCTCTGTAATGAGAAAGATGAGACAGTCGACCACCTGATCAGTGGATGCAGCAAAATTTCACAAACCAACTACCTACAACGCCATGACCGTGTTGCTAAGATCATTCACTGGAAATTGTGCCAGAAGTTTGGATTTGAGTACAGCAAAAACCACTGGGAACATCAGGTTGAGAAAGTTCTAGAGAATGAGAAACTCAAGATCTTGTGGGACTTTAGGATTCAGACTGACAGGCACTTGGTCCACAACACACCTGACAAAGCGGTAGTTGAAAAGAAAAAAGTATGGTTCATTGACATTGCAATACCTGGTGATGCACGGATTGAAGATAAGCAGCAAGAAAAAATCACAAAGTACCGGGACTTGCAATCGAAGTTGAACGACTATGGAAAAAGAAATCATGTGTTGTTCCGATTGTAATTGGAGCCCTTGGAGCAATACCCAAAGGGCTACCCCGCTATTTAGAAATTCTAAATTTACCGGACTTGAACATTTTGACTCTACAAAAAACCACCTTACTCGGAACAGCTTACATCCTCCGACGATATCTTAACAGTTCCTAGGTCCTTGGTTAGGACTCGAGCTGCTGAGCTATTAACCAGCCTCAAAGACTGTGAATCTCACTACAGATTAACCAATAATAATAATAAATAATAATAATAATAATAATAATAATAATAATAATAATAATAATAATAATAATAATAATAATTTTATTTCTATACTGCCCTTCTCCCGAAGGACTCAGGGCGGTGAGTCCTTCGGGAGGACTTCAAATAAATCTTGAAGTAGTGTGTCTTAGCTTAAAAATATTTTTATCACATGATTTGGTCAAAATTACCGTAAAAAGTCTACAAATATAACACACCTTAAAGTAAGAAAATATATTTGCTTACATTATTTCGCTTTAGTACTTGATCGGAGTTAACTCTCTATGCCACAGAACGTCCTTCTTCACCAAGCCAGGAAGGATGATCTTCTTCTTGACCAAGTTGGATGTCCAAGTGGACAACTTTCTTACTGATTGAGGCCAGCCCTGATTTTGTGGCACATCTGAAACTTAGAAAATCCTGTTGTGACAGAGATGTCAAACTGGCGACATGTTGTCATCACATGACGTATCACAACTTTTCCCCCCTTCGCTAAACTGGGTGTGGGTGTGGCCAGTGTGTGACCATATTTGGCCCGTGGGCTGCACGTTTGACACTCCTGTGTTGTGATATCAGACAATTAAGAAATACATTGCCCCTAGAAAGGTAAGTATTTGGTGTAGGGCAGTGGTGGGTTTCAAAAATTTTTACTACCGGTTCTGTGGGTGTGGCTTGGTGGGCATGGCATGGCTCGGTGGGCGTGGCTTGGTGGGCGTGGCAGGGGAAGGATACTGTAAATTCTCTATTCCCTCCCCACTCCAGGGGAAGGTAACTGCAAAATACCCATTTCCTCCTAATCAGCTGGGACTTGGGAGGCAGAGAATAGATGGGGACGGGGCCAGTCAGAATTTTTACTACTGGTTCTCCGAACTACTCAAAATTTCCACTACCGGTTCTCCAGAACTGGTCAGAACCTGCTGAAACCCACCTCTGGTGTAGGGCTATGCTTCAAAGTTTCAGTTGCTAACACAAGATGTGGACTGGATACAGAGAGATTTACAGTAGTTGACTGGTTTAAGGAGAGTTTATCAGATAAAATATGAGATGAGGTGGTATGGGAACTAACCTCTGACTTGATGACTACTTCATCCAAATCAGGATAAACCACTGAGGAGTGATTTATGAAGCCAACATAGTCAGAAAAGAGAAGTGCTACTACTTGCTTTCATTCCTTTTGCCTCTTCCTTCTTTTATGCACTGGAGATTTTTGAAGTTGAACATGAAGTCCACAGAATCCACTCTCTGTCTAATAGATGTTGTGCACCCATTATACAAAGGGCCTATGTTTATACTATGAAATATACTATACCATTTCATATGTGGTCCAGTCCAAGCCACATATAACCCATGAAACATCAGTAAGGTCACAAAATTTGGAAGAGGTATTTTGCCAGCAAAGACAATGGGTTCAGATGAAAATATATTGTCAGGTAGAAAGAATCAGGACCATCCACAATATAGAAGATTTATTCAAGGGAATACGTAAAAATCTGGTCAACCAAAGTTTGGCACTAAACTGGTGTCAGATAAGAGTCAATGGAGTTCAGGAGGTGTTGTACTTGGATTGTTTGTGGGAATGTAATGACTTTAAGCTGTTGACATGCTTAACTCCCCCTCCCAGCTCTGCCTGCTCTTCTTCTACATACTTACTGTTAAAGAAAGTGCTCCCAACCTCTAAGGGCTCCCGAAGCTGAAGACACCAAAAGTTAAGTAGACGCCAGACTTGTTGAACCACTCCCACTGTCTTGGTGGAAATAAATAAACAATGGTTAGCTCCTGCCTTCGGTTCCTATCACCTAGTATACAGAACCTTTGCAATTCATCATAGCAATCATGGAGAATCCTTTAACTCTATTGAGTTTCCCTCTTTGTCTTTCCTGGAGAGAATGGACTCACATCAGGCTCACAAATCTGGTTATTTACCAGAACTATGATGGATGGAACATTCATAGCTTACAAGAGCCAACCCTTTGTCAATCAATGCTTCACAGAAGGATGGATCTCAACCTTGCCCCTCCAAATATTATGGAGTATTTTTGGGAGGGGGGGAGAGGCTTTGCTTCTGGGAGATATATTGGGAAGCGGAGCTTGATTCATTCCCTTGTACTGATTTTTCTTGTACTATTTCTTGTTGTATATATACTGTACTCTGTTGCCTTCACACACACACACCAGCCCAGAGGTGGGTTCTACTTATCTTTACTACCAGTTCGCAACGGGACCACGCAGAAGCATTTTGATGACGTTGTGGGTGGGTGGGCAGAGCCTCCCTCCGGTTTTACTACCGGTTCTATAGAACTGGTCCAAACCGGGGATAACCCACCACTGCACCAGACCCTTTGAACTAGTTTCACAATGGCTTTTTTTGATTACTGCAATGTCTCTGTATAACCGTTAGGAGTTCCAATTTAATTGTTGAATAAATCATCTCCGTCCACCAAATTTTTTCTTTCATGGTCCAAAACAAAGTACAGATCACTTGGTGTCCTCCTTTTCATCTCCGTCCTGTTACTATTATGTGCCTAAAAGGGTTAAAGCTGGAATAACCCAAGGCCACTCCTTCTGGGACTCTTCATGCTAATTTCCCACAGAATATTTTCCAGTGGCTTTGGAAAGCCCCGTGCAAGATATAGACATATATAGTAGTTAATTCAGTTAGTCAGTTATTCAATCAATAAAAAAAAATTATGGTACAAGATCAAACATGATAAAAAAAAAATCCTACATATCAGTGGTGGGGTTGAAAAATTTTTACTACCAGTTTTGTGTAGCTTGGTGGGCGTGGCTTGGTGGGCATGGAAAGGGAAGGATACTGTAAAATCTCTATTCCCACCCCACTCCAGGGGATACTGCAAAATCCCCATTTCCCCCCCCCCCCACGATCAGCTGGGACCTGGGAGGCAGAGAATAGATGGGAGTGGGGCCAGTCAGAATTTTTACTACCGGTTCTCCAAACTACTCAAAATTTCCACTACCAGTTCTCCAGAACTGGTCAGAACCTGCTAAAACCCACCTCTGTCGCATATGGTACAATAACTATTGTATTTTAAAAGTTATATAAAAACAATAAGCAGCTAACAATCAGAAGGGAGGAACCAGATAGTTTCTAACAGCTATAGCTCTAGGAATTTTGAAACCTTGTACTAAGTTGTTATTAAAACTTCAGCCCTTCTATCTCTTCCTTCCTTCTGTCTGTCTGTCTGCCTGCCTGTCTCCCAGTCTTTTATCCCATTTTGACAATTAGCTATATTTATTTCTTTTTGGCATTTGCTGATGTCTAATAACTCAACAAGCAATAATTTTTGCTAGTTATATTGAGTGATCTGTGCTTAATTGCTCTGAACTGGATGCAGGGGAGTTGATTGAAGATTACCCAGAATAATTTTCCATTATTTAATAATAACTTTATTGTCATTGTACGTGTATACACAGTATACCCATACAATGAAATTCACTTAACGCCCAAAGACCAGGTCCAACACACATAACAATCCGCAAACACTAACCCTAACCCCACCACAATTCCCCACACCTAAATGACCCAAACATCCACACAACAGACCAATTTAACTGCATCTACAGATGATATGGAACTCTTTTCACTAGGAGAAGTTTTTAAACTCCAAAACCTGTTTTGCAAACTTTTTCTCCTCTTTTTTTTTTTAATTTTTAAAAGATTGCTGGCGGGTGGGGAGACATTTCAAAACAGAAAATCCCTGGGTTTTTTTTTTTCCTCAGACTATTTTTCATAGTACACCTACACCTCTGCATATCTACGAAGAACCCTACAATTATTTTTAAACAGAGGCATGCAATATTCTGTGCCTAAGTAAGCAAGGGTGATTCTGATCTAGTGAGGGCATTCTCCTCCCTCCCTCTACTTTAGAAGAGCCCCCACCATTTCCTAGGTTGGGTGAGGGCCACGTGGGCTCAGGAAAACCCATGTTTGAGTTCAGGAGGCAACAACTGGGTGCAATCAGCCTCCCACCCACTTCTTAATGTCTCCTGAATTTAAACCCATATTTTCTTCAGCTGTCTATTGCTTGGGCCCACGAAGAAATCCTGCTTCTTTAAGAAGCAACCTATTGCTTGCTTTGCTCCCCACCACCCACTCCTCCAAATTGGGCTCAAGGGTTTATGCAAACCTAACCCTGGGGTCAAGCAAAAACAACGATTGCAAGGGAATAATTCCCTTTTACAGTCATCCCTTATGCACTAAAGGAGTTTGGCAAGTGTAAGTACTCGGAAGGAAGATACCAGTTTAAAGCAAATCTAAGATTGCACAAGGGATTTCCCCCTGCCCCAGATTTCCCTATCTGCTTTACTGATAATGGGGTCTTGCTCAAACAATAACAGATGTTGCAGAAGGATGTCTCCCCAACATGATGTTGTCAGAGCCATGAACTTATCTGGGGCCTTTTCTTTTGTTAATCAGAGCAATAAGCATAAGCTTGTCAGGGACTGAATCAGCTGCTCTTCCTTGGAACCATATACTGAAGGAGATTGGGAACTTTGTTTAGGACAGGGGTCTGCAACCTTAAACGCTTGAAGAGCCATTTGGACCCGTTTCCCACAGAAAAGAAATCACTGGGAGCCACAAAACCTGAGTGGGCGTGGCCAACTCGACGTCACTCACTCCCACCCAGTCACATAACACACCCCCCCATAGCCACGCTTACCCAGATTTTATGGCTCCCGATGTTTTCTTTTCTGTGGAAAACAGGTCTCTCTCTCTCTCTCTCTCTCTCTCTCTCTCTCTCTCTTTATATATATATATATATATATATATATATATATATATATATATATATATATATATATATACATACATACATACATACATACATACATACATATATATCTTCTTTCGCCCTCTCTCTCTCTCGCTTTCTTTCTCGTCTCCCTCTCATCTGTCTCTCTCTCTCTGTCTCATGTGTTTGTGTGCATGTGTGTGTGTGTGTGTGTGTGTGTGTTCCCTCTTGAACAATTTCCGAAAACAGGCGAGGGTTGGTGGGTTTTTTTTTTTTTTTGCTGATGTTGTTCTTCCTTCTTCTTTGGGTGCTTTTTACCATATTTAAATCAAGAGTCATTTCAGGTTCCCAGATAAATGAAGCTCTTTTGTCCCCCTGCTGTAGCTCCCTCTTGGCTGAATCCACCACTGCCTGCACCACCCCTCACCCTCCCCTTCCAGTCACTCCTCGCCTGGTCTGAGAGGGTAAGGGCAATGGCGGCGATGGAGACTCGCTCCATATTCCAGAGCAGGAGCGAAGCACCATCTCGCAGGCGCTTCTTCTGCCGCTTGTTGGTGCTGCGCGCACCTTGGATGCACAACTTGCTCTCTGCCCTGAGATACCGGCTCGGCCTGGGTGCGGCCAATGCCACTACTGTTGCCACCTCCATAGCCTTCCCACTGCTCTCATAGTGCCTTGCACAGTACAGTTGAATTTAGTGCACTTCACAATGGGGGTGACAGTGTCCCCTCCTCCTCCTGGAGTTCATTATGATGCAGAACATCAGCCACAGCTGGGCGGGGCAGAGAACAAGTTGTGCATCTCCCTGAGCGACTGAGGTTGAGTTGAATTCCATAGTTTGGAAGGATCAGCTGGTTTCAGCTCATCAATTGATATCAACCCCCATTCTTTGATCTGGATTGAGTCCCCATCCTCAGGAGAAGAGAGGTCTGCAGAAGGACCATACTAAGCACACTGGGTCAAAGAGGGACCTCTGTTCCCTTCCAACTGTTTGTGGATGCATCTAACACTGGTCTTCAAGGACAAAGTGCACAAGATACTGTTGACTTGGATCGAGTTGGGGCCCAATAACATACGAAGACACACTGGTATAATTATCAGAAGCAGTTCTTTATTGATTCATGTCTGTTTCATTACAGGTATCATCAGGAACAAAGGTGGTAACAACAGGAGGAGACCTTAAATACCCTGGAGGCGGAGTTACAGGTAATGGGAGGGGGAGATAAGAGGGATTAGGTTTGCCTAGGGTGGTTAACCCCTGACTTGCCAGTAGACACTGTGGAGGGTGCCCAGGGAGAACATTTACCTGTGACAGATACAAAGAAAATCTGCTTCTTCTTTGCCCCACCTTTCTTCAACACACAAACATTTATTCTACTTTATTCCCATTTCTATCTGTGCAAAAAGCCCTTCTCTTTAGCCATGTGTATGAATGCTGCATTTTATAAATTTCTCTCCCTCCTTGCTGTGGCTGGATGCCTCCAAAATGCTGGTTTTTAGTTAATTTCTTATGGCAATAAGAATCTCTGTTTTTTGCTTGCTCCTATAACTGGATGTTGTGTAAAGTGAATCACTTAACAAGTTCTCCCAGTTCCTTCCCTTCTTTGATTATCTGCCATTCCTTTACCTTTTGTGGAATTTAATGCTGAATCCAGTATAACTGAATTCAAAGGGCCACTGTCTGGAATTTGGTTTTTCCTCGTTGAATAGAATTTGCAACTCTCCAAAAGCCTAACCTTTCTCTCATTGTAACAAAAATGCTATTTATGAATGCCCTGTCTTTCACTCATTTAACAATGTGCTTAATTCCCATGGATATATATATTTAAAATTATTTTGGTGCTTTGTGGTTAGTCTGGACTCCTGACAAATACCTGAACTAGTCTACGGTTTTCTTTGCAAGATTGTCAGAAGGGGTTGATATCCCTTGGGTCAAAGTCACCCAGTTGGCTTTGTGCCTAAGGCAGGATTAGAACCACAGTCTCACAGTTTTTATCTGGTGCCTTAAAACCACTATATCAAACCAGCATACCCAAATGTATTTCTTGTGCCTATTACTATTTGACTGCCTTAATGAATATTCAGAAATAATGAAATAAATGAATTGTTTGGTTAATAATTTTATTTTTGGACTTCTGGAATGCATAAGCCTGCAACAGTGTAAAGAGATCCTCACAGAACTGGCCCTGTGGGAAGCCACAGTAATAAACTGACTAACAACAAAAAAAAAAAAAGGATACTCACATTGGCTGCAAAGCACACAGGAACACTTCAGATCCAAATACTGAACACCAGGGGTGGGCTGCTGGGGGTTCGCAGGGGTTTGGGAGATCCTCTAGCTAAGATTTGGTGCAGTTCGGAGATTTCCCAAATCCCACTCCTGGTTGTCCTTGCCCACCCTGCCCTGCCCCTCTCAGGAGTCCCTACAGGGCCTGTTTTAGATGCAGGTAAATACAGGGTACACACAGAGGCTCGGGGAGGGTGAAAAACGGGCCTACTGGAAATTTGGGAAGGCCACAGGGAGGCCGTTTTTGCCCTCCCGGAGGCTCCAGAAAAGCCCCCAGAGCCCAGGGAGGGAAAAAATGTCCCCCCCCCCCCCCGCTGTGGTGCAAGAGGCTGACTAGGCCACGCCCACCCAGCAACCAGGCAGAGAACCCCTTGCTAAAATTTGTGAAGCCCACACCTGCTGAGCACTAATTTTTAAACCTGCATTCTGGTGCTAGATAGCATTTTTTAAAAAGATACATGTTTAATACAACCTGAATCTTGAAACAACAGCACAGATGGGGAAGAAACTACACTAAAATAAATTTTTAAAAGTGGGCTCCATAAGGTTACTTAATGTTCTTATACCATAAACTTTCAAACTTCAAGCCCACTTCAGAGGAATGAATTCGTCGGTCTCCACTGCAGCCAGAAATGACAGAAAAATCATTTACATTCTGCACTGTTGTAGGGGTATGTGGGTAACTGCCAGAGCGCTCTTAGTAGCAATATTTCCCTCTCCTGTTTCCCTCAAATTACAGCACTGAGTTGGTTTATGCCATGTGTTTAGGCTGTAATTGCAAAGCAAAGAGTTTTCCAGAATAGATTCCGCCTAGAATAGGGCTTAAACTGTTTTGAGTTTAATTGTATCACGAAGGATCTTATCACATGGCATCTTTTCCCAATGAGGATTTGGTGATCTCTACTCATTTTCCTCTGGGCAAAAAAATCATATTCTCATTAAATCAGGTGTCCCTGTTGTCAAACTCTGTTCTGCCTTTCTTCCCTCTGTTCCCAGTCTTTGCCAGCCACCCGATTTCCTTCCAACATAGAAGATGTAATGGTATGTGAGGAAGACCTTGGGGGATTAGGTGAAAAGATGCTGCCAAGCTGAACAATCAGATAAGGGACAGCATAGCCCACAGCTGAATAGTGGGAAAGGCAAGAGACGCAAAAGAGATCCTCCCTCGTTTCTCAGGCTGTAAAGGAGGGAACAAGAGAACTGTACTTTGTACTTTGCAAAATTCTGTTAATGTAGCTAATACAGTGGATTTAACTCATCTGGTTGTTATTCTAGTTTCCCTGGCCAGACCAACAGCAAGTGATGAAGAGTAACAGGTTTCATACACCTTGAAGCTATCTGTCAACATTCTGATAAACCTCTCTCTCAGCTGTTTGACTAATGGGATGCAGAAGGCTGCTAGGTACCTCTACTCCTCCACAGGTTCTTCCCAATCTGCTGTTCTCTTCCCTCTCCATCTTGGGTCCACGGTGAACATCCCTCCAGGGGG